>JAQPZY010001515.1:2471678-3707517 GCA_029931535.1 Margaritifera margaritifera
TGAAGCATTTAATATACGTACAAACAAATAAATGGTAGACTAAACATTGTCAAATAACATCACCATATACATGGTCACAACCTCACAGACATTAAATACAAAAATACACCCAAGTTACTGTCTTTAAAATCCATTGGACAGTGGAATGTAGTTTTAATTACATGCTGTCTTTGCTGCTTTCAATAGCTGAGTAGTTGGTTTGACGGTAATGCAAGTGCCATTTGTGTTCACAAATATGCCGTCACTTTTCCTTCGCGGATGTGCATCCACATCTGTGTTGGCTCAAGCAATGGCCAAAGTCGCTAAAAGTGATAAACCCTGTAAGATGGCAATGAATATCCATTTCAAAACAATGAATCTGGCAATGAAAACATTCAAGGTTTGTGGTAGTTGGCCAAGTTGCTAAAGTCTTTGACTGCCGCTATTGTAATGTATTTTCAAGGTTAAAGTCACACCTACAGAGCAGTGAAGATTTAATTTATTCTCAGGCTGAATTAATGAAAAAAAAGGTACTAATTTATGCAAATACACAATCTGACATTTGCTTAATGGTTTAATACTTTTTAAAGAAAAGTAATTAAGAAAACATGGATATTTATTATTAAAAAAATGCTAGTAGATAATGAATGAACGCTAAAGTTAAATGAGAGCAAAATTCCATGGTGCAGTTCATTTCAGGTTAACCAGATATTCAAATATGTTAATGTTTTCATGAGTTACTTGATCACATGATAAAATGTTTATTGCAATAACGTAAATGTCCAAGGAAAATATGAGAAAGTTAAGGTGGCAAAACTGTTGAAGCAAATAAGATTATCTCATTTTTTTAGCACTTCTAGAGCATTATGTACAGCAATTTTCCATTGTCACTTTAAAATGTTGTGTCTCCCAGATCTGGAGGGTGAGGGACACAGTGTCCCCTGACCTTGGAATCCTAGGTACAACAATGCTTTAGAGATTGAATGGGGCTGTTGTTCAACCTACCAAAATAATCATGTTTTGAATTTTATATATGAAGTAAAAATCCGACTTCAAGCTTTGCCGCTGATCACAAACTTTAATAAAGATGGCTTCAACATTCTCATTCAAAGCAGTCAGTGATGTGTAATAACGTTTGTTCTTCAACATGCATCTCTTTAAGGTACTTAACTTCATACAAATTGGGTTGTTCCACTTAGTGTACTTTACCTATGCAAATTAGCCTAATGGGCTCTCCCTCAGCACTGTGCTCAAAGGATTTGACATGACACATCACCCTAGCTATTGTGAGCCAATTCAGTAACTCTCAGAAAGGTGTCTGTTTATCTTTGACTGCCTTACCTTTTAATTGCCTCTAAAACAGCTGTATAAACTGCCCCAAGGATAGTTTTACATGAGCTCTGAGCAAGACTTTTCACTGATTTTATACATACCACAGATTGCGGGCATATATCATGGTGATCAAGAACTATGTTTTTTTTGTCTTTTTGTGAACATTTTTTTTTCCGCTATGATTGCTGAAAATCGTGTTTTTCGAAACACGACCATGTCTGGGGGTTTGGGAGTCTAAAATCGTGTTTTTCGTGTGACACGTCGTGTTATGGCATGTATGCTGAAACTGATTTGTATATCCCTCTGCAGAAATTTACTCTGAAACAAGTTACCATGGAAACAATCAGAATATTTTGCAGGTCATTAGCATCCCAAACCAGTCTTTGTTAACCTCTGTTCATTTAGCAGAGGATCATATACAACTCTCTCCTATTGGGAATTCATATATGGAGATATGTGTTGTTACTCCAATTAATTCTGGGGAAACTCAGATCTTTCTCCCGTCAGGAACCAAATACTGAAGACCACAGTGGTCAGGAAATTTCAACTGAGCTAGTTAGAGAAAGCAATAATAATAAATTGCTTCTTAAGACTATCACAAAGGCAGCAATTAAAGGCAGTAAAAGGGAGCACAAAAGGCAGTAAAAAGACATGACAGCCCTTATGAGGGAAAACAAATTGCTTCAACAAGAACTTGCACAAATGACAGCAAAAGCCATTTTATATTGTCAAAGGAATGTGAGTATTTAAAAACTAAACTGGAGTCAGCAAGGAATAAACATGAAAAACTTGCAGAACAGCTATCAGATTTCAAGACAAATTAATGAGCCTTGAAAAAAAAACAAATAAAACCGTCAGATGTGACCTGAGTAAAGTCCTCAATCAGTTGCCTCATTCTGGAAGAAGAGAACACAAAAATGAAGGAGAAAGTCAGTCAATTAAAAGAAAACAGAGATTTGCTCCTATCAGAAATTATGGAACTTAAGTATGGCTACACTGCTTCAAAGAGTTTTCATCCTGACATTTTAACAGCATTGCAGGAAGACATTACAAATATGAAAACAGAAATTGTTAATACTCTAAAAGAAGAATCACAAAAGCACCATCAGTGAAATTAGCAGACTTATGAAAACCAAAGAAAACAATAATTCCAAACCCACCCAGGATACAGGGAAAAAAAACTAAAGTCCCTCAAGCTACAGTGGAAAACTCTCTACCAAGTGATGTCATAAATAGCAATAATGTTTTCCCACCTTAGACATAACAACTTTGGATTCCATAATACACTGGATTCTACTAAAAACAGAGGAGAAAACATCAAAGAACATGATAATTTTGGAAAAAACACTCTCATAATTGGAGACTTCATCATTAAGTATGTTAATCAAAGAGGTCTGAAACCTTGGGTTCATGTTAAGAATCTACCTGGGGCAGAAGCTTGTCATATATTTGATACCATGGGAAAAAGTGACCTTTCTCAATTTGACACCATCATCATCAGTGTTGGTGGCAATGATAACAATGTTCATATTGACCAGATTGAAACCAATTTTTATAACATTCTAAACAACATATACTTGGACAATCCTGACTGCCCAGTCTTTCTATGCAGTGCATGTCCAGACATTCGTGAGTTGAATGCTCTAATTAAACATCTATGTTACAAGTGGAATTACAAAATAATAGACATAGAGCATGCATTTGTGACAAAGTCTGGACTAGTTCTGGAACACCTAATGGCAAGAAACAAAATCCATTTGAACAAGAAGGGTTTATCACACTTTCTCCATGCCATAAATGAGATTTTCCAAATACTAAAGGACAATTATGACTCCTCTAAAAGCCATAGAAACCAAGATCATAAATATGATTGGGACCATGCTAACTGTCTTAACCATCATAAGAAATCAGGGAGATGCTTCTATTGTTTAGAACCAGGGCATAATATGGAATCAGTTCTGGCAATATAAATGTCAAATATTAGGTAGTTTCTTGTCAGCCTAAAGAATTGGTGGTTAAAAAATACAACAATGAATTAAAAAATGAAATAAATTTAAATTTAAACTTAAGAATCGTGCAGCTTGTTTTTATATTGATCTACATATTGGTCGACTTAAATTATGTTCTGATTGGGCTTCTAGCTAACATTTCCAGGATGTATGCCACAAATGGTTTGTGGCAAACTGTCTGGCTAATCAGTAGCCAGAAAGCCTGCCATAATAGTTTCAGGCAAATTTTCTGGTTAATCATTGACCAGAAAGTTTGCCATAACAATTTCTGGCAAACCTTCTGGCTATTATTATATCAGTAGCCAGAAAGTTTGCCACAAACCTTCTGGCTAATGTTCTGGCAATGATAGCCAGAACTCTCATTTGCATATAAAAAGTTAATTAACCACAAAAAAACCACAAACTTGCAACTCATAAGTCACAACACTTAGCCAGAAGACCCACATTTTCATAATGGTTAGCCGGGTAGGCTGGCTTTATTTTGACATCTGTTGACCACTTAAGGGTTCTTTGACATGATAACAAAAGCTAATTAATAGATAAATGGGTCTCCAGCCATTTACAATACATGAAAGAAGTTGACATCAACTAATATCTGGATGTAAGGTCAGCCTAATCTTTTGTTAAAATCATACATTGCTCACAAGCCCTAAGACTTTGACTTTTCCTCATCTGTGTATTGTTCTTAGAAAGGCTGCACTCATATATTCAAAAATAACTGGTAAGTTTTAATGACAAGCACATTTTATTTCGTTTTCTCTTTTATTTATTTTTTCTCACTGTTACGTAGCATTCTGCAACTGTGCAACTGCTGCGTTCCAACTCTGGCGGTTTATGTGTGCAATTCAAACTACTAAGCTTTAATTCATTTGTTTGCTTATGATGGATACACATGCTTTGATTACTTAAAAGAAGGAACTTCAACTTTGCTCATGTATAATTTTGTGAGTACTGTATGTCAACTTAATTTATATTTACAGTCTGTCATCAATTTATGGATTTCAATTTACTTCTTCAGAGCTAGTGTCCATAAATATTAAAATCCAGACTAATACTTATGTAGGACTATGGAATTCTCAAAAGTTTCCCAAACATCCTCGCTTATGTCATTATTGATGTTTATGGGCCCCAATGCTCATGGGTTATCATGGAAGAGGTGTGTACATTTAGTCTCATTCAGTTATTCAGCTCCCAGTGTTCTCTTATATATCCATGTATGACTCACTAACAACTGCAATAAAAGTGATCTGGAGATGTGACATACTGCATATAGTCGCTTATAAGTCAAATCCAACTGCAAACAACATAGACCCTGATCTGCTGTCACATAATGCGGCGGCAGATCAGGGTCTATGTTTTGTTTCTACTGATTACTCCTACCAAACTGCATAGACCCAGTACAGTTTGCAGTTAGACTCGACTTTTAAACAAGTATTTTATGGTATCTCTCTAAGTCCTGACTGATGTGAAGACTCCTACTGAAAGTACCCTATGCACAGCACTTTCAATTTTTATAATACTTATGTCAATTTATATACTAACTTGTTTCCATGGCAACATAACAATACTTAATGCAGAAAATTGTAATTATCAAAAGGTACATCTATGCAACTTGCTCAACATGTGTAGCAGTTGAAATTGAGTCAAAGCTGCCCTAACACTCACCTTTATATAGCATTCACCTGATCTCAATGGCCATTCCCCTGTGAAATTCCATTTATCAAAGTCATGTATTAAACAGTCACCTGATTGCAGTGGTCATTGGCCAGGTGTTTCCTAAATCCTGTGCTGAACCTTTGTTAACCCTTTACTTCATGTAAGCACTTTTGGACGCCTCTATGCCATTCTCATGGAAGCGCTAGTGGACACTTCCACCAGATTCACATAGAAGCGTTTTTGGATGCCGCAGCACCATCCGCATTGAAGCATGTTTGGACACCTACAGTAAACATCAGCCATTTAAACATCAGCCATTTTGAGCTGGTTTTCATAGCGCCACCTTCGGGGAAAACCCCCTATTAGAAACTACAGGCATTGCAGTAAATGACCATTATGTCACATCATGTGGTTGCTTTTTAAGATCTAGTTGTAATCAGCTATGTAAAGTAACTGGGTCGGATTCTCCACTCTCTAAGATGGAGGTTGTGGATTTTGTTCAGCACTTTCTTGATTTTTGGATAATTAGAATTACAACTATGAAGGCTTTAATAAGTCAGATGTAGGCTCCGATGTTGATGCACGCAACACTGATTTTTGATAAGTTATCAAATTTGGATGATTTAGCGATGTAGATGTAGACAACAAACCGGTGGATTTCGAGGTTGACAAAGGTCAGCTCCAGTTGGTCACACTGCTTCATTGACTTGACAATGAACGAGTTCTCTCAAGATTTTAAAGCATATACAAAAAATTCTTCCCTGAAAAATAATTATACAACTAATAAAGATTAGATTTTACCCTTAAACCAAACTATAGATAATAGATGTGTACAAAAAAGGTATGCTGAACTTAACATATACCGGTATTACACTGCCATAAATTGTATAGGCAGTCTATGCGCATCGAGTCATATAGGTAACAGATGTTCTATTCATAGCACACTGCACTGTGTGGCTTGGGCACATGTATATTGACAGCCCACACAGCAACAGACTCTATGAGGTAAAGGTTAAGCTGTTAGGGGGATATTTTATGTACCTCTGATATGGAGATTTGTTAAATTCAGGGGAACCCTGTCAGTTTGGGGTGGGAAAATGGTCCCCCATCCAAGCATACTTTAGTTGTGATGGATGGGGGGCATTATTGGAGTAAGCCGGAGGCTGAGCATGTATAAATTAACATTTTCACCCTAACGCTTGCTTGAGAGGCGCTCTTTAAAGATCAATAAAACCACGTGACACCTGCAATATAAAAGCCATTGTGTTCATAGACCACGTCATATTTTAAAACCAGTTTTTGTTGCCTCTAAGAAAAAAGAATCGGGTGGGAAACATTGTCAGTGGGAGGGTTTATACATGCTCAGCCTCCGGCTTACTCCAATAATGCCCCCCCCATCCATCACAACTAAAGTATGCTTGGATGGGGGACCATTATTTTTCGTAAGCCTTTGGCCTCACATGTATAAATTAGCATGTTTAAAGGACAACAAAAACTCACTGAAATCAACTACTGTCACTTCATATGAAAAACCACTTGTACAAAATTTCTTATTCAATTTATATACAGTAAATAATTTATTTATGTATTATTATTATTATTATTATTATTACAATAAAATTCTTGGATAATGTCCAATCTGCCATTTTAAGAATTCCACAAAGGGAACATGTCAATAATGACTGATATGAATGGCCTTTAAATATTGGATATCAATTCCCATCATTCGTAGCACGGCTTTCAACTAAATATTAACATGGTACTTGCATCCACTTGAAAGTGTAGAAAAAAAAAGGTCAACTAATCACATTTTCTAAGACTCTGAGTTCTATTGAGATAATGTAAAAGTGTATAAGACCAAGTCTTTCCTCTAAAAAATAATTAGGTGTTTTCAAACCGTAGCTCTTCTCCAGCCTGCAACTTTCGAGTAAAGTTGGAAACTAAACTGAATACCAAAGCTTTTTGGACTAATAAAAGCGCTCTTCCCTCCGCAGGTCGGAGCTTCGTTGCATGTATTAGCTCTAGAATTGTCACAGTTATCCAAGTAGGATTGTACAATCAAAGGAACCATAACTGATTAAATGAGCCATTTGCAGTTTCACTAGGTTAAAGTATGTACTTACACATGCATGGTTTAATCTTCGAGATAAGCATATGACTACTGGCAGGATCAACCAGATAGCTTACCTGTTATACCGACGGTAAGCAACCGACGGGGGATTGATACATGCATATTATGAATATTCATATAAATCAATGTTTGTGCCCTTGCTGTTCCAGAGAATATTAAAATGTCCAGTTTTCAAATACAGCACGTTAAACTCTACATTTTGTACAACAAATTAAAACTTTACCACATGACCAACATCTCAAGTAAAAGCATACTTTGCTTGATGTATATTCATAATAACAATACCTCTCATGAACCTTGAACTAAGAGCAAATGTGAACACCAGTTCTAACCTAATTATTTTACAGTTTGTATCCACATGGACTTTAAAAACCTGTATTATTTACCAATCATTACAAGATAACTATGTCATAACTGTTTCCTCAGACACATTTTAAGGACTGCTCCACCCCCAAACAGAACACCAAAATGATTCAGTTACACAATGCAAGGTAATACTGCATTTTTGTGTCTTTCCCTCTTGAGATGCAGTCGAGATCGACAGCTTTTGCAATAAGTCTTATACTTTGGAAGTTTGTCCCAATTCAACTACCTATTAGCTGCAGATTTTTCTTCTGAGGGCGAGTCTCTCCGAAATACAGGAGTATAAGCAGGATGTTGTGTCATGGCAAAAATCAACACTACAAGCCACAATGAAAGGAGACCCAGATTTAGATGGCCAATATGGGATTATCACAAGAGCTTTAACAGCTTTGTCACCCATGACCTTATTCATAATTTTCCTTACAAAGTGGAAATGAGGAATTTGTATGACTCAAACTCATGCCAGCTATGGGAAAAAGCATCTCAAAATAAATGCCCCAGGTTCTGGATTTTATAAAGCAAATTTATCAGTTTGAAAATTTAGAAGCAAAATTTCTCTATTCAACATCCACTCTGTAGATTTTAAAATATTCCCAGAGTAAAAATCAGTACAAGTATCATCTACTCGTTGTAAACAGATGGTTGAAAAGTAAAAATCTCTTTCAAGGACTTGACCATTACCAATAAGATTTATGAAGATCATTCATTTCCCTGGACCATGTGACATAATCAATTTAGGAGAATGCATATGTATTGCCATGTTAGAGTACCAATATGTTTATTCTGAACCAGACAACAGAGATTGCAAGTTATGAAATATGGCCAGAATTCTATAAAATTAATGTATAATTTGATTCTTCAACTGGCCAATGGCCACAAATTGGTTGATTCAAATCTGCTTAAAGAACTCACCACTCATCTTTGGATGCATCTGTGTAAAAAGCAAAATCAACAGTTATGGGTCTAAGCTTTTTATTATTGCATTTTGTATTTTCAGGTCAACATTTTGGCTCTGCCTAATTGTATCAGACAGGTTTATATCTTCATCGAAATTCTGGTACTATTTAAGACCAAGAACTTTATCTCCTCCCTCTAAAGCTTGTTCAAAAATGGTATCATCCAATAAACCAACAAAAGATGCTCTCTGGTATAAAGAAATGACTGATGGACATCTGATTGGCAATGTATATCCTTTTTTTTTTTTTTTTTTTTTTTTCCAGAACTGTAGGGACACGATTTGAATTGAACTGAATAAATTATAAATCCACAGAGTTAATTCTCCGAGACAGAATGAAGTGCACCCTCATAAAACACAGATAAAACCTTTTCCAGGATCAAATTTTCTCAGCCTAACTTGGTGAATATTGATGCTGATGATGTTATCAAGGTAACAGGAACAACAAATACCCTGTTGTATGAACTATAAATATGGTGGTTTCAAATTTGGTAATGACTCTCTGTGCACTAGAAACCCCAAGGTTAAACAACCCAATTTATAACGTATTAGCGTATCATATTCAACCTAAACTTGTACATTTATATAAACATTTTTGAACAAGTTCATGTATTGGAACACTGAAGTATGCATCTCTTAGGTCAATGGATGTGATAAAATCATTTTCGTGTAATTATTTCATGACCAATTGAAATAAGCATCTCGTTTAAAATCTTCACAAGTCACAAAGTCATCCAAAGTCTTTTGATTTATGCCCGGTCTGAATTTACCATTAGGTTTTGGTACTGTGAACAGATCTGAAATAACCTCTTCCTTAATATTTTATGAAGGTACATTAATTAGTTCCTTTCCACAACATTTGATCCACTTTAATTTATACTGGAATCTTTTTTGTTCATCAGAATTTGGGATGCATTGTGGATTTCTGTTTTGGTTTCTAATTTTGTCAAATTCAATCTTGTAAATCTTGTAAAATCAAATTAGCTGATATTGGCCACTACCATGCCTCAAAGACATGTACATATTTACCCATGCATGAACTTACATGTCCATTTTTTTTTTTTTTCTCTCTCTCTGGCAATGAGGTGCATTCGTGTGGCCAAATTGTTTGGAATTATTTTACGAGTAAAATCTGTTAAACACTCTGCACCTTTCGTGCCTGTTGGGGCCAATGCCAGTAAAATTATTTGCATTATCATACCACCGAAAACTAAGTCCGGTTCCACATTCTGTATTTATTGACTGTGAGGTTACAGCTTTTGTGTTTTTATAAGTCAGTCAAGATTGACTATGGGCAAAATTACAGCTCTAACAAACTGTTGAATGTCACAGTTATTGTCAGCATGATTTTTGTTTAATACCCTCCAGACCTATGGGTTAATATTGGGGTTCCATTTCATTGCCACACTGGCCATGTTATATTTGTCCCGTTTGTCTGTATATGCACTGTAAGGTTGCAGTGTTGATCAGCAGAGTCAAAGACTCTATTTTTTTTTTTTTCAGTCAGCACTTTTAGCACGTTATATTGACTGTATCATACCCAGCAAAAGGGGAGTTGAGTGCTTGTAAAGTATGAACAACTCCATTACACCAGTTATGATCAATATCACGTGTAGAACAAATTTCCCTTATGATCAATATCACGTGTAGAACAAATTCCCCAGTACAATTTTGTATCCAAACGGTTTCATTTAGAATTCCATGTCACAAGTATCCCTCTCTACAACAGAATGTGCTAAAAAATTTTGGGCAAATACCCAATAATGCACGCAAAGGTGCTATATTTCCAGGGCTCATTTATTCAATTCAATAAAGTTCGGTATTTCCGACATTTTTCCGGTTGCTAAGCTTAAGCTAACCTTATTATCGACAGGCCCTTTTCAGTGCATTAATTGTTTGTCAACAACCGACGTGACTTTGGGTGCGTGCTTTGTTATTTCTCATGGAGGATACATCCATTTTAGCAACAATACCAGCAATATTCAATACTGAACCTCGCAAAGTCTGACATCTATGAGTCAGACGGGTTAAGTGACGTATAGCGCATCCTTGTCAGCAGCCATAACTTTTTTCCCCAAGCCTACTGTACAACTGTACCAAGGCATGGTATAAATTGACCTGAACAGTGTTCGAAAGTCGGCTGCTTTAGTAAAAGTATCAATAATATAATACATAGCAAGTTTATAATTTATTTATTTTTGAAACAAAACTCTACAAAATACCAACCACGCGGTTGAAAAACTCGGTATGTACTTAGCATACTTACCGCCTCTCATAAGCGCAAAGTGAAATATTACATGGTCTATGAACACAACGGCTTTTATATTGCAGGTGTCACGTGGTTTTATTGATCTTTAACGAGCGCCTCTCAAGCAAGCGTTAGGGTGAAAATGCTAAGTTATACATGTGAGGCCAAAGGCTTACGAAAAATAATGACTCCTGGGCTCGGTCAAGGTGCAACATTGTAACCAAACAGTGGGTTTCTTACTGCTTAAGGCAGTCACTTGAGTGTATTGACCATGCACATAAGCATTCATTTTCCCCAAAGAAAGGCCTTGTTTAGGTAAAGTCATATCATATGAACTGATATGTAAATATGCCTTAGCTTGCTTATATTCACCATACTTAAGTCGTCTATTAGTGTATCTTTAAATTGGCTAGTCTCTCCATTGTTTATTTTAACAATTTGATTAGAGCCACAATATTGCTTAGACATGTATTGCTGGTATAAATACTCTAGGTAAATAGTCACTCCTATAGCTCCCATCATTTTTATTTTTGGTGTGTTGGTGTGCATGTGTGTGTGTGCGCTGATGACTGTCCCAAAGTCGCTGATGACTGTCCCAAAGTATTCATTAGAAAAGATTAATAGAAAGTTCAATTTACCCTGAATTTGTTTAAGTTTATCAAATTTGACCTATTCAACAGTTTCTATCAGTGTTTACTGCAAAATAATAGTTTCAGGATCAATGTTGTGGTAAGCTTTTCTTACATATAATATTCATAATGTGATAAACCAAATTCAGCTTTTAAACACTTCTCATTTCTGTCGTATAAGTGGATACTAATTATTACAGAAAACAACAAAAACAGCAAATGTATTATAATAGTATGGAAAAGTCTGCATAAATCTGTATATTCAAAATTCATTGTGGTCCTATAAAAATTATCAGCCAATGTACATATCAGATCTTCATTAAATATCCATCCATGTTTGAATGAAAATGTTAACAGACATTTAATCATTAGGTTACTCTTTTTAATCCAAGAATTTATGATGGACTGACACTACAGTCATCATTTCATATAAGATATTATGTTGGTTCAAAATTTTCAAAGACTAATAATAATAATAATAATAATAATGAGGACTTTGTATAGCACCTAATCTTTAGAAGCTCTAAGTGCTTTACAACATTAGATGACACCTAAAAACATATATAATGATATGATTACGAAAAACAGACACCATGAAATTAGAAAACAAAAACATGCTGAAAATAGTTAAGGTAAGGAAACAATATTAAGTCTTTAAGTCTATTCTTGCAGTCGAAATAGGCGAGTTTTAAGAGCACTCTTGAATGAGATCACTGTGTCCTTGTGTCTAAGTTCAGTGGGCAATTCGTTCCATGTTGCTGGGCCCTGGTATGCAAAAGAACGTTGTCCGTATGACTTCATTTTGATAGTGGGAATAATGAGCATACGAGTGTCGGAAGAGGAGCATAAGTATCTTGCTGGTGTGTACACATGGGTGAGGTGAGATAGGTATATTGGACTGGAGCCAGTCAATGAAATGTAGCACAGAGAACAAATTTTGTGTTTGATTCTGGATCGAATGGGTAGCCAGTGTAGGGTACAGAGCGGGGGGGAGGTGTGCTCTGTTCGTGGTACTCTAAGAATGATCCAAGCAGCTGTGTTTTGAACTTTTTGAAGTTTCTGGAGTAGATACTGAGACGAACCAGATAAAATGAAGTTACAATTGTCCAGTCTTTAAAGTACTAAGGAACACACAAGTGTTTTAGTGGCATCAATTGAAAAATAATTGCGAATGGAGCTGATGTGTCTCAGCTCAAGATATGCAGCCTTGCATATGTTCATGACATGTTGGTGCAATGAGAGAGTACTGTCTAGATTAACACTTTAGTTTTTTTACTGTATGTGTGAATTAAATGTTGGTGTTGCTGATATTTATTGTTTGAGGTAAAGGATGTGAATGAGAAAGTCTTTGTGTTGTAATCAGAATGGCCTCAGTTTTACCATCATTCATCTGCAGCTTGTTACATGTCATCCATGATTTCACATCGGAAATTCGCCTCTCTAGACCTTGGATGGTAGCTTTAACTTCAGCTGGGTTGCTAGATTTGTATATTTGGGTGTTATCAGCGTACAATTGGTGAGACACTGGATGACGATCTATGACACCTGAGAGCGGCTGAGTGTATAGAATGAAGAGAACAGGTCCAAGAACAGAACCCTGTGGAACACCAAAACATATATCAACTTGGCTGGAGTGTTTTCCATTTGCGGACACAATGTGTCCTGTTGACCAAAATGGACTTGAACCATAATAAGGCTGTATCGTGAATGCCAAATACAGGATGGAGACGGTGAAGTAATATATCATGGTCTATTGTATCAAATGCTGCAGACAAGTCAAGGAGGGCGAGGACTGTAATCTTTCCACTATCCAAAGCAGAGAGAAGGTCGTTAACTACTTTCAGAAGGGTATTTTTGGTACTGTGGCGAGGGCGATATGCAGCCTGTACATTGCTAAAAAGACTGTTTGAATTTAATGAGATACAAGTTGGGATAGAACAACTTTTTCTAAGATTTTTGACATGAATGGGATGTTAGAAACTGGGCGGTAGTTCTTTAAATCGTTATGGTCAAGTGTTGGTTTCTTCAGCAGAGGCTTTACAATGGCAGTATTTAAAAATGATGGGAATTCCCCTGATGAGAGAGAAGTATTAATAACATCAGTTAGTGAAGGCAATATTGGATCTAAGCATTCAAGCAGCAGTGATGTCAGAATTGGATCAAGTTCACATGACTTTGGGGCACTCTTCATCATGATTGTACTTACTAAATCCATAGAGACAGGTTCAAATGCTGCTAACGGTTGCCAGTGAAATTCTGTATCGCAACTGTATGGTGACGATGAGTCAATTGAAATTGTGTTGTCAAGCTTATCTCTAATGGTTTGTACTTTGTCACGGAAGAAATTTGCAAACTGGTCTGGAAGGTCGACTGAAGGTAGTTGGAAGTGGTGTACATTTGTTTCTTGACATTAGCTTGTTAGTAATCTCGAAGAGCTCTTTGCAGCTGGAACTTTCAGTGATCTTAGTACTGTAGTGGGCTGATTTCGCTGCATGGACTATGTTTGTGACATTCTTCTTAGCGGCTTCATAGATTTGCTTATGAATAGTGAGTCTAGTGGAAAGCCAAAGCCTCTCAGCCTTATGGCGGTCTCTATTAGCAGTGCGAAGTTGGTCCTCAACACTGCTATACCACGGAGAACACTTTTGAATTGATACTCTGCACTTGGTTGCTGGGGCATGTTTGTCAAGCAATGAACGCAGGCAGTTATCAAGTTGTTCTGCTGTAGGAGGTAACAAAGTTGTTAGGATTGCTTGGATGTCATGCATTAGTTGGGTTCTATTTATCATACGAAGGTTTCTCTTAGTAGCAAATAAAGGTGGAGGGTTAGGGACTGATATGTCCAGATGGCATATAATGCAGAGGTGATCTGATGCAAGTTTGTGGGACACCAGGGAGGACTGTAGAATATTATCATCAGGTCTATGAAGAATCCAGTCTAAAATGTGACCATGTTTATGGGTGGGTTGGCTAACTGACTCTTTGAGGTTGAAAACGTGAATAGAATCTAGGAGTTTTGATGTGTATGCGTTTCCAGGACAGTCAAAGTGAAAGTTGAAATCTGCAAGAATAATCAGGTTGCCACCTATCGAATTTCCATACTCCAGGAGATTCAGAAACTGCTCCAAAAAGAGAGATTCAGTCAGCTTGTTTTTTCTACTAGGAGGAGGGCAGTAGAGGCAGAAAAAATGGACTGACCTTTGTTCTAGTGTGAGTGTGGTTTGGACTAGTTCAAACGATGTGTGGTAGAAATTGAAGGTTGTAGTGTGATTAAGACGGTTGATCATGGAGTTCTTTGTGATGACAGCAATTCCACCTCTGCAGGAGTGGCAGGGGAACAACTTGATGGAGTAACCGGGGGGTGTTAGATCCGCGCACTTGGGCTCATCGCCTGATGTTTTTAGCCATGTTTCTGTCAGGAAAAAGACGTCGATATTCTGATAGTTGATAAAATTAACTATTTTTGTGCACTTTTCCGGTGGTCCTACTGATTGGACATTGAATAATGCGATGCGCAGTGGTATCTCTTGGATAGTTGACACAAAGGTTGACGATTTCAGAGGAATTTGAATTAAGTTATCTAAATTAACGGCTGAGTTTTCAAACTGCTGTGCCGGAAAGGGTGAAAGGGAGATAACTGGAATTCTTCTTCCTGTTCTACGCTGGCCAGCTTTGAAACATTTCTTTTTTCGCTTCCATTTACATTTAAGTAATGATGAATGTAGTCCCAAGTCGTTTAGTCTAGTGCACAATGTAGTGTGGATAGCCAAGGAGTGGTCATTTAAAGCAATTAATGAGGGTCCATCATAGCATAAATGGGTGGACTGGCGAGTATCACGTGATGGCGGTATGTTCAACAACAAAGGTAGTTGTAGCAATGGAGCAAGACAGCTGAGAAAAAGTCTAATAGTTCTACTATGCCAGATTCTGCAAGAACAAAGAATTGAAGAAGAAAACTTGTGCACAACTGATAGAAAATACATGAAAGGAACAGTGTTTCAACTTAAAAGGTATCACAAGTCTTTGAACAAAGGTGACCTGTCAATCATTAGGTTGACACTTCTATATTTAACCTAGGTCAGTTACTTCTGAGACTGCTGACTCCAGCTGCATTATACAAACAGCTGAACTAGCTACCTTCTTACCGTATATATAAGTAAAAATGTACTATTATACATAACAGAAGGCCTCAAGGTAGATTAGTTCCTGTAACTAATTGAGTTACCTTCTCTAAAAAAAGTAATTATTATTATTATTATCATTATTAATATTATTATACTACATGATAACTAAACAGAAAAAAGCTTGAAGAAATCTATGAATGAAAAGCTTTACCACCAGAATTTATTAATAATAAATTTATAGTGAATTCTTTGAAAAGAAAATTATGCCAATTGCCTGAAATAATAATAATAACAATATTAATAATAATAATAATAATAATAATAATAATAAAATATATATATAAAAATTATAATAATAATAATGGTATTTGGTGCATGGAATATGTTAAAGAACATAGTTTGAAAGGTGAATCTGCATTCAGGTCACATGTGTACTAAGCCCAGTTTGGCTTTTTTCCAAGAGTGCATGGATGCTTAAGATGGGTTTGACTATAGCTTGAATGGCTTGAGTTGTTTGAGAAACAAAAGTGTTTACAGACAGACAGATGGAGATAGCTGTATCTATCATTATTACATAATGGGGTGATAAAAAGCAAGCACACACTCTGATCTTCCATAGCATAATACATCAGCAGATCAGGGTCTACAGATGGATCAGTATATTGATAAACCAGCATAAATCTACATTCCAAGCTGCTATAATAGCCAAAAATAATTCTCAACTGTATTGGTTCAATAAGAAATTGTACAATTCCAACAAACGCTAGTCCTTTATCATCAACGAGAATTCCAATCCATGGAATGCTCTATCTCACCTTCTTCACTGTGGCATAATCCAAAGGCTTGCATAGTAACTAGAGCAAGAAAAGTAGGTCACTGTAACCTTAACAGAGGAGGAGGAGTAGTAGTTGTAGGATTAACAGCTTGTCAGCACAATACTGGCTAAACGGTGCCAGTTAAAAGCAAAGTTCTAAAAATGTACTGTGTACTAGAACAAACATGCTTTTAAGTAAATTTAGAAATTGTTCTGTGAATATAAAGATTAGATTATTCAAATCTTATTGTTACACAATTTACTGTGCTCCTCTGTGGACAAACTTTAGTGAATGTATGAAAAGAAAACTAGTTTTTGGCTATAATAATAGTCTTCGTTTATTACTAAGCCTTCCAAGATGGAATAGTGCCTCTACCATGTTTGTAAACTATAATGTATTTATTTTTGAAGAATTAATGAGAAAGTATGTGTTTTCAATGATGACACGAATCTCTAATAGTAAGAACTGTATCTTGAAATCTTTGTGGAACTATGATATTCATTTAAGTTCTCAGATTATAGATAGATGGAACAAATTACTATTTAAATGTCTTACATAATTTTATTCCTAACAATGACAGACACATTCTGTAGTTGTAGATGGGTCTGTATATTTGTACATAAGACCCTTATGAACTTTTATGTCTTAAAATACTTCTATATTTTATATTTTACTTTATTGTATATTTTAATGTAGATGTATGGACCATGCAGTCTGAAATAAAGAATTCTTATCTTATCTTATAAAGAATTGCAAAGAAAACTCTAGGAAGAAAAAGCCTTCTAAAAAAACATAAACATTAAGTACTAAACAATAAAAGTTTTTAAAAAAGGGTAAAGATGTTACAATTCTATAAAATAAAATAAAAGGTAAAACATGTCACATCCCTAAAAGATAAAGTCAAAAATGTTTTATATAAGCTACATTGCCTCAAAAAGTCCCAAATTTTCTCTGGTGGTACATCATCATATAATAGGTCACTGAGGTGATTTCTATCCCTAATATTAATAAACCCATTCAATTTCATGACTGTACATATAACAATGTCTAAAGAACTGAGTTGTATACAAAAAGATAAAGTAATCAGAGTTTGAGTGGAGTGGAGTGAGAAAGGTAGGTCACTGCAACCTACTTTTGACCATGGTAAGTAGTACCCTCCAATATGAATAAACCCATTACGTTTCATTACAACTGAGTCAGAGAAACTGATCTAAATGCTGAAACGACATATTTCACTGGAGAGATAAAAGAAGACGGTCACTGTGACAGACTTTTGCTGAAGCAAGTAGTACCCTACAAGATGAATATATTCATTACGTTTCATTACTATACATACAACGGTGTCAGAGAAACTGATCTAAATGCTGAAACTACATATTTCGCTAGAGAGAGAAAAGACGGTCACTGTGACAGACTTTTGCTGAAGCAAGTAGTACCCTACAAGATGAATATATTCATTACGTTTCATTACTATACATACAACGGTGTCAGAGAAACTGAGCTAAATGCAAAACTTGACACTGACACCTATGATGAGAGTAATGCTGACAATGCTGTTAGAAAAGTGATTCCTATGTCACACCTATGCTTTGCAGGCAAGATAAAAATTATGCTTAATAAACACAATAAAACAGCTGTTTCCCATATAGATCAGTCAATCACAAACTAGAGCTATATGTCTTGGTCTTAGTTTGGTAACTGTCTGCACATCTGATGGTGCTGCTAGTGTCTTTCCATAAATAGAACATATCAGTGTAATGTGACTTAAGTTAAGCAAATACAACAATTTACAGGTAAGCATGTATGAATAGCATTAAATGTATGGTGTACGGAAGTTGCATATTGTGGTGTGTTTTAATTGTATAAGTAAGCTGCCCATACCCAGCGCTATCTTAAGTAAAACAAACAACATATCAACCTAGCCCTGTCACCACATTATGCACTGGTAGATCTGGGCCTATGATGTTCACTACTGCGTGAATATTATACAAAAACCAATGCGATATGATCATTTCAACTTACTCTGAGTCTTTGCAAAACTTTCTCGGAAGTCTGACTGGTGTCTGAATTGATCATATTGGATGCAGTTGAAAGGATTGAAATGGCAGCTAAAAAGAAAAATTCAGGATAGTAAATGATTACTGTATATGTGAAAATTGTTACATATTTATTTTTTGCAACTTTTACAACTTGTCACCAATTTTTAAACAAGAGGCACAAGTGCGCCCAATATTGCTTGCCTGTATTCACTGGTCTAAATGGAAAATGTAGTAATGCCTTGGGTTGAAAGACACCAATATCTGGATAATTTCCAGCTATTTGGTAGAAATTGGTGGTATCTGATACGTTTAACTGTATCTTTACTTTTGCTAACTTCGGCTGGACTAGATGGTGCATTGGCTTCTTTTGTATGCATGTGAAAATTGTTCATGCTAGAAATTTACCCGTCACATCTGGTCTGATGTTGTAAGGTAGTTTTGGAGAGAAAGTTGTTCTATATTTTTTATATGTTAGTAATAGCTAGCCGCACCTAATGGAAGACAATCATCGTCTGTGTGTTTTTCACCTGGTTGCCATGGAAGCCACACCACTGCTAGTACAGCAACCCCAGACACAATTTCCTAGGAAACACTCCGATCAAGTTTGGTTTAAATTGCCATTCAAGAGAATAGGGGAGCCACTCAGAACACAATATTCCCACCAAGTTTGATAAAAAATGGTTTGGTGTTTTACAACACAGCAATACAAGTAGATTATTTAGTTCAGAGGCAATTGGAGTAAAGTGCCTTGGCCAAGGACACACTATGGAAGCCAACCTGTGCTGATCCGATGGTAGGTTGCAAAGGTGCACCCTTCTCCTCACAAGTCCAGCATGCTAACCACTCAGCCACTACAGCTCCTAGATTGGCTCTGCCATTCTGGAGAAGCTGCTGAAAACAGATTTTCCATATGGTTGATATGGAAACCATGCCATTGTTAGCAGAGCCAATCTGTACACAATTTTAACAAAGCACTACCTAACATTCCAACCAAGTTTGATCAAAATTGGTTCAGCTGTTCTAGAGAAGAAGTTGAAAATACATTTTCCACTCAGTTGCTAAGGAAGCTACAATGTTGCTAGGAGAGCCACTCCAGACAAAATTTGCATAGAGCACGTCCTAACCAACATTTTCTACCAAGTTGATCAAAATTAGTTCAGCCGTTCTAGAAAAGAATTAAAAATTGGTTTTTCATATGGTTGCCAAGGAAGCCACACTGTTTCACTGCAAGCTGCCCAAAACATAATTTCAATAGCACATGTTCTAACATTTCTACCAAGTTTGATTGAAACTGGCTCAGCTAGCAGTTCTAGAGTAAAACTTGAAAACAGGTTTCCACTCAGCTGCTAAGGAAGGCACATTACTGCTAATTAAGTGACCCAAACAAAATGTTGATAGATTATGTCCTAACAAACATTCCATCCAAGTTTGATCAAAATTGGCTCAGCTGTTCTGGAGAAGTTGAAAATAGGTGTTTCATAAGGATGCCACAATGTTGCATGGGGAACCACCCCAGATACAATTTTGATGATGCATGTCCTAAGTAACATTCCTACTAAGTTTGATTGAAACTGGCTCAGCTGTTCTAGAGAAGAAGTTGAACATTGGTTTTTGTAACCAGTTACTAAGGAAGCCACACTGTTGCTAAGGAAGACATACCAGACAAGTTTTTGAGAGCATATCCTTAGAAACACTCGTACAAAGTTTCATCAAACTTGGCTGAGCTGTTCTGGACAAGAAGTCAAATATAGGTTTTCCATTTTAGATGCTATGGAAGCCACACCACTGCTAGGGGTGCCACCCCAACCACAATTTTGGTAAAGCATGTCCTGAGGGGCATTCAAAGCAAGTTTGACTGAAACTAGTCTAGGAGTTTTTGAAAAGAAACTGAAAATAGTACTGTGTACTGTGGATGGACAATATATCATGGATGATGCATGCCAGATGCAGGGCTATACCATAAACTCACTTGGCCTAACAGCTACTGGGGAACGAAAAATTCAATCTGATGGAAACCGAACAAAAAACTGCAAGGAATTATGTCTTGCCTACCTCTCTTCTGATGAGTATATGTTTTTAATTTTCAAATGACCCCAAACTTGTCTAGTATTCATCCTACATTTTTAAAGGACTAGGGACTCTAGATCACTGTAATGGCTTCAGAAAATGTCCAAAATGTATTTTCTTTATTTTCAAAGCTTTTTTATTTATTTTGTATAGACATACCTTTGTCTTTAATAATACGTTTTATTTTTCATATTTATCACGTGCGATGATGTCATCGGCAGCCACGCGTGAGGCGTAGAATGCGGAAAATGTGAAAAATTCGTCTGACTATAATGTATTTATATATATGAAACTATTCCCGCAGTCATGAAACAACGGGAAACTTTCAAGACGTTTCCCTTATTAGATAAGTTGTAATCTCAGAAAATTTTTTTGTTTCACTCATGTGGGATACGGTAATTTTAAAGAAAATGGTTAGATACTATGGCAGGCAACAGTGAAGTTTTTATCGCAGCAGCAGTTTACAAGGTATGTAGCTTTCATTTTACAAATATTATGTCACAATAAATGAGCAAAGTATGAAATTAAATGCAGTTTTACTTTATCAGACACACATATTCTTTAGAAATTAAGGAAAATCTTCACAGTTGAAATAGTTCCAGGCGGTGTTGATTTGCAGACGACGAGTTTTATGAAGAAATAAGCAAATCCAGCTTGGTTTATAAAATATTTGTATCAGACTGGTATTTTGGACAAATATTTCTCTATAAGAGCATTATATACAGTGGTATGCAATACTGTGAAACTTTTGTTAATTCGTTTAGAATTTTTTTGTAAAAAAATTCCAATCATAGAAAGCGAGTGAGTGTCTATGCAGTTTCCGTACGGAACCAGTCAGGCCTACCTCACATTCATCACTTATTGAAGACTCAATGCAGTACAATTTGAAATGGCAGAATAAATAATTAACATTCAATATAAGGTACATTTTGTCTCATCAATTAATAAAGATAACCCATGAGAATTAACAACAGTGCTTTAACTGGTGCCAGATTCTCTAGGGGACTCTAGTTCCAAACTCACTATGTTTATAACTGGAAGGGTTAGTGAGGAAACTCACTATGAAAAGAGTATTTATATTGATTTGCAAACAAGTATAAAACCATATCTTTTATAAACAGTCTGCTAAACACCATAAATATTTAATAGAAAGATAATCCATGTGGCTGCTACAGAATACAAAAAAACTTTATATAGCTCATATAAATACAAATCACGTATACATAGTTTCGTGGTCCAATGGTAAAATGTCCGCTTACATGCAGAGCCGACCAGTGTACGATTCCCAGGAAAGTAGAAATTTATTTTTTCTTCTTCGTTGCACTTAGTACAGATAGTAATCCGTAATAACTTTATTTTCCACATTGATATGAACAAATCTTAATGGTAATGAGCTCATGCAGAAGGTCGAACGTGAGGGTCTAGACAAGATGAGAAATCCTTGGGAAAAGATAGATGCCTCAGATACCATAATTCCTGACTTTCCAAGGCTTGGTGAGGAAGACTTGCAAAATATTACTTTTGGAGTATATCAACTGAAGTTAGCAAAATCTTACACCCGTGAGCACCTTAGTGAGGATGGAGGTTATGATTTATTAGTGCATAAAGACCACAATGGACTTCTAATGGCAAAAATTCAGAGCCGGCATGTGTCCGGTAGAGCCTACAAACTCTGGCTTGATTATGATCAATATTCAGTCAGAGGTTGGTACTGCCAATGTCGAGCTGGAGCCTGTATTGTTGGTACGTGTGCACACATAGCAGCCGTCATCTGGTACCTTGGATATGCACGTCATCAAAATGCACCTTTTACTTCGATGTCTGACTGGAGTTCTTATTTGAATGATGCGCAATACCTTCCTGAACCTCAGGTGAATGATGATGATGATGATCATGATGATAACGGTGATGATGATGATGATACAGCTGACTTCGAAGAGTAATAAATCATTTAAATAAGTTACAAGTTGCTTGTGAAGTAATTAGTCCAGGTAAAAAAAACAACAGTAAATATTGTTATGTCAGATTTCTCTGTAGTTTTAATAATATATATCATTTTGAGAGATCTAAGTACATACTGTTTTGGACTGTGTAAATTTGACACAATTCTTTGTGAATAGGTCATTACGAGAACATGCATTTGCTTGCTTAATATTTTTATTAAAACTATAATAACCATACGGGTATTTTAATAGTATTGCGTACATTCCAGTCAAGTTATATACTGTATGTGTTCTAGTTATACATGTGTACATAATTAATTCTTTTAAACATACAGTGACGATGTACAACATTTAGATTTTTTGTGACGATAATTGTATGGCGAAATACTCATGTATTTGCTATGTTGTTAGCTCATTTGTATTGGAATTGTTATCGACAAGGGACTTGATGTCAATATTCTTCTTACCATACATTATGCATGTAAATGTCACAGCATATGTTTGTTTTTAGGGTAAGTACTGGCATTCTGGATAAAAAGAAATAAATTAACGCAGTGAAGTTGAATATAGAGAGGATAGATATTTGCTTGAAACGAGTGAATAACAGATATATTTCATCGAGTGGGTGAAAAACTCAGTATTTTCACGCGTGGCGAAGCTATGAGTGAAAATACTTAAGTTATTTCACCCACGAGATGAAATATATCCATTTTTCACTCGGAGCAAGCCAATATTCTTTTTATTTTATGCTCAAGCGTCTTGTCTAGCAATTGTATAACACACTGAAGTAACTGATTTCTTGCTGCATCCCGCGCGATAATGTCAGCGGTTTACCGTTTATGTTCTGCTCTGTTTTTTGTATCGTTGCACATAAAATATCAGTAGATACCAGTAGTTACATAATGCTTCTTCCCAATTGAAGGTAAAACAGCAGACAATTTTTTTTTTATAATCTCTTCCTTTATTTGAACTCGGTTCGCTTGGATGCAAAGCGGCCACCTTAACCTTTACACCAGGCAAAGAACTTATGAAAAGGATTGAAATTTCTTACTCATAATGTTATCCATCTCTATTGACGGTCAGTGAAAAAATATCATATTTTTCACTGCAGTGAAATATCACAATTATTTCACTCAGAAAATCCAGTAGTTCACTGCCTAGCATAAAATAAATATTTTTTCTTATGGATGTTTTGTTGATATTTGCAGAAGTCTTTTGTCAAAGTCCTTTAGTCCCCGTGATTTGCATATATATATATAGATATATATATATATATATATATATATATATATATATATATATATATATATATGTATAATTAACAAGACTTTAAAAATTAAGATTTGTATGCATGACGTCATTAAAATCATGATAACGTAATGGAACCAGAAGTAACGTCATTTTATGTAGGTAAACTTTTAGTGCCTCCAGCATACATAATTTGATTGAATTCAGCAACATTTTTATTATTCTGCACAAAATGCATCCTAAAGAGTCTTTGTAAAAAACTTAGAGCCTTTTGGTGGTTGGGCCAAATTTGACCCTTGCGGTACCTAGTCCTTTGGGGACAAACCTTTCATGGCAGTGGGAAAAGGATGGCAAAGCTTAACAGAGAGGAGACATCCTTTATCATTTCTAAGAAAAAAGGGGATTCAGAAGTGGACTTGGTTTGTTTCACTTTTCTCAAAATCTACTGCATCATCTCAAAGATGACTACTGACTTCAAAGTTATAATTGTTAATGTAGATGGGTTTTGTTGCCATGTACAGCGTTACCCTGAGGTGTATAGTTTCAGCCTTGGTATGTGAAACTGAAAACTATTCTTTCTTGCTATCCATTCTCTGTGATGAAATTGTTTAATATACTGATTGTTTCTAAATTTTCTAGAAAGTCAGTCTAATGTCACATAATGTCAAACTATCTGATAGAATAAAGTCTATTCCAAGTTAGACATTTTAAAGCTGAACATGTTCAGACAAGTTGAATTCAATTATATGTTGTATGAATTAAATGATGAGAAATGCTTAAGTATTTATAATCCAGTGCAATTATTCTTGTCAGAGACACATTCATGTACGAATGTGGTTACTGTATTAATAATCTTGTAGAGTGATTCTTATGAAAGAATTAAATGTGTAACAAAATCAGTTCATATGCACACGTGTAATGTATATCACTGTATTCGCACTTAAACATGTGTCATGTATTACACGGCTCAGTGATTGTATTTTTAGCTGTTACAGGGAGTCGTTGAACTTTGTGGGGTTTCGTAACCCGGTTACTGCAGTCAATGGTGACGTTCGTTCAAGGGACAATACTGGTGTACCATACATGCCAACCCTTAATGAGGTATAAGCATAATTACTACTAATGTAAGTGGCAAAAAAGCATAATCTGAGCATAAAAAGTGTAATCTATATATTGCATGCCATAATTACAGGAAACTGTATGAAAAATGTACATTTATATTTTGTTACTAACCTGGATATGCAGCTGGTTAAAATTCTTGTCAAATATCAACAAAATCCATGTGGATTATTACCAGAATACAAACACAAAATATATTGAGAATTTATTTATATACAACACTCACTTTAACTAGTCTACATGTCTAACTGTCGCTGAATGATCGTGAAGTCAGGTCCACAAATTCTGCAATGAGCATGATGATGTGCTCAATCTGAGTGCCGTATTACATCACTCTCATATTCTTCTTTTTAAATTTGTAAAGCGCTATTGATTTGTCCCATTTCTAATGTGACTTTTTGAAGTTTAAAAAGATACCTTTCCTCTAACATGTGTCAGTCATATAACATCCACAAATCACATCGATGAAGCCTGTTTTGCTCAACATCTGGCACCATTTTTTGCTAAAGAATAGACTCGTCTGCTAACTAAATATGTTATCAAAATGTAATGAATCTGTGAGGGAAGTTTACAAATTGAAGAAACCCATCTGTTTTCTTGGAAATGTCACATATACAGCTGCTATAAATAGAAAATAAGGAAAGTACATGTAGGAATATGATGGACAAATTAATTTCATGCTATTCTTATGCACCAGTCTTCTTTTTTTTTAGATTCTGAAATTTATATGATGTGTAGGATTAAAGAGATGATAATAAAAATGACAAGCACAGCCTTTTTATTATTTTATTTTTATTTTTTTAATGTACCAAAAAAGAGTAATCCATTTACAGGCGAGTGTAAGACGTAATTAGGTGACAAAAGCATAATGGTTGGCATGTATGGTGTACTCAGTGTGAGCGGCCAAAGGTTCTGGACCAAAAGGTCTGCAGGAAAGGGAGGTTCTTGAGGGATCCTTCAGCAGGCTGGGAGAAGCAGACCATCTGAGGTTGCTCCTTAACCATTTGTTGGGAGCTGTAGATCGGAAATATCTCATAATCATCACCTGGATGTCATGAGATAACATCACAAGATTGTGTTAAGTGTTTTCGCTTGATTCAATTCCACCCGGCTTCATCCTGTTACACCATCTGAGGCACCCATTTCAATGGGGTGAAGCTAGCTATTTCAGCAGGCATATCTGACCTACCAAGGATTAGGTACATGCTATTTCTATAAACATTACCTGGTGGCATGTTAACCGTGCATGGGCACATAGGTGAAAAAAAAAATCTGGAATAAGCTCATGTGAATAGTTAAATGTGTCATCTTCATAGAGGTGATGAAGCTATGTTTGTAATGCATCATTTACACCTGTACATGTTTTCTTGATATGCAAGGAAATTAAGATCTGCTATGGCTTTCTCTGAAGTCTGATTCATAGGGAGTGCTGATGGTGGATCCAGATGCATCTACATGAAGATGGTTGGACTTATTAACGGATATGTATTAATGATTGTGTATCAGATATTCCACATGGCATCATTTGATAAAATTCAAAAGGTCACATGTGTCTTTATACCGGTATGCTTTCTATCAAAGTTGATAAATTTTGTTAAGTGGTATTCTGTGGATGAATATTTGAAAGATTTTCATTTTTTAGTAACAGTGTGTATACTGGAAGACATACTTGCATCAATGGTCATAATTAAAAGACTTTAATGCAAAAATTCATCACCATGCCCTAGATTGAAACCCAAAAGTCAAGTGCAGATGAGGACGATCAGCCATGATTTGGCTAAGAACATTGGACACTGAACTTAAGACCATCTGCATGTCCTGGAGGAACAGATAGCCCAAGACCATGACACATGGAGATCAAGCCCAAGACCATGACACATGAAGATCAAGCCCAAGACCATGAAACGTGGAGATCAAGCCCAAAACCATGAAACATGGAGATCAAGCCCAAGCCCATGACACATGGAGATCAAGCCCAAGCCCATGACACATGGAGATCAAGCCCAAGCCCATGACACATGGAGATCAAGCCCAAGCCCATGACACATGGAGATCAGGCCCAAGACCATGACACATGGAGATCAAGCCCAAGCCCATGACACATGGAGATCAAACCCAAGCCCATGACACATAGAGATCAAGCTGCAGTGAAGGCCATATGTTCCAGAGGGAACAAAGAGTAATGATGATGATGAATGCAACAATGGTCTGACCAGTTTCCCTAAAATTGCTGTAGTAGTTTGTACTGAACAAATTGAAAATTGCAACTATTAATGACCACATGATAATCTGATGCACACAGGTCCATCCCATGAGTTTACCTTGCCTAACATGGTTGGTAAGGAAACTTGAATGATCTGTAATATATGCTGATTGGAGAGCCAACACAAGAGTTGCAAAGATTTTGCAAAGAAATTGGCTGACACCTATGAATTTATATATATATATATATATATATATATATATATATATATATATATATATATATATATATATATATATATATATATATATATATACACACATTGCAGCACTTCCTATACAAATGTATTAAGAAATTTTCTTGGAGAAAAAAAATGAAATTATCTTTCATAAATGATTATAAACAATCATGATCTCTTAGTTGGTTTGTTTGCAACCATTCTAACACTATTCTGATTAATCATAACACATCTACAAAAAATGAATACAATCCTTTAACAGATCAATTTTATTTCACAATAAGAATTTTTAACCTATAATGCATTTCTGGTAATATTTCCATAATATTCTGAGAAAAATTTAGAAACATTCTTTGATTACAGGGTTTGAGAATTCTGAGATGAAATGAAAGGCAAAAAGTAAATAAACTAAATGGTTTAACTACCAGAAAGATGACTATAACCCTTTGCAAGTAATGAACAAAACCAAACCTGTTTGATTTCCTTCTGAAATCATATTCTCCATGGTTCCACTGCCATCTGAATTTGTGCTGTTAAGCAGGTTGTAAAAAGAGCCAATACCATCTCCAAAATACATAGACATAGGGTAGACCTGAAATGATGGATAAAGTCCAAAAGGAAATAACAAAAAATAAATAAGTTGTTTTAATCTTTATTTTGTGTGTGTGTGTGTGTGAGGGGGTATATTTACTGCTGCACTCTAGTAACCTTGATAACCATTAATTTCTGATGAATTTAAAAAGAGCAAAACTACAGCACTACCTTACTATAAGGCACTTCATTACAATATTGTAGACAAGACCCACAGCACTACCTTACTATAAAGCACTGCATTACAATATTGTAGACAAGACCCACAGCACTACCTTACTATAAAAGCACTGCATTACAATATTGTAGACAAGACCCACAGCACTATCTACTATAAAGCACTGCATTACAATATTGTAGACAAGACCCACAGCACTACCTTACTATAAAGCACTGCATTACAATATTGTAGACAAAACCCACAGCACTACCTTACTATAAAGCACTGCATTACAATATTGTAGACAAGACCCACAGCACTATCTACCGGTACTATAAAGCACTGCATTACAATATTGTAGACAAAACCCACAGCACTACCTTACTATAAAGCACTGCATTACAATATTGTAGACAAAACCCACAGCACTACCTTACTATAAAGCACTGCATTACAATATTGTAGACAAAACCCACAGCACTACCTTACTATAAAGCACCTAATTATAACAAGGTTCCATTTATATGGACATGGATCCCAGTTTAATATATATAATTATATGTATAATCTATTTCACTATAAGGGGGTCTCATCTATAGGATGGTATACTCTATGGCTCTCATGGACAATGTTATAGTGCAGGAGTACTGTATTGAGTTAGGTTATAGTTCAAACACCAAATATCTGTATTGTCTCTTTTTTTTCCAAAGTCAATCTGTAGTAGCATACCTGGTATGTTTTTCACCATAAAACATTATTTCGTATACTGCTCTTATATTTTCACAAATGGCTCTACCAGCCATAAAACCAGTTTGATCATCATTAAGTATGGTAATGTTTTTTAATCCAATTAGCAATACATGCTGAGGCCACTTTATACATAGTATTAAGGAGAAATATTGGTCTCCAATTCTTTAAATAATTCTTATCTTATCACCTTTATCAATACAAGCAATAACTCCTTCCTTCCGAGTTGCTGAGAGACTATTTATTTCATAACCATAGTTAAATGACTTGACTGGAAAAAAATCTTAAATCCTTCACAAAAAAAAGCTGTCAGAACCTGGACTCTTACAATTTTTCATGTTTTTTAGGGCAGCTCAAGTTTCGGAATATGATATCTTGCCCCATAATTCTTGACTGTTTTCTATTTAGTTTTTGAATATCAGAGTCATCAAGTATTAAGTTGAGATTAATGTTTTCAAAATCTCTTGAGGTATATAGACTTTCATAATAGGATTGTGTCTCTTCAAGTATTTCTTTTTGTTTGGTAAGGATAGTGTTGTCACTTTTTATAATAATTTTCATATATTTGGCTACAATAGTTTCGGTTTTCTAAATTGCGAAAATATTTTGTCATTTTCTCACCTTCTTCAATCCATCTAACTCAAGAACCAATCATATGACCCTGAAGGTTTTGCTGACACAATTCCTGTAATTCATTTTTTTTTCTTCACATATCAAATTAGTTTTAATTATTTTATTATTATTTGATAAAATATTAATCTCTTTAAACAAATCTTTTTCTCTATTCTCTCTTTGCTTTTTCATGAGTGAAGAATAAGATATTGTTTTTGCTCTAATCTAAATTTAAAGAACTTTAAAAAATAATTGATTATTTATTTTAAATTGTATTTCATCATTTGAAATATCACTGATATCATTTTGGACATGAATATCAGACAAATATTGTAATTTAATGTCTTTAATTATTTGTTTTACATTTTTAATATATGTCCAGTCTTTAAGTAGTGAATTATTGAATTCCAAAAAGATTTTCCCTTCTTGAAGCTCCCTATTTTATACATTAATGTTAAAATAGAATGGTCAGTTCTATACGCAGGTTAAGTATCTGCAGTTTCAATATCTGCATACAAGTTCTCAGAAATCAGGAAAAAGTCAAGCTTCACTCATTTGTTTCTACCCCTCCAAGTGTATCTTTCTTTTCTACATGAATTTCTCTCCAAATATCAATGAGCCCAAACTCATTAGTGCTATCTATCAGTTTTTCACTTGATCTTAGGTTGTTTAATCTGACATAATTATATGTATCATGTTGTTGATTCGAAACTAAATTAAAATCTCCTCTTATGACTATCAAAGTTGTCATGATAGTTGTTTAAATCAGCTTTCAACTGTTCATAAAAATTAGGAGAATCTTTATTTGGACCATAAATATTTAATGTTATGCTTTTATTTTCTATTTGCATATCTAAAATAATCTGATTTCCTTCTGAATTTTTTTGTATTCACTTTACTTTAAATTCGAAATTATTGTTAAAAAGGACTGCTACTCCTCTAGACTGACTTGACAAATTACTAAAAAAGCATTCATTTCCCGACTGAATATGTATATAATATTCTTCTTTTGTAGGAAATATGTATCTTGTAGAAAATAAATTGAAAACTTTTTGTTTACAATAATGTTAAGATATCTCTCCTCTTGGATTTGTCACCAAAACTCGGGCAATTCATGGATGCAAGAGTAGTTTTATTAATCATTAGGAAAAAGAACCAAAGTTACTTCTATCCGGAAAAATACTCTGGGCTGAGATATCCGGCAGTTCAGTACATCAAACCGTAATATTATTGTACATAAATCCAAAGACAAACATATAATATATTGGTACGTTTACCTTTCACACAGTAAAGGACATCATTATAGAGAGGGAAAAGAGGACAGAGACGAGACAGAAGTAAGAAGAAGCAGAAAGGCATAAAATGCTTTGTCCTTCCTCTCGGTGTAAGACAGCCTATTAACACATTAGAAATTCATACCTTTCTAATATATTTACATTTTCTACAAATCAAATACTTCCATAAGTATACTTAGGCTGGCATTAAAGACAAAACAGTTGCAAAAGTAAACAAAGAGGCAAATTATAGAGACATAAAGACATAAATACATTTGCAACCAAAAAAAACAAAAAACTACTACAGACATCAAATGCCTTCACAACAAATAAAACAAGCAAAAGATTGTTCAAATTGTTAACATCAATACATAAATACATTTGCAACAAAAAGAAAGTCTAGAGTCATAAACACCTTTGCCACAAAAAAGCAAGCAAAAGATTATACAAATCACATGACATCAATACATAAATACATTTGCAACAAAAAGAAAGTCTAGAGTCATAAACACCTATGCAACAAAAAAAGCAAGCACAAGATTATACAAATCACATGACATCAATATATAAATACATTTGCAACAAAAAAAGCAAGCAAAAGATTATACAAATCACATAGCATGAAAACAATATACAGGAACATACTGTAATTTTAAAAAAAAAAAGAATAAAGACTAGGACCTCACATTGATGTTAAATACATTTTCATATTCAGTATAGATTTAGTATAAAAAATATATATATAAAATATACTACCAATCCATAAAGCCATAACTTTTATTTTGTTTTACAAAATTTCATGCAGAGAACTTTGAGTTTTTATTAATATTTTGCAAATATTTGTAAGAATTAGCTGATAATTATGATTTATTTTTATTAACATATGGATGAAAATAAGAAGGCCAGGGCCTGCATTTTGAGACCGAAATCAAAGCAGTGCTCTAAAACATGACTTTTCTTGACCCAAAGCTCAAAAGCTTGAGTAAACATGTCACAGAATAATTTAGCTCAATAATGATTCATCCAATGTATGAACAATATCCATCAAGGGGTTTTGGAAATATAAGCAAATGAAAAAAAGTCAACCAAAAACTTAACACAAATTGTCTATGACCTTCACCTTGACCCCAAGGACAAAGAAGCAAGCATGCATGTCACTGAAAGAATTGTCTTAGATTCATAATGATTCATTTCAAGTATGAAGAAAATCCATCAAGGACTCAGGAATACAGGCAAATGAATAATACTTTTAACAAAAAAACCTTAATGCAAATATCTATGTGAACTTGACCCAAGGTCAAAGAGGCAAGCATGCATGCCACAAATGAACTGTCTTAGCTTTATAATGATTAATTCCAAGTATATAAAAAAATCCATAGAGGATTTAGGACAAATTTAATGAATTTTGTTTTTAAAATTCAAACCTTAACATATTTTCTATAACTGACCTTGACCCCAAGGTCAAAGGGGCAAACATGCCTGTTACTGAATGAATTGTCTGAGCTTCATAATGACTCATTCCAAGTATGAAGAAAATCTATCGAGGGGTTTAGGAAATGCATGCAAATGAAAAACTTTAACAAAAGTCTTAAGAAACTGTTTATGCTGCTAACACTGTCTGATTATGACTGCTATGTCTCGCTTCCACTAGCCATGAGCTCGATAAAAAAAATCTATGCTTTGTCATATTGTGCAAGTGGATCAGTATGTACAGATCTGCTATTATAGTAGCATATTGTGTCAGCTGATCAGAATCTATGCTGTTGGAGTGAATAAGACCTAACAAAGTAGACCTTAATCAGCCAGCACATTATCGTATTTATCTAAAAATAGGCCCATACTTGATGATAAGTCCATCCCCCAGTTTTACAAAAAAAAATTTTTTTTAATTTTCAAACATATATGTGTCTATTTATAAGCCTATTCCCTACTTTGTACAGAAATATTAAGATGACCTCTTAAGTATATCATGGAAGAAATATGGCATGCTAATTAGTTTATATATGAATTTATTGACCTGATCCGAATGTCACCAAAATAACTTACGTCTAGACTTCAATTTATGTTTAGAATCCAGCGATCTGATTGGCAGAAATTAAAGTCTGAAATTAAATTGACCTCACAGGGCTTGATTTTACTTAACTTAAGGACTTAAATTTAAGTTTAGAATCCAGTGATCTGATTGGCTGCTATTTAAGCCTGACTTCATGAAGTCCAACTTAAATTTCAACCAATCAGATGGATGGATTCTAAACTTAAACTTTAAATCTAGACTTAAGTTCTGTTGCTGAAATCAGGCACAGATCTTTTAAGTCTTAGACTTTAGATTTATATTGCTGAAATTTGGCCTAATCTCAATTTCACCAACACAACAAGTTTTGAGTCTTGACTTAAGAAGGTTGATTGGCCTTAAATTTCATCTAATCAAATCACACACCTCTCAATTTAAATTAAATCTAGACTTTAAGTTCGTCAAGGTCAGGTCAGGAGAAATACCATTTTTTAAGGTATAGACATTATTTTTTTCCAAAAAATATTTGACTCTTCACAATTTATTTCCCTATCAAGTTATTAAAGCAGAGTATTATTGTCAGACATTTTGTATTGCAATACATATCACGATAATTGCACTTGATATGATGTGTCATGATAGTATCGCATACATAAACTGAAAAATATACAAGCGAATCCTTGTTTGCAAAACATACATATCTTGTACCACTGTAGGATATGTTAAATTCCCAGAACAAAGAAAACCTTTTTTTTCTTTTTATTTGCGCCTTTCTTTGCTTGAAATGTTCATTAAATATTGATTACACTAAAATAATTTTAAAATATATTTCTATTGTATTCTGCCAAAAAGATGCACCAGACAATAACAATAAATTAGAGTGCCTCTATTTAAGACACCCACATGTAATGTATCTTGTTCTCTCTGAGTACAATTTTAATTACATGTACTTCAGAGTTGTCAGTTATTGATATGGTCCACTCAAAAAGACAAAAATAAAAACATCACTGAAGATCTAGAAACTAAACGTGCGCTGATGTAATTTTTCTGCTGAAATATACATGTAGGCTTGCAAAAGCAAATTTAACATGGCACCTGCAAGATCTAGTTTTGTTTTGTGTTGAATTCATTTATCCAAGGATGTCTCATACATAGCATTGCACAGTTAAAGGATACAGGTTGCACTTCCTTAATAGAATTCCATTATTGGATATATCTAAGTCAAAGGCAGGCACTTGCTTATATTTAAAGTGGTGGGGAAAGGGGAGAGGGGAATTAAGCACAATATGATATGCATTTTCAGGGGAGGCAGATTATTTAGCAATCAATACTGTGTGGTAAGCATAAACTAATACAAACAATACACTGTTAGAACAAATATTTACCCAAATGATCAAAATGTACATATGTATTATTTTAAAAATACTTTCAAGTATTAGTATATGCAACTGCTGTCCTGTGATACACTAAAATTCTCTGAATTTTCAAAGTGTGTGTGTGTTGCAATCAACTAGGTAGATACAGTGATTAAATGGAAACAGTTTGTAAACTTGGTAAATCTTTCAGGGATTTTAACTTGGGGTTATTTTTTATTGGATTTTTTTGTTTACCCTCATCAAAATGCCTATGCAGGTCCAAAAGAATGTGTTTGGGAAAATTGTGTGCATTTGACCATGTTAATATCTGAACATTTTTGAACACGTTAGTATCTGAACATTTTTTAACACTGGTGCAAAAGTCTACATCAGACAATTTATAGTTGTTGTAGTTGTTCCTGAAATGAATATGCACTCTTGATGAAAATACACCTGTACCACCAATGTTTTTAACACAGACTAAGATCGGTCACGTAATCATATAAAAGTGGGTATACCTACATTGTTATAATGAGTTCTTGTACAAACTGCTGCAAACAGACAATTTTTACTTCTACAGAATTCTATTCCATATAAAAATAAAACTTGATCACATATCAAGATGTTAAAAGCATTCTCTTTTATAAATATGCAAATCAGTACAAAATGGACTAATCCAGTTTTACATGATCAGATGACCAGTCTTTTGCATGTGCTCAAAATGTCAGCGGTACAGGTTGACTTTTATAGACATGTTGATTCAGTTTTGGAATTTAGCTACTGCTAAAGTAAGAATGTTGACAATTTCAATAAGTTGTGAGAAAAATGTATCATCCAACAATAACGTTCGATCTTCTGATGAAGACTTTTGTACCAACATTGAAATTAGTTCAAATATTAAACAGGTCAAATGCATACGATTCTCCTGAATACTTGCCTTTGAACCTGCAGTAAAAAAATAACTCCAAGCAGAAATCGCTTATTAAGGATTAATTTGTTATAAGGGGTCTTTTTGTTTACTTCATTCAATGGGATAGAAAAATGACAAGAAAATGGACAATTTTGGACAGTCAATATCATTTAGTTTATGTTATGTCTAGTATCAGTAGTTCCAGTCTGTATCGTGATACACTACAGCCAGAGTAAATACTGACATTCAATAATGTGTTGATGATACTGAACCAGCTCTAGAGTTATGTCCCATGCAGAGTTACCCGGTATGTCCCATGTAGATTAGGCCTCTGTTTGCATTGTAACTATTGGGCCCAAGGAAGTAATGCCTTATCTGGTGTGCCAAAGACTGAAGGTAAAAGGATGAGAAAGTAGTGTGTGACTGCCAAAACACAACTCTCATAACATCCTCCAATGATGAACAATTAAGATAGGCCCATGATGTAGCAATAGCCCTAATTTCATGGGCTCTAATTCTCATGTACAAAAGACTATCAGAATGAGCTGATCAGTGGAAGTCCTGACTTTGTGAAGCACTTGCAGAATCATTCTGAAACAGATAATCCCACCCCAGACTCAAGGCATCCACTGCCCAGGATCTTTGATCTGGAACTGGGGAGATATAAACTAGGAGCTTGTTGCTCAGTCTCATTGCGAACAAGTCCACCAAGGATCTCCCCAACAGTCTGAACAGTGCCTCTGCTACAGATTGGTGAAGAGATCTTTCCATGAGGATCACCTTGCCTCCCCTGGACAGTATGTCCTCAAAAATATTTTTCTTGCCTGGAATGTGGTGGACATAGAGAGTAATCCCCTTTAAGGCTGCCCAGCGATAGAGGTTCCAAACCTCCATGCAAAGAGGAGCATATATACCAACTTGGCACCTGAGGTACGCTACTACCAATGTGTTGTTGTCAGAGACCATTACACAATGACTCCTTATTTGATTGACATACCCCTGTAGCACTAAAAATAACACCCTCATTTCCAAATTGTTATTGTGAAGGGTAGCTTTTTCCTGGGGCCTCAAGTCCTGAAGAACTACTCCTCTGGCTCTAAGTGAGCGTCCCAACCCGAATCTGATATGTCAGTGAATGGATGGGAGTGTGTTTCAGTGGCGTGGATTGGGACTCTCCTAAAGTCCCTAGAGTCTCTTCACCTTCCTCAGGGAGGGGATGAGTCCACAGATTTCCTCTCTTGTCCCTTCTGGTCGTCTCATCTAGCTAAAGATGGGCAAGAGGGAAGTCTGAATTGGGGATTGCTTCTGGGACTGTTGAGGCTGCATCATTTTTAAAAACTTGGAAGAAGGTTCCAAGAGACAGTCAGGGTGAGCAAGATTTGTTGCCAGTTTTGACAGCCAGGAGTTGCTGCATGGGACCAGTGTTGTTGGTCCTTCAGGTCCTGACATGCCAAAGAGGGAATGAGACTTCCGAAGAGCATCTCTGCCTCCAGTAAATTTTGTGGGCCAGTAAGACCTTCAATTTGTCCAAAGCAACGTCCCTGAGGAGGTGGAGCAGTTCTGCTCATAGCGCCATGGACATGGACAAGGCATGCCTCAGCATTAGGCTACAGCCTTCAGTAAGATGGTGACAAGCATTCCTCCTTTAGAAGACTGAAGGAGGCTGCCCAAAAAAGATTGGCATGCGAGGCTATGGTGACAAGCATACCAGCCTTAAGCTCCAGGACCTTGACTGGAAGGCAAGCACAGGTCCCCATTTAAATCCCCACTTGTGACACCCCAGCATCTGGGGGAGGGGGACTTAAGAGGCCAAGCTGGAGAGTGAACTCTAGCTGGACACCAAATCCAGTGGTTTCAGTGGTGGTGGTGGGGGGGGGGGGGGACAGAAACCCCTTATGTTGCCTGGCAAATTCTTGGCCCATGGAAAGCCTTTGGAAAAGCTCCCTCACCATGGCTAAATGTGGGAGTGAAAGAAGATCTAGACATGATGCCACCCTTGAGAGTCTCTCCAACTGGAGAGGATTTTCTTGTCCTCCGAGCCCGAAGGCTTGAGACACAAATCCAGGGGCAGAAGGCAGTAAATGACCAGATCTCTTCCTCTTCCACAATCTAAATGCCAAGTAGGAGGAGGTAGGACAGACTCAGCCGGTTCCTCTGTGAACTCATTAGAGTCCATAAAAATGGACAGGACATCATCATCCTGTGCTCACTCCTTAGGGGAGGTAGGACTTTCCAACCCAATGTCTCTCTGTTATGGGGCTGACTTGAGAGTAGGTATATCCTTGTCCTGCAACTCCTCATGGGGAGTGATAAGACTGTCCCTACTGGCAGATATTTTTGGAAGACAGAAACACTTCTCATCCTTCCTAGATCGTCTTGGGGGAGAGGACTGGCCCCTCCTATTTGTTTGGTTCCACATGAGCAGACAATGAAGCTCTGTGACCTGCAACATGTGAACAGCTTTGAGGGCAAGGCATGGGCATTCATGGCACTTTGCTTCCCTAGAATGGATGTCCCCACATCCCATAGGGACTGAAAGCGAACAGGAAAAGGGGTTAGATGCCGATCCTATCCACTTCTCTAGTCGGACAAGCAACCACCAACTCCCTATCCCCAACAGGATTGAATGATAGCATAGAGATGGGGGGTATCAACCTGATCCCTGTCCCCATAAAAATTATGGAACTCCATTGACTGTTACTTGAATGATCTTAAAGAGAAGCCCTCCTCATAAAAATTATGGAACTCCATTGACTGTTACTTGAATGATCTTAAAGAGAAGCCCTCCTCATAACTTGTAGAGCATGAACAAAGCTCTCTCTTTTCAAGCAGGTACAAATGGCTTGTCACCTTCAAGAAGCCAAGGGTGCTGCTCCCCCTTAACTGGGGCGGGTCATGACTCACTCTCAACCCAAGTTTTTCCTGCCTTGGGAGGGACCCTGGACTGAACCCTATCCAGCACTGACTGCATCTGAAAGATCATCAGAGATCCTTGGGTCTTATTATTATTCTCTAACAAAGTGAAAGATCCCATACCCTTCTGGGATCAAGGAGTCTTCTTCCAAGTTCCTTCAGGACTCAGAGAAGGATCTCATACCCTCCTGGGATTGAGGGATCTTATTCTGAGTCCCACATGGCTCAGAACATTCCTGCCACAAGGACATTACTTTTCTCCGACACAGAGAAAGATCCCACACCCTCCTGGGATCTTGGAGATGAGGAGGATGAAGGGTCTTTCTTTCTCCCCTTATAACTACAACTCTCAACAAGGTCCCAAACATCATTAGACCAAGGACAGCAAAACAGACAACTGTCCATTCATGCGAATTGAGTACATGCCAAGGAGGTGTGGTGAGTGTCCCACTGGGCTTTTTTGTGCTCATACTTACCCACACTCTGCAACATTTCATACTGAAATGAAAAATATTATAAAAATATTCTATATAACTATTTCCTGAAAAAAGGAAATAAAATTCCAGAACTGAAAATGGATAGCAAATACTTACCCTATCACTGGATAAGGGAAGAGTATAATTTGATTTGACCACCACTAGATTAAAACGTTATAATAAAGTCCTTAGATCTAATGAGAGCTCAGAATAACACTCAAATTTGCAAGGACTGAGGGGATTATCACTTGATCAATATGGAAAACAGATTAAATTGCAAAAAATATTCTTTGGAACATGAAAGAAGGCAAATTTTCACAAGTGAATCTGCACATGTTTAATGCATACAGCTGTCCAAAAAAACGAGGAAAGGTGTCCCACATGGGTCTATGACGTGGGAGTGAGACTGGGTGTGTGTTCTCTCTTCTCTAAATGTTCTTGAACTTTCCATCTAACGGGAGGATAGAATTATGGGCTTGGATGAGGGTACTGTCATCCGGGAAGGGGTAAGCAAGGTAACAGGTATTGTGTTACTGCTATTAAAATGTGCATTTTATTTCAAACCATTGGCAAAAAGTTAGTTGTCTATGGTGTGTAATTTTTACAAGAAATTAGACTCACCCTACAATGGGATGTTACCACGATGTTGACACCATTTGTACATTGTAATCAGCTGGAGACATTTCATCTGTTAAACAGCTTGTGTCACTTATCAAAGAACCATTCAGTCCTCAACAGTCATCAAAATGCCAGCTTAACCCTTATGTAAGGTTGTGATTTTCACAATAAATTAAGCTGACCTACACCCCAATGTTATTGTGAAGTCAGTACCTTTCATGTAATGTAATCAACTGGTGTCAATTACTGTTAATTAGCTTGTGACATCATATCAAAGGACCATTCAGTCCTCAATAGATGTCAAAATGACAGCTTAGCCGTTAAGTAGAGTTACTATGACTGCATTTTTTCTCTTTTAATTTCAGTGTTCTCAATGCCCAAGTCATCAAACAAAAGTCTCAGCAGTCTTATGTCAGTGTAAATATTTATATTCTCATATATTTATCTTTTATTTCCCATTAATATCAACAGCATACCTGCCAACACCTACAGCGGTACAAGCATAACCTAAGTGGCAAAAAAATGTAATCTGAGTATAAAAAGTGTAATCTATATATTACATGCCATAATTACAATAAACCGTTGAAAAATGTACATTCAGTTTTGTTACTAACCTGGATCTGCAATTGGTTAAAGTTCTTGTCACAAATGGGCAAAATCTATGTGGATTAGTACACAAAACATATTGACAAATTTTATATAAACAACACTCACTTCAACTAGTCTACATGTCTAACTTTTGCTGAGTGATTGTAAAGTCAGCTCCACAAATTCTTCAACGATCATTACCATGTGCTCAACCTGAGTGCTGTATTACCCCTCTCATGTTCTTCTTGCTAAATTTGTAAATAACACTACTGATTTGTCATTTGTCTGATCCGACATGCTTTAAGTTTAAAAAGATCCCTCTTCTCTAACATATTTCAGTCATATAACATCTGAGAGTCACATCGATAAAGCCTGTTTGACTTAACATCTGCTGACATTTTTTAAGTATAGACTGGTCCGCTAACAAATTCTGTGTATAAATACAATGAATCTATGAGACAAGTTTTTTAAATTGAAGAAACCCGTCTGTCTTCTTTGAAATGTGTCATATACAGCTGCTATAAATAGAAAATAAGGAAAGTACATGGAGGTCTATGACAAATGTACTCTTATGCTATTCTATATGATATGTGGGATTTAAGAGATGATAATAAAAATGACTAACACAACTTTTTATTGCTTTTTTTTTTTTTTTTTAATGTACCAAAAAAGTTTAATCCATACACAGGCGAGCATAAGACGTAATTAGATGAAAAAACGGAATGATTATGCCCAAAGCGTAATGGTTGGCAGGTATGCAACAGATTATCAGACATTTTAACATTGAAAATGTGTGAATACTGAATGATCAGTATATTGGCTTTTAACCAAACAAACTCTTGCTGTCTCAACATCCATTTCTTTATTTCTTGTTAGAAATTTTTTAAATGAACAAAAGTACTTTACAAGGCATATTATACACCTGCCCTGAAACTAGTAAGGTTCTTCCTTACACCAAGTGTAATCCAACTACAAATTTTGGTAACTGAAGATCGTGAAAAATTTGGGTTTTTGTACAGAACTGAAATTGGTAACAAACAGACGGATTGTGAGTGAGACATCATAACATAATACTCTCCACCTTATGGCTGATGTAAGAATTTGGGATCCATATATCTTACTGCATTATAAGCAGGTCTCCAAGTTATATGGGTACAGGTTTATGAGGAAGTAGTTTTCTAAGTTAGGGTCAGTATCATAACTACATTTATGCCCAAAAAAAGATTTTGAGAACTTGATAATGTGGGCACTTAACTATCAAAAACATGTCTACTTCATGATTTAGCTCAATTAGAACACCTCATGGCTTTCCTACCAAAAATCCATGTAAGAAATACTTAGATGGAGTAACCCAGCATAAAAATCCAGGTAAGAAATACTTAGATGGAGTAACCCAGCATAAAAATCCATGTAAGAAATTCTTAGATGGAGTAACCCAGCATAAAAATCCATGTAAGAAATACTTAGATGGAGTAACCCAGCATAAAAATCCATTTAAGAAATACTTAGATGGAGTAACCCAGCATAAAATACCATGTAAGAAATATTTAGACGGAGTAACCCAGCATAAAATCCATGTAAGAAATACTTAGTAACCTAGCATAAAATTTTGTGGAAAATGATGAATAAACATTTAATACATAATGTTATAACAGTTCCTAATTAAAAGCATCATGAGAACTTTATAGAATTATTTGCACAAGGTAAATAAAAGAAAGTTATATACCTAAACATAAACCTGAAAAAGCCACTTTTCATGTTTTGGCTGAGATGGAATCACCTGAATTGATGACTGTCCTCAAAGAACACTTAAATTATGGGTGACAGCACATCAGGTCATTTGGTAAACATTGACACGAGTTTGCATTGGTTGCTACTGGATTATTTCCAAGGTGTTTTTCCTATGATTGGCAGAAAGGACGGAGTGTGTTATGATTGTATTTAGCTATACATACCTTCACAGAAAGGACGGAGTGTGTTATGATTGGATTTAGCTATACATACCTTCACAGAAAGGACGGAGTGTGTTATGATTGGATTTAGCTATACATACCTTCACAGAAAGGACGGAGTGTGTTATGATTGGATTTAGCTATACATACCTTCACAGAAAGGACGGAGTGTGTTATGATTGGATTTAGCTATACATACCTTCACAGAAAGGACGGAGTGTGTTATGATTGGATTTAGCTATACATACCTTCACAGAAAGCGGAGGATTAATCATGGTAGTTGTTCCATAGCCATCAATTATATCAACTTGAAGGTTAATTATGTAATCTGTTTCAGAATTTCCAGCTGGAAGATACGCCAATGTTTTCCTTGGAATCAATTCACTGTATAGCTGGGACCTGTCTAAATAAATAACATTAGCAATGTTCAATTACCGGGAAGAGAAATTGTAGTTATTAGGCAGTCCCAAACTAAAAGCATGAAAAATATATCTAATCAAAATTTATCATCTGCTGAAAAAGATGTCAGAATTATTTTTCATTTTGTGGAACAATTCCAAAAAACCAGAAATCTATCCATACGACACGAATCTTGAATTCCCCCATGTGAATATGATAACATTGAAGAAACCTTGGTTGAGTTATGTAAGGGCAAAGATCTAAATCAAACAGATGCCATAAAGTGAGTCAAATTTTGATGGAAAACTTGAGTTACTTCAATTGCTCACCATGACAAATCCATATGCTTTTATTAAAACATCCTTCCCCATAATTCTGACCTCTCCCCTCCTCCCCTTCCAGACTTTTGTCCAGAGGTTGAAATGCAAAATATACTCTGTGTCTGGTGGTCAACAAGTATTAAAAAATGTCATTATTCATTCAATATTTGATTTATATGACCTTTGATCCCCTTCTATTTTTAGAAATGTACCTTTATCTTTATTATTATTTTTTTTATCTTGCATGCTTTGAAAGAGTTTTTACACTATTGCCTTCTATCTTTTATGTTATAAACACAAAGGCAAAGATCTAAATCAAACAGGCCATATAAACTCAGTCAAATTTGGATGGAAAATTAGAGTTACTTCAATGGTTCACCATGACAAATCCACATGCTTATTACTTAATATACTTCCTAAGCCTGTGCTTCCCCCCCCCCCCCAACTGGACTGTTGCCATTGACATTGAAGATAAAACCTTGACTGTATTACATGACTGTCATTAGAAACATAAGTGAACCATGGTTCATTCCTGTCCCTCAAACAGCTTTTATGATGTAAATCAGAAGTAAAAGAAACCTTAAAATATAGCTTGGTGGTGATGGTGAACTAATTTTAATTATGTAACAATAATCCGTCGCTACTGCAAAACTTACTCTTTTTCATGCCAAAAAACCTTGTCCATTTGTTGTCAATGCATCCTCCCAGAGAGTGGAGAATTGTCAACAAGACACCTCACATGCCCATGCGCAGAAGTCATCATTTTTTACAGACGACAATTATGCCAGGACATCTGAGCAGGATGGGAGGGTATCCAGCAATAGTGACAGGTAAGTTTTACCGCCTCCCCCAACAAAAAAAACTACATCAGTAATACATGATTTGTTGCTATTGCATAGCTGAATTTGTTAGGTGGGTTGGCTGATGTGTTAAAACTGATCAAAAACTAAGAAAAAATGGAATGTACTTGCCATTTAGGGGTGAGACCCACTTTACTGAAGGTTGGTGTCTCTCTGGGTCACATGTGCTGTAACCATGGGTCCCAGCGAAAAAATGCCTGCACTCCGTTGTGCTAAAGAGCAGAGGTAGGAGAAGGTAGTATGTGATTGCCAAAATGCTGCCTTCATAATGTTCTACAAGGAAGACTGATTTAAATAGGCCTATGAGGCAGTGACATCTCAAACATCATGGGCTTTAAGTTTCATAAAAGAAAGGTCTCTATTGGTAAGGGACTGATAAGCTCTTTTGACGATGGTGACAACCCACCATGAGTAGGTGCAACCTGAAATATCAATGGAGCCCTTAAGAGGAAGGAAAATGTTTTCTACCCTTCCATAACCCTTTGGAGGCACTGAGATAGAAATGTAGTGCCCAGCATAGATTCGACTGAGATTAGGGATCTCTGTAAGTAGTGGAGCTACTGAAGGTAATACAATTTTTGCTAAAAATCATGGTTGGCAAAGAGAAACAGACAGCCAGTATCAATGGACAAGGCATGAAGCTCGTTCCGTCTTCTCACAGATTCCAAGGTGAGTAAAAACACAGCCTTGAATGTGAGGTCCTGGAAGGAAGCCTCACTCAATGGTTCATAGGGGGTTTTGGTTAAAGACCACGAAATACAAGATAGATTGCATCTGGGTGTTAGAGACCAGGTGACAGGTCTCTGCAGCTCAAAATTCTTAATGAAATTGGCAAGGTGCGAATCTGAACCAACTGCCGCGCCCTGAGAGAATTTAAGTGTGTTGGAAATGGCAGCTCTATAGCCCTTGATAGTCGAAACTTAACATACTTTGTTCTCTCAGAGAAACAAAAGGAAACCAGTGAAAGAACTCACAAAGCAGCAGCTAGGAATCAACATGTTTACTACTGCACCAGTCACAGAAGAATCTCCATCTGTAATCACAGACCTTGGATGTAGAATCTCTCCTGGCCTGAATGATGCAACTGGCAACCCAGCCCGAAAACTTGTTCTGGTGGATAGATCGCTTGAGATGAACCAAGCGTGAAGGTGGAGAATGACGGGCTGTTGTGTAGGAGGGAGCATCTGTTTTGTTACAGAAGATCCCTCCTGTTAAGTAGGGACCAGGGTTGATCTATCAGCAGGTCTAGAAGATTGTTTTACTACAATAACTGGTGCCACAGTGGGGCTCTGAGAATTATATGAATAGTGGAAGTCCTGACTTTTTTCATAACCTGAAATAGCAGTCAGAATGGTGGGAAAGTGTATGCAAAAAGACGATCCCACCAGAAGCTGAATGCATCCACTGCCCATGCTCTCTAGTCCGGGACTGGAGAAACGTAAAAGAGAAGTCTGTTGTTGAGCCTGGTAGCAAACAAGTCCACTATAGACTTTCCCCAGTGTGAAAAGGAAATGTTACAGAGCAGTGTAGAGACCATTCTGTGATGACTGTTTCGCCTGTCCTGGACAGACTGTTTGCTAATACATTCTTCTTTCCCTAAATGTGGCGAACTCGGAGGGTGATGTTCTCTGGACGTGTTGTTGACAGAAACCATGACACAGTGACCCCTTATTCTGTTGATGCACCCTTGCTAAGCTAGAAATATGGTCTCCATTTCTAGATCGTTGATGTGGAGGGATGATTCATCCAATTACCCTGGAGGATTAAACCCTCTGGTTCTAAATGAGCACCAAACCAGAATCAGATGCATTGGCAAACAGATAGGAGTTGGGTTTGGGTGCATGCATGGGGACCCCAGTCAGGAATCTGTCCCAATTCATCCACCAGCACTGGTGATGAAAATCTGGTCCTAGCAGAATCAGAGCTGAGAATCTCTATGTGGTTTCCACCTTGCAAGAAGAATAAACTGTAGAGGGCACATGTGGAGAGGTCCAGATCTGCAGGAGCATTCAAGGTTCGCAGTAGGGAGAGGTAGTGTCTATAGAAGCATCGGGATTTGTTCTATCTGGTCCCATGGGACCAGGACTAATTTCTGTTATGTGAGTAATTTCATTCAAATGTAAACAAAGTCCTGAGATGAAGTGAGCTCTGATTTCTCGTGGTTGGGTAAAAGACCTGACTGAGTTACTGTAACCAGCTAGGGAACAGATCCTGATGGAGTAACTGTACCTGAATATTGTGAATCAACCAGTCACTGAAGTACTGGAGAATTGGAATTCCCAGTAATTTTCTCCCATAACTCAGGTGAAAACTCAGGGTGCAAAAGCAATTCTGAATGGCAGAATCTGGAATTGGAATACTTCTTGGTCCAAGCAGAACAGGAGGTATTTGCGATGGGTAGGAAATATTGGGATGTGCAAGTAAGGATCCTAAAGGTAGAAGGAGACAGGTCAATCTGATGGATGCATTGCATTCCAGATTGAGGATGTGGTCTCCATCTTGAAAGGTTCCTCCAGAAGAAACCAGTTTAAAGGGGAGCAATCAATTATGATGTGATATTTTCTGCTTTTCTTGGTGACCAGGAAAATTTGGGAATAGAATGCAGGAGACTGACTGTTCAGAACCCTCTCAACTGCCCCCTTCTGTAAAAGGGTATGCACCTCTTCCTTGAATTTAACCAGATTGGATTGGTGAAAAAGCATGGGGGTCCATGACAGGGGATTATTCCCAAAACTGTTGTCAGTAACCCTCACTCACAATGGAAGGACCGACCCATTGTCCGTGATGCTTGTCCAAGCCTCTGAAAAGAGGCCTAGATGAGTACCTGCGAGGATGTTTTGGAGAGGAATACATGACAGGAGAGGGTTTGAGTCCCACGGGCTGCCCCCCTCCTTTGGGAAGGAAGGAGGGTTCAAGAACTTCCTCCTTGAGGGCTTTTGGCAACTGCGCCTTGGACCCAATGGTTGAGGAGGTTTAAAATAAGGTTGCAGGTCAGACAGGGGCTGCATCTGTTTAAAGATCCTTATGTACGGCCCCTGAGGGCGATTTACATTACCATGCTTCCTGGCCGATTGCAATGAGCCAGGAACAGTTGTAAAGGAACTGTGCTGATGATCCTTCAGATATTGGGAAGCCACAGTTGGAATGAGTCCTCTGAAAAGGGTCTTGACTTCCAAAGGTGCAGCCTTGAGAAGGTTTTTACTATGGTTGAGGAAGACCTTTGAGGAGTCCAACACAACATCACGGCAGATGTGCCAAAGTTCCGCCAATAAAGTTACTGAAACGTAAAATGCATGCCAAGAGGTTTTAGCCACAGCTTTCAGGACACGCTGCAATGCGGCTGGATTCAGTGTAGCCTCCTTCAGCATACTGAATGAAGTAGCTGAGAAGAGTTTGGCATGAGAAGCTATGGTAACTAACAACCGGGCTTTCTGTTCAATAGCTTCAACTGTTTTTATTGGAAGGCATGCCCAGACTCCAGCAGAAATACTCACTTGAGATGATCTGGCATCCAATTGGGGTGATTTAAAAGACCAGTTTGGGTAATGTACTCAGTAGCTCCAGGCAAAGACCATAGGTCTCAAAGTAGTGGGAGGAAGGGACCACCCTCTATGTTGCCAAGCAATGTCTTAGCCTGTAGAAAACCTCTGTGAGATTTCCTCAGTCGTGCACAAATGAGGAAGAAGCAGGAGATCTGGCTGGGTTTGGGTCCCTGAGATCTTTTCTAAACTGAAATAATCTTCTTGTGACTCTGCACCTGATGGTTTCAGTCAGATGTCCACAGGTAAGAGATGGTAAACTTTGCTTACTGACTTATCAAGGGAGCAGATCTCCTCCTCCTCATCCAACTGAGATGAAGTAGTAGGCCTAATAAGAGGCATCAATCAGGCTGTTTCCATAGTGAACTCATTGGAGTCAACAAGGATAGATAGAGCATCATCATCGTCTAGTACACTCCATATGGGGTAATGACTGAGCATCACTATGTCTATTGTGGGAGGAGGTGACATAGGAGCACTCTGCGCCATGGTCCGTAACTCCATGTGGTGAGTATGGGCTCTGTGTGTACTACAAACTCCAGTGGGAAGACGAGATCGCTTGTCTTTACTGGATGGTATAGATGATGATACGCCTCCAGGTTGATGCCACCTGATGAGGAGCTGATGGTGGTGCACAAGCCACAGCATCAGCTCTACTCTGGGTCCAAGGTCCAGTAGTCCATTCAGGCATAGAGGACCAATTCCATTTAGGTGGAACGACCCACATCCCATAAGAATTCATAGGAATAATAGAGAAGGTGGGGGATACCAATCTGAGCCCCTTCCCTAGTCTGAACCCAATGGGCACAGGACATGACAGTAGAGTGGAGAGAGCGGGGAACTTGGTCTGGTCCCTATCCCCATATTGCGTGGCCTCTGAAAGATGACCGGTGGCTGGTGACCAGTATGAACTGACCAGTCACCGGGATGAACTGACTGGTCACATACATTGACCAGTCAACTGGGCAAACAAGACCGGTCAGGAGACATAGATATGTTGAAACCTTGTTCACCCAATTCATCACAATAATGGGTGAGGTAGTACTCCTTTTACTTGGGAGGGCGCAACATGCTACCCCTGTAATGATAGGTGCAGTGCAGCTCCTGCCTTGCTGGAGGGTTCGAACGCTACCCAAGATGCGAGGTGTGCTGTGCTTCTCCCCCCTCATGGGAGTGTGCAACACGCTACTCTGAATAAGAGACATGCTCAGCTGCTCCTCCCTCCTTTTGTAGTGAAGCAGGGCTCAGGAAAACCACTCTTCCTCTCATCATGACTGGGTACAAATTGGCTGGGCTAAGTACAATTTTACTACTTACTCATCCCTGGACTGAGTAGATGCAGATTCGCACCTTGAGAATAAATCTGAGTGCATTTTATACCCTTAACAAGCATCAAAGTTCAACATCGCTTAACATGTGGCGTGCGTCAATTATAAATAACCTTTGCCTAATTTGCCTAGTTGTTGTCAGTCGAGAATATGTCGCAAAGGAAATGACTTCGTTTTATTTTACACATTTACCCAATGTACACTTGACACTAAAATGGATAAATATTATGCACACACTATGTTGCAGTTTAACACCTACCTCTTGATTTTGTAATGGTGTTCGCATTTACAGTGACACTTTTCAGTAATTTAGGCGTCATTTTGACGTAGAGAAAGTTTCCCTTTCAACAAGCTATCACGCATCTTTATGAGTCAGACATCTGAGAAGTCAAGAGACAGTGAATGTCAAAATTGTTGATTTTTCATCTGGTCAGGCAATGTTACAGTTGCCCCAGGTAACTGGTATTTTCAAGACTAAAGCTTTATTGACATATTGTCATGCCGGAAGCCACGGTTGCTCAGTTGGTAGAACATCGGCTGCCTCAGCATTTTCTTAGGAAATGCACTTAGCTCCCATTTCCTCGACATGATATAGCCAATAATGTGTTAAAAGTGCCATTAAAACAGACACAAACAAACAAAATACATAATCATGCCAAAGAGAAGATGTCACTAGATATTTCTGTAAGTATGTAATTACTTTTCACAAGAAAAATGTTGCCAACTTACATTCAAAATGAGTATTTTAAAGCGTATCAGCCAATTCCCATCTACTTTTGCACAATGCATGCTGTTGTAATCTATTTATAAAGAAGATCATATAGTGAGAACAGTTGATTGATCAAAATACAGCTATGGTATAGACCTAGAAATGTTCCAATTCTTTTGGCTAATCAGCAATCATATTTTTTTATTGGCGCCCATGAGTAGCTCTCTTGAATGGTGGTTCGACCAAAATGGATCATTTAGTATGAAAGTTGCTGGAAACTGAGACTTTTGGAATTCATTCAATTGTGAGTTACATAAACACCCACTGGTGTCTTTACCTCGGTATATGGCATCACAATGTATTGGTGATGTGGGGCAAGCGTAACAATGTCTGACCAGATGAAAATCATAAAATGTTGACATTCTCTTAACTTCTCCCATATCTAACTCATACAGATTTGTGATAGCTTGTTGAAAAGGAAAATTATGACACCTAGACTACTAAAAGGTTTCAGGTAAACGCAAATACAACTACGAAATCAAGAGCTTTGCGTGCAATTGCAATTTTTCGATTTACAAACATCATCTCTTATTATATATTTATTTATCGAAGGAGTCATGTATTAGAATATATTCTTTCATGACTTAACCCATTTTAGTATCAAGCTTGCATGTCATTCTTTAGTAAAAGCATTAGTAGTGTAATGGAGAAATATACTGTGTTGAATATAATGAGGACAGGGACAAGTAATTCTTGCAACTCACTCATCCAGGAATGAGTGCTTGGGAAAAATTTTCCTGGGCCCTGTAAACTAAGCCATTCAATTGTAAAACCTTTATTAAAGGAGCAATTGCAAATACATACACAACAACAATGCAATGCAAGTCACAAGAACAAATATCAATATACAAAGATGAAGAAAAAAAAAGAGAAGGAATATATAATTCTGACCATGTTAGGGTGGGGTCTCTGCTGCATAATTTCCTTAACACAAAAGACTTACCCATAACCAGTTATAATTGATATTGAATATGAATGTACCCTAACCTCTAAGGGGTGGGATACAATGTGGTAACCTAAGTGGTCCCTTAAAGAACAATATTCTGAAAGAGGTGCATTACCGGCATGTAAAATGAATATCGAGGATAAATTTACACAGATATATAAAAACATTTTGAAGGAAAGACCGCAATGCCGTAAAGTAATAGCAACAAGCAATTTCTCTCTGGTCACAAATCAGACACACATCCACTAACATGGAATCCTTGCAAAAGATGACTGTTCTGTGCATAGACATGCGAGATGCAAGAGTGGACCGTGTCTTATTGATGTTTCTCCACTCTGTGGTAGGATGTATTCACATCAAACAGATGAGGTTTTTTTCGGCACGAAAAAGCTATGCAATAGTGATGGATTATGTATTACTGCTATTCAAATATTGATATGTGACCTTGACCTTGAAGACCTCAAACATACAAGGCAACATATCTTCTAGTGACAATATATAAGTATACCAAGCTAAAACAGCTATTCAATTAAAAGTAGAATGAGCAAAAGGGCAAAATAAAATCTAAAATACTGATCTGTGATCTTGACCTTGAAGATAGGGCACCCAATGTAGTATGTAACACATCTTGTCTTAAACAGCCATTCACTTAAAAAACATAAGGATAAATGTGATTGAAATTTAAAATATTGATCTGTGACCTTGACATTGAAGATAGGACACCTAATGTTGTATGCAACATACCTTTTAGTGATGATAAACTGCTCTATCAAGTTTCATCCCATCATCTCAAATGGATCTTAAATTATAGCGGAATAAATGGAAGGAAAGTGTAATAGAAAAATTCAACATACAACACAATGACACTGCCCTTAAACATAATATCCCTAATGTGGTACACAACACCACCTGCCAATGATGACACATATGTATACCAATTTGCATCCCTTCAACTCAAACAACTACAAGTTATAGAGTAGAAAGAAAGTGTGATCGAAAATGTTAAATACTGAGCCACGACCTTAACCTTAAAAATTGTACCCTCCATGTGGTTATGTGGAATACCTTCTAATGATGATGTACAAGTAGATAAATACTCATCTCTTAATTTCAAAGAGCTTTTAAGTTATAGAATGGAAGGAAAAGTGTGATGAAAAACATCAAATATTGAGCCATGACCTTGACATTCAAGATAGCACCCCTATTGTGGTAAGCAACACACCTTCTAGTGATGATGTATTAGTATATAAAGTTCCATTCCTTATTCTCAAACAACTTTAAAAAACTAGAGTGGAAGGGAAGTGTGAGGAAAATTTCAAAAAATGAGCTGTGACCTTGACCTTAAAGATAGTACCCCCAATGTGGTATGTGACACACCTTCTAGCAATGATGTACAAGTATAACAAATTTAATCACTTAATCTCAAATTACTTTAAAGTTATGGAACAGAAAGGAAAGTGATGAAAATTTAAAATATCAAGCCCTGACCTTTACTTTAGGATAGCACCCCAAATGTGGCATGCAACATGTCTTATAATGATGCAAGTGTATACTAAATTTTATCCTTTAATCTCAAACATCATTAAAATTACACCGCTGAATGGAAAGTATGATGGAAATGTAAAATATTGAGCTGTGGCCTTGACCTGAAGATAGGACCCCCCCCCCTCCCATGTGGTATGTGACGTACCTTCTAGTGATAAAGCACAAGTATACCAAGTTTCATCATTTAATCTCAAACAGCTTCAGAGTTATAGAGCAGAAGGGAAAGTGTGATGGAAATGCAAAATACTGAACTGTGTCCTTGAAGGCATTGGACCTATAATTCACTTCGATAGAACCTAATGCCAATATATTAAAAAATAAAAATAATTGCTGCATTAGATTGGCATGCAAACAACGTTTAAGTTAGAGAAAACTTATTTCAGCCTTGAAAAATAGGTGCTCAGCATCATTTTTTGAGTCTCATGCTGTTAAACAGGTGGATGGCCTGGTCTGCACCTAATAACACAGCTTCGTACCAAGAGTTCATATGATACTTTGTCAGTAGAAAATTAAATACAGGATATCAAAATAAAAGCAAATATTTTGTTGTCACTATAGTAAATAGACTGAAGTTTGTCAAATTAATAATGGAGAAAAAATTAAACTCTTGAACTACCCAATGGGTGCATCTCAAAACATTTAGTACACAATTTTGTATTCCCCCACTTGTAGACTGGTTCTCTCAGGCTGTAAAATAATTAGTGGTACGATACATGAAGACAGGACCCACAATGTGGTATGTGACACACCTTCTAGTGATGATGTATAAGTATACCAAATTTCATCTCATAATCTCAAATGCTTTTAAAGTTATAGAGCAGAAGGGAAAGTGTGATGGAAACAAGAAGTACTCTAAGCAGTGACTGTGACCTTGAGGATAACACCATAAATGTTGAACACAACACACCCTCTAGTGCTGATGTAGAGGTATGCCAAGTTTCTTCCCTTAATCTCAAATGGCTTTAAAGTGAATGAGCAGAAACAAAAGTGTAACGAATGGATGCCGGTAGCCAGACAGAAATGCAGATACTATTTTCTGCCTTTTTGATTACTAGCCAAGAAAACTGAACCTTTTTTGGGCACATTTGCATGATTTTATGTCTAAGAAGAAAAAAATCCACTAAAATTAAGTAAGTACATAAGTGTATACACCTCTCTATTGATAACTCATGATGGAGTACATAAAGATCAACCACAGCATAGGTAAGGGCACATGATAGAGAAGGAGACTCAAAGTTTGGGAAATGGGGTAGGGGGTGGTAGAAACTTTCATTGATACATGAGAATTATAATCTCCATTGTCCAACATATATATTCATCTAATGGATGTCAATATTTAAGGATATCAGATCCAAAGAAATCAGTTCAAGTCAATAAACTGATGAGAGATTTGGTACAGTGAAACCCCGCTATAATGCGCCCCGCTATAACGCGAATTCGGATATAACGCGATCGTGGTGTGGCTCCCAAAATTTCATATATTCATTCGCACATGAACATTTTTTTTTTCGAAGTTCGAGAAATAGTGTATAAAATGTGTATATTACAGTATCATTTTGAGGAAGAGATCGCGTATGAATTCGAGTATAATACGTTTGTGGCGTGGTTCCTGAAATTTTATATACATGTACGTATTTTTCTCGTACATGGAAAATGTTTTGTTTTTTTTAAGTACGAGAAATAGTGTACAAAAAGTTTATTATCATTTTGGGGAAGAGATCACTTATGAATTCGATCGTGGCGTGGCTTCTTAAATTTAACAATTTCACCAATTTCTTGAAGTATTATGCCAAAATAAACATTATCGGAAATGTTACTTATTATTGATCCATGAGTAAAGCCAGTAAGTCTTCTTTGTGTTTGTCTTCAATTCATTCTGTATACAATCATTGCTCAAACAATAGCCGACATGTTTTTCTTCTTTAACTGCATACACAACCGAGCATCAGACAATGTGGTGGTTGATAAAAGATTCTCATGATTTAATAAACATCAAAAAACGTAAGCCGCCAATACGTGCGCTGGACTCCAATTCATCCTGTATACAATCATTGCGCAAACAATAGCCGACTTACGTTTCTTCTTTAACTGCATACACTACCAAGCACCAGACAATGCGGTGGTTGATCAAAGATTGTCATATGTGGGTGCTTATGTAGAGACTGAGTTTGGGCGGCAAGATCAAAGATTGTCATATGTGGGTGCTTATGTAGAGACTGAGCTTGGGCGGCAAGATCACAGGGAGTTCAAATAACCATTCTCTGTTACTTGGCACTGAACAAGTACAGCTGTATCAAACTCGTGGCTTAATCAAAGGGTTGTCATGTGGGAAAACAAAGACGGATCAATATCAGATAGTAAACGGTGTTCATACCCTATTCATGCTATACATTAGACGTGTATACGTTGTTCTCTGAATAAAGTAAAATATAGTAAAACCCCGCAATAACGCGACCCCACTTTTTCCGCGATCGAATTTTATGGACCCTAAATATCGCATTATAGTGGGGTTTCACTGTATAAATCAAACTGACACACAATTCTCACAATTTCATGGGTCAGTAAGCTGGTGTTGTTTCTCTTTTAAGGTCAGAACATATGTTTTGATCATAAGTAAAATAATGACCCAGAGCTTCACAGCCAGAATTACACTCATAAACCACCGAAGCCAAATCCATCAATATGTTGGTACTCGTGAATTCCTCAAGATAGCTATCTGAATTGTAAACATATACATTTTTTTGTTATAAATCACCATATGGCTATGACAGCTAGAATACAACCATATATTGTTTTTACTAATAAGAACAGTTGACACACGGTAGTGGCACGTCCCCAAACACTATAACCAGATCAGAATAAAATCTGATTGAAAAGATGGAGAACAAAAATCTGAGTATTGTATTAAAACTTTCAAGTTATTTTCAAATGTAACTTTTGAAAAATAATCCACAGATTAAAGGCAAAAACTTAGTTGTTTACAGTGTGAAATTTTGGCAAGAAATTAGGCTGATCCTAAATATAGATATTATTATGTCAGAACCTTCCATGTCTTTTAACTGGTGTAGAGACAGTTAATCTGTTAATCAGCTTGTGTTGTCATGCCAAAGGACTATTCAGTTCTCAACAACTGTCAAAATACATCCAGATTAGCCACTAAGGAAGCACTTATTATGGTTCCCATGGTTGTGCTCACAGTCATTGCTGCGACAGTCATTTAAACTTTTCATGTTTGAATAGAAGACAACATACCACTTTTAAGATGATTGATTACACTGTGAAACCAAATTAAAAAATACAATTTAAAAATGAATATCACTTAACCAGACTTCTTTAATTGGTATGTAGTTCTTAGTGCTGCCATTACTGTGGATATTTCCCAATATTGTCAGTGATTGATATTTTGTCAGATATTGTTATTTATTAAGAAAATATTACAGAATATATGCTGTCTTACCAAAATTTGCAAATTTCATTGTGTAAGTTTCAAATTTCTGGGCACTAAGCAACATTTTCAATGATAAAACCAATGATGTATCAAGCTTGCAGTTATCAAGTATGATTGTGATTTTCTTATGTTGAGCAAATAGGAGTCTATTTTGTGCATTTTATAAAAGAACAAAAATAGGATCCACACATGCCTCCACATTATAAATGGGTTCACAAGTTAGCAGGGTGTGTTAAAAAAGGGAGAGGTATATGTATGTAAATATAAATATTTTGATCTTTTGTCTATCTATGTATAGGTTACATACATACATACATACATACATACATACATACATACATACATACATACAGTAGATGTATGTCTATCTGCTCCTTGTGAGTATGTCTGTCTGTCTGTCTGTATGTATGTATCACAGCTCCAACAAATTTATGAACTTTTATCAGACAGCCATTCTGTCCGAAGCAGTTGTAGCCAATCCTGCATGGCATTACCCACCATCACATCTTACCTAAAAAAGTTAACTCCAATATATTTCCATATTTGGCCTTTCACTGAAGTTCTTAAGTCATTATATAGCTACTAAGTTACCAACATGCTTAAAATTTGACACAATCCTTTTTATTTTCTTCAATGCCAGTAATGCAGATGTCAACTTCATATCACTTAGATGGACATGGGCCAGTTCACATATTACTGTAAATTAAGTAGGCTACATTATTGTTGTTGGACACTGTCTTTGGAACAAAGCCATTTAAGTTGTTTATGGTCAAGGAGTTTGCTGTTATAATTAAACTTCCTATTCCCTGTTTATCGTGTACATCAGTACAAAGTCATAGTTTTCAGCATATATCTTAATTTTTACAGGGATTATTTAACATTTTCTTCCCTCTGTATTTGTGAAAATGACAACTGTTTGTTGGGAATCCTTCCTTAACCATGCAATCGAAAATGGAGCTACTTCTAAACCTGGTCGAGCCTGGGAACTATAAGGCAGGGATATAGTTCCTTCATATGGGCTATATTTTATACCGTTTGCAGAGTTAGGCAATTTCATACCTGCCGCAATGTACATCTTATGTATAACACTATGTCAAATACATGTAAACCAGTTTCAGTTAAAACAATAATAATAAGAAGAAAAACAAGAATAACACTTTATTTCAAGAGGGACGCACAGCAGTACAAATGCTAATCCCCCCTGTGGTCCTCGAAGTCTGAACACAAGTTAATCTTAGCAGAAACTACCAATGTCCAACTTGAGTGTTTTAATGTTGGTCAAAACATCAATTCTGTTAGATATATTCGGCATATATCACAAATTCTGGAGGTCTGGTATGTATGTCCATCAATATTTGCCAAATATGTTTATTATTTTCACAAGATTAATAGTTTTTTTTAACAAATTGCAAAATTGGAGATTGACAGACTTAAATTTTGATTCTAAGGTCAATTTATGGTACATTTTCTTTAATGAAACGAACATGTCTTTAAATATCTGATCAAATGTGATTAGCCATATTCATTTCACTAAAGAAAATTAACACTTAGTTCAACCAACAAGCTACCACTGCTCTTCAACCAACTGAAATGGTGGTCAACAGATCTGAAAAACCCAGCCACTTGCTTGTGTCCGGATATACTTTTGGAAGTAAAAAGGCATCTTTTAGTATAATGTGACTAAAGCAATTAGACTCTAATCTGTGCAACAGTGTTAAAATGGGTTACCAACTATGTGAGACATTCTGGAAAAATTAGCCTCCAGTCCCCCTGTCATCTGTGGACTGAACATGCTATACAGCATCAGCTGTTCTGACAGCAAGATATCACCCCACCCCCACCCCGACATCATGCAGATTTGGGACTGCGTCCTACATTGCAGGACTATAGTAGAGCATGGTTGACTGGAGATTAGTAACGAACAGGTTTCAATGACCTGACACTTTGGTCAAGGTATGCAGTCTTCAACTACATTTGCTGTGCAGAAACCATTTTTTTTTATTAGACTTACCAAGATTGTGACCTCTGACCTTTATGCCCCAGAAACCTTTCACAGAATTTTAACACATTTATCTGTTATATTTTATCTTGTTGTACTACATGTTTACATTTATTTTAAAGTCTTAATCTTCCATGGATTTATTTGAAAGGGTTAATCTTCCATGGATTTTTGTTCAATTCTTTATTTTCACATTTTGCAAATTTTACTTTTACATGGCACCATAAAGCCCCTATTGTTCTGGTACGGTTAAACGCTACTACATACATATATAATAATAATAATAATGACTTTATTTAAACAGGATGACACAATTAGTTGCATGGAACTTATCCTCCTTGTGGCCCTCTATTATATGCATATTTACATACAGAGTACATGTACAAAGTTGCACACACAATAATAATAAAAAAAGCAGTGATATTAAGCTACATTTATATATGGACATAATAAACAGAAAATTTTGAACATGCTCTAATTAGGTACATTGTGTATATACAGAACAAAAACAGTTAGACAACAAAGTACAAGGTTTCAGAATTTATGCTTTCAGTTGTAATGTATCTGTCAAATAGAATTGGTTCCATTTTTCATCCACTGAATTAGATTATAATTAAATGCATTTATATATGTACTTTCCTAATTTCCTTTGGTATTCTATTCCAAATTAGTGACCCTGAATATTTAAAACTTTTCTTAAAAGAGTTATTTATTTGGTTTTGGAATGGAAAGGTGGTTAGCTGAATTTGATCTTATATTGGAAGTGTTGCCTTGTTTTCTAGCATAAAATAGTTCCTTGTGATATAATGAAGCCATATTGTTTGAAACTTTGTGCAGAAGTCTAGTCTTTCTCAAAAAATATTTGTTCACTTACTGTTAACATTTTTAATATCATTCATTGCATTTGGGCTGTTTTCAGCATTATCTAGGACAAGTCTGCAGCTCTTTTTTGCAAGTGAATAATTTGTAAATATTCTTGTCAGAAGTGTTTCTCCAGATAACATTACAGTAGTCTAGGTATGGTTGTACATAACATTATAGTAGTCTAGGTATGGTTGTATATAACATTACAGTAGTCTAGGTATGGTTGTATATAACATTACAGCAGTCTAGGCATGGTTGTATATAACATTACAGTAGTCTAATTATGGTTGTATATAACATTACAGTAGTCTAGGTATGGTTGTATATAACATTACAGTAGTCTAGGTATGGTTGTATATAACATTACAGCAGTCTAGGTATGGTTGTATATAACATTACAGTAGTCTAGGTATGGTTGTATATAACATTACAGTAGTCTAATTATGGTTGTATATAGCATTACAGTAGTCTAGGTATGGTTGTATATAACATTACAGTAGTCTAGGTATGGTTGTATATAACATAACAGTAGTCTAGGTATGGTTGTATATAACATTACAGTAGTCTAGGTATGGTTGTATATAACATTACAGTAGTCTAATTATGGTTGTATATAGCATTACAGTAGTCTAGGTATGGTTGTATATAACATTACAGTAGTCTAGGTATGGTTGTATATAACATTACAGTAGTCTAATTATGGTTGTATATAACATTACAGTAGTCTAATTATGGTTGTATATAACATTACAGTAGACTAGGTATGGTTGTATATAACATTACAGTAGACTAGGTATGGTTGTATATAACTTTTGTAATATATTAACCTATGTTTATGTGATAGATATGGTCTTATCTTGCTTAATAACCAAACATGAATTGACTTTATGACATATGACTTGAATATGTTCATTCCATTGCAAATTGCTGTTCAACCATCATCCCAAGGATTTTGTCATGGGTAACCATTTGTAGACATATTTCATTCAACTTAAGATTCAAATTGTTATTTGTCAAATTTGGTCTCTTTTGTTGGGTAGTAATCATTAATACTTTAGTCTTGTCTGTGTTTACTTTCATGCTATTTTCTTTACACCAGGAATCTATTCTAAGTAAGACTATCTGAATGGAGACCTCTAGGTCTGATTTTAGCTGTTTGAAATCTGATAGAGTGGTGTCATCTGCTATAAGTCAGTAGATGAATTACAGTTGCTTATTTTCAGTGGCAGATCATTTATGAAAATGAGAAAGAGGAGTGGGCCCAGGATTGATCCCTGTGGTACTCCACATGTAATTGATTCTTCTTTAGAAAAACTGCCATTTATTTTGACACATTGTTTCCTTGTTGTTACATATGATGTAACCAATCAATCATTGAATTGTCACATTGATAAATGTTCAACTTATTGACAAGAATATCATGATCAACAAGGTCAAAAGCTTTCCTAAGATCAACTAGCATGGATCCAACTAATTCCTTGATTTAAGGCAGTAATCAATCCATCAAGGCTGTCTCACAGGAGTGGTTTATTCGGAACCCTGATTGGTTTTGGTGAATCAAGTTATAGGTTGATAGGTACATCACAAGATTGTCATGAACATGTTTTTCAAGTAGTTTGGGCAGAGTTGGTAAGATAGATATGGGTCCGTAGTTAATGACATCTTCTTTGTTTCCTGACTTGTGAATGTGGGTAACTTTTGCCAATTTCCATGTCTGGGAAAACACTGATGTGGATATGCTTAGATTACATATGTAAGCTATACCATCAGATATTATATTGGCAGTAGTCTTCAGGAGACATGGTCCAATATTATCTAGGCCTCTTGATTTGTTGTTGCAATAGTTTGCAATAAGTTTTAAAACTTTTTCATTTGGTATTGCAGAGATAAAAAAATGTTATGTCAGCTGGAATATTTTCTGAACAGAAAGTTCTAAGTTCATCGTGATTGAAGTTTACAATGGGTTCCTTAATTCTGGAAGCTATACTGACAAAAAATTCATTGAACATGCTTGCTATTTCAACATCCTCATCAATATTCTGGCCTTCCTGGCTTAAGTTGTTGGATTTTGGATGACCTTGGATTCTTATTGCAATTATTTTCTAAAGCTGACTGATAGCAATTCTTCTTTGTCCCATTGATCATTTTGATTACTTTATTTCTCCATGTTTTGTAATGTGCTTGTTGACCAACAGATTTGAAATATTCATGGGTTTTCATGGCATCTAGAATGTCAAGTGTTAACCAGTCCGGTTGGAAGTCCAGTTTTACTCTATGTGTTTTCAAAGTTACATGTTTATCTACCACTTGCACAAAAACTTGGGTCCATAGATTAAGAGCATAATCCACATCATCAAAGATAGATACTATACTCCAAGGAACATTACTGAGATCTTCCAGAAATTTGTCTTCATCGTAATGCTAAAAATGACCTATATGTTATAGTTTTATGGGTTTTGGAATTTACAGCTGTTTGTACGCCAGGTTTTCTGGTTAGGAAAATAGGGAAGTGATCACTAAGACCTATCCTAGGAATATGTATTTTTGCCACATTTTCTTCCATGTTTGTATAGATATGATTAGAGTTTTTGAGTGGTCAGTTTCTCGTGTTGTTTGGTCTACTAATTGGGTTAGATCAAAAGTTTCTATGAAATTCAACCAATTTCTGTTAATCTGCATGATTGTTCATAAGATCCCTGTTGAAGTCACCTAATATGTATATTTCGTTTTAGTCATCAATCACTTTATCTAGTTGCTTCTCAAAATGCTCATTACATCCGACCTTCGCAGATGGGGACCTATAGACAAAGCCCACTAGGAATGGCTTTGTATTTGATTGATTCACCTGGATCCATATTGCTTCAATTTCATCTGATTCTAGATCATTTCTCCTTTCAACTGATAAACCATTTCTTACATAAACAACAACACCTCCACCCCTTGAACCTCTATCACATCTGATTGGTGTGCCATAACCATCAATAAACAAGAAGTCATTTGCATGATTGTCATTTACCTTTGTTTCTATTAAACATAGAATATGGACATTATTGACCTTAGATGATAATAATAATTTCATTTAGTCTAACTTGTTATTCAGACCTTGTATATTTATATGCCCAATGTGTAGACCTTTTCCTTTAATTCCTTAGTCTAATATGTCATTAAAGTAACATTTCTAGGATGGACAGACAAGGAGTTTAGTTCCACCCTGCCATTTTTAACATTTCTTGAAGCATGTTCAAAACATCCATCGTAGTTGTCAGTTTAAGAACTGAGGTCCCAAGGGAAACAACATGGGCATCATCACGCAGTAGAGCTCCCAATGTTTGTCTTGAAACAGTAGAGAAATTATGTCTCATAAAAAGGGCATTATTTTCATAGCCATAAGTCTAGCACCTGTTGCTAGGGTGACACATTCTCAGTGCTTGGTCTTGTGTCCATATTCCAAACAGTCATGGCATTGAATTTTCACAGTATGTCTGCATGAATCTAAGCCATGCCTAGGTTCAAAGCAATTATAGCACCTCCCTAGCTTGTCTGGTTTACTGAAAGTGTTATCTTGGTTCCTGTCATATCTTTGATTAATGTATTTGCCTTTGAGTATTGGGAAAGGTTCATTTATTGCATACAGAAAGTGTGAAAGTCGTTTTTTGTTTAAAGGGATTCTGTCCTGAGCCATGAGGTGTTGCAGCACAAGCCAGACCATGTAACAAATGCATGCACACTGACAACTTACTCATCAATATCAAGCTGCATACTAAACTGAAATCCAATAATAGGCAGTAAATGAATGTGCAGAAATTAAAGTGGGAGAATCTGCTAAGGGCCATAACTCTGCTGAATGATGATGCAGAATGCTAAAAATCCGTATCAAGTCAAAGCACACTCAGTTTGGTGCAAAATTCTACTCATAAACAAGAGTGTGAACAGGAGCACATTTGGAGTAGCCAGCAATACACAAGACTGTTATAGAGGAAAATATCATAGTCACTTGAGCCTAAAAATTAGGTCACAGTTATTCTCCTTTAGTCGCATCCACATACCAATTTTCATGTGTAGGTGAAATACGGTCCAAGATACTGAGGGCATAATAAATGAATATGTAAAAATGAAATTCACTCAAGTGTGAAAATTAGTCACAATGACCTAGTTTTTATATGGTAGGATTAATCATCTTGATATGCTTCCATGGTGAAAACTGTATATGTATAGATGAAATAGGGTCAAAGATACTGAGAATGTAATACATAAATAGCTAAATAAAAGTCACTTAACAGTGAATATATGGTCACATTGACCTAGTGCTGGTATGGTTGAGTTACCCTTATTAAGATGGATCCACATACCAATTTTCACGAGTATAGGTAAAAAAGAAACCAAGATATTAGGGGTGCAATGAGTGAACAGCTGAAAATACAAAAGTCACTCAAGCATACAAATTAGGTCACACTGGCCTACATATCAATTCTCATGAGTTTATACAGGTAAAATAGGGTTCAAGACATTGAAGATATGATGAATGAACAGCTGAAAATGCAAAAGTCACTCCAGCATTCAAATTAGGTCACTAAGGTCGAGTTATTTTTGTGCAGATATATACACATACCAATTTTAATGAGTGTAGGTGACATTGAGTCCAAGATATTGGAGGTGTAATGATCAAACAACAGAAAATAAAAAAAGTCATTCAAACAAGCAACTGAAGGTATCATTTACCTAGTTTTTGGTGTGGCTGAGTTACTCTTCTCAAGATATACCCACATACCAATTTTTATTAGTGCAGGTGAAATAGAGTCTCAGACACTAAGGAAGTGAGAGTGTAACAAACAAATGGACAGACAATATGCTAATTACTGCCTCCCAACTATGTTGGCAAGGGGATAATTAAGAGGATTACTGTGTAGAAATGAAAGTGAATAGGCTCGTCAAATAGGGACTCTGACTCTGATAAATAATGAAATGCTGATAATCAACTCAGCTAAGGTCCTATTAATATCAAGCTGTCTTTGTAACCTAACTTGCCTGAAATCCAATCATAAATAAAGCAGTTGTTCAGATATGAAAGTGGCTGAGTTTAACACTCTGTTGCCATTACTCTGGTAAATTATGACACTGAACACTGTCAATTAAACTTAGCTATGGGATGGTCAAAGGTCAATATCAAACTGCTTCCAACATCTGGTTGAAATCCAGTAATAATTATGTAGGGAACAAAAATGAGTGGGTCTGAAAATCTGGGACTAGAACTCTGCTAAACAATGACCAAGAATGCTGATGATCAAACTCTGTCAACATCTCATCGACATCAATCTGCATTATCATGTTTAGTTGAAATGCAATAATTATAAAATTAAGGAAGTTATTGTGCTGAAACAAAAGTAGGTGTCACTGACAATCAGGGGCTAAAATTCAGCTAAAGAATGCTGTTGAACACTAGTAATCAAACTCAGCTAAGGTCTCATCAATACCAAGTTGTATATCAAATATTGGATTGCAATAATAATAAAGGAAGTTATTGTGAAGAAATAAAAGTGAGATGGAGTGAGGATGGAAAGATGGAATGAACAAATGGAAGTACCCATTTAAATATATATCCCATTTTCTACGAAAAGATGGGACAATTAAAGAGCAGGATATCTGTATATCTTACTTTTTCCATCAATCCCAACAAGATACAACTTGTAAGACACATAATCCGACCATCCAACGCTGATATAAACATATTTTGGACATTTAATGATGAAACTGGTGATTACACTGTATCCTTCTTCGGGAGTAATCGTACATGCATCTCCTTTTGGGAGCAGTGTTGTACGTATTTTTTTATTACTCCGCAGGATTGTTGCGCCATCTTCATGTCTGTTAACAGAAACTGCAGGAAAAAGATAATTGATACGAGCAATTAAAAATGCAAAAGTCAAGCCCCAATGGGGCTAATTATTAAGATGTGACAATTTAAAGAAATGCTTTTCTGAGACAGATTTAATCAAAAGGTTTAAATTTTACTTACCTATCTGACAAGCTCAGCCAACCAAATTACATCAATTTAGTTAAACAAGTACATTTGCATTTTAAACCTAATGCATTACAATGACTCTTGAAAGAAACAATATATTCAAATTTAAAGAGATTTAGTCCAGAAAATTCAGAGACAGTGTGAAGAGAATTTCATCCAATGAGAATTCAGCAACCACATTTATTATGCATTTTGGTGCTTGAAAACCTGATGTACATTAGAGATTCTTCCAAGAATGCTTACAATCAATTGTGACGAAATTTGGTCACATGATTTCTAAGATATCTTGATGGAAAACAAAACGATGACCACGAACTTTGTTCAAGAGCCATAACTCTGTCAGTGCTGATAAAAAATGCTGCTATTAAACTTGTTTGGGATATTCCACATATATTACTTAATTTGGATAACATTTAAAATAAGGAAAATCCAGGAAACTGATGTCCTCTGCATTTAGTTCGAAGTAGTAATATGTAGTTTTGTAGAGGAAGGAGCCAGGTAATGATTGTGATATAGTAAATGAGCCAGGTAATGATGATGATATAGTAAATGAGCCAGGTAATGATGGTGATATAGAAATTGAGCCAGGTAATGATTGTGATATAGTAAATGAGCCAGGTAATGATGATGATATAGTAAATGAGTAAAGGTAATGATTGTGATATGGTAAATGAGCCAGGTAATGATTGTGATATAGTATATGAGCCAGGTAATGATGATGATATAGTAAATGAGTAAAGGTAATGATTGTGATATGGTAAATGAGCCAGGTAATGATGGTGATATATTAAATGAGCCAGGTAATGATTGTGATATAGTAAATGAGCCAGGTAATGATGATGATATAGTAAATGAGCCTGGTAATTATGATGATATAGTAAATGAGCCAGGTAATGATGATGATATAGTATATGAGCCAGGTAATGATGACGATATAGTAAATGAGCCTGGTAATGATGATGTTATAGTAAATGAGCAAAGGTAATAATTGTGATATGGTAAATGAGCTAGGTAATGATGGTGATATATTAAATGAGCCAGGTAATGATGGTGATATAGTAAATGAGCCAGGTAATGATGGTGATATAGTAAATGAGTAAAGGTAATAATTGTGATATAGTAAATGAGCCAGGTAATGATTGTGATATAGTAAATGAGCCAGGTAATGATGGTGATATAGTAAATGAGTAAAGGTAATGATTGTGATATAGTAAATGAGTAAAGGTAATGATGATGATATAGTAAATGAGCCAGGTAATGATGGTGATATAGTAAATGAGCCAGGTAATGATTGTGATATAGTAAATGAGTAAAGGTAATGATTGTGATATAGTAAATGAGTAAAGGTAATGATTGTGATATAGTAAATGAGCCAGGTAATGATGGTGATATAGTAAATGAGCCAGGTAATGATGGTGATATAGTAAATGAGCCAGGTAATGATGATGATATAGTAAATGATCCAGGTAATGATGGTGATATAGTCAATGAGCCGGGTAATGATTGTGATATAGTAAATGAGCCAGGTAATGATTGTGATATAGTAAATGAGCCAGGTAATGATTGTGATATAGTAAATGAGCCAGGTAATGATGGTGATATAGTAAATGAGCTAGGTAATGATGGTGATATAGTAAATGAGCCAGGTAATGATGGTGATATAGTAAATGAGCCAGGTAATGATGGTGATATAGTAAATGAGCCAGGTAATGGTTGTGATATAGTAAATGAGCCAGGTAATGATTGTGATATAGTAAATGAGTAAAGGTAATGATGATGATATAGTAAATGAGCCAGGTAATGATGATGATATAGTAAATGACTAAAGGTAATGATGGTGATATAGTAAATGAGCCAGGTAATGATTGTGATATAGTAAATGAGCCAGGTAGTGATTGTGATATAGTAAATGAGCCAGGTAATGATGGTGATATAGTAAATGAGTAAAGGTACATTCATAAAAGAAGACAGTGAGTGATGACACCGAACACTGACAATCTAATTCAGGTGAGGTTTCATCGATACAGAGCTGCATACCAAATTTCCTTCAAATACAAGAATGATTAAGAGAGTTGCACTGAAACAAAAGATTGTTGGACAAACACTCAATGGCCACTAAATGATGAGGTAGAAAGCTGATAATCAAATTCAGTACTACAGATAATATATTTCCTGGACTAGTACCCTAAATTATTTTTTCCATGAACTTTTTAAAAATTCTGGAACTGTAGACAGCGATACCTGTAAAAATGAATGGCAAAAAAATTGCCAGCTACCAGTTTCTACTGAAACTCCTGCTTAATGATAATTTTTATTGGAAAAGAGAAATTGATGTAACTGATGAAAAAAAGAATGATGTAGGAGGTAAAGAAATTAAAGATTGGAGATTTTGGTTACGATAACATTAAACAAACTTATAAATTCTAAAAAAAAATATTAGTTCAAATGAACTGACTAGATAGACTTGTTTTTGTTTAATTTACAAGATAGTAATGGATTAACAGATAAAGAAATATTAAATCAAAGTATCAGATCTTATGCAATATGTATTTTAGGTGCTAAATTTCCAAACAGGACATTTATTATGCAGTCTGTTTCCACTGTAAAAGACACAGTAAAAAAAATTCTGAAAAATTCATTTTAACATGATTCAGATGAAAATATTACAATAAGATTTCAGCAGTATATTTCAGATTCAAAAGTTAGACTAAACTATGTTATTGGTGGTGATGGTATATATTGGTACCTAGTGTTATGATGATGAAACTGGAAGTTACAGCAACAATTTCAAAAATTCATAAGATACATAGGAATAAATACTGCTATAAACATCAAGATGGTAAAGAAAAACATACCAGCAGCCAATAATAATAATAATAATAATAATAATAACAACTTTATTTAAAGAGGGTGACACAATTAGTTGCATGGAACTAATCCTCCTTGTGGCCTTCTAGTATATGCATATTTACATACAGAGTACATGTACATAGTTGCATAATAATAATAATAATAATAATAATAATAACAACTTTATTTAAAGAGGGTGACACAATTAGTTGCATGGAACTAATCCTCCTTGTGGCCTTCTATTATATGCATATTTACATACAAAGTACATGAACATAGTTGCCCACACAATAATAATAATAATAAAAATCATTCATAATAAGCTACATGTATATATGGACATAATAAACAGAAAGATTGATAAGAACATGCTCCAAATAAGCACATTGTGTTTATACAGTAAAAAAAATAGTGAGACAACAAAGTGGAAGGTTTGAGAAACAGTCTGTAAAGATTTTGTCAAAATATAGACAACAAAATAAGCCCAGAAAATGTGAGTAATAATTATGTAAAGAAGAGGACAAACATGGTCAAAGTTTTGTAAACAAAACAACAGATAATTCAAAAGACATAGATCATGAAACAAACAAGCATTTACAATTTTGTCTCTGATTTGAAGAACTAGACTCTATAATTTAATTTTAAAGTTATTATTTTTCAAGCTTCAAATTTATTTGTCAAGCTTAAAACTTATTTTCATTCCTTTTGTCACCGTGTCTACACCTTTGATCATAATGCAAACAACCACTAATACCAAAAAGTGCAATATGACATGATCTGCTAATATAAAAAACAATTTGTTCAGGTGATTTTAAAAGACAGCTTATTACACTACAAAATATACCAGGTAATGATGTTGCTGCTTCTTTTGCTAACTCAAAGAAACAGTTGGCAATATTTTTCATTCCTTATCTAACTCTATCAATAAATGAACTATCTCCACCACTTGGTAAATATGCTGCAAATATTCCTTTCCTTTAAAACAGAACTTCAATTTGGTGTGAAACTAACTACCGGTAATAGTGCCATGTGATCATAAGGCACTTTATTCCAATAACACCTGTTAGTAACAAACAGAATTATTATAATGCAGCTTCAATTGATATTATGTTGGATGAATAAACATATAAATTTGTTTCTACTACCACTATTATTTAAAGAGGAAACTTCTCAACAAAACAAGAACAAAATTATGTAACTACAGGTAATTTTGGTTTATAATTTTAATTTTTGTATCAGATTTAAAGTGACATCTAAAGTTGGATTACAACAAATATTATGAGTGATGAGGTTTAGAAGGTTAGAAACCATAAGCCTATGTGTTAACAATTCCCCAAAATACTCGTTTTGTGATGAAAAAATTCCCAATTCTAGGGATGTGGTACCCAAAATTGTATTGTTGGAATCACCCCCATTTCTCTACAGTTATTTGACATAAAATATGTTCTTCTGCCAATCATTAAGGACAAATACTCCAAATTGTATAAAATGTTTGATTTTCACATCAATTTTTACTATGGATTAAAGGTCTGATGTCTTGTCATCTGTAAAATAACAGTTGGAAGATAACCATAAGTTTTCCATTCAAAATATTGCTTGTCAAATCATCGCGGTCATATACTTGTAACTCATGTAACAGGATGGACAAACGAGATATTCAAATGATGATTTCTTTTGCTATTTAGAAAATAATCAACATGAATCTATTAGAATTAAAAAAATGAATAAAAACAGCATAACAGCGGCATCAATATGGTTTGGATGTATCAAAAAATGGGTAAATTTATCTTGTATTTGTAATCCAGCAAATAACATCTTCTAATGTTATATTAGAATTTTTCAAATATTATCATGTGAAACATTCTCTTAAAATGTGGGATCTAGATAATTAACAAAAAGAAGATTCCCTTCAAGGGACTGATGCTCTACTACAGTGGTTCCAAAACTTTTTTGATCGTGACCCTAAATACTATCTTTTGAGACCTAAAATGCAGTACCACTATTTGGGTCGCGACCTGGGGTTTGGGAAACACTGCTCTACTACCTCAAAAGAACTTCCAGGAATCTAAGATAAGATTGTTTCTTATGTCCTTTCATTCTTTTCAAGTGCTGAGTATTAAAACCACCTTTGATATTCTTCAGAAACTCCAACACACCAAATCTGGAAACAAAATTTTTCTTAAATGTCTAAGTTAACATGTTCACAAGAGACCTGTTAGACCTTGAACCTGATATCATTGTTAAAATGTTAAGATATACCCACATGGTTTGGTTAAATCGAAAATAAAATATTTGGGGTGAAATTAAAAGAAAATAACTGCATGGCATTATTCAAGGTATTCTTTAAATGTATCCAAAATTGTGTTTGATGCAAATCCATTCATATTTGTTTGTGTTATGCTCACAAGCCAGTGCAGCTAAATCCCAAAGTCAAACATTTTGACCTTAAAATCTGTGTAAGAGTGAGGACTATCAATTTGTTCATTGAAATGCAACTAAATACAAAGTTTGGTCAAAATTCCCCTGCATATGTACAAGTCACTGTGTTCATAAACTCACTGAAGTACAGTAGGACCAAGCTATAGCACGCTTCGTTATAGCACGAATTCGGATATAACACGATCGTGGCATGGCTCCCGAAATTTAATCTATTTTTTCGTACATGAATTTTTTTATTTATTTTTTTTTCAAAGTACGAAAAATAATGTGTAAAAAATTAATTATCATTTTGGGGAAGAGATCGTGTATGAATTCAGATATAATACGATCGTGGCATGGCTACCGAAATTTTACAATAATTTCGCCAATTTCTTAAACTACTGTTTGTGAATGTTCATTTCAAATGTGTCAGTAGTCAATCACTGCACTTTGATCTTAGTTTATTTATGAAAGATGTCAGCTCATTTTAAAGCTGATAAGTGTTAATCTTATTATTACTGATACATGAACAATAAAGTCATTAAGTCTTCTTTGTGTTTGTCTTCAGTGCATTCTGTGTACAATTGTTGCTCAAACAATAACCGACATATGTTTGCTCATTCAACTGCATACACAGCAAGCACCAAACAATACGGTGGTTGATAAAAGATTCGCACCTGAATTTATAAATCAAATAATTTAAGTCATTGACAATCATCAAAGTCAATTTCAAAGCTAAAGGTTGTTCAAACCATGCGGCAGTGATTTATAAAACATCAAAACAACCAAAGCTGCCAACGCGCACACGTGGCTTGGCGGTGTTGTTAGAAAATCGCCACGCAATCAGTTGACCAGTAAATAATATTGTACATTCCCCATAAAAATGACCCCATTGTTGATTAACAATTATTCTTCCTGAAGTTGTTCAAATAAATAGGTGTCAGAGTTTTAATTAGTAGTTATTTACAATGGATAACAGTATATGGAAACGTAAAGCTTTTACTGTTAAAGAGAAGCTTGAAGCCATGGACAGGATTCGGTGTTTCCACAAGTCAGATTTAATTCCCAAGTGATATTTCCCAAGTTATCTGCCAGTGCACGTGGGCCGATAAGCCTTTGGCTACTCACTTTGTTTTCAAGTTGTTTTCCCACGAGACAACCCTTTGATCTAGCCACGAGTTTGATAGTTTGATACTTGTTTAGTGCCAAGTAACAGAGGGTGGTTATTTGAACTCCCTGTGATCTTGCCGCACAATACGATGGATTGAGACTCAGGATGTTGACTACATTCGAATTCTTCAATTGAGGAATATGGTTGACTTTGCAAAGAGTAAACGTGACAGCAGCAAGAAGCAGCTGAAAATTAATAAGTTTTTCCAAAAACAATAAAGTATTCTAATTCGTAGCAGATAAAATTATAGCAGTATGAAATTTATACTTACATCGTTTATTGACCTTGGGACGTACACGTGCATACACACTGTAAATGTGCTTCATCATTCCTTACGTGATTTATCGATTATAATTATTTTTTTGCATTGAATTCAGACACATAATGATCTATGACTAAATATTATACTTCTGTGTGCATATTTTCGATGGAATTATTATGGACTCACTCCTACGCATGCCATGAGATCGGTTGGTGAGTACACGTGTTGATCTTTTAACTCTTCATGCTATACATTAAACATGTATATATAAATGTACCAATGCATGGTTCTCTGAATCAAGTTAAATATTATATGTGCAATCTCTGTTTTCATTGCATGTGTATTTCTCATTTAATATGCATTGATTTAAGATGGTAACGATGCCAATGAAGCACGTTGTTTTCAGACCACAATTTACCGTCCCCCCCCCCCCCCCCCCACTCATTTTCTTCAGCTAAATGACTTGATTTTGTCTTGTTCGGTTATAGTACGGTTCGGGCATAGCACGATCTCGTTTTGTGGACCCCGACCATCGTGCTATAACGGGGTCCTACTGTAATAAATACAAGCAATAACTTTCGACTTGACCCCAAGGTCAATAAGGTCTGGGTTTCAAAACTCCTTCACAGAAGTGTGGAGATGTTGCTTGTTCGAACTACACCATTTTCATTCAGAACCAAATAAATATTGTTTTAATGAAATCCAAATGTCAATGCTACCATTCATGCAAAAGGATTAGTGATAACAAGAGTTTCAAGATGTACACCATGTTGGAGGTCTGATGAGCACTACTGTCAGTCAGACACCCCATCAATACAACAAGGCAGCCATTTTGGAGGTTAGATCAGCGTCATTTTAATACAGAAACAATTATACTGCAAGAAAGAAACTTTTTTTAAATGTCAGTATGACCATTCATTCAGGAGCAGCAGTTGTCACAAGATTTTTCAATTTTGGGAAGTCACATTGGCATCAGTTTTATTTAGGACCAACTACATATAGTAAAAAGTGTTTAAGTGAAAACCCCATGTTGATATGACCATTTAATCAAGAGGTGATAGGATTTTGAAGATGGCCATGATTCAATAGTGAAAACCTCATGTCAATACGACCTTCAGTTCAGTAGGAGTAGTGATAATATTTTCAAGATGGTTGCCAAGGTGGCCATATTGGATGTCAAATCAGCACAATTTGTATTTATGACCAACTAGATATCAGAAGAAGTCTTCCAGTGAAACCCCTGTTAATATGACCTATTCAGGATGAGTAAGAATAATAATAATAATAATAATAAAAATAATAATAATAATAATAATGTCTTTTTTCTAAGAGTAACCCTTTCAGTTTACAAAACTAATCTCCTTTGAGGCCCTCTATTTTTTTAAACTAATATTTTGATATAAATGTACAAAGATGAATTATAGCGCCATTATTTCATAAACAATTTCATAAAAAAGAGAAACTGAAAGAGACGTAAAAGCAAAGATAACAGTAAGATATTATGAGAATAGAAAAGTTAAGAAACTAGAGAAATGAATGTATCATGTAGCCATTTTCTTCTTCTTTGATGAAAAGCATTTAATGAGGGTGCTTCTTTCACATCTTTAGCTAAATTATTCCAAATCAATGGGCCAGAATATGCAAACCATTTCTTAAATAATTCTTTTTGTGGTTCTGAACATCTTTAGTTATTACTTGATGATGACCGTAAAATGAATTTGGATTTGTTGCTGTGGTCTGACCACATGCAGTTAGGAGATACTGAGGACCCTGAGCTCTTCATTTGAAATTTTGTACATAAGTTTAAACTTTCTCATAAATATCCTTTCTTTCATTGAAAGTATTCCTAGTTAGTCCACTGCATGAATGGAATCTTTCTTATTTTCATCTAGGATTATCTTAAACTCTTGTTCCTGTAGTCTGAATAGTTTAGTCATGAAAGTTATCAAAATAGGGCTTTTATAAAACCTAGCTCTATGACAAATAGGGAGGAAGCGTTTAATCTTGGATAGCAACCAGAATGTAGAGGACACTTTTTCATTACATGTTTAATGTGTTCATGCCTTATTAGGTTGTTTTCAACATGCACTCTGAGAACCTCGTCATGTGTGACAACCTGCAGTAAGATATATTCTTGTATGAAAGATCCAGTATTGTTTCAGATAATCTTGATCTTCTCTGGGCTGTTGTAATTAGGATACATTTAGTCTCTGATGTATTTAGAGCAATTCAATTCTGTTTACACCAAGTTTTAGGCCTTTGCAAATTAGTCTGTAGTACAGCTAATGAGAACTGTGCATCAGAGAGGGTGGTCTCAGAAGCACAAAGATCAACAGTTGTAACATTGCTTTGAAAGTAAAGAGGCAAATCATTGATAAAGCATACAAACAGGAGGGAACCTAGTACTCAACCCTGAGGAACACCATGTTGTACAAGTTGATCACTTGAGAGTACCCCATTTACTGCAACTTTTTTGGTACCTCTCTGTGAGATCAGATGAAACCATTTTACAGCCATCTATCCACATTTATACAATTTTAGTTTCTTTAAGACTAAAAGAATCTGATGGTTGAAGAGATGCTGCCAGGATTTTATCTAAAGGGGTGGCTCACCCCTTGTCACCAAAATAAGGGGGGGGGGGGGGAAATGAGGGGGAGGAGGAAACGGACATAGTTCAATATTTACCTAACACATAAATATCCATCTCTTTCTTTCTTCTTGCTCTATTGAAATCAAAATTCTCAAAAGATGTCTCCTCTAGTTGTATTAGCTTTAATCTGTTGATGATTTCTAAGCTTAATTTGTTCCTTATCAGTGCATGAATATTGTTTTGTGCTGAGAATCTCCTTGTACATATTCTTAGCTAGCTAAGCCAGCTTGAACAAGTTGGAAAACTGTTCTTTATTGTTGTTATGTACGATTTTCAACAGCTCATAGGTATTGTCTCTTCGATATCTCTGCTCCAAAATAATATTTTTCACTAACAAGAGCCCTGCCAAAGTTTCACTTGTTTGAATCAGTGCTTTGCCGACTACTGTGCCAGATTTCTTATCTGTTCCACAATGTTGTTTTAATAGCAGCAATACATTATCCCATCACTATTATATAGCTTATTACTTTTTCGTGTCGAAAAATCTCGTCCGTTCGATGTGAAAAACATCCTCCCACTTTGAGTGGAGATTTTGTCAACAAGACACGTCACACCCGTGCACCTCTCCGCGCCTGCGCGAACATTCATCTTTTTCATGGACGCCATGGCCTATGGTTGTATCGTCGAACGTAACCTGAGAAAAATTATCTGCTGCGGTTTTCAACCACGTTTGGATCCTTCTTTCACCTAAATTCAATCTGGGTTACATTTGTACATCTCGTCTTATGTGTTTTATATTGCCCTACGTCAGTGTTTGTTCTAGAAAAGAGTCTTTCTAAATTGCCACGTGTATTCTGTCCTTAGGGGTGAGGGTACACCATGTGCTTTTTCTTTTCAGATACAATATAGCTCACGGTAAGTTTTGTGTGTTCATTACAACGTGACATAGACAACCGAGATAGCGCCGCAATTAGCAGGCGCATAATTCTATCAATTAAATATTATTGTTTTGCTAATTCATCAATTGTATCTTTATTTACCACGCGTGATGCGTCGCATTGCTATGCTGTACTTTCTTGGGAACAATAAAGTTTGTCAAGAAAACTAGACTCCTAATCCTTGTAACATGTATATGTATATTGCTTACCTGTAGGCAAATTCCACTGTGGTGCATATAGACCGCTAAAGTATATGCAAACAGAGCGAAGTGAACTGGTGTGCATAGAGCACGCGACATATACAAAAAGGGTGAGTTTGCCACGTGTGGAAATAAAAGGCGAGTTTTACACGTTTTATTATTGTATTATTTTATATAAAATGAGACAACTGTTTACCTTTGAACATCCACTGGGGTGTGTATAGTACGCAGTATATACAAACGAGGCGAATTTTCACGCGTGGAAATAATATAATATTGTTATTATTATTATTATTATTATTGTTCTCCTTCAAATAAATTCTTAATTCAGGGAACAATTGCCTACCTTGTGCAAATATACTGGAGGTGTATAACACCCGGTACATACAGACAGGTGAGTTTTACGTATGAAGAATAATACAATATTATTTTTATTATTATTGTGCTCTTTCAGAAACATTTTTCTTTTCAGAGAACAATGTCGGGTCAGTCTGTAGGAAGTATGGCCACAAGAAAAGCCCTTGGATACTCACCCAGAGTACCTCATGTGTTCAAGTGTACACGTAAGAAAAACGTTGTACCTCTCGCAAATGACTAATGAAATCTGCAATCTAGCCGATTCCAGACGTATGTATAAAGGGCGGAAGAAACATTGATCCGCATCATCGTCTGAATTCTCAATTTTTTTTCTCTTATAGAGTCTCAGGCGGGAACGCACTGCGAGAAGACTAGTTCTACAAGCTCCGGGGTCCCAGGAGTCTATGGGACCAATACTCAAGAGTCCGAGACAGGAGACCTCTCCTGTAAGGGAGGGAGTGAACGTTCCAGGAAAAAAGGAGTAGATCGCCCCTCCCGGGAAGGGAGAAGACGAACATGAACAGTAGCATGTTGCTGCCTTCCACCAGGAAGGAAGTGCACTGCTTGTCTCAAGGTAGCGTGTTGAACACTCCAGGTGGGAGGTGTTGCACCGCACCAAGCACTTCCAGAGAAGGAAGTGCACTGCTGTCTCAAGGTAGCGTGTTGCACCCTCCAGGTGGGAGGTGTTGCACCGCACCAAACACTTCCAGAGTAGCGTGTCGCACCGCACCCTGAGTAGTGATGAAGACAAACTGGCATCCGATAAGTCTCCTGACCGGTCACCGACCGGTGACCGGTCCGGTCACCGGTAAGTGTCGGGTGACCAGTCCGGTCACTGGGTATTGACCGGTAGAGATGACCGGTCAATGTATGATGACCGGTCACAAAAAAAAAAAAAAAAACCCGTACAGGATTGGGAGTCTGCCCACAGGGTTCAGACTAGGGAAGGGGATCGGATCGGGATCCCCCCTTTCCTATTATCCCAATGAATCCGTACGAGAGGTGGGGCCCAGAGTAGAGGTGATGCCGCGGCTCATGTCCCGCCATCGCCTCCTCATAAAGTGGCATTCACCTACAAGGCGGAAGCATAGCATCATCCAAGCGGTCTCGTCTTTATCCTGGAACATCTAGAACACATAGACGAACAAGTACGGGAAATGGCGCAAAGTTCACCTATGTCACTGTCTCAGAAGGACATAATAATGTCCAACCACTCTCCTGCTCGGAGTGTTCTAGATGATGATGCGTTTATCTACCCTCGTTGACTCCAGTGAGATCGAGGTAGAAACAGCTCTTTTGTCACCTCCTATCAGTCCCACCAGTTCCTTTCACTTAGATGATTTGGAAGAGATCTGGTCTTTTGATAACGCTGTAACTTGTGCCCAAAACCATCTTGCGCACAGCCCAAGAAGATCCTTTCCAGTTTAAAGGATCTCCGGGACCCAGCCACAACCAGATCTCCTGCTCCTTCTACATTCCTCAATGACTGAGGAAATGTCATAGAGGTTCTTCCACAGGCCAGCCTGTGCTAGACGGCGTAGAGGATGGTCTGCCCCTCCCTCTACTTTGAGACCTTGGTCTCTGCCTCTACTTACTGGGTACATTCCCGAAGTGAAAACCCATTAAGAACCTCTCCAGTTGGATGCAGATATCTCAAGTGGGTATTATAATTGAAGCCTGGGCATGCCTTCCTATTCAAGCCTTTGAGCAGAAGGGCCGACTTCTGGTCACCATAGCTTCCTATGCAGACCTCTTCTCAGCTACTTCGTTTAGTATGCTGAAGGAAGCTGCTTTGAACCCAGCCGCATTACTATGCGTGCTGGAAGCTGTGATCAAGACATCCCGGAATTAACTCTCTGTCACGATGGTTTTATCATTGGAACTTCTTCCACTATCACACTGTGCTGGACTCCTCAAAAGGTCTTATTTAACCATAGGAAAGACCTTCTAAGGGCTGCTCCATTGGAAGCCAAGAGCCTCTTCAGAGGACTCATCCCCACTGTGGCTTCACAAGATTTGAAGGATCATGAACATTGTTCCTTCACAACTGCACCCGGCCCATCGTAATCGGCCAGAAAGCACACTAAGGTGATTTGCTCCCAGGGGCCACCCACTAAATTTTAAAACAGATGCAGACCCAGTCCAATGCACAAGTTCAAATGAGACCTCCTCCTCCTGAGTAAAGTCCTCAAGAGGAACTTCCCCAACCCACCTTCCTTTCCCAAGGAAGGCAGTGTGGGGGGGGGGGGATGGCTCTAGGGACTCGTATCCTCTCCTGCCATGCAGTCCTCTCCTATTGTCCCTGTAGGTACTTGTCTAGGCCTCTTTTCAGAGGCTTGGTCAAGTAACTTGGATGATGGGTGCGTCCTTTCTATGTAAGTGAGGGTTACCGGCTTCAGTTCTGGGAACAACCTCCTCTATCAAGGACCCCGATGTTCTTCACAAGTCCAATTTGGGGAAAATTTAATGAAGAGGTGCACACCCTTTTACAGAAAGGGGCAGTCAAGAGGTTTCTGAACGATCAGTCCCCTGCATTCTACTTCCAATTCTTCCTGGTCATCAAGAAGTGGGAAATTGTGTATCATTTTCGATCTCCCCCTGTTAAACCGGTGGGAATACCTCCAGGTTTGCTTGGACCAGGAAGTCTTTCAATTCTGGGTTCTGTCATTCGGAATCGCTTCTGCACCCCGAGTCTCCACCCATGTTATGGGAGTTGTAGTGACCTATCTCTGATTACTGGGAACCCCGATTCTCCAGTATTTTCACGAATAATAATGTTCAGGTTCAGTCCCGCCATCATGACCTAGCCGTTGTTGGTTCACAGTGACTTGGTTGGATTTGTTTTTACCCAACCTTGAGAAGTCAGAACTCGTCCCATCTAAGTTACGTTGGGATGAACTTCTTCGTGAACCAGAACTTATTCCGGGTTCCACCAGATCACATAGATCGAATCCTGGCACTGCTAGAGGCGCTACGAGCAAGAACATTGTTGTCTGCTTGCCTTTAACTATCCCTTTTGGTAACCTTGAATGCTGCTGCAGATCTGGTTCCCTTAGGAGGGCTCCATATGCGCCCTCTACAGTTTCTCCTTCTCGCAGGGTGGAAACCATACAAGGATTCTCTATCAGCTCTGATTCCTCTAGGAACAACCTAGAAATTAAGCTGTATTTCTAGCGTGGCAAGGGTGCATCGACAGAGTGAAGGGGTTGATCTGTCATGGTCTCCTCCGACAACACGCCCGTCGTAGCGTATCTCCGACATCAAGGAGGCACACATGCCCCTTCTCTTCCGTGGAGGTCTGGAACCTCCTCCGCTGGGCTACCTCGTAGAACATTTCCCTCCGAGTTCACCACATCCCTGGGAAGAAGAACGTTTTAGCGGACAGTCTGTCCAGGTCAGGCAAATAGTTCTCATGGAATGGACTCTTCACCGCGAAGTGACAGAGTCCCCTTATCCTCACTATGGGGAAGGCCCCTCGTGGACTTGTTTGCAACCAGGCTCAACAAAAGACTTCCCTTTTACGTCTCTCCAATCCCGGACCAGAGAGCTTGGGCAGTGGACGCATTCAGCTTCCAGTGGGATCGTCTGTTCGCATACGCCCTCCCACCATTGCAACTACTACCGCAAGTTCTGTAAAAGTAAGAACTTCCACTGCCCGGATCATTCTCATAGCTCCGTTATGGCCCCAACGATCTTGGGCAATGATCTTTTAGACCTATTGATAGATCAACCCAGGTCTCTTTCTTACAGGAGGGATCTTCTGTCACAACACAGGGGCTCCCTCCTACGCAACAGCCCACACATTCTCCACCTTCACGCTTGGCTTATCTCAAGCGATCTATCCGCCAGAACAAGTTTTCGGGCTGGGTTGCCAGTTGCATCATTCAGGCCAGGAGAGCTACATCCAAGGTCTATGATGCCAGGTTGAGAATCTTCTGTGATTGGTACAGTAGGAAACGTGTTGATCCCAGCTGTCCCTCGGTAACTGCCATTGCTGATTTCCTTTTGTTCTTTTTGAGAACAAAAGATGTTCAGTATCAACTATCAAGGGCTATAGAGCCGCCATCTCTAACACACTTAAATTTTCTCAGGGCTCACAATCGGTTCAGATCCGCACCTTGCGGATCCCATTCAGTATTTTGAGCTACAGAGACCTGTCTCCCGCTCTTACGCCCAGATGAAATCTTTCATGTGTTTTATGGTCCTTAACCAAAACCCCCTATGAACCATTGAGTGAGGCTTCCCTTCAGGACCTCACACTCAAGACTGTGTTTTTACTCGTTTGGCGTCTGCGAGAAGATGTAGCGAGATTAATACATTGTCTGTTGACACTGGCTGCCTCCGGTTTAATGGCAATTACGAATCCGTTTCCCTCCTTTGTCAGCCAAATCAGTTACCTGCGGTGGCCCCATCACCTAGAGATCCCCAGTCTCAGTCGAATCTGTGCTGGAGATGATCAAGATAGGTTTTTATGCCCAGTTAGGGCACTACTCGCTTGGCATCTGCGAGAAGACGTAGCGAGATTCATACATTGTCTGTTGACACTGGCTGTCTCCGGTTTAATGGCAATTATGAATCCATTTCCCTCCTTGGTCAGCCAGGATTTTAAAAAAAAAAAAAAAAAAATTTTCAGTTACCTGCGGTAGCTCCATCACCTATAGAGATCCCCAGTCTCAGTCGAATCTGTGCTGGAGATGATCAAGATAGGTTTTTATGCCCAGTTAGGGCACTGCGTTTCTATCTAAATGCTTCAAAAGTGAAAAGAAAGGGCAAGAAACGTTTTTTCCTTCCCCTTAAGGGTTCCGTTGATATTTCGGCCCCCACTATTTCACGGTGGATTGTCACCACAATTAAAAGAGCTTATCAATCCCTTACTGATAGAGACCTCTCTTTTACGAAACTAAAGCCCATGAGGTTCAAGCCATCGCTGCCTCATGGGCCTATCTAATCACTCTTCCTTAGAGGACATCATGAAGGGAGCATTTTGGCGATCCCATACTACCTTCTCTACCTCCGCTAATTGCGCAGGTATTCTCTCTTGGGACCCATAGTTGCAACACAACATATGGCCCAGAGGGACTCCAACAATTTGTAAAGTGGATCTCTCCCTCAATGGTGAGTACTTTCCATTTTTCTCTGTTTTTGATCAGTTTAACATCAGCCTACCCGCCTAACTGACCAATTCAGCTATATAATAGTGATGGGATAATGTATTGCTGCTATTAAAATGTAGTTTTTTGGGGGGGTAAAACTAATTTTAATTATGCAATACTTACCCATCACTATTATCAAATGCCCTCCTTCCACCCCGCTCTGATGTCCTGGCGTAATTTCGTCCATGAAAAAGATGAATGTTCGCGCAGGCGCGGAGAGGTGCACGGGTGTGACGTGTCTTGTTGACAAAATCTCCACTCAAAGTGGGAGGATGTTTTTCACAAAGTAATAAGCTATATAATTATGATGGGTAAGTATTGCATAATTAAAATTAGTTTTACCCCCCAAAAAAACTACATATTAGGGTTTTAAGTCCATCAATGCCATAGTCAGCTTGTTCAGACAGAGGTGTTTTGATAAAAAATAAATATCCTTACTCTTTAATTTCTTTTTTGATTCTTATTTATTCAATTTATCTTAACCCTTTGAATGATATATAGTTTTGTAGCACAAGATCCCTCAAGGCAGAATTGTCTGAGAAAAGAAATGAAAATTGCACTCTACTTTTAATTTGCCTGTATTTTAATTAGGCCTTGTATTCTGCCTTTTTGACATTTAATTTCAAAATATCGTTGACCGGCATGCCGTCTGTTTTTGCTCATCCAGCATGTACATTGGACTCGTATTCAACGTTATTTTCGGGTTAAAACTTACTCACTGGTATTTCCAGTAACACTTCCAGGCTCCAATAATCTCATATACTTCAAAATTTAAAAAATCACGTCATCATCGCTATCATCAGCCAGTATTTGCCAAACGAAATCATCATCTGAAGATGAACCATGATGGGAGTCAGCCATTTTGGATTTTCTATGAGCCCTTACTTTAAAAACGCATTTGTAAAGCTTCCTTCATGAATGCAAGGTTCAACCTCGACAATACTTGTTCCAGGGCCCAATGTGCCTATCAAATTTAGTTTAACAACCGTTTTCATGTCAAGCCGATGTACTCAGATGTGTAAACAGATGCCTACCGGAAAAAAAGACAGATAACGAGACAAGCGCTATGAGACCTCAACTGGTGGCGCGACATATGCTGTGCCAAGCACTTTAAGGGTTAACAGTTAAATAAAAATTGCATACTGAGTACATTTTTATGTGCGCAACTTTAAACTAATTTGTGGGAGTTCTCGTGCATCACTGCTTTCCAAGTGCGTGAATTCATACAAATTTTGCACTCACGCGCCCTGGCAGCATCTCTGTGGTTGCCCAAGTCTTAACACTAAATTTATCACTTTTACCTGACCCCAATTTTTTATCACATTTTCTGAACAGCACTGAGATCACTCTTTTCATTCTCTATAATTTTCTGGCAGTCATTTTTAGCTTTTCAAATGAGTTTTGTAGCTTTATTCCTCCATAACTTGTAATCTCCTTCATTTCCCCTAGCCTGAGCTATGTCTCTAGTTCTCATAGCTTCAAGAATATTAGCATACCTCAGACTTTGAGTTTTCAAGGGTAAGTACTGATCAATTGCACCTAGGAATAATTCTGCATATTAGTAGGATTTTAAAGATGGCCACCATGGTGGTTATATGTAATGTCCAAGGGGCACCATTTTCATTTAGGATCAACTAGACCTTGGGATGAATGTGTTTAAAAGTTTCATGGCAATCCTCTCTGTAGTTTAGTAGTAGTAGCGATACCAAAACTTGTGCTAGCACACATGGACTATTGATTACAGGCCAATGCATCAGCTCTTCTGGTCTTTGATCTGCTGAGCTAACAAAAGTGACTTCTGACCCACCAGGCATATCTAATCTAGGACAAGCATTATGGGATTCAGGGTAATTTGCAAGTCCTACTTTTGTTTACTTCCTTAAATCTCCCAATATTTAGAAAAGTCTCCATTTGAATCTTTCTCAAATGGAAAACGGAATTCCAACCTCCCCCTAATTTTTCAGTTCTACAATAGACTAGAACCAAACCATTCCAACATCCTACCAAACATGATCTTCTCCGAATCAGTATAAAATGTTAATTGTTCAGGTTAGAATGAGAACCAACTGACAGGCATATGGAATGATGGATTCTGAGATCATAATATATTCACAAAAGTATAAATGTAGCTAAGTATGTGGTATCTCAATTGTACTTACTTTCCAAAGAAATATGGTAGGTGGTATCAGGAAGCAGTTTTTCATATATAAATGTGTATTCATTGCTACTATATTCTGACAGGCCAGACCAGTTCATCTTCCATGACACATTCATCATCTCTCGGGAGCAGTTTGTGCATGAAGGTTCATAAACAATCCTTTTCTGGAAATTAACCATGCCTAAACAATTCTCCACACACCTATAAATATAAAAAAATAAAAATTAACCAGACTGAATTGACAATATTGCATGTGAAACATATATCCCTCAGCAAAAATCTGAACCTCTTGGCTAAGTCCCTCTCGGTAAGGATGGACAGCTGCAAATTTGCATTTGTCTCTGTGTACAGTAAGTATATGTATAGTTTTAAAGTTATGTCCCAGGGGCAACACTTGCACTCCCTGCATCATTGCTCAGGGGACAGTCTAGTGTGCACATCCATTCATCTTTACATGCTGAGCAAATGTGTGTGTGTGTGCACACACACTGAGAAAGTGAAACCTCTCAAGAACGAAACCTCAGTAAACTGAAATCCTCTAGAAAATCTCAAACATGGTTCTTGTCCCAAATTTCTCCTTCTTGAATTATATTAAATTTAAACTCAGTAAACCAAAACCTCTTTACTTTGAAAACTAAAAGAAAACATCAAAATGAACCTCAAAAATCTGAAATTTAATCCGAGCATATAGATTGCCTGTGGTCTTTGAACAGTCTACACAGTTATATGCAGCACAAAGTAAAACACAACATAGAAACACATGCAGATGCTGTGAAATATAGTTTTGATGGATAAAACTAATTTTAATTATGTAATAATTACCGGTTATAATTACTTTGCTATTTTGTTTCCCTGGTGCTAGTCCCCAGTCCAAAGTGAGTATTCCCTCCTCCAGTTAGTGACTGGAGGTCTAAAACAAAAGAAACATTACAGTTCTATGCCAAAGTCACTTCTGTCGTTCTGGAAAATGAGGGTCCAACCCTATGGTGGAGTCTATAGAGAAGAAAATCCACAACTGCAGTCAAAGAAGGAGAGATTGGATCAATGTGCTTAATTCTTACTGCACCAATTACAGAATACTCTCCACTTAGTGTTGTAAACCTCGGAGGTCAATTGTTTTCTAGCCTGAGCGATGCAGTCTGCAACCCTGCTTGAAAATGGGTCTTGGTGTATAGATTGTTTGATATAAGCCAGACATGAAGGTGGAGCAATCTGTGGATTGTTGAGCAGAAGGGACCCTCTCTGCTACAACATCAGATCCCTCCTCAACAGGAACTCCTTGAAGGTGTCCACAAACAGGTTGAGATCACTGAACCATGACTATTGGCACTACAAAGCAAGTATAAGGAAGAGCAATGACAACAAAGTTCTGACTCTGAAATTATTCGGAGGGTGGGAAGGTTTAGGCATACAGACAATCCCACTTCAGACTGAATGCATCCACCACCCATGCACTCTAGTCTGGAAGTGGAGAGACATAATGGTCATTTTTTTGACCTCCCCACAGTCAAACAAGACTCTCTGCTACCTACTGGTGAAAAGACAATTCTATAAAGACAGCATGTCCTTGCCTGGACAGCCAGGATATTTCTCTTGCATCTGAGGAGGTTCCAGACTTCCAAGTAAAGAGAAGGGGCATGGGTGCCTCCTAGGCATAAGGTATGCCACAACCTAGACCCACCACTTCACAGGCAGGGCACAACATCTGTTCTGCCCAAATATTCAAATTTTAAAGAGATAAATGTGTTTTCATTCATTGAATTTGATACCAACTTGGAGAGAATAACTTCTTCATGCTGGAAATGAAATTTATAATTCAGTAATGTGGATTATTAATGTGGTTCTTATGGAAAGAATTCATTTTCTTTGTCTGCAGTTCAGGATCCCTGCTGTGCACCAATGCTCACTGGATGCAATAACACTATATCTTGGACTATAGTTACAGTGAAATCTAATACTGGTAATCAGTCTCCTACCCATCATTCCTACATCAATCAGAAACATTATATATTCAAAATATGCTAATCTGGAACTTTACTAAATCAACCTAGTCAGTTGGATACTTTACTTCTGTTTAAACATGATCTTATTTAGGAGAACAGTTTCTCACTTCATGTATTAACATGGAAGATTCTATCAATCTTTTGTACCTAATTCAGGACAATTCACTTGAGGGCAGCAGTTTTTCAGGGTTTTCAAAAAGTGATGTAGACAACGCCTGTGCAACTCTCATTAAACAAACCACAAATGCTGATGGTGATTATTTTACTTTGAAATACAATGCTAACTCTGTAACTGTTTCCAATGTGAAATGTATATCTGAATGGAATGCCAAACTAAGCTTTAGATATGGACAATGAATTGATCATAAGCATAATGGTATCATTTTTAAAATTACATATTCATCACACAATCTACAGTCCTACAAAGTTACTGTGACCCTTTACAACTCCAGACAGACACACTATTTATTCAGGGACCCAATTATAAAGAATGGACTGACAATGAATTTCAACTCATTGCTCAAGAAATTTATTTCAAAACCAGTGATAGTAACCATGACAGCAATCAAACTATATTTCAGGCCTGTAGCACCCCAAACCAGTCTTCCATAGCATCAAGCGATGATATAAATTTTCAGTTAACTGGAGATCAAATAAAACTTTCCCCCATTGGGAATTCAGATATGGAAGTTAGTGGTTCTGCACCAAACCAATCTGGGGAAACTATTAAGAAATCCCAGCCAGGCAGTCCATTGAGTCCAGGCCCCCTTCACCAGCTGGAATCTTAGCCCATCAGTGAACAGAAGATGACAGACCTAACAAGTGATAAGGATAACAACTTGCTCCAGGAGAAAAACACTCAGCTGGAAGCTCCATCAGAAAAGTCTTCTCTGCTAACAGGGGTTGCTGAGGGCAGTGTCAAGAACATAACAGCCCTAATGAGGGAAAATAAATCACTGCACCAGGAAATTGCAAAATTGAAGGCCCAACAAACAAATTATCAAAAGAACATGAATGTTTAAAAACAAAATACCAGTCAGCAAAAGAGAGACATGACAAGCTTGCTGAACAACTTTCAAATATTAAGTTGAAATCTGGATTACTGGAAAAAACAAACAAAACCATAAAATGTGACCTTAGCCAATCATCGAGTCACTATCTAATCCTTGAAGAGGAAAACAGTAAGCTGAAGGATAAGGTGAAGCATTTGAATAAAGACAAAGATAATCTCCTGTCAGAAATAACTGAAATAAAATATGGTTCTGCTGCTATTGACCCTGAAATTCTTTTGTCAATAATGGAAGACATTAGAAACTTGAAAACTGAAATTGTAAGTGTAGTAAAAGAAGAATCTGAAAAGTGCAGGAATAATATCACCAAGGAAATAAAAACCAATGAACAAAAATTCATAGCTGTTGATGACATACTTAAGTCAATCATATCAGAGACTCAAAAGATTAACAGTAATATGGGCAAATTTGTCAAAAATGAAACTGCGTTGAAAGCTGTTAACTCTACCACAGCAAATAAAAACTTGTCTTCACTCTCAAAGCATTCTGTCAAGAGACATAATTTCTCTACTGCTTCAAGACAAACCTTTGGAACTCTACTGGGTGATGATGCCCATGTTGTTTCCTTTGGGACCTCAGTTAAACATTTTAACTCTCAAACTGACAACTGTGATGGATGTTTTGAATGTGGAAGTACATTATGTGTTTGTGAATGTTCTAACAAAGACTACATGCATGCTTCAAGAAATGTTAAAAATGTCAGGGTGGAACTAAACTCCTTGTCTGACCCTCCTAGGAATATTTACTTTAAGGACATATTAGATCTAGGAATTAATGGAAAAGGTCTACACATTGGGCATATAAATATACAAGGTCTGAATAACAAGTTAGACTAAATGAAATTATTATTATCATCTAAGGTCAATAATATCTATATTCTGGGTTTAACAGAAACAAAGTTAAATGACAATCATTCAAATGACTTCTTGTTTATTGATGGTTATGGCACACCAATCAGACATGATAGAGGTTCAGGGGGTGGAGGTGTTGTTGTTTATGTAAGAAATGGTTTATCAGTTGAAAGGAGAAATGATCTAGAATCAGATGAAATTGAAGCAATATGGATCCAGGTGAATCAATCAAATACAAAGCCATTCCTAGTGGGCTTTGTCAATAGGTCCCCTTCTGCGAAGGTCCGATGTAATGAGCATTTTGAAAAGCAACTAGATAAAGTGATTGATGACCAAAACTAAATATACATATTAGGTGACTTCAACAGGGATCTTATGAATAATCAGATTAAAAGAAATTGGTTAAATTTCACAGAAACGTTTGGTCTAACCCAATTAGTGGACCAACTAACACGAGAAACTGATCACTCAAAAACTCTATTAGATCATATCTATACAAATATGGAAGAAAATGTCACAAAAATACATATTCCTAGGATAAGTCTTAGTGATCACTTTCCTATTTTTCTAACGAGAAAATCCGGCTTAAAAACAGGTGTAAAATCCAAAACTCATAAAACCATAACATATAGATCATTTAAGCATTATGATGAAGACAAATTTCTGGAAGATCTCAGTAATGTTCCTTGGGGTATAGTATCTATGTTTGATGATGTGGATGATGCTCTTGATGTATGGACTCCACTTTTTACGCAAGAGGTAGATAAACATGTAACGATGAAAACACATAGAGTAAAACTGGACTTCCAACCTGATTGGTTAACTGCTGACATTCTAGATGCCATGAAAACTCGTGATTATTTCAAATCTGTAGGTCAACAAGCACATTACAAAACATGGAGAAATAAAGTAACCAAAATGATCAATGGGGCAAAGAAGAATTACTATCAGTCAGCTTTAGAAAATAATTGCAATACGAATTCTATGTAGAAAGTTTTTAACAAATTAGGTGCAGGTAAACGGTCCACAAGGTCATCCAAAATCCAACAACTTAGCCAGGAAGGCCGGATTATTGATGAGGATGTTGAAATAGCAAATACATTCAATGAATTTTTTGACAGCATAGCTTCGAGAATTAAGGAACCCATTGTAAACTCAAATCATGATGAACTAAGAAATTTCTGTTCAGATAAAATTCCACCTGACACAAACTTTTTTATCTCTGCGATACCAAATGAAAAAGTTTTAAAATTTTTGCAAACTACTGCAACAACGAAATCAACAGGTCTAGATAATATTGGACCACATCTCCTGAGGACTGCTGCAAACATAATATTTGATAGCATATCTTACATATGTAATCTAAGCATATCCACCTCAGTGTTTCCCCAGACATGGAAATTGGCAAAAGTTACCCCCATTCACAAGTCTGGCAGCAAAGAAGATGTCAATAACTACAGACCCATATCTATATTACCAACTCTGTCCAAACTACTTGAAAAGCATGTCCATGACAATCTTTTGATGTACCTATCAAACTATAATTTAATCCATCAAAACCAATCAGGGTTCCGAGAAAACCACTCCTGTGAGACAGCCTTGGTCTCCATGATAGATAGATGGATTACTGCCTTGGATCAAGGAAAATTAGTTGGATCCATACTAGTTGATCTTGGAAAAGCTTTTGACCTTGTTGATCATGATATTCTTATCAATAAATTAAACATTTATCAATGTGACAATTCAACGATTGATTGGTTTAGATCATATCTAACAATGAGAAAACAGTGTGTCAAAATAAATAGCAGTTTTTCTAAAGAAGAACCAATTACATGTGGAGTACCACAAGGATCAATCCTGGGCCCACTCCTCTTTCTCATTTTCATAAATGAACAGAGGTGGCAGGTTCCAGAAGCAAAGCCAGTAATCCTCACTTATTCATTGTCCGTTTGGTCTGACCAGTCCTTTGAAAAAAGGAGAAGTCTGGTACCTACCGGGATGTTGGAAAGAGGGCAACTTTTCAGGAGAGGGTACGACTCAATAGGGCCGACCGTCTCCTTCATGGAAGATGGGAGGGGTTTATTATAAAACTTCCTGCCCTGGCATTTCCGGTCACACAGTCTTGTGAAAGAAGGGTGAGGAGTTTTAAAAGGGGTCTGACAGTTCTGCTGGGTCACTGCTTAAAATGTTCAGCTAGGGGACCTCTCAGAATAGGAACACTTCTTAACCAATTTAACCTGACCTGGGACCATGACCTTTTCACATTGTCACAATTTCTGTGCTATCCTGGCTAACTATTGTGGCAAAAACCTGAATGAAAAAAAAAAATAAGATAAAGAGTGTAAAATAGAATACGCATCTAAAAATAGAACGAGAAAAACAGATTCAGAATTTGTATTCATACTAATGCACAATATTCATTTTCTAAAGTTAATTATGGGAGAGGGGGGGGGGGCTCAAGGCTGAAGGTTTGTCTAGGGAGCCAAATACCCATGCGCTGGCCCTGAATGCAATCTAGAGAAATGGATATCTTTCTAAATCTATTTGGGAATGGTATCTCAGAAGCCATATCTACATCTCAGTCATCAACTTACCAGAAGTTGATAATACTTCTGCCAATTTCTATTCTAGAAAATGTTCAGCCTATACTGAGTGGATATTAAAAAGAGACATTTTTAGTAGGCTTTGCACTCACTTTTTTCAACCATTGATTTATCTGCTTCTCTGTTAAGTTCTCAAATTTATAAATTTGTCTCATGAAATCCAGAACAAGGAGCATTTAAGTTTAATGTTGTTACAAAACTTTACAGTTGCTAGGTCAGAACTGTTGTTCTAAACCAATTTTAATTACTAGTTTATGAGACATATTTTCATTATGAATCCACCTCCACCTCAAGCAAAGAATGCATTCACTTGGGATGTTGGACAAGTGCTCAAATTTTAAGTAATTTGTTTCCCCTACAGAATGTAGATTTTAAGTTGCTGTCATTAAAACAAAGGCTTTCCTAGCACTTTCCACAGCACCAAAGGCACAAACATTGATTGCCATGAATATGCATACTATGTGTGTATCAAACAAGGATATTCAATTTTATTTCTCTACTCTACTTAAAACTTCCCTACAAGGAAAGAGTTTTGTTTTAAAATCACTCATTTTTCTGAGGAAAGAGTTTGTCCTATGCACACACTTCTACATTACCTTCATAGAACTCATAGTTGGAGGAAATGTGATCAGTTAATTGTGTCCTTCCATACTTTTTAAGCAATTACAAGTATCACATTAGCAAGGTGGTTCAAAGCAGCGCAACAGCTGTCGGGCATTGATATCAAGTATTTTAAAGCTCATTCATATTGTTCAGCTTCAGCATCCCCAGTCCATTGGGGAGTTTGTTCCCTCTGGGAAATTCTTACAACAGCGGATTGGTCCTCAGCCAAGAATTGTCAAAAATTTTCTATTTACGAGATATAAATTAAAATAAAAACTTTTAAAAATAAAACGACTGTTTTGAATTTTGTGTTTTTGTTGTCTTTCTTTAAACATGCTAATTTATACATGCAAAGCCAAAGGTTTACGAAAAATAATGTGCCCCCATCCAAGCATACTTTAGATGTGATGGTTGGGGGGCATTATAAGAGTAAGCCAGAGGCTGAGCATGTATAAACCCTCCCAATGATATATTCCCACCCTATTATGATGGATTATATCCAACAAAAACAGGGTTAAAATACAACGCGTGGAGGGTGAACAGCTGGGTTTTATATTAACTGTGTCACATGATTTTGTTTTCTCTTTAAAGAGTGCCTCTCAAGCAAGCTCCTGGGTGAAAATGCTCATTTATACACATTCCGCCTCCGGCTTACTCCAATAATGACCCCAATCCATCACATCACATCTAAAGTATGCTTGGATGGGGACCCATTTTATGGCAAAAAAAGGCTTTAATGAAATGTTAAGTCTTCATTTTTATCCTTTTAGAACATATTTTGAGTATAATTTGAGATCAATGTTCCTTTTAGAACATATTTTGAGTATAATTTTAGACCAATGTTTCTTTTAGAACATATTTTGAGTTTAATATGAGACCAATGTTTCTTTTAGAACATATTTTGAGTATAATATGAGACCAATGTTCCTTTTAGAACATATTTTGAGTATAATTTTAGACCAATGTTTCTTTTAGAACATATTTTGAGTATAATTTTAGACCAATGTTTCTTTTAGAACATATTTTTAGTATAATTTTAGACCAATGTTTCTTTTAGAACATATTTTGAGTATAATTTTAGACCAATGTTTATTTTAGAACATATTTTGAGTATAATTTTAGACCAATGTTCACATGTGGGTGAGGGGTGGACAGCAAGAGTTACATCCAATACTTGGTTTATAGACTTCAGAACTGATCCTCCATCTTCGTGATGTACTTTCATCAAAAACTGATTTATCATTCTATCCACTAGTGTGGACGGACTTATCGACATTCAGACAAAGACGCCAAAGTGATCACTATTTTAAACTTCCATCAAGGTGGGCTCAGCAATCAGCATAAAATGAATCAAACATCAAGTACCACACGGCTTCTGAAATCTGTACAAAGAACAAGTATCAGGTGCACAAACTTGATGCAGTACCCGCAGCCTTGTAAAAATACGTACATTTTGCCATTTTAAGTATTACTGATAACCATGTGGATTAAATGGTTGGGCAAATACTAGTTAGATCAGTTCTGGAGGCATTGGCCAAAAGTTCAAGCTCAAACAGCAGAAATGTGTTGTTTCCCTAGATGTCATTTATAAACCAAAATATACAAAAACAACCCTAAGTTCTCACAGATTTGCATGATGGCATGTAAAAAACTACATCACTAATTCACAAAAATTAAAAGAGACAATACCGAATACCAAAAGAGACAATACCGAATACCAAAAGAGACAATACCGAATACCAAAAGAGACAATACCGAATACCAAAAGAGACAATACCGAATACCAAAAGAGACAATACCGAATACCAAAAGAGACAATACCGAATACCAAAAGAGACAATACCGAATACCAAAAGAGACAATACCGAATACCAAAAGAGACAATACCGAATACCAAAAGAGACAATACCGAATACCAAAAGAGACAATACCGAATACCAAAAGAGACAATACCGAATACCAAAAGAGACAATACCGAATACCAAAAGAGACAATACCGAATACCAAAAGAGACAATACCGAATACCAAAAATAGGCTGAATTTATACCTTACCTTATACTTAGATGATGCTTCACATTGTCTGCGTTTGCATAGGTTTTTATGGTGGCTGGTAAAAACTGCATCTCTAATTCACAAAAATAAAAAGAGAAAATACTGAATACTAAAATGGAAAATGACATTATTTGTTTCCTGAATTAAATTAGGACTCAAATCCAGATGTGGTTCAAAGTTTTTTGAGTAAAAAGAAATAGTATTCTCACTAATCAAAAGCCTGAAGTTCAGCAAAAAGTCATATTCATTTTATTCTCAGTTCTAATCCATATATGTATATATATATATATAGTCAAACCCCTCAAACCCAAATGCTCGATATAGCAAAATCCCCTCAAGATTGAAATTTTTTGGGGTCTTGAATTTTTCTTTCTTTAATATAATTTCTTTTTCTAGTAAACCAAAACCCCTCAACTCTGAAAACAAAAAACATTTTAATCCCAAATTTCAATTGACCCCTTAAAAACCCCGCAATAAAACCAAAATTCACTTAAAATTTGGAAATGTATTTTAGCTCACAAATACTGTTTATTGGTGAGAAAATGTCCCAAGTACACATATATAGACACAGATTAGGTCCGACAACAGGCTTATCAGAAATCTTTGCACCATTAAAAAAGAACCAGCTAATAAGGTAAATTATTAATAATTAAACGCTGGTAGATAAGCCATTTAAGAAAGATCATGTGTATCTGCTTATTATCTAATAATAATTGATGCCATTCTTTTGTATAAATAATCCACAAAGGGTTTTTGTTTTCTTTTTTTTTTTTCAAAAATACCCTAGCTTTATTAACCAGGCATGTAGCCTCACTTTTGAGGCTTTGCTGACGAAGACTGACAAAACATTATTCTAAAAGTCAGATTCACTCATATGGTTTTCAAACCAGAAAAATCATTACATACACGCATTTAAGTAGCAGTGACTGTCATTTGTCTTCGCTCAAATGTCAAGATGTCAGAATGACCATCTAAGCATCGTAGAATTGAACTCTCCTTACAGGATAAAATTAGTCTGATCAAAGAATATGAATCACTGCCAAAACCTACACTGAAGAATCAAGGAGAAGAATTTGGCATATGAACATTATGAATTATACACAGTATTCAAACATTATGGAATATCATTGATAATTCTAATAGACATATAGAAAGTTATAAAAGTATTTCGTTCCTTGAATGTTTCTCAAGATGAGGACTGTATTTTTATGTGCAGCAACTGTATTTATTTATGTGACTGAATGTGATTACACACACATAGACGTTCTCTCGTAATTACACTCTCTCTCTCATCACAGATTTTTTCACATCTGCAAAACCCTCAGTAAACCTCTCAAAAGCAAAAATTAAATTTGGTCCCAAGAGTTTTCAATTATGAGGGGTTACACTGTTTTGTGGATGTAAATTGTTTCTTCCCCTGACAAAGAGCTTGCTTAGCTTGAAACATTGGGAAACTTTTGTATTTTCACCGTTATCAATTTTGGTGTAAATATATATATATATATATATATATATATATATATATATATATATATATATATATATATATATATATATATATATATATATATGCACACACACACACAAAGTCTCTCCAGTTTTCCAAACATTTCAGCTAATTTGCCCTCATCATCTGATTATGAATGAAACAACTGGATGGTGGCATCATATATATAATCTAACATCATAAATATAAGAGCTGAGTTGCAAACGTTTTTGTAAAAAGAAATTCAGATTTAAAGACATCAAAATGCAGTGTGAAGGAGGAATTTTAACCCCAACTCCACCTACTACCTACCTTCCTGTCTATACACTAAATTCAGAATGTTCCTGAAAATGACAGTGTTGCACCTAGAATCCCAAGGGCAGGGGACACTGTCTCTCACACTCCAGATTTGGGGGACACACAACATTTTAAAGAGACAAAGGAAAATTGTCGTACATAATGCACTAGTAGTGCTAAAAAATTTGATAATATTAGTTGCTTCTACAGTTTTGCCACTTTAACTTCATCGTCTGCACTGTACAATCATATTTTCCTTAGACACTTACATTATTGCAATAAACATTTATTATGCGCTGATGTAACTCATGAAAACATTAACATGTTTGAATATCTGATTAACCTGAAATGAGCTGCATCATTGAATTTTCCATTCTGGATCTTGCTCTTATTTAACTTTTGTATTCACTCATTACTACCAGCATTTATTATAATAAATACTCATGTTTTTTAAATTACCGTTCTTGTCAAATTAATAAATCAATAATAAAATGACAAATTGTGTATCTGCATAAATTTAGTCTCTTTGTCATTTATTCAACTTCAAAATAAAGTAAATCTTCCTTGCTGTAGGTGAGACTCTAAGCTTGAAAATATGTTACACTAGCGGCCATCAAAGACTTTACATTGCAACTCGGCCACTACCACAAACCTTGAATGTTTTCATTGCTAGATACATTGTTTTATAATGGATATTCATTGCAATCTTCCAGTTTTTATCACCTTTAGCAACTTTGGCAATTACTAATGCCAACAAAGATGTGGATGAACATCACTAAAGAAAAGTTGTAGCAGGTGCACTGGGTCAAGATTTGGGGGCCATAGGACAAAAAATTTTGGGAAACCAGTGACCCCACATGCTCAAGGTGCAACACTGCAATGAGCTTGTACTACAAGTTTTGGTAATATCACTTAAGGTAGAATTTGTATTCTTGTTAATTCAGCAGTTGCTACAAACCACAGTTTAAAAGCATATTGTTGCTGCCATAAATGCCATTTATGCTGAACTGACAATCCTAAAGTACAGAGAAATCACTATGAGACTTAAGTTAATAATACTAGGACACAGTGGAGTGGCGGTTTATTGTTATTATATATAAGGCTGTATGATGATTAAATAATATATTGGTGAGAATTTGACTCCAATTAGTTAAAAGGCATTTAGAATCCCTGAAAATGAGACTGAACATGCCATAACTGGCAGGAATATGACTGACATCAATTCCCTACCAAAGCCCCTCTTATGAACGCCATTTTTGTTGAAGGTATATATCAATGAATTAAAAGTACCAATGAATACCAATTAATGGAATTTTTAGCCAAACAAAACTGATGCCCCATGAAAACAGTACCGAACAAGGTCATTTATCCAAACTCCTCCAAGACATGAAACAAGAGGCCCAAGTGGGCCTCAAATCACTCACTATACCAACATCAACCTAATACCCAAATGCAAGAGCAGTTAGGAATTTACTCTCAGGGTCAGTACGACACTTTCTTCAAAAATATCTTCCAATGCTGTTGATTGCACATGTTACAGAAATAACTGTATCACAAAAGTACTGTGTTATTCAAGTTAATATACACATATCATAATTTTTAGATTCATATCATGTGTAATAACACCTCATGATGTAATAAATGCAATTGAAAGGCATAACAACCAAAGCATCTGAATGTATTTCAAAGTTATTTCACAACACTATTCTGTGATTTGGTCACATGAAATCGGTATTTGTCATCATGCAATAAATAGAATTTTACAAGGCTCACAAAAGATAGAAATTATTTAACTAATTTCATAAATTTCATTTGAAATGAGCACTCATATATTCTCTATGTTTCGAGATTTCTCTATTTGTCTTTTAATCTTCATCCATATTCAATGGCTCATCAGCATTATTTGTACATACTGAAATGTCTTCATGTCAGAACCCATTTTCTTTCATCCACTTATGGATGAAACTTATGTCACTTATTCAAAACACTTTTTCAAGTAGCTATATATACCAAGGGTTGACGAGGTTCAGCTAGCTACATACACCAAGGGTTGATGAGGTGCAAGCAAACTACATATACCATGGGTTGACGATGAACAAAGCGAATCGACAATCCTTGGCATGTAAATATGCATTGCACCAAGAGCATGGGATTGCAGGTTACTCACATTTTTTGTCGAAGTCCTTCAACAAAAAATATACCTAATTTTAATAATAATAATACTAATAATGAAAACTTTATTTTATGAGAGTATCTCAGGCAGTTATAGTATACTATTCTTCACTCTGGATACATTAAGTATAAAAGCACAAAGTGTATGTGATATGCATTAACAGAGTAAATTGGAGTGCATGAATTTCAATATTTACAATGACAACTGCCTTTCAAGATAATGGTTATACAATTTTGTTTTTAACACATTTACATTTGTTTTTGATCTAATGGTGATGGGGAGTTCATTCCATAAAATAACATCTATGTAAATGATTTCTTTAAAAGTATTTGTTTTTTAAAATGATGTTCTTCAATGATCATTTGTAATTGATCTCAATTTAGGTCCTTGGTGTTGCTCTTCTGACTTAAAATGAAACGTACCATGCAAATATTGTGGGCAATGTCCATTCTAAACTCAGAACATTATTATGAACTTGTGGTAGGCTAATCTGTATTCAAATTTCAGCCATTTCAATTCTGAGAATAGAATTTTGGATGGTGTATTAAATGGTAAATTTAGGATAATTCCTGCTGCCCTTTTCTGACGTTTGTGGATTGTTTCAATATTGTTATCAGTTGTATTTCCCCAAATTGTGCAGCAGTAGTCCAAAAGAGGAAGAATGAACACAATATTAATAATTTCCAATAGTTGAGTGGTAGATAATGTTTTGTCCTCTGTAAAAGTTAAATTCTTGAGCTATTACTACAGAGCAAATGTGTTTCACTTGCCTACACCAGTTTAGATTCTTATCAACATGAACTCCCAAAAGTTTTCTAGTTGTGTCAACATTTTCAATTAGGTTATCTTCAATATAAGCTCAAGATTTGGATTTCTGTTCACTAATAATTTTTGCCATGTTCCAAGCAACATAGCCTTGGTTAAGTATTAGTTGATTTGGGATCTTACTGTTTTTATCTGGAGTGAAATCCTTCAGAAGTTTCCACATTTCTTTTGGACTCCCTGCATTTTCAACTTTTGTTTTATAAATCTTTTTTAGCAGACTGAATTATAGCAGTACATCTTTTACGGCAGAGTTTATAGTTATGCCAATCCTTGACTTCATGAAAATAGCATCTATTCTGTCTGGCTTCATTGATTTCTGTCGTGAGCCATGTAGGTTTCTGAGGGTGTTTCACTCTATTTGTTGTTATAGGAGCATGTTGATCTAAAACAGTTCATAATATTGTACCAGGTTTCAAGTGCTTCAGTGGGATCTTTGATATTTCCTACACAAAAGATGTTGGAGTTTGCTAAATCAGATAAAAAATTTTCAACACGACTTAACTCATTAACCCCTGAGCCAAACAGCTAGGTAGTCCCCTACAGCATACTTGCAGAGGGATCACCTAGAGCAGTGTTAGCGTTACCAGTAGCTGTATCCCGAGACTCACTGACAGTACTTGACTTGCTGATTTTTACAGAGGGGGCTACATGAAATAAATTAGTTATTTTTTGCTTTGTATTCCTTCAATTAAGTTAAAGTTTGGCACAGCTGTTTTCAATAAAATTATGTAGATAATGGTATAAATTTCATGCAGCATGCAGAAATAAAACTCATCCATAAAGGCAAAAAAAAAATTATTTACTTACCAATTTGCTTCTTTTGTCATTAAAAATCCATTAAATCCATTGTGAATTCACACTGAATTAAAACCTTCAACACTTGAAATAATTCACAGAAATTCCATTTGTCATCTCTCTTACAAACTTTAACCTCGTGTGAAAACTGCATATTTCCTCAGTTTACTTACCTTTCTTCCTTAGAATTCTCCACTAAACGTTTAAAAACTACTGAAACACTTTGAACAAACTCTGAATTATGTACACTCGTGCTAACTAAATTCATTTTCCCAAACACAAGCAAGTCTTTATTTACCGATTCTTCAAAATATCTACAAGATATGGTTTAATCCACACATAAATGAATATATCTCCATCAGAGTCTGTCAGGTATGTGTCTACTTCCAGTGGCTGATTCTTGTCATTTTGCATCATTTTCAAATCTAAATAACTCCACTATTTCTGGCGCAATCGAAATCAAATTTTTTTCCCTTTGTTCTGCAATGTTTCCTCTATCTATGTAAGCTTAAATTTGATTGGTTAAACTGCCTGCATAATTAGAAAATAGACTGGAATCAACCAATGGTTTGCGCCGATTTAACTCGTCGTTCGGGATACAGGCCTAGACTAATACTGCCACTCAAACGAGGCGCCCGGGATTCAAGCAAGGTAAACTGCGCCGAGTTATAGTGGCACTCGGGAGATGAGGGATGCAAAGTGCGACGACTTATTGTGGCGGCAGGGGTTAATGAGTTAAGTGTGCCTTGCTGGGCACAGTTTCATCATCATGTGTGTATACTTCAAATAAACCAAAAAAAATCTCCATATATTATCTCACTCATGCACATCTGTTATGCTAATACATCTATGTTGGTGATAGAAATTTCCAAAATCACCAAAGACAATCAAAACATTCAGAAGGCAACTCATTTCAATTAAAACAACAACTGAAATATTTAAGGTTTGCTTTTGTCTGTTGTCAGTTTCAGTATAAAGGATTTTGTCAGCACTAACAGCTTTTATCAAATAATGTACTTCTCATCTTATTTAATGTATTTTGAACTAAAGGTCGGCATAGAGAACAAGTATCAGCAAGCTGTACAGTCATCAGGAACAGACTAGTTGACAATTTCAGTTAGTCCCTGAATATGCAGTACTGCTTTTGATTTCTTTTTGTTATCAACAACTAGCTTTATCTGCCAAAATCAACTTGGGACACTTCAGTCACAACAAAAATTTTGCCTTTTAGACTCAGCTCAGTGCGTTTCTTACTGATGAATCAAAATCAAAATGGTTGGCAGGTCAGTAAAGGGCACCCATTTTGAGGAAAATAAAATCTCCCCCTCTCTCTCTATCTTCCTTTCTTCTCTCTCTCTCTCCCCCTCCAGTATTCCAGCTAAGAAGATAACGAAGGCTGCGGTGCATTTCCCCTATTTCTGGCCTTTGACTTGTACTCTGACCCTATTACACTGTTAGATTGTCGTTCAGTCTTTTTTTTCTGGTACTATGGTCCTTCCATATCAGCATGCTGTCTCTGTAACGTATTATCACAATGTGCAGTCCAATACTGACTTTTCGCATGTGCCAATATAGCACACTAAGTTTACGACTTCCCAAATATCAACAAAAAAAAGCATCTGCAGAAGAAAAATGACTTGCATCAAGACTTAAATAAAAAGAATGTGCTATTCAATGTTAGACAAGTCATCCAATAAGAAGTAAAATGTGCCTGGGATCAGAACTTTTTCAAAGCAAGTGGTAGTAACTGAGATCTGTAATCAATTGGTTTTGTTCAAATTAGAAAGTAGCGGCAACCTCAATACTGAAAAATCTCTACAGATTACTTGAATAAAACCAGAATCAGACTAGATTTTTGGAAAGTCTCAGCAGTATAAAAATACGTATAAGGATAATTTAAAGTCTGGAGGGAATGCAAACTTTAACTAACTTGTGATGCAATTCATGAAACAGTCAAACCCTCTCATAACAAGCAGCAACAAAATGTAAATAAGTTTCCACAATTACTTTTGATGCATGCAGTTGAATTTTGTAAACTTAATCAAAAGCTGCTATATGATGTTCTTTTAAATAGTTAAATTGTTAAAGCTGGATATGTATTGTTGCCTGTACACTGATGTAAAATTAAGTGCCCTTTCACAAGAATTTCTGAGCCCTATTAAAAGCGACTAGCACCATGCACTTTTCAGATTCTAGCTGGAACACTGCTCCCTCTGTCTCTCACATACTCTGTCTCTTTCTCAACCATAAATACCAAGACAAACAAAGAGCAGGTAACAATATCTCAAGACAGCCATTCTTGTATGTTCTGATCGATGCTCTCGCTAGGGAATTGTGAAGATCACTCTGTGCAGGTGGAAGTGCACAAAATCATATCCATCTTGCTAAATGCTGAAATGAAAAGTAGGAAAATGATAATTACTGTAAAATTGTGTCTTTTACAATGTATGTGAAAATGTTATCTCTTTAAGTGATTGTGTATCCCATATCAATTTGATCAACAATTTTTGCTCAAAGATTCCAAAACATCCTTATTCATACTTTTTAAAATGAGGATTTTTTTGTTGTTGATTGTTGTGAGATTGATAACGTGTCCCATTCCTTATGAAAATAAAAATGTTTACGATCATGCAAAATGTTCCATCTAAGCAGGTTGCTCCCCCAAAAAATTTCCCATTTTAGTTTAAGGGTGTCTTTATCAGAATGTTATTTTTGCTTTGCCAGCCCTCAAGTTAATTATCGGTTGACTAAGTACACCTACATGTGCCAAGGTGACCATGTCACCAGTTTGTTGTTAACACTCCACCTTATTTGAATGATAAATTGTCTGCCTGATGTTCCAGGTCCAGTCAGATTCTCCCTTTTTGAGGGGTGGTTCTGGTGTACCTCTGTTCAAAGCATTTTCACCACTCTTCATTGGGAGAGCCATAAAATCATACAGGGCAGGGCTGAGCGAATTCCATAGCCCAACATCCTGGACTATTCATTATGAACTTATTAAATGGCAGTGATGATTCTTTAATTTGTAATTGATTATACAGAGGATTAACTTTCACATCCGATACAGCGTTTTAAGCAAAACAATTATGCTAATTAAGGAATTGTCTCTGTTCATATTTAAAGGACAAAATGTATGTTATGATCACTTTAGAAGTAGTTGCCAAGCAAGGTGATGTTTAGATAAAATGAGTTTTCTAAATTATTTTCGCAAGGAAGTTGACAAGGAAGGTTCGGAGAATGAAAATTCATGTGAAAGTGGAGGGGTCAAAATGTATGATTGCCACTTAGTGTGAGGTAACTATTTCTCCAAAGAGACATAAGCCTGACTCTGTGGGAACAAAAATATGTCAAATATGACACTACTAAGAAACTGAGACATTTTCAGCCACATTGAGTTGATAGTTATTCCTGGCTTGAAATCATAGAAATCAGAAGGAAAAATGTTTTGCAGTTATTGCAAACAATATCCCAAAGTGGCACAGGTTGGAAATTCAACCAGTATATTTGTCAATGAAACTAAAAACGTCAGGATTGAACCAATCAAGTCTCATGACAGTTCTGGACCTCACAAGGGCTGTGCAGCACAGAATAGTCCAGGAGAAGAACATGTTGAACTTGGTGCTAATTATTAGAACAGATTCAGGGCAAGAGACTTCGCTCTATAAATCGATCAAATCTTCAGAGAAGAAGTTATGGAATGTCTGAATTGCAGTAAATTCCTTTCCCTTCTTGCTGATGGAAGAACTGATGCTACTGCATCAGAGCAAGAAATAGTGCATATAAGATACCTGGACAATGGAAAACTGAAAACCTCTAATGTAACAAAATGTATAATATCAACCCATGTTTTGGAAAAATTAAAATCTTGTAAGAAATAGATATGTTGTACATTAATTTGCTTGTTCTTTCTATAGATTGAAGTGTATACATCTCATCAAATCTTGATAAGTGATTTAAATTTTAGGGCAAGTTAACAGGTAGGTGGGACAAGTGAATTTTCTGAGAATTTTTTTTTACTCAGCCCTTCAGGGTCAAATCTAGAATGTGCAATTGTGGAATTAATACTGATTTCTAAAAAAAAACTGCACAAAAATTCAACTGCATACATGAAAATCAGGCACATTATCTTCAAGCCCAACTTTAATTTCTTCAATAAATTCCTCTTACATGAAGAAAAAAAATTTCAAATGGAGATGGGAATTTTTCCTCTAATATGTCAGAATAGACCCTGATAATATCATGCCCAAGAGCCCTGGTGGCTCAGTGGTTCGTGCTAGACTCGCAACCAAAAAGGGTACAGATTCAAACCATACCATCAGATCATCCTGGAACGGCTACCATGGCATATACTTGGGCAAGGGACTTCATTCGAATTGCCTCAGCACTAACTGACTTGTATTGCTATGCCATAAAACACCAAACTAAATTAAACTAATCAATTTTCAGAATTTTTGCAAGAGAATGAGTACGTCAAACCAAAGACTATTGCCTATCATATCACCAAGTGACTTAAGTGCCTATGTATTACAACTTTCTCTCCATTGTGTAATGCTGTGATGTCATACATGAAAGGTCCAATAGTATGCTACCTGAGACTAACATACTGGGGCTTTTGGAAACTCCCTACGTAGCCAACCAAATATCACCCATTTCCTATTGTTAGAAACAGGCACTGCTACTAGAGGACGCTGGTGATCATGATTAACAATTCTCAAAATGGCAACCTCATTACACCTTGAAGTTTCTCCAGAAAAATCCAAGTTCTATGTCCGAATGTAGTCATAGCTGACATGTCAACTACCCATAGGCGTATATGCATACTTGCCATAACACGATGTGTCACGCGAAAAAAACACGATTTTGGAGTCCCAAACCCCCCAACACGATCGGGGTAGGTTTATACACCAGTTTTATAGGCAATTAAAAGGTAAGGCGGTCAGAGATAAACAGTCACCTTTCAGAGATTTACTTAATTGGCTCACATTAGCTAGGGTGATGTGTCGTGTCAAATCCTTTTAAGCACTGCTGCGGGAGAGCCCATTAGGCTAATTTGCATAGGTAAAGTACATTAAGTGGAACAACCCAATTTAAAGTTAAGTAGATCAAAGAGATGCGTGTTGAAGAACAAACTGATTGCATTGAATGAAAATGTTGAAGTCATCTTTATTGAAGTTACTGATCAGCGGCATCGTTTCTTTGAGAATGTTGAAGCCATCTTTATTGAAGTTTGTGATCAGCGGCATCGTTTCTTTGAGAATGTTGACGCCATCTTTTTTTAAAGTTTGTGATCAGCGGCAACGTTTCTGTGAAGTCGGATTTTTACTCCATATATAAAATGGAAAAGTGTGCAAGTGTGATTCATTTTCAAAGGAAACATGTCTAAACATAGTAGCGATTCAGGAAATATGGAGCCATCTCCCAAGCGAGCAAAGCCCAGCAAAACAAAATTCCAGAACTCCTGGTTGACAGAGTTTGACTTTGTGAAGCGCAGCATCAAGGGGGAACATTTTATTCTGTGCACATATTGCAACCACCATACTGACATTAGTCATTCTGGAGTGTATGACATTCGTCGACATAGCAATACCATCCAGCATCGTGACACGGCAAAAATGCAGAGCTCAATACCCAAATTAAATAGCTTGTTTAAACAGTCGTTGACAGACAATGTAACTAGAGCTGAAGTACTTTTCTGCAATTTTGTTGCTGAGCACAATCTGCTGTTTTCAGTAGCAGATCATTTTACAGACCTATGCAAGGAAATCTTCCTTCAGGAAAACCAAGATTTGATATTCTGACCCAAGTGGCCATTGCATGTTTGACACTCCCTCACAGCAATGCCGATGCTGAGAGATCATTTTCAATGCTTAGAAAAATTAAACAAGATCTTCAGGGAAAGCTGAACAACACCACTATTCAATCTCTGATGAGTGCTAAGATGAACACAAATGACACTTGCATTACCTTCAAACCAACTTTCGAACTATTGAAAACAGCAAAGACTGCATGTAATTAAAAGTGGATTTTAAAGACAGTAACTTGGTGTATTTTTTTATTTAATGTATGTGAGCTTGTGACCATGTGTACATATGTGTGGCAATATTATTTGACAATGCTAAGTCTACAATTTTTTGGTTTGTAAGTATATTAAATGCTTCAGAGAAAACAGATGGTATTTTCTTTTATTCAGATTTGAATTTTCAGTCATTTGCTATAGGCTGATTTGAAAAGATAGCTTATTCTCATTTGGATGACATTTGGGGGGGGGGGGGCACGTGCACTGACCCCCCCTTGGTCATATGCACTGACCCCCCTTGGGACCCCAAACACAGTTATAGTCCAAAAAAAAAAAACCAAGGCTGTCTGGGAATATGGCATGTATGGTATATGACATGTAGGGATTTTCCACAACATATGTGGTGGCAACAGACGTCAACTACATTTTTCATAAATCAGAAAAATGAAGTGAACGACCATATATGCTCATCAATGCCTGGTTTTCCAACAGTTTGGAGTTGGTTTACAAGAATAAGGGTGAATTGTATGTGAAAATTTTCCATAAAACACCAGAATTATGTCTTTTTTAAAGGTCACTCATGACTGCAAAAATGGTAACTCTCGCCAGCATGTGCCTACACAAAATGTAAACAAAAACTAACAATGATGACAGTACGATATAACTGGGCTCAAAAAAACACTTGATTTTCTAAAAAAGGTAGATGTTTATATCAAGGGATCAGATTATAAAAACATGTTGTCGTTCTTTATACTAAACTTATTACGAAATTTTCTTACAGTATCACTTTTGACATGGAATATCTGTTCAAGGTTAGACTTATCATATACATGGCCTGACATCTCACAGAAGGATACCTAAAATTGAACTTGTTCAGTATAAAATTAATTGCAAGAAAATATAAGGTGGTATTAAAATGAAATTTAACATAGGCAAATAATAGGTACAAGTAAACTATCATCCGAATTTTGAAGAAAACTAAAAGTAGCAACAGGTCATGATTTATCTAAAATTATATATCAAAATGGAATGTTTATGCATAATTTCCAAAGCAAACTCCTCTTTATATCTTTTGAAATAAATTCACGGAACATTCATAAAGGCTTTGTCCACGATTTTTAATATCATAGGCAAAACGTATAGAAAAATTAGAGACACAAGATGAACTTTGAATTTGCATAGCAGTGTTGCACATCAGTCATGCTGTCAGGGGACTTTGTGTGTAAATGTATGTTTTCCCCATGTCCTACAACGTAACACGTCCACCCTGATATTTATACTATGGGGGTGCACCCCCCCCCCCCCCATCATAATAATTACGTGGCCATCTTACACTGTAGGGCTAGTTTGCCCCCCCCCCCCCCCCCCCCTTAAAAAAAATCAATGCGTAATGATCAAGATACGGCGATTTATTAATTTAGGGGGACGCTGGAAATTTAGGGCTTGAATATGTCCCCTGGGTTCACTCAAGTTGCAACAGTCTGAGTATAATCACGGAAATACTCCCCATTCCCACCAAAGTACATATCTTTTTGACATTTTTAATTTGATGACCTTAATGGACGGCGGGGTGGGGGATATAAATGTCGGCGAAGCTAGTCTGTTAAATATAGATACATGGAAAAGTCATAATGCAATAGAAATAAGTTATAGCTATTCCACATTTAGACTTTTTTTTTAAAAAAATGCATCCATATTGATACATATACAAAAGCTTACAATTTGCTTAGCATCTGTATTTTGGCGGGGTTTCACATTCAGAATGGTTTAACACGTCATCCTTTTTATTCATCAATATCAACAGTTTGAGAACCAATCAATTGACATATCTAATACACAGTTCAGGTATCACAATGCGGATGAATTGCGATGTACAGCACACAGAGAAAGTATGTTATATAATTTATATACTATTAAACTCATTATAAGATATTTGTTTGTTAAAATAAAATTCAGAAATGCTGGTATCAAATAAATGAATAAAAAGGAAGTGTTTCCTTTGGCGACATCATTTCGTAGTTGTTGTTGTTGTTAATTTTTAAAACTTAAAATGGTACAGATAATCAAGATACGTAGGACTGTAAATAAAAATGGGCTTAGGAATTATTCCCTCTGTATATGGATAAGATCTTTATATACGAATTACGCATTCCATCCGATTGTAGACAATGTGAAATTGTCCAACCAAGTCAACCTGAAAGTATTCAGAATAATATGATAAGTAACCATTCTTAAGTAATTTTATCACAGATCCCCGAGACACATCCACGTTCCATTTTATGGCGAATAATTTAAGAACTAGCCCATCCAAGCACGGTCTTGATGGGTGTTTTTTTCTTTTTTTTTTTTTTTTTTTTTTTCACCATACTGTCTTTGTACGACATGAGTAGTATGTCTGTGGCACTATGGAGTCTAATGTGACTTAACATTATGCCGTAGGTTTACATGGAGATGACACTATGGGGTCAAAGGAATATTTAACATTAAACGACACTACGGGGTCAAACGGGAATTTAACTTGAAAATTGCGCTATGGGTCAAACGGGAATTCAACATTACGCCTCCATGGTAAAAATATGTATGGGCAATAAGGAGCAAGATAATGTTAAATAGCTATCTATTGTCCAACACTTAGTTATCTACTATCCAGAACCACAAATTGGTTAACACCGGTGGCACCGCTTCACTGTTATTGTTCTCAAGCTTCTCCATACTGTTGTTCCATAGACTAATACTCTATTGAGTGAAACGTCCAAACGTCTTTAGCGTGGCGAAGAAAAACAAACATTACAGTATACGACATCTTTTGTGTGATTGAAATTCGTTAACCTGTCTGCACTGCAATCGTAAAAGGCCATTTTATAGGCAATTTTTTGCTACACTTACTGGCTTGAATCTAGAGCAAAACACTTAGTAACTCATTATAAGTGATTTCATTGGCTATCAAACATTTTTACCGCTTTAGCTCCGAATAGATATAAACATTTTAACCGTTGGCATCTGAATTGTATAAGAATACTGATTAGTATGAAAGTATTCAAGTGGTCAGCCTTTGATCAATAGCCCATATCCATAACGAAGACTTTGGATGCCACGACTTCTACCTACAAGGTTGGCGTGTTACATTGAATTCCATGAGACGAAGTCCAGGAAAAAGTTCATGACTTACAGGGATAAAAAAAAAACTTTTTTAAAAAAAGTATCTCCTCAAGAAGAGACTTCTTCACGATGTGTCGTGTGTGAGTTAGTGACCGAATTTCAACGATATGATTATTCCGTTTGGCAAACGTATCACAAAGACATTCGTGTGAATGAACAGTTATAAAAGCGCATTCAGAATCTACAATTGGAACTGCGTGAGTGTATTTACCACTACTTTGTACAGATTCAAGTGAAACGTACAGAACAATTTCATTATTTACTCTGGGGAATAATTATGAAGGAAAAATGTACTTTTGTGGGATGAATAGAAAAACATGACGCTTAGTCGCCCAATTGGCAGTAAAGTATCGAATTTTGGGATATCCTTAGATCTACGCTTTGGACAAAGATATATTATAGTGTATGGATTGAATTAAATCTTGTGGATTTTTTTTTTTTACAAAGAAATGGACTTTGTGATGTGTTTTTGAAATTTCATTAAAATTGAATATATACCAAAACAGTAAGTGCCTTGGTTTGTTATTTAAGTATGGATAATATATTCCAATATATACACACACACACACACACACACACACACACACACGCGCGCGCGCGCGCACACGCACACACTTTAACACATGCCTTCTGTTGGAGTCCATAGTGTCATTTCCATGTCATGCATCTCTCATACAACATGGAAAATTAATAATAATAATAACAATAATAATAACGACTCTCTTTCTTTCTGTCTCTGCTTATCACACACACACACACACACACACACACACACACACACACACACACACACAGAGTAAACCAAAATTAACTTCCGCACATTACATTTTGCAAAAACACTCTGTGTCTAGATTTAAAAAAATAATTTCCAACTGTCACAAATAAGTTGACCTTGGAGCTAAAACAAAGTCAGTTAGTGTATGTTTCACTCTAAGATGGTTTTTTCCTTAAATTAGTATCAAATTTGATTAATGAAACGTTGACCTCACAACACGCTAGCAGAATTGTAGCATATTTAAGATCTGGAATACCCCCAAAATGATTCTAGCAGAATATTATAACATATATTTAATAATCATATTTGACAAACGCCAGCTCGTAAGCCAAAAAATTCGTGGCTAGCAGAATTGTAATATAATTTAAAGTGCAGATAAATTCAGATATTATTTGCAACCAAAATATAACAAATAGAGAGACGCGAATGTGATGGTAGTTTTGTTTAAAATAGGAAAGTAGAGGATATTTAGGAAAATTATAGATGGGAATAGAAATTTTTACTTTATTTATAAGAGGGCTTATAGGGAGTATGGGGGAAAGGTTGGTGTGGGGAATGTAAACAAGTTTTTTTTTTATACCCCTTCTTTTAAATCTTACCCTAGATGTTTTTTTACTCAGTTTATAAGAGGGACCATATTATGGTATGGGGGATAGGGACGTTAGTTTTATTGACATGGGATTTAAATTATATTTTATACTCCTTCTTTTATATCCTACCCTGTGTGAATAAGATGGTAGTTTTGTTTAAATTGGAGGGTAGTGACATTATAGAAGAGGCTATAGATTTTAACTTTATTTATAAGGGGGATTATAAGGTACCTGGATAGTAGGTGTGCTGAATAGTAGATAAATGGGTGTTGGTAGTAGATAACTGGGTACTGAATAGTAGATTATTGATTTGTGGATAGAAGGTAACTGGGTGCTGGATAGTATATAACTTTGTGCTAATAGTATCTATAGTTGGTGGATAGTAGATAAATGGTTGGTAGATAGTAGATTGCTGGGCTCTGGATATTAGAATAACTAGGCGTTGGATAGTAGATAACAGTTTGGTGGATAGTAGATAATTTGGTTTTGATTGGTGGATGGTAGATAACTTCTTGGTGCATAGTAGATACCTGGGTGTGGATAGTAGATAATTGGTTGATGGATAGTAGATAACTGGGTGCTGGATATTAGACAACTGCAAAAGGATTACCCAACACATTTTATTCACATGGGGTATAAAATGAAGCAAACGTTTACAGAAGCAACGAAGTATTTCTTTGACGAACAACAAAGACACACTGAAGGTAGTAATGCTAGTGTTCACAATTGTTATACTTATCACCATCGAATATGGCTTAATTAAGAAGCACACATGATAATAGGTTGCATGGATCGAGTCATACATAAGCTAATGTTCAGTAATGAATATACCTGCCGATAAACAGAAAAGAAAATGTAGATGCACACAAAATGTATATTTATTTTGTGTCTGAATCGCAGTTAAATATTTAGAACAACCAGATAAAATCTATTGTTTAGTGTTCTAATTTAAAATATATTCTTGTAATAAATGGATCAATTTAAAATATTAGATTTGATGACTGGGTTTTAGGTATAATGTTTGGAAAGTGTGATAAATATAATAATATTGATGCAATTGAGCAAGAAGGTATGCCAATGTGTGCTATATGTGGCTTCAAAATAATTACAAGTGGAAGAAATAAATCAAAGGATAAACATTACAAGTCAACAGAGAATTAATTCACTTGAAAAAAATGTAATGATACGACTGCCAACAAAGCAGTGTTCTGATGAAATAATTAAAGGTATTAGAGATGCAATGAAAAAGGATAATGCAACATAATTGAATTTTGAGTACATTTCTAAACTCTTAAAAGGTAACTATAGCATAAAGAACTACAAACTGTTGCACGAGATACTAAACAGATTACGGGGAAATGAAATAAAGAATGTTAATTTGGTTGTTAAGATATTCGAACTATTTGCTAATTCTGTGAAAATCAAATAAGGTGAACAAAGTATAAACTCTCCATTCCTTTTTTGAACAAGAAATTTTCCAGGTATTATTTACATACATCTATACAACCATCCAACACAAACAACCATCATAAATTAAACAACAAGCCTGATACTTCCTTTACGACATCGAGAGAAACCGACACAGTTTTTGACATAGAGTTTTTATCTGAAATTTCAATAGCTTTAACACAAATTGAAACACTGTAATTAAATAACTTCATAATATGATTTTATGAGGTATTACAAAATTTGGAAAGAAAAAGTTTACACTAGATTTGGTGGAATGGAATATAACAACATTTTTTACCTTAATATCATTATTTGTCCAACATTTATGTAAAATGAGAGTTAGAAGAGAAAATAGCTTTCTAGAGCTGACAATGTAATTGTAATATATCGTGATGACAAATTAAACAACTGCTTTAATTTCTGATCCATTTTTACCAGAATACTAATATATTGTTTTTGATAGACGATTGTGTGAATTTGGAGGATGCAAACAGAAGACAACCAACCTAACAAAGTTAGCACTTAGTGGTAAGCATTACGGCATTACGGAATATGTGTGAGTGATAGTGCAAAAGTATCATTCTGTCATAAAAGATCTTCGTGAAAATGCTAAATTTATTGTTGTGTTTTACTCTAAAGATAAAAAGTCAATTGAAAAAGTGTTTGAGGAAAATGATGTAGTACCTGTGGTTATGAGAGACGATATAGTTGAAATATTAAAACAAAACAAAAGAAATATCCTTTTTAATGAGGTTGGAGTAACAGTTTGATTACAAAGTTGTAGAATAAATATAGACTACCTAGGGTTAAACAGCTGTGTCAGGAGCATTTACAATACCCATAAGGGAAAGTATTGATATTATCCACTAAATATCTCTTATCAGTATAGGGCGAAAGAGCAACCTTCCTTAACATAATATTGGATATATCGTGATAGTAGAATCCAATTAAATTCATCTAGTAGTGATTTATAGTTTGGCTAAATAGACAATCTGTGTGCATTTCTAATTATAGATTCTTTCCAATCAGTGGATTTACTGACATTACTTCCTTTTATCTTTCCACAAAATTCTTCTATTGGTACACCAATCAACTCATCTTTAAAAGTTGCTGGTATCTGTTTACTCATCTGAGGAATATCACAATTATTATCCTTTAGGTAGTCACATGTTTCATAAAAATCAGTACTTTCATTCATATCATTGTAAATGTTATCTGTTTCAACACTTATACATAATGAATTTTGTAACGGTCATTACAAGTTTAATCTAATCACTATATTGTTTGTTTTAGCTTGTTTATTTACTTCTATCATTAGAAAATTACCATAAATTTACTTGGTTACTTAAATTTTCTTGTTCTTTAAACTAATTAATATCATATTGTTTTATATGATTGTTCTCCTTGCAAATTAAATGCCCTTTTGAAGTTTAAGATTAAGTTTAATATATTTTTTTTCATTAGTACATAGTTTTACATCTGTTTACTAAAGACAGTATTATTCACGAGTTTTTAAAAATCATTTTCAAAGTGTATGGCTGCTAAGTTTTAGCGTGCGCTATAATTCTAATACTGAATATTTTGCACCCTTTTTATCCTCTATCAATTTCTTTTATAATATAAATAAATCACACTCATTAGCAATTAATTTTTCTTGTGCTTAAGGGATAATCTTTTGAATAGTTCTGTAAATGTGTTGATACTTCCAAATCTACTTCCAAGATTAAACCAAACATTTCATCATTTTCCCATGACGTTAAATTTTCATCGATGGTTTTTATTTGTTGCTTGGTTGACCATTTAAAGTTTTGTCAGTCATTGATTAACACATGGCATAATCATATAAATTATATGGGCTTATGTACATAATGCATGACCTTGAATTATTGTATTCTCCATCTTCATCACATCTAATACTACTATGGTTAAAATATTTCATGATTTGCTTTAGTATATTTATTTGGTACCATGTTCATTCCTTATCTAATTATAGATTCAATCATCAGGAACATATAATCTGTGAACAATTATGATTCTACCTTATATATGTTAAAACTAGCATCATAAGCGAGTCCATGCACGCTGTAATAATGTGATGGATCTGGTGTATTATTACTCATGTAGACATTTCTACATTCTTCAAAAATGTCGCATAATGTTAAACTATCTTTCTCTACGTAGTAGTCATATAACTCACAAAGACAATTTAATTTGAAAAGTTTTATGACACATTTCAAGTAATGGTAATTCTCTTCGCTAAGTCCTGATCCTCTGAGGTTTGAATACAAAATTTTTACTGGTGGTAATTTAGTTACATTAAGCCTTTCAAAGGACGGATAAATATATTTCTCAAATATTTCTGTTCCCTGTTTTTGGTGCTATCATATTCGGATCCAATAACATTTTTCATTGTTTCTGTAAATTTATCATTGTTTAGATTTTTAGCAAGTTGTTCTAGAGATTGACCCATACACCGATAACTATCTAGAAATCTGATTGTTCTTTTTACAAAAACTCCTTTGTCATCTTTTCCAAATCTGCTGACCATTAAATCCTTACAAAATGAAATATATTTTTCGTCAATACAGTGGCAGCGCGAGGGTTCAAGGTGCCCGGGGCAATGTTATTTAGTGGCACCCCTACTTTGCCACAGAGAACAGTTTTTATGTCAGTTGCGAATCTTCAAACCCACCCCACGCCCATCTACGCACCAGTTACAGCTAAAAGAAAAAAAAAGATTCTATACGGTGCCTCTCTTCCCCTCCCCCCACCGGTGCACTGCCACTGCATCAATATTTCATATTATTGCTATTTCTTCATCTAAATCGTTTTTAACTAAGATCTTGATAATCAGATGAGAATCGTATCCAGACAAATTAAGAATAATTAGTGGACTATATTTTGGATATTTATAATTTAAACTACACTCAATATATGCAGGACCTCTGGATATTCCAGTTAAATGATCATGATTTCTGACTTTGTTCTGTTCGGTAATCTCCTTTTCATAAATAGCCATGGAAATATAATACTTCTTATATTTACTAGTGAATATTTTTTTATCAGCGTTTCATGGTCTATGTTTTTCATAAACAGTTTATGCAACTGATTGCAAATTTTCGTAAAATTTATGTATGCAGTCTGCTCCTCTGTAAACAATAGGCTTATAAGTTTTGCTTACTGATTTAACATAAAAACAAACTCCTCATGGTATGTTTTACTGTCTTACTTGTCCATGATGTATTTGAGTTTTTGTCATCAATTAATTATTGACTCCATAATACTTTTAAAATCACAATAAAGAACAAAATGAACTTTGAGTTCGTTCTGGTAGTTTTTAAATTTACCAAGAGAAACCTATTTCAAGCATTATGTCTAATGTGTAATTTGTTACTGAATAATATTTTTCGTTCTTTTAATTTTAATTCAGAATAAAAATAATTCAGACATTTGATTGTTACGACTCTATGGTCTAAGAAAAATGTAACAGAAAGAAAGTGAAACCAACAAATCAAGTAAAAAATCAACAAGCAATTTATTACTAGATAATTAAAATGAAAAAATCAAAAAGTCACTTACAGTAATGTGTTTATGTATCCTAATAATCCAATAAGAATGATTGTTCTAATCACAAGTCCTAAATATAGAATGTGTCCTTGAATGTTATTATGTGCCAATGGTCTCCAAAGTCCTGATGTAGTAGAAATCTTGATGTGCTGAAGTCAAAATGAAGTAATCCAAAATCTCTGAATAAGTTCACATAAATTCCAAAATTGTCAATCAAAATCCAAAAGTTTATGAGCACTGTTATAATCCAATGAATAATTAAAATAATTCCTCTCTTAGAATTTGGAATGAATTTTCACAACTGTAATAGCTCTTTTCAAGACTGATGGTAATGTCGAACTGAAAAAATGTCTACCAAAGATGATATATATAAAGATTGGTCACATGACAGAATGTTCTAGAATATGAGTCATCTTAATGTAATTTTACTTGTAAACAAAATTCAACCTTGACCTTCAAATTGAGAAAACATATTGATCAAAACAACCTAATTCAAGGACACTAGTTAAACATGTTTTTCCTGATAACATTAAGATTTAAGCAAATATTAAAGTGTAGAAACATTTATAATTTCCCAAAATATTTATAATATTATATAAACATCATGCATAACATGATGCATATGTATTTTTGGTTTGTGCTTTCACTTATTTGAGATGATACTAATTTTGACAAATCCTTTATTTTACAATAATTATAATATTCTCCAGCAAATAAAATTATCATATCTACATGATGTTCTCTTTCTCTTTCTATGATTCTAACTAGCTTTATAAGCTTGTCTATGGTTTCAGAGACATTAACAGATATGTTAAATTCATTTTGAGTTTTTCTATGCCTTGTATATTTATTGGACATTTATGAAGGCAATGTTTACATTTGTCTAGATTCTTCTTTTTTTGTGGTCTATACAGACAGTCCATTGGTAAGATTATAATTGATTATATTGAATTTAAAAAAAAAAACATGTATTGTCCTTATTTTGTACATGAAGGCAGACTTTTTTTTATCTCTCATCTCTTCTGGTAAATAAATGCATGAATTTTTGTGCTCTTATTGGTCAATATCTATCTATATGAAGTACTAGATAATTTATTCTGACAAAAAGAAAATGTGTATAATGATTTATTTCCTGACCAAATTTTGTATCTAGTATATCAAAAATACTTTGAGCTTTTCTTTCTATCTGATTGTTTTCATTATGTTTATAGGCAATGTTCTGTGATCCCAATCTATATAATGTAATGTTATCTTCTTTCACTCTAAGTCTAATCGATAAATCTAGCTGGACTTATACTGGACCAACATTTTAAATTTTTCTACTTATTATTTTCCATAAGTATGGTTCAACTGCTTCAAAAAATACAAACAAATCTTGATTAATTTCTTCTCCTGCTTGAAATCTAACCTCATTAAAATGCCTATTAAGTTAGCCCTGGAGCCTTCTAGTGATAATTTTATTTTATTTTGCCCAGTAGTTCGTTTTACTTCTCTTCTCGTTGAAAGGCAAATTATTAGAGGCTGCAATCCTCTTCTTTCAAATTTTGGAATTTTTGTGTTAAGTAAAAAGCTTATTATTTATTATAGTAGTATTTTTTCAATTAAAAACTGACTTTTTATTGATTTAAAATTTAGCCCCTTTTTACGGTTTTTCCACATTCGCAAGTAATCAGTTAGGGGTTATATTTTCCGATTGCATCATTTCCTCCATTATAATATCTGTTTGATTTAATCATATTTGTACCATACATACATCCCTTGTATTGTATATTTAGACATTCCATTTGGTTAATAGGACTGTTTTTACCACAATTGCAACACGTAATATTGTCTTCCATTTATACAACATAAATATCTGCATATGAATTTGACGATGTTATTGTCATCTTAAATCATTGTTGCATACACACAAAGTATTTAAGTTGTCAATTATTTTATTTATTTTGATCTGTTCAAAAAAAAGAACATAAACTGGTAAAATACACAAATTTGTTTTCCTTGACAATATTTATAATGTTCTTTCCCAATCCTCACATTATCTGCTTGCAAATTTCTAAGCAGAAATATCCAATATTATTGCTGGTGATAATAGAAATTTTAATATTCCCCAAAGTTTTGCTACAATACCAGCAGACATCTTGAGAGCTTTTAAGTGGTATTATTTCAACATTCTAGATGTCACAATATCTGTCTTTCATAATAATTTGTTTGATTTTGTTCTGAGATGGTTCTTTGAATTTTGGAGTAAAATATTTTATTTGTGAATCTTCAAATTTTATTTGTGAAGTTTCAAAATGTATATGCTACATTTATTTTACTGATATAATATTTTGAGGCTCCCAACTATTAAAAGATTCATCATTTCCTTCCATTTACTAGCAGGTATTTTTTCCATTATTTCTCTCTTTTTTTAATCTTTTTTCTTCAAATTTGTTTTAAAACTTTGAACATGTCATCTTGTTTGTCATATACAGAAAACTCCTCATAAAATAGCCCCTCAATATTCTCTCCCTTTAAGTCTTCAAAGTTGTATACCACACGGAAATCTCTTCTGTAAAATTAGGAATATAGTCTTTCACAAAAATGGATTTATATTGTGAAATCATAACTTTCTAATTTACATTTGGGTGTTCCGTAGGTATCAGCTGTCAGACAACCAAGTAAGTTGATCAGTACATTTAGATAAAATTTTCTTTCTTGCTTCTTTCAACCAGTGTCATATCTATTGACCTGTGATATGTATTATTAAAGCCATCAATAAGGTTAGCCAATTCTACACATTTTCTGATTTCATTTTTATGAAAATATTTTCACATTCTCAATTTAAGAATTCCATTAAATCTTTCCACTACGGAGGTCATTTTGTCTTAGTAAGTGGAAAAATATTTGATATTTTCTTTCCGCAGTAAATACTTGACCTTTTGGTTATAAAATTCTTTCCCTTCATCAAACTGTATTATTTTTCCTTCTAGTTTTCGCTCTTTAAAGATTTCTCAAAAAGTGTCATATATGTCATCTCCCTTTTTTGTTTTCTTAGTCCAAGTTATTTTGAGAAGACATCTATACCTGTTAAGATGATCATTCAGAAGAAGAAGTAGTGATAACAAGATTTTCAAGATGTCCACTGTGGTGGCCATATTGGTTACCTGAGCAGCACCATTTTCCTTTAGGACCTACTTGACATCATAAGAAGTCCTTTAGTAAAAAAACCATGTTGATATGACCATCCATTCGTCCAGAGTAGTGATAACACAATTCTTAAGATGGCAGCAATGGCAGCATTTTTGGATGTATGAGCGGCACCATTTTTATTTAGGATCCACTAGACATGATAAGAAGTCTTCTGGTGAAAATCCCATGTTGATATGACCATCCATTCAGGAGGAGTAGTGACAAGAAGATTTTCAAAATGGACACTGTGGTGGCCATTAGACATCAGATCAGCACCATTTTCATTTAGAACCAACTCAACATCATAAGAAGTCTTCTGGTGAAAATCCTATGTCAATGTGTCTTTTCATTCAAGAGGAGTAGTGATAACAAGATTTCAAGATGGCTGCCATGGTGGCCATATTGGACATCAGATCAGCACCATTTTCATTTAGGACCAACTAAACATCATAAAAAATCTTTTAGTGAAAACCCCATGTTGATATGATCATACATTCAGGAGGACTTGCAATAACAACAATATTTTCAAGATGGTTGCTGTGGCACCATACTGGATGTCCAAGCAGCATCATTAAAGACCAACTAGACCATGGGCTGAATGTGTGTGTAAAGTTTCATGGCAATCTTCCAAGTAGTTTAAGAGGGTTAGCCATTGCAAATTTGTGCTAATGGATGGATGGATGATGGATGAAAGACCATCCCATAAGCTCTTCTAGTGAATGATTAGTAGAACTAAAAATGTTTGGGTTTGTGGTATGTCTAATACGGGTGTATAGCAATGCTGGTCTAGGTATTTTCCCCTGGCCAAAAAAACAAAAAAAATTTACAAATTGGTTGAGCCATGATGGCATTGGATTGTTCCCCACAAATTTTGGTGGGATCAGGGTATTGGTGGGCAAGGATTTTCAAAACAAAATTTGGTGGGGATCAGGGTTAAAGTAGCCTAAGATTTTTTTTTTAAAAAAAAATTCTGGGGGTGGGGTCGGGGTGGAGTGGGGAAAGTATTGGTGGCCTAGGAAAAAAGAAACATTTTCTTTTCCTGTTGGGTGTTTAGGGTATTGTGTTTAAATAAAAAAAAATTACAAATATTGAGTGTGTGTCTTCGATGTGTTAATACTATCACATTTTGATACTGCTACCAGTATTTAATTTACATACTGATGACTGAGGATTTCCTTATGATGTAAAGATGAGGCACACATTTTTTTCTTTTCTTAACGTCTTATGAGTAAGCAAAACATCAGTTATTTACCTCAAATGCAACATAAAAATCAACCTAAAAGCCAAAAGATCTTGTAAATGTAGGTTGAATATTAAAGTTGAAAAAGATTGTGTACAAGCATGATTACATTTATTTCAATGATATAATGCTTTACTACTATATCTATTATGTGTGACCTGTACAAATCATGATGTAGCCTACTTAAACCGTAAATGCCAACTAATGTTTTATGTGTTATTTCCAAGTTAAATACGTCTTACAACCATTTTGTTTCATGTTGTTCAAAATTAGCACTAAATTGGGGTATTGGTACATTCCTAATGATTGAAACTACATCTGCAAAATTGACATGTAAATCAATACAATCTGGATTCTCATGACTTGGTACCAATCGAAAATCATAAATATATACCCTGGGTCTAGTTTAGTTTGCTCCTCAAACTCCTTTTTGTATTTATCTATTTCCTCTTTCAATGGTCCAATTTAAAAAAAAAAAAATGCAATATTATTTAAGCCAATATCCGTGCTCAGTTCAGTTTTGAATGCTTCTATGTTTTCATTTATTTCTGTTTCAACTGCATCAATACTACCACTTGATGCAAGAGTATTTGTATCTATTTCATTTTTGAATGCATCTGTATCTGTTGTAGACTTTTGTTTTAAGTCACTGAAAGCTTTTCTCATATGCTTAATCCTTTTGTCTACCTTGAACCACACCTATATTTTTACCCAGTTCTCCATCAGTGTATTATTTTTTATCTGCTTTCAATTGTTCCATCTCAGCGTGTAATTTGTTGTAAATTCAGTGAATGTAACATCTTTAATCATTTTTGTCTTATCACTCAAATCTGCAATATACACATCACAAGTTATTTGAATTGATATAATTGTGCTTTTATGCATTTTAATTTTGTTTTGACATTCTCTATCCTTGGCATGTCCATTACTTCTTCAGGAAAGTAAACTCATAATATTCTGAGTTTAATTTTAAAAATTCTGGTTTAAAAATATGTCACCAGGTCAGATCATTGCAGATAGAGTTATTCCATTCATTTACACTGACTGTAAAAATGACTATAACATCATTAAAAAAAGATGATGATAAATGAGTGAATAAATCAATCAATCAATTAATGAATCAATGAGACTTGATTTTATTTTATGTAGCTCAACCCTTTGAACAACAACAACTACAACAACAATTATAATAATAATAATAATAATAATAATAATAATAATAATAATAATAATAATATCCTTCACTGTTGTTTGTTTCTACAGGTAAAATCACAAACAATAGAGGATGTGCTTTCAGACTCCTGCTAAAAAAAGTTGTTTTAATCATAGAATTTTACAAAAAGACATTCATACTGGCCATTAATTTGTTCCTATTTCACACTGTTTAATGTGTTTCCTTTTGACAGGATACTAAATAATACAAATCCACTGTCTAACTGAAATGTCCTTTCTAAATAAGCACCCACTCTTCAGTAATTTTTGAAATACCTGATGCACAAACAAGTTGCTCCTCAACCTGGATTTTACCGAATGATGTTACAAGCCTAGACTTTAGGCATTTAATTGGTCAAATTTAAGTCATGCTTAAATTCCATCTAATTGAATTGATGGACTTATACTGAAATTCAAATCCAGACTCAACTTCTGTTGGATTCCAGCACTTGTAATAAATGTAGTGTAGTCCTAACAATTTGGAAAAAATTGAATTTATATCGGCTAATGAAAATATTTTAATTGTGATTTATAAGCAATAAAAAATTATAATAATAGAGACAGGTTAAAGTTATCTATTTTTGTAAGGATACATTTAATATACTTCTCAAATAAAATTATAAAGAAACTTTTACTGCAGCACCACAGATTCTGTATATGACAATATATGCAGTAGAATAAGCCATGGAATTTCCATGGTCAAATTGACTGGTAATTCTTTGCATTTTTGTAAAGTTAGCTTTTTTGAAAAGATGTTGAAATGATTCAAAATCAGTAGTATTTTGAAGTCAGTAATGTATGATCATATATCTTCTTGCTGTTTCACACTGCATCTATAGTGTGATTTTTCGCTCACCTGGCCGTAAGGCCAAGCGAGTTTATGGCATGGTCCTTTGTCCTTTTACATTTTTTATGTACAACTTTTTCACAAAATCCGCTTAACCAATTTGTACGTAACTTTGCACGTAACTTTACAGGGAGCATTCTGGCCATTCATATTTGTTCAGTTGATACCGATCTATCAGCCAATACAGCCACCATCACAAAAAACAGAAAAAAGTTTCAACAAGTTCTTCTCAAAAACCACACAACGGTGTTTGACTAACTTTTACAGAAAGCATACAGCCAGACAGAAAGAATTTTAAAGTTGGCAGAATAATGCTGATCTGTCTGCAACTAAGGCCTCTGTTCCCAAATAGAAATCTATAAATGACTTTTTCTCAAAAACTGCTCATCGGAATTTGACCGAAGTTGAAAGAAAGCATCCTGGCATAAAACGTTTTTTTAAATATAAATTATGCCAACCCATCATAAAAAATATGGCGGACATTCCTAAATATTAATTAAAATCTTCAAAAGACTTCTCAAAAAGTACTCAACAAAATTTAACCAAATTTTAAATAAAGAGTCCTGGTATAAAAGGCTTTCATCCTTGTGCAAATGATGCCAATCAACTGCAAATATGGCTGCCATTACTAAAACAGACAATCTTCAAATGACTTCTCAAAAATTGCTCAACAAAATCTGACCAAATGTGAAAAAAGCATTCTTGGATACAGGGCTTTCAAATTGTAACAAATTATGCAGTTCTGCCATCAAAGATGGCCAACATAAAAAAAAGAAAAGAAAAACCTTTAAACGTTTTTTTCTAAAACACCACTGAACAGAACTGGACCAAATCTGACAAAACAACCTGTCAGTAAGAGCTTTAAATATGCTACATGTACAAGTTATCTCAATCTTCGATCAATTATGGCCACTGTTACTAAAAATAGAAAACCTAAAAAAAAAAATATATATTTCTCAAGAACCACTCAACAGTATTTGACCAAATTTGCCAGAAAACAACATGGCATAAAGGGATTTAAAATGTATACAAAAGTGATGCTGAGCCACCATCAAATGCAGACACCATTACTAAAAGTTGAAAAATATGTACACAACTTTATCTCTGAAAAGCTGCTCAACAGAATTTTAACAACTTTGACACAACATATCCAGACATCAAGATCTTTCAATAATTTGGACAAATGATTCTGATGTGCCATCTAATATGGATGAAGATACAAATAAATAGAGAAATCTCGAAACAATTGTATTGTATATGCAAAACATGTCAGAAATAACACTCAAAACTTGATGTAATCAATGGAACATGAAATGTATGTCACTGTGATCTACTTTAGTTAATGACAAGGAGTACTTTTCATGATTAATGCATTCACCAAGTTTTAGTACTGTATATTTAATAGTTCCTCAAAAAATGGAGCAAAGTGCAAAAAATTAAATGACACATATTTCAGTGTCAAGGACAACAGAAATGCCATCTGAACAATGATACCTGTGTCTTATCTTCACTTCATAGGCAAGACAGTTAAGATTGCTGTTTTGTGTTATGTGCACTAAAGGTCAGGGTTTAGATGAGCAATTAAAATAAATGCAAATACATCATATTTAATCAATTACATAAACTATTTTATTCACCAAAGATTGATCTAAATTGGCCCGGTGGTTTTTAAGATGTCAAAACATTTCCCAGCTTAGAAAAGATGCCACTAAAGACAAAAATTTGGGAGAACATGTGCATAGAAACATTCCTCAAAATTTTGATCAAGCTTGGCTCAATGACTTTGGAGCATATGTCAAAATTACATTTTTCACCTGGCTGCTATGGAAACCAAATGGATGTTATAAATGCCACCAAGAATGCAGCTTTGGTAAAAAAGTGTACTAAGGAAATTATACTCCTACAAAACTAAAACCAAACTGGCCCAATGATTTTGGAGATGTCAAAAATACATATCCCCACCTAATCTGCTTGCTATGAAAATAAATGGTTGCTACGGTAGCTACCAAAGACATAAATTTGGTACAACATGTTCTAAGAAATATTCATAAAATGTTTAATCAAAACTGGCCCAGCTTTCCTGGAGAGATCAAAAGTTGGTTTTACTTTTTGTTGCTGTGGAAACCAAACCATAGATAGAGAAGTGACTATAAACATAATTTTGACAGAACATGTCAAAAGGTACAATCCTACAAAGTTTGATCAAAATTGGCTCACCACATTCAAAGAAGATACCAAAAATGTGTTAAATGCTGACAAAGTACACTATATGATGGATCTCAGGCCAACCATCAGCTAAAATGGACTTTGGCCAAACAAGCTAGATACCTATTAAATGATAATTCAGTTGATAAGACCTTTGCAATAAACTCAAAGATAAGCATACAAAGACAAGATACATGTACCTGTTTTGATGCATTTATTGGAACATCTTAGGTCCATGTGTTTCACATACCTTAGGATACAAAAAAAGTTACATTTATTCACACAAAGTTTAAAGTTTCTCAACAAATGATATTTATTTACCTATGTACATTCACACAGTTTCTTAAGAAATTAATTTTCCATAAGGAAGATAAATCTCTGAAAATACTATTTTTAATATACAGTCAAACCTGTCCTAGTGGTCACCTGTGTTCAGCGGTCATTCTAATTTCCCCAAGGCAAATTTCATATATAAATGCCCTGTATTTAATGGTCACCTGCTTTCAGCAGTCAGCGGCCAGGTGTTTCTTAACAAAACCATGGTTTCACCCTGCCTTAAGCAGTCAATGGAGCGTATCAGCAGTGACCGCTCCAAGTATCCAAATTAAACACTTATTTTATTTGATGAGCAAGGCATTGTTTAGATTAAGGTATATCATGTGAATCGATGTTTAAGCATTTCATATCTCGATTGTACAAACAGTACTCCAATCACGCTGTCAAACTCAAAGGTGTCAACATGTCAGCTTTGAAGCAAAGCGGTTTTTGTCTTTACATGAGAGAATCAAAACAATTTGTTTGCTGGATAGTGGACAAACTAGTCATATAGTTGCAGCAGAAATGGGAGTCAAGCAAACTCAGATCCAGAGGGTTATTAAGCGTAAGCGAGATATTATGTCCGATTTTGAGAACAACCTTAATTGGGAGTGAAAGAGATTACGTACAATCACACTAAATGAGTAAAGATACATGTACACTGCACTTGTGATATCCTTTATGGTTTATCTGCTAATAACAATAGCCGCAGGAAGCTTCTTTTCATTTCCTAATCATCAAAGATCTGGCACAAAAGCCCACTGTCTTTTGATCTCAGCGAGTTTGAGCAACTGCTTAATCCTTCAATTGTTTGAAGTGTGAACACCTGTTTTCATGCCTAATTATACCAGCTGGTCTAACAAAAAGTCAGTCCTGTGTTTGACAATCAGAGGTAAGCTGTCAATTAGTAATTTGATTTAGATGCCATTTCTACTGATAAGTAATGATTTAATGTACATGATTTTTATTTTATTATTTTGTTATTTTTCTTTTTGCTAATTAGCTAAACTAAATATATGTATCTTGATAGCATACTATTACTAATAATAATAATAATAATGCTATTTGGTGCATAGTACATGTATTTGTCATGAACCAAGTTTGAGGGCTGAACCTGCCTTCAGAGGTCACCTGTCTTCAAGGGCCACTTCAGCCCTTCCCCATGGGTGACCGCTGAACACAGGTTTGACTGTAGTTTGTTTTAATTGCAGAAGTCAATAGCCTGTCCTTGAACATCAAATTACACACTTGAAATTAAACTGATAAAATAGTGTGAAATATCTGGATTAAAACCATTTTAATGAAGTAATAGCAGCAGTAATTGGGTCAAACTGCAAAGATTTAAAAAAAACCCCACAAAATCTTTCTCTCCCTTAAACCATAATAACATCTAGGGCAAACAACAGTTTTTTTGTGAGTTTCCTCTCCTTGTCTTGTATGGAAAGGTAAGAAGACTTTCACAAGGGAGGAAGATCAAGGTATTTAAGATATACAGTATATGCTCAGATAAATATATATGCTTGTTTCCAGAGTTAAGTAACTTCATGAGAAAATTTCATCGTAACTCAGCATCACAAGAATAATAAAGTCTGTCAATATCAAAATATGCTTTCTTACAAACTTGTAACCTGAGCATGTTGTCAAAGTTCAATCTTCTATGTGTGTTTTTGCTTTTAACTCAAGAGATTTTATCCAAAAACTACTACAAATATGTCTTTCAGGTATATTACCAGATTGTAATGCTTTAAATAAAATATTTTAAGAAATAAAACACTTTGGAAGCTGTTGAAAAAACAGGATAGATATTTCTGCACATGATATTTTTATCCAAACAAAATGTTTCAGTAAAATCTAATACAGGATGTAACTAGAGTGACAATGTTTAAATTAAAATATTGGATATAAAAATTTAGCTGAAATAACTAACATTAGCAAATCAAAATATTTATTAAAACAGTTAGATAAAGAGTTAATTTCAGTTTCAATCTCACAAGATTTCATAAAGGTTACTCTACTTTTTGCTAGCATTTTGTGTGTGGATATATTACACATGCCTTAGAGTCTTTCTTTCATCCACTCATTGCTCTCATACAAGATGTATGTACAAATGAATCTCATACAATATGTGCACATATCACATAGAAAGCTATTAACAAATGGCACAGCATTGTGAGTACACAACATAGAATCAATTCATTTATAAAACAGATTACATAAATTTCAAAAATAATCTTAGGCTAACAGCTAAATATAATATTGGTCCATATATGGGTTTACTTCATTGTGTGCAAAATAACACCAAACCTAGACCTGTATTTTGATGGACTGCAAATTCACTGTCATTCTTAGAGTTCTAATTCTTGTAGATTTTGTGGTTACTATAAACCATATATTTAATGATCCAACAATGATCCATCTGTGTTGACAACATGAATTTAATGATCCATCTGTGTTGACAACATGAATTTAATGATCCAACAATGATCCATCTGTCTTGACAACAGGAACTCTTCTACAATCTATGAATTAAAGTACTATCAAAACAGCAAGTTTTTGCTAATCCACATATTGTCGTTGACCCAAGTATCTGGACACTAAAAATAATTACTTTTGCCTCTGTCCAGATAATTTGTGTACTAATGAAAATTATCGATTTTCCTGAATATTGTCTGGAAAATTAATATCTTTGTTGTCACAATTGTGTATCAATGAACCTGGCAAGTACAGTGTCTAGGTAAGTAAACCATATTGCATTATATCCTTGCTTGCAAATAAAGAATACTTGTATGATAATGTTTCAATGTTCTTTTACAAATAAAGAATTATAGTTGCATTTCTGGTGTTTTGTTTCTCTCTTTGTTTGTAAAATTATCACATTCTGTTCATCGCGTACATGCACTACCATTGGTGATAAGTCTGTTGGAAACTATGCCCACAAATGTGACCCAGTCCTAACATCAACACTGTTTCATAACATAAAGACTGGCTTTGACAACTGAATGTATCACCAAAATAATACACATCTATACATATTTTCTTACCTTCGAAAATCTTAAAGATAATCCATATTTTCCTTTAAAAAGACTTGAAGCATTCTCGACACAAAAACTCCAAATATGGCGATCATATTTGATGCCACCAAATCACTTAGACTGGTTCAGGAATTTAACTGTGGAATACCATTATTTGAACTCCAATTAAAGGTTCAAAGACCAAACTAACTTCATCCAAAATTAGGTTACCATGGGGAAATATGCCACTGAATAAAACTAAGACTACAAGAACTTGTGAAACTTGCATGTCTGAGATGTTGACCACTTTATCAGAAATAAAAGTAAACCCAGTTTAGTTTACTGGAAAAGGGAAAATAAACATAATAACCCACATAAATATTTAAACACTTTATATCACACAAGTTAATAAACTTTAGTGAGAACAGGAATTGATGTGCATGTCTGCATTGTCTCCCTTTGTACGCTCTCCAATGGTAAATACATGTATAAAAGAAGCCTGCAATCATGTCTGTTCAATGTAACACTAATGACCATTGATTTTACAGTTATCAAAGTGATTAATTAATTAATTCCACCAACTGTCTCAAGATGAAAGACTGTTTTTCCTTTATCATTACCTTTAACAAGTTTGTGACTCACTTTCTTTTGGGATCTGCTTGATCATCACTTGTGGAGCATGTCAGCTGTTTTTACTGCTGCCCATTTAATACACCTTCAGTTAATTCACCTGATAATTAGGATAATCAAAACGGTTACATGGCCTGAGCATTGACTCTTCAATCACCAGCTTTTTAGCACAGGTAAAACATTCATTAGATCACTTTCCAACTTAAAAAAAAATGTTGTTGCTTAAAGCAAAAAACTTTCTTAATAATAGTAAAAATGTCTTATTCTTACTGAGAAAAAAACATTTATTAAAAAAAAAATCTTGAGTACACACTGATTATTTAAAATTGGAACAATGAAAACATGTATTTATCTACTGAAATAGAAAACTCATTTCAAGTCATGATTTCTAAATCACAGTGTGCACCATGTGTACTTACCATATCTCACTCGTACTGGTGGAAGGTGCTGCTGATTGTAGTTTAGTGAACTATGCCTGTGAAACCTTCAAGCATGGATTCTACCTGACACTTAGTGGACTACGACTATATCCCTATAGGAGTTACATCATGGGTCATAAATCAATTAAGTCTATTACCAAACAGCACACTATAGCTCAGGCCTGATGCAACCTGTATATCATGGAGATTTTACTGTGCAGTGGGGTTAACTTAAGTGGATACAACACATACATGAATGGAAAATGGTCAGTTTGTTTTTATTGTATATGACTTTCAAAACCTTTAATAAAAAACCTTATCATTAGTGATACCAATACATATGCAACCAATGCAGGAAAAGTGATATATTAGCTTTGTCTGTTTTCATGCAACTTTGTAATCAAACAATGGATATAAAAAGATAAATTATCAAGATTAGTCAATTAAGTTTCAATATCTGAGACTGAATTTTTTTATAACTTCTGTTGTGCTGCTCTTCATTTTGTAAACTGGAAATTATTCCTTCAATGTAACTGCATAAAAATGTGTACAAAAATACAAGCAATAACAATGTCTTTACATACTGTAATAAATGTAGGTAAGACAGTATTCCCTTTCTATAAAGCCCTTCAGTATAATGATGCTCCTTTAAAACATGGTTGTGGTCATGGAGCCCATTCTATTAGTCAAATTTCTAGTGGTCATGGAACCCATTCTATTAGTCAAATTTCTAGTGGTCATGGAGCCCATTCTATTAGTCAAATTTCTAGTGGTCATGGAGCCCATTCTATTAGTCAAATTTCTAGTGGTCATGGAGCCCATTCTATTAGTCAAATTTCTAGTGGTCATGGAGCCCATTCTATTAGTCAAATTTTGTTTCAGATTTTGACTCATTTGAACCAACTGCAATATGAGTTCACATCATTAAATACACTATTTCTGTTTTTTAATGCATTATCAGGGCAAAACCTTGCTGAGGCATCCCTATTATAATAAGAATCCATTAGTTACAAAGTGGGTCACTTTTATGGTTCCCATGAAAAACATTATAAAGGTTAAGAAGTCTTGGTTATCTTAATTCTTTGATAATATCTAAACCAAAAGAGCCCTATAAAAAGGGAGAAAAGGATACCATTACCAGGGTGTCTCGCAAACATTTTTATTTTGAATCTCCTTATGCTATTTAAAATGCAGTTGTATGAGATACTGTATGCATATGAAATGAATGTGATACTAGAGGATCAAAAAACATATATTCTATAGCAAAGAATAAGAGTAATATTTATATGCTAATTCAATATTTAATAAATATTGTACATAACTAAACATAATACATACAACATAAAAAAGAAAGACTTAGCAACTGATAATTTCTTTAACAATTTGGTATGATACCTTTTATAAAAGAATGATCAATGTATTAAAACCTACTTAAAGTGATAAATGTAAATGTGGCTAGATTAGTATACAGCAAATAGTTTCCTTAACCTCTGTAAACAAAGAAATTGGTTGATCGAACTTAATGCCTTACACTTTTATAGGCAAGTTAAATATGACACTTTCACTGTTGTCAAGTTTTGCAACTTACCAGGTATTTTCATGTCCATACTGTCATTTTATGTAGGTATTTTAGCAAACAAGTCTAATCCTGAAAACCTCTTTCTGACAGAGTCCACTGAAGAGATTATCTGTATGGTATCTTTTCAGTATTAGCATCTGAAGTGATATTTGACCAAATACCCAGAGGGATTTTTTTTCTCCTTTTATTTCCTCCTTTTCCAGCTGCAATGTTTTTTTTGGTAATGTTTGACTAAACACACAGTATCAAGTTATATATGCTAACTCCTCTCTGCCCCCTCCCCCAATCTATAACTTCTTATGATGGGTGAAATTGTAAATGTAAGCAATAGTGTCAGAGAGGTTTAATTCTTACTTTGAAAAAAGGGAAGTACATAACAAATCAATGATTAAACAAAAACCACCCAGAAATACTGGTCTGAACCAGATGTCTAGTTCTGTCTGCATGACCAATCCAACTTAGACTCAAGTGTGTGATGTAAAAGATAGCTATATAAAAGATAGCTATATGTATGCAATAGGTTTCCAAGTGCATATTATGGTACAATGCTTGATTAGTAACTCCATCATATAGCAAACAGATAAGGATCCATCATAATAAAAGTACTAACCTTTCTAAGAACATTTTTAAAGAGTTATATCTCTAAAGGAAGAGTCCCTCAAATGGACTGACACTCTACTGGCTGAAAAGAATGTGTAGGAATGCATGTTAAGTCCTTTTATTCTTATTATCTGCTGAGTATTGAAACCATCTCTGACATTCTTGAGAAGCTCCAAAGTACAAAATTTGGTTAAAAAAAATAATTTCTAACATGATCAAATTAACATGTTTACAAGATACATGTAAGTACAGTACAAAACACATGGCTTTGACCTTGAATGGAGGGGGCAGGGAACCCAAGTCACTGAACTGAAAATAATTAAAGGCATTCTTCAAATATATCTACAAAATGGGTTTTAAAATTATCCATTTATACTTGTGTGTTATTGTGCTCACATGCCAATACAGCTAAAAACATGACTCAAGACCTTTGACCTTAAAATCACTTGTTTATTGGAATGAAACTAAACACAAAGTCTGGTCAAAATTCATTTGTATGTACAAGACACTGTGTTCATAAGTTCAATGAAATACAAAAATGCAAGCAATGACCATCGACTTGACACCAAGGTCAATTAGGTCCAGTTTTGACACTCCTTCACAAAAGTGTGGATATGCTGGTAGTCAGATCAGCACCATTTTCATTCAAATTAAATATTGCAGAAAGTGTTTTATTTAAAGCCCCATGTCAATGCCATCATTCATGCAAAAGGAGTGGTTATAACAAGTTTAGGAGAAGTAGCCATATGAAGATTTTCATGATGGCTGTCGATTCAGCCATTTTGGAGGTTGGATCAGCATTATTTTAATATAGTTACTGCAGCAACAATATAGTGTAAAAAAGAAGAGGTTTTTCTAAAATAAAAATTAAAAAGAAACATGTTGGGATGTCCTTTCATTCAGAAGTAGCAGCTGTAATAATATTTTTCACATTTTGGGAGGTCATACTGGCATCATTTTCATTTAGGACCAACTAGATATAGTGAGAGGTCTTTTAGTGAAAACCCCATGTCGATACAACCATACCTTCAAGGACTAATGATAACATAATTTTAAAGATGGTCGCCATGGAAATCGCATTATAGGTCTGATCAGCACCATTTTCATTTAGGACCAACAAGATATCACAAGAAGTCCCATGTCCATTTGACCATCTGTTCAGGAGAAGTAGCAATAACAAGACTTTCAAGATGGCTACCAAATGCACCATTTTCATTTAGAACCAACTACATATTATAAAAAGTCTTTGAGTGAAAAGCCAATGTCAACATGACCATCCATTCAGCAGAAGTATCAATATGACCAGCAGGGCTAAAACTTTACAATATTAACTATTTTACTATTTTCCCAACGAAAAAGAAGAGAATGATTCAAGTGATCTTTTGCAACCAAAACGATGCTTATAGATCTTCTTGTACATTCAAAGAATCAACATGTGTTTACATATAATAGAAAGTATCTGAGAAATGTTTTGCATGAAATAAAGGATAACAACAATCTGACTGAAATATTATACAAACAAGCTATATCAAGTACAGTAAAAACATAAAATACAAGACCACTGTCTGGACCAGGAAAATGCATTCTGAATGAGAAGGTGGTCAGATTTTTGGGGATAAGTTTGCTGATTCAAATAATAAATGGAACTGACCAAATCAATTATTATTGGTCACCTTTTTCAGGTGGCTGGCAGGAGAGGTTTTTATTGTCATCCTATAAAAGTGGGGTTTTGAGCTTAATACAGGGAAATCACTTTTTTGTGTATCATGCTTTCATGATATTAATGTACAGGAGATAAATGTACTCATCACATCTATTGTTGACCTTTGGAGTATGGTTATAATGCATGCTCTGAAATGTCTTGCCATCTGTGTGTTACAGTTGGATGATTTGCATAATTTATGAGCAAAGGCCTAACCTGCTCTATCCATTGCAGGTAACTGACTGATCCAACATAACATATGATCAATGTACAATACATTTTAGCTAACTATCTGTAGTGTACAGTGAATATCAAAATGATTTGTGTATGATATATTAATGTAATGAGCTCAGCTACGTAGGGCTTCCAGTCTCCCCATAAGGTCCTCATCACCTTCTTCATTAGCCATTGCTGTGGCCCCTTGAGGCTCCTCTGTGGCTGGTAGGGTGTCTGTGACAGCCGTTGGGGCTTTTCCAAGATCACCTAAAGAAAGTAAAATCATTTAGCAATTGATGGATTGCTGTGTCCTCCCACCTGTTAGTATATGGGTTTCTTGTTTGTTTATTTCACAAGCTACTACTGATTCATTCATCATTTTCCCCAAGAGCTGAAAGAAATCTTCAACATGTTTTCTTTCCTTATTTCAATGTTTCACCAGTGCTCATCCTATCACCAGATAAGCCAATGAAAAAGTACTCTTTTGAAATAATTTGTAAAAAATTCTAAACTGGTTTAAACTTCTGGTGAAACTAGGGGAATGGTGAGTAAATTTGCTCACATAAAATACCTGTCTCTCCCACACCCCACTCCTACCACATGATGGAAATGAGTCTATAGTAAAAAAAAAAAGTATAGAACTGTTGTGAAAGTAGTGCAAGTACAATGATTGGTCTACATGTATATATTCTGATGATGACCATAATATATACCAAGCTTCACAACAAGCTCTGCATAATCTGTCCAATGATGGATTTTAAAAGTTGTGACTCTTGATATTTAGTGCAAGAATCCCACAATCCTGCAGCCTGGCAGCATCTTGGAGACAAACCGAAACAACCTTAAATGTATCAACCTTTGAAGATAATTCTATGCAAATAAAACAGGATAAAAGCCTTGCTTACACCAAGGAATGAACTCAGTACAGAGAAATCTTACAATTTTATGATTGTTACTTTACTGTCTCAAGTTTGTTGCTTCAGGTCACTTGTATTAGTTTCTTTGTGAGAAGCACTTGCTAGAGAATTTCAACATTGTGCTACATATATACAGAAGTGAGATTTGACTGGATAAAAGTCACAGACTTGGAGTAACCCTGGTGTACCTTGATCAGTCTCACATGAAAAGCTTGCAGCTTGCAGTTCACTCATCTAATTCTTATACTTATTCACATGTACAATACAGAGTTAACATGTTGTGGGTAATGTATCACAATATACAATGTGTAGTCATTAATATGTCAAGTTAACCACTGAATAAACATATTAATTCCTACTTCAAACGGCACTGGTCAGAAAGAACCTTTTCAGCTGGCAAGGATATATATAGCTTGGAAGAATCTATGTAGTCGCAAACACAAATACTCAACCCATGTTAGTAAAGCATAAAATGTAGGTCACAGTGACCTTCTTTGGTTCTAAGGGTGAGATGCATCTAATTATTAAGTTTCATGATTGGAACATAAATAGCACCCAATAAATGAAATTTAAATGCAAACTTTCAACAAAGTCACTGAAGAATGAAATATAGGTCACAAAGACCTCTTTTTGCAGAAAGGATGTAGAACTTATCAAAATGCACCCACTCACCAAGTTTCATGATTCGAGGCAGGATAGTGTGCATACTGCATGCCAAACATTCATGTGTTTATTAGCAAAACAAAAAACTTAACCAAAGCCAGCTGAAGACGAAATATGGCTCATGATGAGCTTTTTCTGTTGTAAGTGTGTGTTAGTAAACGAGATGCAAATCATCATCAATTTCATTATTCTAGCATGAACAGAGCTGAGAAATGAACATCAGACACAAAATTTAACCCAAGTCAGTGACGCATAACTATGGACCATAATGACCTACTACCGATTCTGAATGAGTAGTGCTCATCAAGATGCATCTCCTCACCAAGTTTCATGATTCTAGACAGGATAGTATGTACACAGCATGTACAAAATGTATGTGGTAAAGAACTAAATGCAAAAATGTAACCTGAACTGTAAAATGAGAAATGTAGGTCACAGTGTTCTATTTTTGCATGGGTGTCATACTAAGCCAGATGTATACAATTATATAGTGAAATGATTTGAGTGTGAACAGTAAAACATAAAATGTAACCCAAGTCAGGGAAGGACAAAATATGGGTCACAGTGACCTACTTTTTAAAAATGATGGTGTAATACTCATCAACATGCATCCTCTCACAAAGTTTCATGATTCCAGGTATAACAGTATTATACAGGAGGTAAAAAAAACTAAGTGGTCTTGAGCTAAATGCAAAAACTTATCATAAGCCAATAAAATGTGAAATGTAGGTCACAGTTACCTTCTTCTGCAGTAAGGATGTAGTACTAATAGAGATACATATAATCATCTAGTTTGATGATTCTGGCATGAACACTGCTTGAGACTGAACCCAAGTCTGTGAAGCATGAAATATGGGTCACAGTGACCTACTTTTGTGATAAAGATGTAGTACTCATCAAGATACATCTCCTCACTAAATTTCATGATTATTGCATATAAAAGTATGTCTACAGGGTGCCTAAAACCTATTTTGTCATGATCTAAATGCAAAATCTTATCCTAAACCAGTAAAATGTGAAATACAGGTCAAAGATACCGTCTATTGTTGTAATGGTTTGTACTAACAGAGATGCATTGAGTCATCAAGTTTGATGATTCTTGCATGAATGGCGCTTGAGAAATAAATATGAGCAGAGCTTGAGAAATAAACTTAAAACAAAATTTAACCAAAGTTAGTGAAGCATAAAATACAGGTCACGCTGACCTGTTTTTGTGATTAGGGTGTAGTATTTATCAATATGCATCCTCTCACTGAGTTTCATGAATCCAGTTACAACAGTATATATACAGGGTGCAAAAAAGAGCTCTCTGGGCATGAGCTAAATGCCAAAACTTAACCTTAGCCAGTGAAATGTAGGTCACAGTGATCTTCTTTGCTGTAAGTGTGGTACAAACAGACATGCATGCAATCATCTAGTTTTATGATTCTAGCATGAACAGAATTTGAGAAATTGACTTAAAACCTAAAACTCCAACAAAGTCAATGAAGCATGAAATATGGGTTACTGTGATCTATTTTTATGATGAGGGTGTAGTATTTGTCAAGATGCATCCCCTCTCCAAGTTTCATGATTCCAGGTGTAACAGTATTTATATAGTGTCCCAAAAATTTGATCTAAATGGAAACTACTTAACCAAGAATGTACAACTAGTGCTCATGTATGTACAAAGTTAGCCCCCTCAACCTCCTCCCCAGAGGATAGGTGGTGTAAAACCCTCTCCAAACTGTTGCCTAGGACCTAGAAAGAAAGAATGGTTGAGAGTCAGTGAGGCTGTACATATGCATTTGCTTTAATCTGTATGAATGCTGACATCATTGCCAGTACAATCAGCTCGTCCCTACTTTGTAGAGGTGAGCTAAAAAGGGGAGATAATCTACCTGCAGTCAGTTCCCAGAGAACCTTGTCAACTTCCTCCTGTGCTTCTTCTTCCAACTCTTCCTGGTCGTCCAAGCCCTCCATTGTGTCTTCCAGCATCTCCTCTATTATCCCAGCCTGTAAAATAATACAATACATGCATCTAAGAAATATACATAAAATGGACTACCGTTATCGACATAGTAATTAATGACTTCTTTGAAGGCAAAAAGACATGCATCCATGGAGAGATGTTGCCTAAAGCCAAACTGATTGTCTTGGAGTTCTATTTCACATCTTCAAAGCAAAATTAGTTCTAAAGCTTTGGATATCACAGTAGCCATGGCAATAGGTCGATAACTGTTTTTGTCAGATATATATTTAGCCTTGAACATGATTATTGGTATTAGAGTTACTCTAGTGAGGCCAAAAGGAATAAAGTGATGCACCAACTTGCTATTCAAACAAAACATAAGTAGCACATGTAACCTTTCACTAGCATATTTAAGGTGCTCCACTTCAAGAGAATCATTAGCCAGTGAATGATAGGTTTTTAACTTAGCAATAGTATTATTAATCTCATGCCAATGTACAAACTCAATATCTCCATATGCATTATGTTTATTTAAGTCAGCCAATATACTTATTTTGTGTTTTTCATCTTTAATTGAGTTAAGTATTTCACAATAATGACTTTGACACATTATATCAATGTCTTGCTGGCCTGTCATGTTGCCCACAGAGTTGGCTAGGGGAGAGTGTTTTATTGACTCTTGGCAAACATCTTTCCAAAATGAAATAATATCTTTACTGCTCAACTTCTTGGCATAGGAGTCTGCCCTGTATCTTGTTTCTTCCATCTTCCACAATCTTAAGGCATACTTAAACTGGGCCCTGGATTTCCTCATCATATCGCATAAAAGACCTTGCCTAGGCTTACCATTATCACGCAATCAGATATAATAATCCATAGCAATGTCCCACCATACATCTCTAGTTTCAACATTAGATTGGATATATCACATCTTTAAGTAAATCAGAATGAAAATGCAGACAGAGGGGTGTGGATTTGGGTGGGGGTGGTGGTTGAAAGGTAAAAATATTTTGAAAAATACTGATGTTTGCAATGTCCTACCATACATCTCAAGTTTCAACATTAGATTAGATATATTGCATCTCTACGGTATAAGTTTTATTGTTCTGCATCCAAGTCCTGCAAACTTTCTGACAAATAGTGACACAGATTTACCATGATCCTAGCAATATTTTGGATGACGTACTGCTCTACATATATGATCTGACCAAAGTACACCATCATTAACAGAAAAAAACCTGCGTGCAAACATTAAAAGATAGAAAAGGGAATATGTAGTTTAATTACTGGATAAATGCTAATGATACACAAAAAGTTTCAGTTTGTACTGACGCAAATGACCCACAGTTTAATTTTTCAAAGTGACCCCCCCAAAAATGCATTAAGGTATCATTTGTTGTGTTCTGCCAAAGAGCAAAACTAGAGAGAAGGCCCTACAGATTTATGTTATGCAAATATTGTTCTTTGAAGAATGGGTAAATAAAAATGCTAGCATGACTTTTTTTTTCCAATTACCATAGGTCTACTGGCTCCTGTTAGAGATGAATGAGCCTTATTATAATTAATATCATGGCCATTGTGACCTTGCCCTTTGACCTTTTGGACAAGGGAACACTGTTGATCTTCTATTGAACCATATTTTAAACTTTGTTGACATTCTAGTAAATATAATTATAATAATTTTTAAAAAATGATAAAAAGTTTTTGTAGAACTCACAGCACTGTGGCTGTTATTTTACCTCCCTCCCACCTTTTTTCCCTTGGCCAAATTTTGTTACAGCAACAAAATGAAATAGTTAAGATTTTGTCATCCCTATAGGTAGCTTTTCACTAAATGTACATTAAAGTGACAAGGATGTTTAGAAACAAATATTATACAAATAAAGAGGACATCTTAACATAAGCAATAGTAAAAATGTTATCAAAATCTATCAAGTAGTTTTGAAGTTATGTGCATATAGTGAGTTTTCAGGGGAAATAACTCATCACAAACTTATTACTTTTTCCTGATTTTGTTGATATCACAGATGAGGAATATGAATGTAAAATAATGTAAATTTTCTTTAACAGTACTTAAGACCAATTCTGTTTCTTTTACTCTGAATAAAGTACATCTAAATTAACATTCATCTTCAGATAAATACATTTGTAGATGAGAAGGAATAAATATTATTTACATTATCAATAAAATGGATGTTTAAATTTAGGACTTTTTTTGAATTAAATCTGAAGTTTCTGGATAAACAAATGAAAATAATTTCCAATATATCCTTAAAACATCATTTCTAATGTGTCTAGTGACATAAATAAAGGTCTAGTGACATATAAATAAAGGTCTAGTGACATATTAATAAAGGTCTAGTGACATATAAATAAAGGTCTAGTGACATATAAATAAAGGTCTAGTGACATATAAATAAAGGTCTAGTGACATAAATAAAGGTCTAGTGACATATAAATAAATGTCTAGCAACATATAAATAAAGGTCTAGTGACATAAATAAAGGTCTAGTGACATAAATAAAGGTCTAGTGACATATAAATAAAGGTCTAGTGACATATTAATAAAGGTCTAGTGACATATAAATAAAGGTCTAGTGACATATAAATAAAGGTCTAGTGACATATAAATAAAGGTCTAGTGACATATAAATAAAGGTCTAGTGACATATAAATAAATGTCTAGCAACATATAAATAAAGGTCCAGTGACATAAAAATAAAGATATAGTGACATAAAAATAAAGATCTAGTGACATATATATAAAGGTCTATCATCATATAAATAAAGATCTTTCAACATAAAAATAAAGATCTAGTGACATATAAATAAAGGTCTAGTGACATATAAATAAAGGTCTAGCAACATAAAAATAAAGATCTAGTGACATAAAAATAAAGATCTAGTGACATATAAATAAAGGCCTAGCAACATATAAATAAAGATCTAGCGACATACAAATAAAAATCTAGCGACATAAAAATAAAGATATAGCGACATAAAAATAAAAATCTAGTGACATATAAAGATCTAGTGACATATAAATAAAGGTCCATTAGATATAATTCTGAGATTTGAAGAAATTTTAATTTTATTTAAATCATCTAAATTTCAATTTACATCGCTGCATAAATTATCCAAATAACTGCCTGAATTTGTAGCATGAGCTTCCACATCTTTGAACTTATATATTGCAACAAAACTACAATTAATTTGAATTAAAAGAGATTATATATTGTATCTATCCCCTGACATCATCAGAACTCATCAATATTAACAAGATTGCCCTAAGTTATCTTCCCAAACATTTTTTAAACTTTAAAATATTTATTGAAGTTTTTAACCAATCTTGATGGAATTTTCACTTTTGTTTATGTTAAGGTGTCCTCTTTATTTTTATTATATTTATTTCTAAACTTCCATGTCACTTAAAGAGACAGAGAATTTAATTGTTTTTGTTGTTGTTGAAATAAATGAAGATCACAATACTGCAGTTCAACCTCTTGTAATTAGCCAGCAAGAAGATAATTTTGTCCATTTCTGAGATGGATGAAAACGGGATGTTAAATATACATTAAACAAACAGCAGGAGGAAAGAAATCAGAACCTGGCTGTTGAAGGGAGGACAGTAACCATTATGGAAGCTTAATGTACAAATGGTTTCACCTTCATCATTTCTTTCGACATTTCTCTCATTGTTGCCATGATCTCTGGAACCTTAATCAAGCTCTGCATACTCTTCATTACTACAGTGCTCTTTTCCAGGGCACCAGCAAGACGAAGAGTTGCTGAAATGCAGAAGAAATTTAAATTAGGAATAACTTCTCTGCCTCGCGAGTCCAGTCCTCCCCAAAAGATGAAAATATTTGTCTTTCTTATCTATATATCATATAGACTATAACCATTGTATCTTTGGGATGAAAATCGTCTGAGAAACCATTATAATTAGCTTTCCTGTTTCAGCTAGGTGGTTACTCATATACTGGATGTTCACATTAATGAGGAAGCTTGCATTTTCAGGAAGGTAGGGAGGTTTTAACTGTATTGTGATCAGGTAACTATTCTTGGAGAAACATAATTTACAATGAAAATTAACTGTAATGTGATCAGGTAACTATTCTTGGAGAAACACAATTTACAATGAAAATTTCCTTTCTCCATCAAATGCATTACCAAATTGTTTTTACAATGAATAATGGGTTTGAGAAGGTGAAATGCATAAGAATCCAACCTCTACATTGTAATCCATTACAGGATGTGATGATAGGGATCCTAATGTGAATGGTAAGACCATTCTTCTAAGAATGAGGCAGCACGAACATCGGATGGCTATGAAATCAAGCAAAAAGTAATTATTGTAAAGCTTTAACAAGAGAGCAAGAAGAAATGTATGAGGTCTCCTTAGTAAAGAACATTTCTGGATTAATCCAGTGAAAGCTTTAAATTAATGCCCATGTTGAGGTTATGCTAGCATCAACAAGGTCTAGTGGATGTCTGGACAATCATCACAGGGTCCACCAGACCCAGTTCTTTTCTTTGCAAGGTTAAATCCTGAAGATAACAAGTGGCCCAAGTGGGCATAATCTTGCTCACCTGGTTACATAACTTAACAGCTAACCATTTCACTAAGCGAGCCTATGTAGCACTGTAAGAACATATCCTGTTTAAACTATCTCCCAAAGTTTATATCATGCTGATTTTACCTATTTTACTATATTCTGATAAACATTCTTTCTCAAGATAAATGCATAATTAATATGCCCAGTCTCTTGCTATTAGTCATTATCAAAAACAACCAAGATCTTGATGATATAATCCATTTACCAAGTTTTATAGTAACCTGATGAGAAATATAGTCTCCAGATCTAGAGAGATAACAAGCTCAGCCAATCAAATGCAAGGCATCTCATTACTGTGCACTGATTTCACTTATTATAGAAGCTGTCTATGACAATGTTAATACAAGCTAAAGGTTGAGTAAAACTGATTCACATTTTATCTCCAGAATTGCAACAAGCTCAGTCAATCAGATACAAGATTACCTCATTAATATTCATAGGTTTTCCTAATAATCAAACTCACCCAACATCTTGATAATATAAGACTACCATACATGTGACAAAACCAGGATTTCAAACCAGTAGATTTACAAATTTTGATCAGTAGATTGGCTTCTAAACCAGTAGATTTACAAATTTTGATCAGTAGATCAGAAATATAGATGCAAGATTGTTGACAAGCCCAGCCAATCACATGCAAGGTCAAATCAATAATATGCATGAACTTCACTCATACTCAACAAAGATCTTGACAACAGGGGCCTATTTTCCAAGGTTGATGAAAATCCTGTCAATGATAGTCTCTAGAGTGATAAAATAAAATCCCTGTATCAGATGCAAGTCTAGATACCCTTATAAATATAGATATAGTTCTTGCTCATAACAACAAGAGTTCCTCTAAAGGACTGATGCTCTACTGGGCGCAAAGAATGTCCAGGAATTCGAGATAAGACCATTTCTTCCTTTAACTGCCAAGTGTTGAAACCATCTCTTATTTATGACCAACAAGACATAATTTAGGACCAACAAGACATCATAAGAAGTCTTCTGGCAGAAACTCCATGTTGATATAACTTTCCATTTTGGAAGAGTAATGATAACAAGATATTCAAGTTGGCTGCCATTGTAGCCATATTGGATATCAGACTGGCACCATTTCTATTTACAACCAACTAGATATCATAAGAACCCTTGTGGTTGAAGCACAATATTGATATAACCAGCCATCTAGGAGAAGTAGTGATAACGATTTTCAAGATGGCCATTGTCGCAGCCATATCAGTTGTCAGATCAGCACCAATTTCATTTATGACCAACTAGACATCATAAGAAGTCTTTCAGTGAATACCCCATCCTGATAATGACCATTCATTTAGGAGTACTGATAACAAGATTTTCAAGAAAGCCACTGTGGCAGCCATACTGGATGTCTAAGCAGCACTATTTTTATTTAGGATCAACCAGACCTCATAAAAAGTCATTAAGTAAAAACCCCATGTTGATATGACCATCCATTCTGGATGAGTAGCAAATTACAAGATATTTTCAAGATGGCCACTGTGGTGGCCATATTGGATGTGCAAGTGGCACCAATTTCATTTAGGACCAACTAGATGTCATGCAAACCCCATGGCCATATTACTTTTTGTTCAGAAGGAGAAGTAATAACAAGATTGTCAAGAGGACCACTGTGAATCACAATCATGCAATTGGAAAACCAGTGCAGGGGGTGGAAGCACCCAGTGGGAAGACTTAGAACCACCTGACTCCGAATGGTGGAGTTGGACTGCAAGGAGTTCAACCTCGGAGAGCACACCAGATGGCAAAATGAACAAGATCACATCTACTGGTTCTAACTCGCATCTACAGTAATGCTGCCTTGGGTGGTATGCTAATGATGATGGCTGTGGTGGCCATATTGTACATCAGATTGGCGCCATTTGCATTTTGGACCAACTAGACATCATATGCAGCCTTTTAGTGAAAACCCCATGCTGATATGACCAACCATTCAGGAGGGTAGCAATAAAAAGATTTCAAGATGGCCACTGTGGCGGCTATATTGGATGTACGAGTAGCACCATTTTCAGTTAGGACCAACTAGACATAAGAAGCCTTCTGGTAAAACCCCATGTCAGTATGACTTTCCATTCAAGAGGAGTAGTGATTAAAAAAATTTACAAGATGACTGCTGTAGCAGCCATATTGGATGTCAGATCAGCACCATGAGTTCGTGTGATTCTCTCCACAATGAAAGGGCTGAACTTCTTTCTGCTCAAGGTTTTCCTGACAAGAGTAAAGCATGAAGGAGAAGTCTATCTGAACATTACTAGAAGACCTGTAATCTTGGTTGTTTGTGCAGGTTGTGAAATGCCTGGATCTTCGTAGGGATGACTATTGCAAGACTGAGTAGGTCACGGACTCTGGATTGTCCCATCTCAGAGGGGCAAACAGAATCACCTTGCAGCTGTGATGCCTTATTTCCTGAACTGCTCTGGGAATTAGCACTGTGGTCAGGAAGGCATACCCCAAGATTCAATCCCAGCTGGATGACAAAGCACCCATTGCACTGGCTCCTGGGTTCAGTACAATAGACACAGAGACTGGCAGCTTGTGATTCCACCTGGTCACAAAGTGATCAACCATCAGACAACCTCAAAGAGTGCAAATCCAAAGGAAGACTGACATGTGGAGAGACCACTTGGTGTGTAGTGTCTGAGCTCCCTTTGTTCAAGTCAGTTGGCACATTACATCTGCATGTGATGTGCCTTATCTGACAGTGATTCGATGCAAAATAATTCCACACTGGAACACAATGATCTGGTGATTAGGTTCCCCTTGTCTGCAGAGGTAATTGACCACCAAAGAATTGTCTGACATTATGAGGGCAACCTTTCTGTAAAGCTGGTTCTGCCAAGAATGAAAGGCATTAATTTTCAAATTTCCAAGATATTTATGTAAAGGCTCTCTCCTCTGGCCTCCAGTTGCTGCCAATGGTAGAGAAGTGAGACAAAAGGTGGGCACCCCAAACTTGAATGCTGGCCTCCATACAGACCATAACTTCTGAGTGATGGGTTTCCAGAGGAATTCATGCCAATAGCCAATCCCAATTCTGTCACTTATGCAGAGAGTGTCATATGTTGGTCGAGATCTGAATACAAACTACTGAGCTACAAGAGCCATTTCCAAAGAGTGCATGAACAACCAGACCAGATGAAGGTATGAGTCCCATATTTTTTCCAACCGTTTGTAATCTCCTTAATCTTAAGGGATTGATGCAGAAAACAGATGACAGGATGGACATCTTCATCATCTGCATCCACTGATGTCCTGACCTGGTATGCCTGACTCAGTTGGAGAGTGCATTCAACAGGAGAAATGATTTTACTGATCCCTTCAATCACAGCCTTAATACTGAAATCAGTTCTTTCCATGGTAGAATTTAGATTTTTCATCTGGTTGAGGTTATCCCCAATTGCACTGATAGAGCCATCCTCATCTGGTAAGCCTTCAATCTGCATTCAGACCATGAAATGGGTAACTTTACCAGTGAAATGAAAATGGAAGATAAATGTAATGCAGAATGAATGCAAATGAAATGTAGAATGATTTCATTTGCTTGTTTTTGTTGGTTTTAATGGTAATTTTAACACATTTAATTTGCTACATCATACAGAGGAAATGGGAGCTAAGTGACTTTGCCAATGAAACACCAAGGCAGCCAAACCAGGCTGGTGAAATGCAGAATAAACACAAATGAAATAATGAACATAGAATGATGATTGATGAACAAAAACAAAATGAAGCACAAGTACATTTCATGAATGGATTTGAAAATCTATTCACATTTATTTCAGATGCAGCTAAACTCCATGACTGAAAACCATTTTGCATGATAATCTGTCATCAGACCCTTTTGCATGATAATCTGTCATCAGATTCTTTTGCATGATAATCTGTCATCAAACCCTTTAGCATGATAATCTGTAATCAGATTTTTTATTTTTTACAATGACAGACTGAAAACCCTTTTACATGATAATCTGTCATCAGATACTTTATTTTTTTAACAATGACAGACAATTTTTCACTACTTAAATAAAGCCCTGAAATTGTTCTAACAACCATCAATGCTATGATGAGATCATCACTGGTATTTGTATCTATACAGTTTTTATTTGAACAAAATTAAATCAAATTTGCTGACAAATATTCTATAACTATATTTATTTATCACAAATTCAAAACTGGACTGGTCAGGAACTGTGATGATAAAGGAGGATATACGTGGTGGGTGTGGCTGCTAGAAAACTCTGGGGAGGTCAGTGGAACACCCAATGTGCCAAGTCTAACAAGCACTCTGGCCCAGCTCCAGCATGCAGGGTTACTTTTGTCAACTGAGGAGCCAAATGAAAGGAGTGAATTCTCCTGGCATATCCAAGTCAGCTATCAAAAGATGGGAATACAGGCAAAATAAGAAATTCCCCATGGCCAACATTTGTAACATAGTTTCTTGGATAATTCTTCTAATCTGGCACTCGGACAACAAAAATGATATGGTGGCAAAAGGTTTGCATCCATGGTTCCCAATTCTTCTTCAAGCTGACCAGAACTGCGGCAGAAGGCAAAAACTGGGAATCTTGGGAGGGGAAGGGGCCACTGGGGCATCCCCCCTATTCTAGCAACAAACTCTGTATTGAGATGAAGGCTCAGGACTTCTGAATCAGACAACTTAGATCTTGCATGCTTCTCTCTGCCTTTCAACAGCTTCTGCAGCACTGTAGGCCAAATACCCTCTGACCAGCTAGCACAGTCACTGTAAAGGTTGGGGGAAGTACAGTTCATGCATGTCATCTGACACCTTGAACTACAGAGGAGCCTTGTTAATCCGGACACCTTCGTTCCCAGTGAAAATTTCCAGATTAACGAGTTTTCCTGATAATTGAATCATGCACATTTTTTTTTTATGATGTCATCATACCGTATATATTTACATGTACTGTACATGTACATGTATTTGCTAGCTGTAAATGTACTGTATATGCAATAATGGTTGAAATAAATTAATGAATACATCTACTGACTTGTGTTTATTTCACTTTATTATAACATGCACTTGTACGGCCTGCACTTTGTTCATGTCTGCACTATCTGCTTCTCCCTCATACAATTTTCATTTGATGCCCCGCCGATTCTTGAAGCGTTGTAGCCAACCACGAGAATAGGCAAAGTCAGTGATGCCGAGTTGGTCTCCGAGTATCTTTGCCTTGGCAATGAGCATTTCATCGTTGACGGCAGCGTGGTGGGCCGACATGTCCGAGAACCACATGAATACAGCATCATCGACTTGTTGATATTTGGCGTGGCGAGCGCGGGTTAGGTCTGCTGAGTCGGCCGGTACGGGCAACCATTTGTCCTTGTTTTTTATGATGTCCGCAATTGTTGACTTGCCAATGTCTAAGTATGAGTAAGCTATAATTTGTCCTAGCAAATCTTCTTTTTTATGCTGGCCGATATCTCTACTCGTCTACACTTACTTGATGATGTCGCCATAATAATATAAAAAGTACAATGAATACAAACTGATATCTCGCAGTTAAATGCGTCATGGTAAACTTATCAAATGCAGTCATTTCTATAAGTCGTATTTTACAACTGTTATAGCTGCTAATGAACCGATAATTGACGTCCCCTTTTATTCTGAAATGAAGCCCTATACTGTCCACAGCTTAAGTCAATCCACTTTATTTGTTCAGCCATCAACAAACTGTGATTGTTACATACAATTGGTAACGAGACTTAATGACACACTTAATTTATTAACTACATGTTACGTCAAAAAGTGTGGACGATTTGATCCCAGTGTGTTATTTAATTATTAAGACCCCCGTCGGGGACTAACTAAAACAGACATTGTTTATACAATTGCTGGTAACAATACGGTCACGCTATTTGAAGTTTTTCCACACACATGATCACGTGATCAATTTATAACTTTAACGTGCCACTAGAATTTGACCAATCAGAGATTGATACGTTGACACACCTCCAAATTTGCATAGGTGAATTGGTGTTATCCGACTGACTGTATTTTCATATACGATTTTTCGAATTTTCTAATTTTTGGACAGATTATTTCCGGATTATCGAGGCAAGTTTTATAGTAATTTTACACTTTGGTCCCCGATTTTGATTTCCGGATCCCGAACACGGATTTCTTGATTAACAGAGCAAAATAACGTTTGGGAAATCCGTTCCCATTGAACTCTGTCCGGATAGCGAGGTTTCCGGATTAACGAGGCTCCTCTGTACTTACATTTCATGCACCTAGTTGCATACATGCCATAACATGACATGTCATGCAAAAAACATGATTTTGGACCCTCAAACCCCCCGACACGGTCGTGTTTTGGAAAACACAATTTTCTGCAATCTTAGCAAAAACAAAAATTTCTCACCAAAAAAATAGAAATAAAAAAAATGTACATTTCTTGACCACAGTGATATATGCCCGTAATCTGTGGTATGTATAAACAGTAAACAGTCTTGCTCAGAGCTCATATAAAACTATCCTCGGGGCAGTTTATACAGATGTTTTAGAGACTATTAAAAAGTAAGGTGGTCGGAGATAACAGACACCTTTCAGAGATTTACTGAATTGGCTCACAATAGCTAGGGTGATGAGTTGTGTCAAATCCTTTGAGCACTGCTGAGGGAGAGCCCATTAGGCTAATTTGCATAGGTAAAGTACTTGGCCGACCACCACAAACCTTGAATGTTTTCATTGCCAGATTCATTGATTTGGAATGGATATTTATTGCCATCTTACAGATTTTATCACTTTTAGCAACTTTGGCCATTGCTTGCGCCTACATAGACCTGGATGCACATTTGCGAAGGAAAAGTGTAGGTATATTTGTGAACACAAATGACACTTGCATTAGACCTAATGTCAAAACAACTACTGAACTATTGAAAGCAGCAAAGACTGCATATAATTAAAACTATATTCCACTGTCCAGTGGATTTGAAAGACAGTAACTTGGTGTATTTTTGTATTTTAATGTCTGTGTGGTTGTGACCATGTTTGTGGTGATGTTGGCCCAAAGGACCAGAATACAAGGCCCGAATTTTTATCAGCTGTTTTGGTGCCCCAAGATCTCTGGCACCAGGGGCAACCGCCTCCCCCCTCCCCCGTTAGTACGCTACTGGTTATTTGACAATGCTAAGTCTACCATTTTTTTTGTAAGTATATTAAATGTTTCAGAGAAAACAGATTGTATTTTCTTTTATTCAGATTTGAATTTCCAGTCATTTGCTATTGGCTGATTTGCAAAGATAGCTCATTCTCATTTGGATGACGTCGCTTTTGCGGGGTCACGCACACTGACCCCCCTTGGGTCCTCAAAACACACTTTTTGAGTCTCAAAAAAAAACCAACACTGTCTGGGAATATGACAAGTATGTAGTTGCCATTGTGTACCAACGACAATGAAAAAAAGACTCAATTATAACAATATACATAAGTTGCACACTGTAGCAAAATAAGGCACAGAAGAAATATATGAAAATAAAGTGAAGTTCAAGCTGAAGGTACCACAATAAAATGTTATTAAGAAATGCATGTGATGAAACAAACAAGAGTCCCTTGAAGGGACTGATGCTCTACTAGCTAAATAGAATCTCCAGGAATTCAAGATAAGCCCATTTCTTCCTTTTAACTGCCAAGTGTTGAAAGTATCTCTGATATTCTTCAGCGATAACAAGATTTTCTGATTAGCTGGGGTAGTGACAACAAGATTGTCAAGACAGACATTGTTGCAGCAATATTGGTTGTATGACTGGCACCATTTTCATTATTTAGGACCAACAAGGTATCATAAAAAGTCTATTGGTGAAACCCCATGTTGATATGGCCATCCATTTGGAAGGAATAGGGATAACAGTTTTAAAATGATCATAATGGTAGCCATACTGAGGGTCAATTTGCATCATTTTTATTTAGGACCAATGAGACACTTTAAGAACTCTTCTCATGAAAAACCCATATCAAAATAACTTTCCATTTAAGAGGAATAGCAATAACAAGATTTTCAAGATGGCTGCTTTGATGGCCATATTGGATATCACATTGGCATCATTTCCATTTAGGACCAACAACTTGACATCATAAGAAGTCTTTTGGTGAAAACACAATGTCAACATGACCAGCCATCGAGAAGTTAGCAATAACAAGTTTTTCAAGATGGACATTGTGTCAGCCATACTGTAGCTCAGATCAGCGCCATTTTTATTTACGATCAACTAGACTTCATAAGAAGTCATTCAGAGAAAACCCCATGCTGATATGACCATTCATTCAGGAGAAGTAGTGATAACAGATTTTCAAGATTTTCACTGTGGCAGCTATATTTGTTGTCTGAGCAAGAGCACCTTCCTTTAAGACCAACTAGATATCTTAAGAAGTCCTTCAATAAAAAACCCATGTTGATATGACCATCCATTCAGGAGGAGTAGTGATAACAAGATTTTCAAGATGGCTGCTGTGGTGGCCAAAATTAGACATCAGATCAGCATTATTTTCATTTAAATTCAAATAGACATCATAAGAAGTATTTTAGTGAAAACTTCATGTTCATATGACCGTCAATTCAGGAAGAGCAGTAATAACAAAATTTTCAAGATGGCCAATGTGGCAGCCATATTGGACATCAGATCGGAACCATTTTCATTTCAGATCAACTAATCATCATAAGAAGTCTTCTGGTGAAAATGACATGTCAATATGACTTTCTGGAGAAGTAGCGATAACAAGATTTTCAAGATGGCTGCTGTGGTGGCCATACTGGATGTCAGATAGGCACCATTTTCATTTAGGACCAACTAGATATCATAAGAAGTCTTTCAGTGAAAACCCAATTTTTATGTGATCATCCATTCAGGAGGAATATCGATAACAAGATTTTTCAAGATGGCCACTGTGGTGGCCATGTTGGATGTCCAAGCAGCACTATTTTCTTTTAGAACCAACTGGACCATGGAATGAATGTGTGTGTAAAGTTTCATGGCAATCCTCCAAGTAGTTTAGGAGGAGTAGCAATAGAAAACTTGTTCTAATAGATGGACAGATGATGGACAACAGTCCATCACAATAGCTCTTCTGGTCTATGACCAGGAGAGCTAAACACGGCATAGTCGGAGACTAGGTCCACAAAAAGTGGAGGATAAATACAACATTTAAGGATGAAAATATAAAAAACAATACGGTAGCAACTGTTTGAAGTAAACACAGATCGATACAAAAATACTGAATTTGTAAGTGGATGGCTCATACATGTATTTTGGAGAGAAATCTAACATATTTTGGGAAGTGACAGATATGATGCTACATGCACAGGCCATACTGAGTAAAAACTAAAACTCACGAACATCCAGTACCTAGTGGATCCAGCGCCAACATTTCTACCAATGTGATTCAGAAAGCCCCCTCTCCTCCGTGCTCTAACTGATACATTCTTCGTAATCAAATAAGCTCAGCTATTTTATAACTTAACTTTATTATTACAAAAAAATATTATTTTTTACGTGTGTTGGCTTTATTTGATCCCTTTCTGAGAAAAAAGAATTATAATGCATTTTATATTGTTTCATTGCAAATGTTGCATAGAGTATGAACTAGCTGTTGGTTCCACTTGTTCCTTAAATCACTATATGCTGTGATATTAGTAAGGACATTGATGAGAAAAGAGAAATAGCATAAAGTATTTGAATACAAGTATTTTGGGAAATAAAAGAAAGAATAGTTAAATGATCTATGAAAATTAGATGTAATGCTTATTTACAGCATTCCTTCATTTAAGTGTAACTGCTGTTGAAAATGCTTGTATGAAAAAAGTGTGATTTATTCTCTGTGATTTAAGATGTATTAATTGTTGTCACCAATCTGAATAAATAATCTACATAAAGCGTAGATAGATGCAAACATTTATACTTCTAATTACAGGTAGCCAACTTTTCTGATAAAAGTTAAATCCTCCTGAAAGTACATCTCAATTTATCCACACATTTTCAATCCAAAGGAACAGGTCTGTAGAATACTAGTCTAAAAACTATTGCTAATTAAACACTTTGTATACACACTAATTACAGCACAGTATTAAAGCACATGTGCTAATTAAACACTATGTATACACACTAATTACAGCTCAGTATTAATGCAGGTGCTAATTGAACACTATGTATACACACTAATTAAAGCACAGCATTAAAGCACGTGTGCTAATTGAACACTATGTATAAATACTAATTACAGCACAGTATTAAAGCACATATGCTAATTGAACACTGTGTATACACACTAATTACAGAACAGTATTAAAGCTCACACTTCCTGATTTTGTGACAAAACCACTAAATATGCCTCATGTCAATCAAGTCTCCTGGAACACAAATGTTTTTCACATAAATATTCCCAAAATTGCAGAATTAGAGAAATTAGCTTTCTCAAAGTCACAGAAAATTAGTTCCAATCAATCAACATTTTCTTGTGAATTGCAATTATTCAGTTAGGGCTGTTCCATTTAAACATACATGATACCCAGGGAAGGAACTTTTTAAAAAATATATGCCATGGTACTCTGATTACTTAAAGAGTTCATATGAAAATGATACAAAATTGTAAAATGCATGCATGGGTGGCTACTCCACATCAAAAAAGCTTCCCTGAGTCCCAAGTATATTTTATTGGAACAGCCCTTTGCAAGAATTGGCCCGAGTGTTGATGTTTTATGGTCCACTGATACAATGCATTTATCTTCACCAGTGACATCTTTTTCTGCCTGATGGTCTGCATTCTCTATTTTGCATATCAGTCATGGAAGTGTGAATATAGTTCCTTATAGTGTTTGTTTACTGCCAAGTCTAATGGTTGGTGTTTGTCTGTACATGATGCAGGCACAAAAGAGTGATTCCATTCTCTTTCCCTTTAGCTAGCATCTTTGCACTTTGATGGGCTTTGTACACATTAATGATTGCCACAGCCTCCTGATTGGAGAGACCAAGGGGCAGTTGGTCATCTGTTTCATTTACATATGGATTGATGACATTGTCCACATGCATGTACCTTGAATTGTATCACTCTAAGGCCACCATGTTAAAGCCATGATCATCAGAATATAATGATGCTGCAATTTTTGGGACAGTGGTTTAAGTGAAAGCTCATCACTTGCCTTGGTTTTTGGCCACACTGATTGTGTTGGATGTTCAGAACTCCAGCAAAAACATGGTGTAAGGCAGGGGTGTCAAACATACGGCCCACTGGCCGTATATGGCCCGCCAGACTCATTATTTACTATTATTTATTATTATTCATATCAAATCTGGCCCGCCATAGCAAATCAGTTTGACACCACTGGTGTAAGGGATTGACCTTGACAGGTGTTTGATTTGTGTAAGTATCAGCAGTAGTATTGTTTTAACTAATCAAGCAACCATCCTCTGTTGTCATATTTTTGTTCTTTTGTATTCTATATTTTTGTATTTGTACAGTCAATTTAATCCACAATATTAAATACCTGTAAATATGCAAACTCTAACAGAGTCAAATCCACAGTAATGCCCTGTAATTCATCATACTCCTTTTATTTACAGTTTATATTTTGGGTGTATAAAATATTATACAAAAAATATTCAGCTGATTTACAAGTACATGTATGTACATTTGAACATTTTGTACATGTATTAGTATACATAGAGGATATTTTCTCTTCCTGTGTTTATACTGAATATATTTCATTGTGTGGTACAAAAAACGTGATATTTGAACAAGTGTCAAAGCCATAAGTTAAAATGTCAATTTTTGTATCCCAAAATTAAATCCAGTATTTACACAGGAAAAGAAAATTGTCTTTTTATTATATACCATACTTGCTTCTGAATCAAAGTTTTGAAAAGTGAATTCACTCTTCACCACACCACGACCCCTTTTCATAAGTTCACTTCAATTTTAATTGCATTTATTCACTGATCATTTAAATATTAGCAATCTGAGAGAATGGTAGGTTTGGCATAACCTAATATGTTGCAATGAATTAAATGTTTGACACTTTGTAAACTATTTTACCATATCTGACCACAACAGCAAGTCCAACTGAGTGATGCAGCACACCTGATATTAAATATTGTTGTCAAAGTTGTTAAAGGGACATAACTTCATAAAGCCAACAGCAACGAGTCAAATATCGTCAGCAAAAAATAATTTCCATGCCTAAAAGATAATGCAGTGTCTATTTACTGCTCAAGCTCACAAAATGCTAACTTTTCTTGCTGCAAGTATAACTTATATTGGCACACACAATCAAGTGTCACATGACATGATGGAACTTTTTTTACTTTCACATGTGAAAATATAAGAATTAAAAAAATATGAAAAATATTTCACCAATAATTTCTTTTATTTCACACTTAAGTATATACTAAAAAGTATTTCTCCATCTGAAAAACTAAAGTACAGGTACTGTAAAACCTCAACAACTCAAACAACAATTACACGAATACATGGCAACTGTGTTTCTTAGTCAAAAGACCCTCAAAACTCAAAACAGCCAATAACTTGAACCCAAAATTAGGGCCTGCAGCTTTTCAAATTTTCAGATTTTTTCCTGTACAAACTTAATTATGATTTTTATGGATAAAAGTGTATGAAAACTACAAATATGTACAAGAATGTTTACAGACAATACCAACGATGTCAAAGACTGAAAAAGTGAGTCATCACCACAGTACGAACAGAAACAAGAACCAAAGGTTCTCATAGACCATTATACCTACAGATGAAAAACAGATACACACCTTAGTTATGGCTCTTTCATTGACAAATATTTACCAAGTTGGTTTTCATAGACCATTATACCTACGGATGAAAAACACATCCACACCTTAGTTATTGCTCTTTCACTGACAAATATTTACCAAGTTGGTTCTCATAGACCATTATACATACAGATGAAAAACACATCCACATCTTAGTTATGGCTTTTTCATCGACATATATTTACCAAGTTGGTTCTCGTAGACCATTATACCTACAGATGAGAAACACATCCAAATCTTAGTTATGGCTCTTTCATTGACATATATTTACCAAGTTGGTTCTCGTAGACCATTATACCTACAGATGAAAAACACATCCACACCTTAGTTATGGCTCTTTCATTGACATATATTTACCAAGTTGGTTCTCATAGACCTTTATAGCTACAGATGATAAACATACATCCACACACTACCTTAGTTATGGCTCTTTCATTGACAAATATTTACCAAGTTGGTTTTTCATGCTCATAGCAATAGAGTTAAGCTGAGCTTTTGCAGCATACAATTTGTTTACTGCCTTTCTTGATTTCAGGATTTCTTTGGCTAAAATGGTACATGCTGCCTTTTCTCCTTTCTTTGCTGCTTCTTTCAAGTGTCGTTTGGTCTTCTCTTCTTCCTTCTGAATTGCTTGAAAAAGACAAAAAGATGCATACAAAGTTGGAAATGAATGCAATTAATTACAAGGTAATTGCAGGCTAACAAAAGGCAAGACAATGGGGAAAATATTAGGCTTTTTCTAGTCTCAGTCTGCACTGAGTATAAATTAATCGGTATAGAAATTTACTGCTAACATCCCATCTGGCTAGATTACTGATATGAAATGTAAGTTTCAATCATATGCTCATATCTGCAGTGATAAATATTTTGACATCATTCAATTTATAACATTATACCACACTTATAATCATCATTACCTAATAATGTTTACACTTAAAGTGATCATAAACATTCTCCCTGCAAATATAAACATGACTCTTTACCATGAGAGTATACAAAGAAATGCAGCCTTTCACTAACTTTTTAGAGTATAAAAAGAAATGTGACCTTTCACTAACTTTTTAAACTGTACAAAAGGAATGCAGCCTTTCACTAAATTTTAAAGTGAAATAAACTAGATGATAACAGTGCCATCTAAGCAACCCCAAGATCATGTGGTGTTGAGTCTCATTTTTAGTCAACTTCATTCTATATTCTCAGGCCTGGATTCATATTAAAAATTTTCATTTTTCTGCAGTAAAGAAAGTCCAAAGCAGACATGGCAACAATAGCCACGTTTTAAAATCTGAAAAAAGCAAGCATTTGTTCCAGAACCAAGAAAGCAAAGTGACAAATAGATAATCAAATCACTGTTCATTATGTATATTTCATTTAAATAGTGCACAATTTTGAAAGTGCCCTAACACAGAGGCAAGTATACAATTCACCCTTGCTAATGAAAAAGCGTTAAATACAGCTGTGCCTCAATTAAACGAAGTTGTGGAGAAACAAAATATGTTGTACAATCTGCTATTCAGATGACAGGAATGTTGCTTAGGGTTGCACTATTCTGAAATAAATGTAATTGGTTTACAATTATCTGATAAATGGTACTATTTCACTGAATGATAAAGGTTACTCATTAAAAATCTACTCCAATGATTTGTTTAAAGAATTTCAAAAAGATGAAATAAGCATTAAAGACAAAGTATATCTTTTTTCAAAATAAAAAAAACCTCTGTCAAGTTAAAAAATCAAAACAGTGTAAATAACAAATTTTAAGTTTTTAAAATATAACTGATATCCATATAACAATAACAAAAACACCTTTGTCCTTGGGAATGATTTAAACATTTATTTTTAGGTCAAAGAATAGGTTGCCCTAGAGATTTTTGGAAAAAGAGGTACATTAAAAACTAGATTAGCCTTTGTAAAGCACATATGTCCCCAATGCAACCAAAAAAGTCCCAGTGCCGCCAAAAGAGTGAAAGCTGAAGGAGTTCAAAATATGATTTGGCAACTTAAAAATATAACCAGGTCATCTACATATGTATACAAAAATACTCATCAAATTTCACTTGTCTATGTCAAGTGCATTTTGCACAATCCTGCTAAGAAAGCTTTTTCTCACAAAAAGTCCAAGTTCCAAAAAGTATGAAAAGTGTTTTAGTGGAATGAAAATTTAATACGACCATCTACATACCATGTTCTGTGTAATACATGCACTGTGCTTTCAATTAATTATTATATGGGTAGATTTTGTCAAGTTAAAGCTCATCATAACAAGCAAACACTGATAACGGCAAAAACTTGTGTTCCCATCACATATATGTACATAATAGAAGAGTTAGCTCCCTTTGGCTATGTTATAAATTCTTTATTTTGGAGGTGCATTCTCTCACCCAACATGGATGCTCTGAATAAAATACATGTATGATCATCTTTTAAATTGATTTAACACTTAAAGTACAGCTTTCTGTCAGCACTTCCTGGACCTTTAAATGCTAGTATTGGACCCTCATGATTCTAAGCCTGCATCCTTAGGAGCCTCAATAACTAGTCCTAGACCCTCAATAACTAGTCCTGGACCCTCAATAACTAGTCCTGGACCCTCAGTTTTCTGAAACTGCATCATGTGCATGTATATTTTCCATAACAGGTTGTTAAAAAAAGTCCTAAGTGGCAATAAAGATAATCACATGAACATGAATAAAGAATTCTTATAATCAAAAAGTAAATAAGAGAAAGTGAAAATTTAAATGAAAAACTGGGGTAAAAAACACAGTCAACAAGACTGATTTTCCTTGAATGTAATGATTTTAAGCACATTGATGAACTCCCTTTTTTCTCACCTGGACCCACAATTTTCCTATCAGGATCCCCAATCTCAGGAGAATGAGGTTCCTGGACTCTCAGTGTCCAAAACCTGAAGAAAGTTCGGTCAAAGACATAAAAACCCACCAGGCATGCATGGTAATAAGCTTAAAGAAAAACTACAACAGGCCTACCAGATTTATTTGTCTACATCAAACTACAACAGGCCTACCAGATTTATTTGTCTACATCAAACTACAACAGGCCTACCAGATTTTTTTGTCTACATCAAACTACAACAGTCCTACCAGATTTATTTGTCTACATCAAACTACAACAGGCCTACCAGATTTATTTGTCTACTTCAAGAACTTTTGTGCAACTGTGCTGTAGCAAGGTTTTAACCAAACTAAAGTCTAAATACTAACAAAAAGTTGTAATTTTTTTTTTTTTAATGAAACAAATTGTTCTAGTGGTCTGAAAATATAATCAGGTCATCTACATGTGCATAATAACATGTCTACTAAATTTAATTTGTCTATGTCATGTTGTTTTTGTGGAATCACACTAACAAAGTTTTCACCAAAAATGGTCCAAGCCCTAATAGTTCAAATTCTTTTTTTAAATGGGAAATTTACTTTCGTGGCTTGAAAATCTAATAATTTCATCTACATATGCATAAAATATGTCTATACAATCTCATTTGTCTACATGAAGTAGTTTATATTAATTCTGCTAACAGCCTTCTCGGAACATATGGACTAACAGACAGAGGAATATGACTAATCAAGATGCCACTTCTGCAAGCAGTGGGAAGATGAAAATAACTTGTGTACAAGTAGAAAATAAAATTTTGTTCTACAGCTCACATTTGATTTGTCTTTCTAAGCCATATCCCTCCTTCCTCAATGTATGGGTCCAATCATTAACCTGAAAGTAGAAAACAGTACACATATAGTTTGACTAACGAAACATTACAACGTATACAAATGCAAAACTAGTTGGGTTTTTTTTAATACATGAATATAACTCATCTGCTGTACGAACAATGAAAATTCTAAGTCTTAAAAGTGCTGAAACTGCATTAAAAACTTTTCATCATGTTGTCTGTGTATAATGGTATAAATAATTACATGTACCAATAGAATAAATGAGAATGTCCTGTATAATGGTATAAATAATTACATGTACCAATAGAATAATGGAGAATGTCCTGTTATCTGTGTATAATGGTATAAATAATTACATGTACCAATAGAATAATTGATAATATCCTGTTATCAGTGTAAATAATTACATGTACCAACAGAATAATGGAGAATGTCCTGTTATCTGTGTATGATGGTATAAATAATTACATGTACCAATATAATAATGGAGAATGTCCTGTTATCTGTGTATGATGGTATAAATAATTACATGTACCAACAGAATAATGGAGAATGTCCTGTTATCTGTGTATGATGGTATAAATAATTACATGTACCAATATAATAATGGAGAATCTCCTGTTATCTGTGTATGATGGTATAAATAATTACATGTACCAACAGAATAATGGAGAATGTCCTGTTATCTGTGTATGATGGTATAAATAATTACATGTACCAACAGAATAATGGAGAATGTCCTGTTATCTGTCTTATCGGTATAAATAATTACATGTACCAACAGAATAATGGAGAATGTCCTGTTATCTGTGTATGATGTTATAAATAATTACATGTAACAATAGAATAATGGAGAATGTTCTGTTATCTGTGTATAATGGTATAAATAATTACGTGTACCAACAGAATAATGGAGAATCTCCTGTTATCTGTGTATGATGGTATAAATAATAACATGGACCAATAGAATAACTGAGATTGTCCTGTTATCGGTATAAATAATTACATGTATCAATAGAATAATGGAGAATGTCCTGTTATCTGTGTATGATGGTATAAATAATTACATGTACCAATAGAATAATGGAGAATGTCCTGTTTTCTGTGTATGATGGTATAAATAATGACATGTACCAATAGAATAATGGAGAATGTCCTGTTATCGGTATAAATAATTACTTGTACCAATAGAATAATGGAGAATGTCCTGTTTTCTGTGTATGATGGTATAAATAATTACATGTACCAATATAGTAATGGAGAATGTCCTGTTATCTGTATAAATAATTACATGTATCAATAGAATAATGGAGAATGTCCTGTTTTCGGTGTATGATGGTATAAATAATTACATGTACCAACAGAATAATGGAGAATGTCCTGTTTTCTGTGTGTGATGGTATAAATAATTACATGTACCAATAGAATAATGGAGAATGTCCTGTTTTCTGTGTGTGATGGTATAAATAATTACATGTACCAATAGAATAATGGAGAATGTCCTGTTTTCTGTGTGTGATGGTATAAATAATTACATGTACCAACAGAATAATGGAGAATGTCCTGTTTTCTGTGTGTGATGGTATAAATAATTACATGTACCAATAGAATAATGGAGAATGTCCTGTTTTCTGTGTGTGATGGTATAAATAATTACATGTATCAATAGAATAATGGAGAATGTCCTGTTTTCTGTGTGTGATGGTATAAATAATTACATGTACCAATAGAATAATGGAGAATGTCCTGTTTTCTGTGTGTGATGGTATAAATAATTACATGTACCAACAGAATAATGGAGAATGTCCTGTTTTCTGTGTGTGATGGTATAAATAATTACATGTACCAACAGAATAATGGAGAATGTCCTGTTTTCTGTGTGTGATGGTATAAATAATTACATGTACCAATAGAATAATGGAGAATGTCCTGTTTTCTGTGTGTGATGGTATAAATAATTACATGTACCAACAGAATAATGGAGAATGTCCTGTTTTCTGTGTATGATGGTATAAATAATTACATGTACCAACAGAATAATGGAGAATGTCCTGTTATCTGTGTATGATGGTATAAATAATTACATGTACCAACAGAATAATGGAGAATGTCCTGTTATCTGTGTATGATGTTATAAATAATTACATGTATCAATAGAATAATGGAGAATGTCCTGTTATCTGTGTATGATGTTATAAATAATTACATGTACCAACAGAATAATGGAGAATGTCCTGTTATCTGTGTATGATGTTATAAATAATTACATGTATCAATAGAATAATGGAGAATGTCCTGTTATCTGTGTATGATGTTATAAATAATTACATGTATCAATAGAATAATGGAGAATGTCCTGTTATCTGTGTATGATGTTATAAATAATTACATGTATCAATAGAATAATGGAGAATGTCCTGTTATCTGTGTATGATGTTATAAATAATTACATGTATCAATAGAATAATGGAGAATGTCCTGTTATCTGTGTATGATGTTATAAATAATTACATGTATCAATAGAATAATGGAGAATGTCCTGTTATCTGTGTATGATGTTATAAATAATTACATGTATCAATAGAATAATGGAGAATGTCCTGTTATCTGTGTATGATGTTATAAATAATTACATGTACCAATAGAATAATGGAGAATGTCCTGTTATCGGTATAAATAATTACATGTACCAATAGAATAATGGAGAATGTCCTGTTATCGGTATAAATAATTACATGTACCAACAGAATAATGGAGAATGTCCTGTTTTCTGTGTGTGATGTTATAAATAATTACATGTAACAATAGAATAATGGAGAATGTCCTGTTATCTGTGTATGATGTTATAAATAATTACATGTATCAATAGAATAATGGAGAATGTCCTGTTATCTGTGTATGATGTTATAAATAATTACATGTACCAATAGAATAATGGAGAATGTCCTGTTATCGGTATAAATAATTACATGTACCAATAGAATAATGGAGAATGTCCTGTTATCGGTATAAATAATTACATGTACCAATAGAATAATGGAGAATGTCCTGTTTTCTGTGTGTGATGTTATAAATAATTACATGTAACAATAGAATAAATATTGTAATGGCCATTATCCAGCTTTCCCATATCATGTTTTTTCTTCAACTTTTAGGACTTGGAGTTCCATCAAGAGTCCCAGTGTTATCTATATACATGTAGCACTCTTGAAAACAAGAAGAGCACAATGCAGATTTTTACACATTTCTGGGAGTTTGGGACTCTCCATTACATATTTCTGAGTCATAGACTCTTCTTACTGATTCAATGAAAAACCCGAAATATGGGATACTTTTTAAAAAATTGTCATGCAGCTGAGTGCAAGACACTGAAATCTTAACAGAGTTCAATATTAGAAAAAAGGCAAAAGACAAAGGAATTGGACTTTCTCAAATGAATTCAGTTGATCTCAGTCTCTACCTTCCAACAAGGCAAAAGTATAATCTTATTTTGTAACCAGTCTGATGGCTTGGAATAAATAAAAAAATTAATTCTTACATAGAATTAAATGAACAATAACAAACAGAAACAAAAGCTGTTCTATTCAATACAACACCATTTTCTTAGTACAGACTCAGAACACCCAAGTGCCTCAGTGTATCAAATCTTCATGGTAGTGGCTACATGTCCAGGACTGGGCCCCTAACCAACGAGGCTAGAAGTCTGATAGTGACCACATGTCTAGTCCTGGGCCACTAACACATGAAGCTAGAGGTCTGGTAGTGGCAACACATCCAGTACCGGGCCCATAATCCATGAGGCTAGAACTACACGTAACTGGGTCCTAACCCATGATGCTAGAAGTCTGGTAGTGGCTACACATCCAGTACCAGGCCCCTAACCCATGAGGCTAGAAGACTGGTAGTGGAATATGAATCCTGTTTTGATATTTAAACCTAAATTTGTAAACGGTATGATATTAAACAGCATTCCCACCCACTTTTGGGTTAGCGGTTAATACACCCACTAATGATCAAAATTGAGGGTACATGGATAAGGGGATACAGTGGTCTGATATTCGATACTTTGATATTAGATACTTTGAAGCATTTCCAATAGGAAGCCAAGAACAACACATATGTCCTACTTACCGTATATACTTGCATATAATCCGGATCCAAATGCAAACAACATAGACCCTGATCTGCCGTCACATAATGTGCTGGCAGATCAGGGTCTATGTTGTTTGTTCTACTGATTAGTCCTTACAAACTGCATAGACCCAGATCTGCCAGCACATCAATCGACGGCAGATCTGGGTTTTTGCAGTTTGCTTATACGTGAGTATATACAGTATTTTCACTTGTTTTGGGTAGCCGTTTCTAAATTTATTTCAGTCATGACCTCAATAACAAACCCGTCTTATGTATATTCCTGTTTTTCAGTAGCTGACAATCTTTTTAAAGAAATTTCTGTATTGAGTAATCTGCATACATCAAATAACAAACCTGACCACACTGATCTGTATAACATGGTAAACCTAGGTAACATTAATAAATGAGCAATATGACTGGATAATGATGTACTCAACAACCAGTGGACAATGATATTACATTCCGAGTATGTTGGTCTTGAACTTGACAGGTAGTCTAGTGGACTGGATGCAAGCAGCTGGTTCATCATGATCACAAATTTGCATATACATATGGAGTGAACTTTGTAAATGTGTGTGAAAAATGTCTTGCTTTATGTTTACTGTAAACATGATATGTGCAGAGCTGACTTGATAATACGGCATGTATTTCTGTACGTACATGGATGTAGTCAGTTTTCAAAATATATGCATACAGCAATTTTTGTACATTAGTTATGTACTTGAATGGGAATGATTATTAAAAACATGTTATGTGCAAGATCACAAAATTCATCGCAATTACATGCCTTTTGTTCAGTTTCAACAATCAGTTGCTGGTATTTACATGTACCTTTCTCTCTCTAGAACATCTTATCCATCCAGAGTGCTCAATGTGTGAACTTGTACAATCAACATAACTGGGATTTTTCTTGGCACTTGGACCTGGGACCATCATTTTGGTAAAGAATTAAACCAGCTGGGAAGAAACTTTTCAAGAGTAAATTGCTAAAATAGGAATTCTGCCTGATTTTGAAATCTGCCTCATTGGGTAAGGGGCTAAATTTGGCTCCTGAAGACCCCTAAAAAAGTCCCAGCATAAAATAAATAAAGTTTAAACAAGTATTTTGAAATCATATACAAATTCATACATGGTAGCTAGAAATTCCAAGATAGAGGTGAATTAGGCAAACATACAAATCATGCAGAAGAGTATGTATGTATGTATGTATGTGTGTGTGTGTATGTGTGTGTGTGTGTGTGTGTGTGTATGTATCTATCTATCTATCTATGTATGTATGTATGTATGTATGTATGTATGTATGTATGTATGTATGTATGTATGTATGTATGTATGTATGTATGTATGTATGTATGTATAGGATTTAACAGCATGTCAGCACAATCTTGGCTGTATAGCCCTGATTAAAAGTTTCATTCTAAAAATATAAAGGGAAAAATAAACCTGTATAACTTATAAGTTATGCTTTATAGATTTATGTATAATTACCAAGGAAAATGAAAACAAACTGTAACAATGACAATGACATCAACTTTGTTCTCTCAGTCATACAAGATGGAAATGTAATCCATATTACAAACAAGATTACCATAAACAGCACATTACATGTATATAGACACCCAGTGTTTAATAGTCCTCTATGTAGGCACTACTAGGGCATGGTTGACTCTAGAGATTACTGATCAATGGGCCTCAATGAAGTAGACCTTTGGTCAAGGTATGCAACCTTCAACTAAGTATAACGTGCAGAAACCATTAGTTTCTTATTAGACTTACCATAATTGTGACCTCTGACTTTTAGACACCAGAATATGTTGGTTTCTTTATTGCCCTAATACAAGCCATCCACAAAGTTTGGTCAAGGAACTTACTCTAAAATAAAGTTATCTGGCAAAACCCATTTTAATTTGGGCCACAATGACTATGACCTTTTGACAAAAAAATCAATAGCCCTCTGCCATACCTTAAGTGCAAGCCATCTACAAACTTTGGTCAATGTACGTAGTCAAGAACTAAAAGTTAATAAACAAAATAAACAATGTTGTACTTTCAATGAAGTGACCTTGACCTTTTGCCTCTTGATAAAAAATCAATAGACTTCTTTCTTACCCAATGTGTAAGTCATCAAAGGCTTTGGCGATGGTATAATATAGAAAACTCAATTTCTTGTGCATGAACCATCTTTTCTCACAGTGACCTTGACCTTTGACCTTTTGACTCCAAAATCAATAGGTTTCTTCCCTACCCCACCCCAAGTGCAAGCCATCCACGAGGTTTGGTAACTATAGATACTGGAGGACTTTAGTTATTGTGCAGAAATGAAATTGGTAACATATGGATAGATGGATATCATAATGTAATATGTTGCACCCTATGGTGGGCATATAATAAATAAATAGAATAATCAATTAATTAACCAATTCAATAATTGATTACTTAATTAACCAATGATTACTGATACATGTGAGAACATGCTGTAATGTACATTTGAGAAAAAAGAAAAGGAATATTTCTGGGCTAACTATTGTAATGTTTTGCATCTGAAAAATACTATATATTTGGTCATAAAGGTAATATTTTGTATTATATAACTATTTATGAATCTTTCACTTGGGGATGCAAGGCAGAATTATATCCTAGGACTAGTGATGTAATAAAGACTGAAAAGCTGGTGTTTAGTTCGAAAATGAATTTTTAAGATCTTGTACATAATTATTATGTAATTGATATCATACACATAAATATGTGTCCTGCAAATATAAATATAGGTCTAATATTTCACTATCAGACATGAAACCTCATTGGCTTGCAACCTCAGGTATGGGACAGGTAGTCACTACGAGTTTTCATAATGTTACACATTATGCTAGATGTTGTTCAGTTGTGCTTGCTGCCTATTTCATATTATTGCATAACCATTTTTCCCTAGGTTCTGTCTATTTCATATTACTGTATAACCATTTGTCCCTAGGTTCTGTCTATTTCATATTACTGTATAACCATTTGTCCCTAGGTTCTGTCTATTTCATATTACTGTATAACCATTTGTCCCTAGGTTCTGTCTATTTCATATTACTGTATAACCATTTGTCCCTAGGTTCTGTCTATTTCATATTACTGTATAACCATTTGTCCCTAGGTTTCTCCTATTCCATATTACTATATAACCATTTGCCCCCAGGTTCTGCCTATTTCATATTATTGCATAACCATTTGCAAATAATACAAAGCAACTATTAAATTTCAAATTGCACAATACAGGGCTTGAAATTAGGATTTTGTGTCACTAACCCACAGGATCCCATAAAATCACAGTCTTTGAATGATTCAGCAAAATGATTTAAGAAGTTCATGTTGGTTGACTCAATGAATAATCCAGAAATATACAGAATAACATCAGTGATCTCTGCAGAAATTTTTGATAGCATCAGGGTACGCGTGCATTAGCATCATAAAATGTTTTTAAAAATGTGCATTATCATCATAAAAGTGGAAAAATTAATATCAATATCAATAATATATAAGAGAAGTACATATATTTACACAGTATTCTTTATTTCCCTAAGCTATAACATGATTTAATGAGAAACTCGTATGTCATTGAATTTAAATAAATGATATCCTTCATTTCCTCACTTCCCATATAGTTTGATTGCCACATTAAAATTAAAGTCTTTTAGGCAAAGTCCTTTTGTACTAATTGTCACAAGGTAATTCAGCACCCTCTGTGTTAACCTGTCCCTTAACACACTCCTGATTCTATTCATCACAGAGAATGACCTTCACAGTCTGGAAAAAATGGAACATAAAATGTATTAATTGATGTACAAAAAGATACAAAACTACCTGAATCCTAAGTTAATTACCAGGGAAAAATTCTTCAAGTCAAGACTGTGATGTGTTTTCAAATAATCATGACAGTATAATTAAGATAACACATATTTCTTTCTGTTAAGAACAATATATCAACATGTTTGTCTTTGTTTAACTTATTCATTGAATATATTTCAAATATAAACGAAGGAATAATTCAACACTTTTTATTGACGCATTGTCAAAACAGGTAAAATTGGAAGATAAAAATTGCTCATTTTCTTACTTAGATAGAGAGAAAAAAGAAATGAATAATTAAGTCAAGGTCTACTGATCAAGCTATTTTACTATGTAAATATAAGGGCAACTCACGGATAAAATGCAACTTTCATTCCTTGTCACATTTTCCAGAAAATAATATCAACAACAACAATCACAACTACAACTACTGCTAATACTATGAAAACAAAAATATTATATTCTAATAGTGCCTGAAGAATTGTCCCCCCCCCCCATCTCACCTGTTGATACTTAAGGAGATCTTAACCAAAATTTAGCAAAATGGAAAACTTACCATATCATCCAGCAAATTCCACCCAAGGATATGAAGCCTTCCATTCAGTGCCCTGTCCTTTGTTTCTTAAGCTCTTTCTTTAGGGGAAATCACACTATCTGAATTGGAATCACCATTGGTGACACCAATCTCTGATCTTTGTAGCCAGGCCAACATGGGGCTAGCCTGGCACTGGGTAATTTTACATATTTTTGCAAGTGGTGTGTCATTTTTCACAAGAATTTGCATAACCTAAAACTTAATATGTGTAACTTTTTTTTAGTGGAAATGACTGATATATATATATATATATATATATATATATATATATATATATATATATATATATATATATATATCACACTACCAACAGACTCCATCATCGCTGACTGATCATATGACTATGTCACTGTAAAGATGAACCCCACATCAAAGGTTGCGCTCCGGCAGTCAGGTCATCCAGGTACAAAAGATAATGACTTGGTGAATGAGTAATTATCCTGGATTATCTTAATTAAAATACCCAAAACGAGGTAAGAACAGGTGTCATTTAAGTAATAAGGCTTTGAATTAGGGCCCAGGATGTTTATTTAACATTAATTTTATACTTTATAAGGATAGTAGAAAACATAAAAGCATAGTGGCACAAGCAGATAGCATAGCGACAGTTTATAAAGTATAGCAGGCTGAAATGATAGCGTAGCGAGACAGCTACAGTAAAAGGCCCTGGGGAGAACACTGAATATGTCTTAATATTCATATCATTGTTGATAAACATTCAGTGCATTGTGCGGTGACAATCTGAAAGATGTGGAAGTTTAAGCAATTTGCACAGTTGCCACCAAAATGTCAGAAATTAGATTATGACAAGAGAGACTGGGATGATAAAAATGATCAAGAGAAGAGAGTAAGAAAGTACCAGAAATGTTAGGAAAATGTGTACCAGGATAGGCTGTGATGTTGTGCACTTTCTGCACTGAAGTTTTGGAAAAACACAGAAATGTGTGGAGTACTTCATTACAATTCGTTGATGGGTGTAAAAACTTTCATAAATCGTCCCTGAAATGACACTAACTATGGTGCTCCTTAACTCTCTAGACTTCAAGGATTATAACCCAAGAGATGCTACCAAACATGCTACTGGACCAAGAAATAGAAGGACAGAAACTAGGCCTTATGTACCTAGATCTGATGATGAATCAGATACAGAAAACGAATATAAACTTTCAACTTTCAATGAGTCTTGTTTGTGAAATACAGTTGTTATTGTCTTAAGTTAATGGTAATGAATAATAAATGTTGAATTAGAAACTGAACTGACTTCTGTTTGATTTTTGCAGGATCAGTGAAATTGAGACAGGATCAGTAAATATTTGATTATGGTGATCCTGTGGGTTAGTGAAAACAAATCCTAATTTCAAGCCCCGATTAAGGACCAACTAGACATCATCAGAAGTTTTTCAGAAAAAAAAACATGCTGATATGACCATCCATTCAGGATGAGTAGCAATAACAAGATTCTCAAGATGGTCACTATGGCAGCCATACTGGATGTGCGAATGGCACAATTCTCATTTAGGACCAACCAGACATCATAAGAAGTCTCCTGCAGAAAACCCAGTGTCAATATGACTTTTGTTCTGAAGGAGTAGCTATAACAAGATTTTCAAGATGGCTGCTGCGGTGGCTATGTTGGACCTCAGCTTGGCACCATTATTATTTAGGACCAACTAGACATCATAAGAAGTCTTTGAGTGAAAACGCCATGTTGATATGACCATCCTTTCAGGAGTAGCAATAACAAGATTTTCAAGATGGCCACTGTGGTAGCCATATTAGACATCAGATTGGCACCATTTTCATCTAGGTCCAACTAGACACCATAAGAAGTCTTCTGGTGAAAATGCCATGTCAATATGACTTTTGTTCTGAAGGAGTAGCTATAACAAGATTTTCAAGATGGCTGCTGTGGTGGCTATGTTGGACCTCAGCTTGGCACCATTTTTATTTAGGACCAACTAGACATCATAAGAAGTCTTTGAGTGAAAACGCCATGTTGATATGACCATCCTTTCAGGAGTAGCAATAACAAGATTTTCAAGGTGGCCACTGTGGTAGCCATATTAGACATCAGATTGGCACCATTTTCATCTAGGTCCAACTAGACACCATAAGAAGTCTTCTGGTGAAAATGCCATATCAATATGACTTTTCGTTCAGCACTAACAGCATGGCAGCCATATTAGATGTCAGACCATTTTCATTTAGGACCAACTAGACATCACAAGAAGTCTTTAAGTGGAAAAACCTATGTTGATGACCATCCATTCAGTAAGAATGTGGCAGCCATACTGGATGTATGAGCAGCACCATTTTTATTTAGGACCAACTAGACCCAGGGATGTATGTGCGTGTAAAGTCTCATAGCAATCCTCCACGTAGTTTAGGAGAAGTATCAATAACAAGTAATTTAGGAGATGTATCAATAACAAACTTGTGCTAATGGACAGACAGACGATGAATGGCAAACCATCCCATAAGCTCTTCTGGTCTATGACCAGTAAAACTAAAAATTATGATTCTGTTGGAGTCCATTCCTTTTGTGTTGTCTCTCAGAAATGTATGCAAATGCATTTTTAAATGCTTTCTTCAAGGCATGTAAACAAAAAAAGCATGACTTAACCAGATAAATGATGAACAACAAGACTATGAATGGTAAAGGACGAGATTGTTGATTGAAATGCTAATGCAAAAGAAACGCATTACAAATGCATTTTAAACATATATTAGGGGTACCGGTACTTAATTGTTTCAGGGTCTATAGTTTTGAATCCTATCTTTTGGTTGCCAATGTTAGGCAAACACCAACAACAATTTACAGGTGAACATAACCGAATAGCATTAAATGTTGATCATGAATACATACAGCACTTACAGCAGCAACAAATCACCTTTGGGATTTTCTTTCTTTTTTGAGTTGCATGGCAACCCTCAACAACAATCAAATGATCTGGGTTAAACACGTGACCGCTAAAGGCTGATAGCTGAAAGTTAGTACTTCCATTTCGAGTGAAAGGATTTGGCTTTCCAGTAGTCTTACCACTCACGAATTTCTTTTAATGTACCATCTGCTTCCACTTTTTCCAACCATAAGAACTGCTTCTCCCATTCAGGTCTCTAACTTCTCATGTTTGTAGTTCTACCACCATTTTATCAGCATCCTTCACCAAAGTCGAGACGGGATCAGCATTAAATATATATTCTGAATTAAAGTTCTCTTTGTTGTCTTCACTTGTGCTCTCACTTTCATCTACGTTTTTTTCTTTTATTAGCATTAGTGTCATTTTCATTGCAAGTCCATTGCCCAAAAAATGAAAACAGATTTTGCTGACTCATTTTATGAGTCCAAGTATTTTTCTGCACTCTTTTAAAAAGTGTATACTGATACTGTAGTGCCCTAGTCTAAATCACATGTACTGAAGTAGTTATTATTATTATTATTATTATTATTCTTATGATTATTATTATTATTATTATTATTATTATTATTATTATTATTGCATATTACTGATGTGACAGTATTGTCCAACTCAAACTCTGAGAAAGCTTTGATTACTTTCATGATTTCTATATGCGTTATCACCAATTTAAATACCATTAAAACAACAAAGGGCATCATTTATTTGCCAAACAATCACAGATGCTTACATACACATTATATAGAACATCAGTTTCTTTGAAGTTATCACATCTGAGAAGGATTTACTGTTAATCAGGCACACTGGCTGTTTGCCTGTTTACCTAAGTCTAGCCATTAGCTATTCCGCAGATCGGCCATGGCTGACCACATATATAAAAAGGTGAGCATCACAGGGGAAAATGAGATGCATCATGGATACACATTACACAGAGAAAAGGTGCATTCTCTGAGAATTTCATCCATATCTGACATGGAAGCTTGGGTCCCTGAGAGCCCTGTATTATTATATATGCTGCCAATCTGACATTTTCCTCACAGATAGAAAGCGTTTTGGGAATGACACAATAAACAAATTATAAATAAACTGAACACTTTCAGAATGTGAGGTAGCATTACAACCACCATTGCATATACAGATTATATCTCTTAAAATATGAGGAAAAACGCAGGGTCTGGAATGAGAATTCCAAAGACTTTGTACAAAAACATCAAGGCTGCAGTACCTATTTAAAGTTTGATAACATTTGAACATCTGAAGATGCATTATACATATAAATTTACCAACATTTTTACTATAATGCAGGCATATGATTTTGACTGAATTATACTGCTTGCATGTGTAATAAATAATGAAATGAGGTTTGTTGTGTATGACAAAGAAAATGAGTAACATTTCCAATCAAATACCTTCAATTTTCCAGGTGACATTTTTGTTTTGGAAGCCTTCTTTTTTCAACTTAATTAATCTTTAAGAGTACATCAGTGTGAACTGGTGACAACTTGGACCCAACACCAATTCAACTCGGCTCAGTGCATTTTCATATAAGACAACCTGTGTCAATTGTTAAAGACAAGCTGGGCTAATTTTTTATGACAATTCTAACCGAAAAGATAGTGATACCCAGTTATGAGAAAATTCTGCCCTGATTACAGTTTTCATACACTGTAGCATTAATCGATACATCTTTAATGACAATAAACAAAACCAACCCAAGCTGACTTTCAGTCAAGACGAATACCTTTAGTCCATATGCTGTTGTATTTTGTGGATGTCCACCAAGCAATCAGATTTAAGACCCCTTGGTGAAGATAATAATCGGCCCAACTTGTCTTTAACAAATGGTCTGAGTTGTCCTTTATCAAAGTGTATAGAGCCAAGTAGATTCAGAGTTGGGTCCGAGTTGACCCAAACTGGCTCCACTTGTCTTGGTCTGAGCTGTCCTGCTTTCGTCAGTATCACTCAGGTGCTTTTGAGCTTTATCTGCAAATCGTCTTTCTCATTGAAAACAATGGATCTCTCTGGCATTCTCCACATTTGTATCTCTTACCACGATCTAAGAGACAACAAATTTATTTTACGATCCGAGTATTCTGTACAGTATCGTGTATTGGAAGTTGCGTATCGTGATACGTATTGTATCGAACGTAAGACGTCGATATCCAGCCCTAAATATTTTAGCACGTAAATATCAAGGAACTTTGACTTAGTTTTTTTAATAACTTTTTTAAAGAAAACGAATAGTCCATTTATTTTCAGCTTGTTTTACTTTTGTCAGTGTTTGTGGAGAAGATTGTGAGGTTTGACAACAGGGTCTCGTATTGTTGCTTACAATTTACCTATCAGTCATACATGTACTATATAAGTAGTATGTATATAGTATGATAGGTAAATTGTAAGCAACAATACGAGCCCCTGTGGGTGTGACAAGCAGCACCTCTATAAACAAAAATGTAATAAATCGGGGATATCGTACTACAGTATACTAATCAAATATACCATTTCTTTGGGAGACTTTTCATTTCCTTTCCCAAAGAGACCCATGGTGAATAATGTTTAAAAATTTCTCGGATATCAAGATGTAAACAAACAGAAGTTGTCGCAAACTCGAAAACGACTTCCGGATTGTCCGAATAATCCAATTTAGGATCGCTAAATTCTGAAGACGAAGTATTCACCAGTACTTAGTCGCGGAATAGATCCAAGTCGAATACGATCATCGTTATAAACAATGCGACCTCCCCCCCCCCCCCCCCCCCCCGCCCCAACCCCCCAAGTTTTGATGAGATTTTGATACATTTATCCTATGAGAGTATTTGAAAAGAAATACGTTGATAGTGTTCTAACAATGGAAAATAATTATTTGACTACCTAATCGATATGGCCTTTTATTAATCTTTAATGTAACTTGGTGGGCACGAAATTATTTGCCTGAAGTGTATTTAAAATCATAAAAGTGCCTATTATTTTATTTAATTGGACATACATACATTCATCTTGAAATAATAAAAGGAATATAACTGGTATTCAGTATTATATGAGCCTTTTCATTCTCTCTGTCTCTGTCTCTGTGTCTCTCTCTCTCTCTCTCTCTCTCTCTCTCTCTCATGCGGTGGTGGACTAGTGGTTAGCACATTGATCTCTCGCGCCAGAGGTGCCAGGTTCGAATCCCGGTGGTGGGCAAGAAGCTGAATTTCCAAACATCTCCATCTGGACGGGTATGCATCTGGACTGGTATGCTGCTAAACAGTGTGCCGTCCAGGGATAGTCACGCCCTGTACAGGTAAAAGATCCCTCATGTGGTATTGGGAAAATAGGAGGTGCCTGTCACCGACACAGAGGTTCTCCACGCACCTCTATTAAAGTGTACATAAATACTCGATACAAGAGGATGTGCGAGTAATTGTTAAGTAGTAATATGTGGCACTTGGGGGCACTACGGGAATTAACATTACGCCGTAGGGGGATTATAGGACTCAACCGGAAATATAGTGTTAAAATTTTCCATATGTTTAACATGCGAGGGACGATATAGAGCACAAAAGGAATTTAAGATTACGCCGTAGGTTTACATTGGAAACCGTTATAGGCCGTTTCCGCGTTAAAAAAAAATAATGGGGCACAATGGAAAATGTAATGTTATAATTTTTTTATTACCATCCAACACACCACTTTTGATTACTATTCAATACATACATTTTGATATACTATCCAGCATACCACTATATATATATATATATATATATATATATATATATATATATATATATATATATATATATATATATATATATATATATGATTGGAAGGGAGACAAAACACCCTGACTAAAGTATGTTACACGCATTCTGATTGGTGAAACATTCCAATCCGTTTCGATCTGGTCCTAGACTATGTATAGAGGTGCATTGGCCCATTATATCATCTGTTCTCAAGACAACCCATCAAGATGTGGGCAAAACTAGAGTCATCGACCATCATATCCAGCGTGCTGTTTAATCCAGACTTCCTGGTATATGTCAAGGCATCGCGGGCCATTACAGGATTACAGATATATGGAAGAGAAGAATCTATGTGGAGAGGCAAGAGTGTCTGAAGTGTGTCTTAGTCTACTTACGGGCCGTGAGGAGAATTTTAGGGAGAAGAACTGTGAAGAAGTGTGGTATGTGTTAACCCTCTTTGGTTAACAACCCCAACGGTCCTTTCAGGGCCACCCAGATCTCTAGAAAAGAGAAATGCTACTCAAAATTATTGCAAATTGTTGTTTGTATGTTTATGTATGTCTGTGTCTATGTTCACAACCCAACTAAAACTTAAAAACCCCTTACCCCTCTAGTGTGTGATAGGATGTTTGTGAGTACAGTATGTCTATAAACACTACCTATCCTTATCCTACCACTCTTATGTGATAGTATGTTTGTGTGTCTGTAAGTATCGCGTGTGTTTAAACAGTCCTAACCTTTTCTTTGGAAGTCAGTGTGGGTTTTTTAGTCACTGCATACATTGTGTTGGATAGTAATCAAAAAGTGTGTGTTGGATATTATATCAAAAAGTATATGTTGGAAAGTAACCCAAAAGTGGTATGTTGGATAATATATCAAAAAGCGTGTGTTGGATAGTAGTAAAAAATTGTTAACATTACATTTCCCACTGTGCCCCATAAGCTTTTTAACATGGAAACGGACTATAATGGCTTCCAATGTAAACCTACTATGTAATGTTAAATTCCCATTGTGCCCTATATCGTCCCCTACATGTTATGGACAATTTTAACATTACATTTCCCGTAGTGTCTTATAACGCCCCTCAATGTAAACCCTACGAATTAATGTTAATTTCCCCTTTTGCACCAAGTGACACATATTACTACTATCGTTATACTAAAATAAACATAACCATTACAAAGCACATGAGCCTGTATACTCGTAAAAGATTTAAATCAATGCAGCAACGTCAAAAATCAATTACATCGCATACTGGGACTGATATTGTGCAGATAACAAATGGGGAATCCACTCGACTATCTATCTATCTATCTATCTATCTATCTATCTATCTATCTATCTATCTATCTATCTATCTATCTATCTATCTATCTATCCACCTACACACCCAGAGAGAGAGAGAGAGAGAGAGAGAGAGAGAGAGAGAGAGAGAGAGTCTCCCCGCTCCCTAAAGTCTTCTAATACAAACTACAGACATCTCAAATATGTTGAGGAAGCTTTTTATCTGTCTTGAACATATATTCAAAAACTGATAAATCAATACAAATTATATTCAGGATTTGATAAATCAATACAATGTGCATTCATACCTTAGAAGTATTTCAGTAATTTCATTTTAATTTCAGTAGTTATTAAATGATTCAAAACCTTGTTTACATTCCATTCACTGGTTTCTATCTATTGTCAAGATATAGCCGCTTGAATTTAATCTTGTACTACCGCACTTTATATGTTGAATTCGTATCTAAACATTTCAATTTCGTCCGGGTTGAATACAAATATGTCCTTTTATTTTAGTACAATATATACATTTATATACGTCCTGCAAGAAAGCACTTTCTGACAGAATAATGAAGGAAGGAATATTCGGCGTGTCTGTTCTCGTATGGGAACTTTGTGATTATATAAGCTTATGTTTTCTTTCTGCGATACACTGTTTATATGTATATAATGAATTACAACTCTAATTTAAGTATTTATAATTCAAACTATTGATTCAGTTTCATCATGGCTCGTCGTACCGGTGTATCTGGTAATTCTCGGCCAGGCAAGAACTTATTTGTGTATTCAATAGTGAAAGGTGTATAAATTCCATCCCTCCTGTGAGCATGAATTCGAATGAATGAATTGTACATGACCGTTTTACTTAATCACATGTAGGACATTATTTTCGAATTCTCGTTGAAATACAAGTGTAGTTCATTCATAATCGACTGGTCATGGAGAAATTCAGGAGTTCATCTGAAGTTTTACATGAAAAAAAGAATGGACATTATTATCATGGGACTCGAGTTATGCTTAGAACGGTGTAATTAGTAAGGTAAAATCTTATTTACTTTATCAATTTAACTTGTCTGTCAATTTGCATTTTATCGGACATTTTATAATTATCATGCATGTGAAGGTTTAAATTAATTTTATAATGTTATTATTTATGGGGTTTTTTTTTTTTTTTTGTTTTTTTTTTTTTTTTTTTTTTTTTTTTTGGGGGGGGGTGCATTTAAGAATTCCCAGACAATAATTTCTATTCTTTCTTTTAAATTGTTGTGTAGGTATTTTACATCTAAAAATAAATACGCATGTTTTTAATTGCAAATACTATCATGTACATCACTAAAATAGTACACAGCAAGCAGGGCCAGATTATCCATTGGGCAAGGTGGGCAACGTGCCCAGGGCCCCCGAGGCCTAAGGGGCCCCGGACCCGGGCTAAAAGGGGCCCCCTATATTATCGTATGCTTTTCACAGGCAGTGTTTTTAACAGTACTGTAACTAAGGTCTTGGAACGATTTTATTGCATCGGCTTCGCCATCGCCTATAACGATCCGCCGATATCTATGGACAAGGCATAGATAGCTATGGGTCCCTATGTTGGCTGTGCCCAGGGCCCCCAAAGGCCTTAATCCGGCCCTAACAGCAAGGATTTAAGTACACAGCACGGATTTCCCTTTTATGATTCAGCTTGTTTGCAATATACAAGGTTTTCGTTCGTTCGTTCTATCTCTCTTTCTTTCATTATTTCAACTAAGGAGAAGTAACTTTTACACTGGACCTATAAAATCGTGTATCAAATCAGACCTAAAGGAAGCAGTCCCAACGTTTCGAACTCAACAAGCTATTCGTCCGGGGAAGATATAATCTTTAAAGTTTACATTAACAGTCTGCATGAACTAAATTACTAAAATGGTTGACAAGCTAAACAACGGCTTGGAAATACAGTCAGTGTTATAATGAGGAACACTTTAATGTGTAGCCCCAAACAGGGCCGTCGTACATGGTGGGCGATACGGGCGACCGCCCGGGACGCCAAGCCTGAGGGGGTGCCGTTTCGCGGAGTTTGTGGTACTTTTTCCGACTTGGGGGGGGGGGGGCGCAGAAGGCGACGCTTGTCCGGAGTGCCGTTTGTCCAACGCAAACTATCGACGGCCCTGGCCCCAAACAATCAAACTTCCCGAATGTGAATAACGTGGACAGTTGAGTACATCTCTTGTGAGAGTTGCTTCCCTTCCCTTCTGGCACCTAGCACTCGTACCTGACGACTTGGGTTTGTTTAATATAGATAATATAAGCAAAATCTTTGCTGTGCTCCTTATTTCAAACATAGCGCAATGCAAATAACAATAAGACTATTAATTCTAAAATCTATGGAGGAATTTATGTCTCATAATGAAGGCCTTCTTTGACAAACTTAGCACCAACAACCATATAGGGTACTCGCTGGAATAAACTCCGCGCAATTTTACTTTTAATGTTAAAGGCCAGATTTCGTTCTTTTGTGCGCCATATGTGACGTTATCGCATTTGCAGATTGTAATTAAGTGTTCTGGAAGAGTGTCATATTTTCACACAGACCTACTCTTGTAGTAGTGATACGACAGCACTAATATAAGAAGTCCACAATTTCTACCGCACTAGCGCAACACACAAACTCATATTTCAATATGTTTGGGGTCGAACTGTACATTATCACAATCCTGGCTATATCGTGCACGACATTTAGGCACATCCAAAAACCAGTAATAAAAAACAAAAATAAAGGCAAAACATGGTAAATCCATAAAATAAAAAGTCATTTTTAAAATTAAAAAAATAACCTAACTCGTTTTAAAAGTCCAAGACCTCAGTGTGGAGATAGTCAAAAAGGTTACATATATTAGTCGCCTTTTACGACACGCAGGAGGGTGTATAGTGCCTATTAGACATTCCCAGGCTGTAAAGGGATGAGATAACACTAAAAAGATCGATATTCACTAATGTAGTAAGACTTGAATTAATTATTTTACAAAAACTGATTTTCACAGGCGCAGTTATAAAGCCTGAGGGCTAATTCAGCGAGACGTCTAAGCCTAGACTAATCTGATTCTTTTTTTCACCCTCATAATAAATAATGGCACCAAGCTACACTGCATTTAATTCATACGTTTTCTGAGCGATAATAGAGATATATCACGAGTTGAACATTAAAACAACATCCAAAGATATTCCCTATTTACCTAGTTTAGATGGAATACAAGTGTCTTCAAAGCTAGTTGTCTTGAAGAATAACATTAAAGGGAACAAAGGTGTTAATTTGTTGGTTTTCAAACAGACACAACATATATACTCCAAAGCTGTGGAATAGATGCAGATTTACAGATTACTTTCAATGATGATAACACTGAAATAGTAGCGTTAACCCTGATTACAAGACGGATAAAACAGTGCGTTATTAAAAGGGAATAAATCAAGTATTTTATATGGGTAAATACACAAAATTAATTTACACTACAGCTTTAAGATCTAATAAACTTTACGAGGTCAATCTATATTACGCATTTTTCCTGGATAAAAGGTTTACAATTTGAAACCTTTCTTTACCAAAAGAATTAAAACAAAATTAGCAAAATCAGTTTATCCTTCAGTTTTCATTGATTGTACGGACGTTGTTCAAAATTGATCCTTGGCTTGTGTAGCTATCCTAAACGGTGTTTTCCATCAGTGCCCTCTTGTGGTTCAAAGAGTTATCGCCAATAGCAAGCGACATCAATTGGTCAATTAGACAGCTCATTACGTTACCTATTAGGTATTTAGTAGGGCGACTTACATGATGTCCACATACATTGACTCCTAAAAAAAAACGTATGTGAACGGTTTAAATTAGAGTGTCGTTGTGTACGAAGACCTATCTGAGTATTCCCAACTATCTTGCTAGGTAAATGTATAGAGCGATCTGAATGGATCAGTTTCTTTAAACTGCAACCAGTCAGTTAGCGGAGTGATATACTGTTATCATCTAGTTACATACACCAAGGGTCGATGTGAAACAAAGCTGATCGACGAGGCTTGGCAAGCAAAGATGGCGGCTTCGCGGCAGAATGTCATTATAGTGAAATTTCAGGGCAGAAGGACTAACCAACTTTTTTCGGGGGTGGGTATTTTTCTTTTAAACTATTCTTATCGGGACACTTATCATACTTCGTTATATCGCTCTAAACACCTCTGACTGACATTGAATTATTTCCGAGGTCATCCAGGAATTTTAAATCAAGTTTGAATTAAATAAATATTTAAGAGAAACTAAAAGTTCTTGAGATGAAAACGCCTATCAAAGTTTTGTTTTGGACAGTTCAGTTATTTTTCTCTTTCAATTTAAAATTTGCAGGGTTTTGGGTGGGTTTTTTTCAGTATATGCACTGTAATCTACACCTCGTATCACAAGATACGACAAGTATATCTTCAACAATTGTTCTCATATTTTTCTCTTTATAAGTCCATACAGAATGCACGAAATTATCATTTCTTGGTTGTGAGTCAGAAGCCGCTGAATAGCTGAAGAGACATAAGCCTTGTCGTAAGTCACAGAACTCTCTGTATTGGCAGTCCCTGCTTCTAGGGCCTCCAGCGTTTGTACTGGGCTATAAATTTTCAAGAATGCTTCCAATGTAGTTGATAAATGTGGCCCTAAATGTTCATTGTACGATTCTTACACAGAGCTTGTAGTCTGGAATTATTAAGTGGGAACTACTTATATTTACAGTATTGTGCACATTTTAAAAACAAGATAGAGAAAGAGAAAAAAAAGTGAATTAAAATGTGAAAATAACTTTAAATTCTAAGTCAATGATGGGAGCGTATGCACCAAATGATCCCGATTTAACCCTACTAGATAACAATGTCACCGGTGTAAATACACGGAGGTAACAGACAGCGATAGCAGTACACAACGGTAGCTTGTTTGCATGGATGGCACGCTCACCAGAGCTCATATTCGTTCAGAATATATCACTGACATAACACTGTTTTTACCTTGGGTCATCTAAGCCTTCGTCCATCGTCTCGAGCACCTGGACTGCGTCATATTTTTCGGCTCTAATCACAGATTGAAATAAAATTAAAACGAGGGATGAAGAACATGGCGGCTCAAATACATTTCATTTTGCCCCTTATCTGAAACCCTTTACTTTGATATAAAAGTACACCGAATCTTACGCCGAGCTTTGTTTTTTTTGATACATTGTAATCATCGCGTTTTTATAAACTGGGTGCTGCAAAAGTTCGCAGGTTAGAGGATACAAAATGTATACTTAAAGTCAGGTCAGAAGCAAGACTTTAGGGGCAAAACTGTAGATCCTCACAAAATTGTATGTTTGTCGTATCATCAAATTGTTAGTAGATATTTTGAAAAAGTCTGGGATGTAATTATGAACGAAAGGTCTCTGAATGCTCTAAAAAGACAAAGATTCAACAAGCCTGAAGACAGAATGACATTTCTTTAATGTTTTGTGACAAGACTCTTCAACGAACACGTTATGAGACTTGCCATGACACGACTTTTGTGATCATAGAGGCCGACAACAGATGACATTTTTTCTGGGCAGAGATTTACAGGGAGTCATTCAAAAATACACTTCCAACAAGACTTTACACTACTCCTCTCGAGATAAAAATCAAAATACTTGTTGTGTCTGTCAAGAGAAAAGACACTGGGCTCCAGAATGTCCACAACGTCAAAGGAAACGAAACATCCAAAGCAGGAGAAAAGATAGACGAACGTACAAAAAAATAAGAAAAAAAACCCCGTTATCATTCTCAAGAAAAAGGACCTTGGTCTACAGAGTGTCACAAGAAAGTGAAAAAGAGAAAAAGGAAGAGCGCTAAGAAACAGAAGAAGAACAAATTTTCCAGCGAAGAATACAACAACAACAACAACAACAACAACAACAAAATAACTGGACGTGCGTTATGTATTTTTAAAATTTCATTGTGATTCTTATTCACGAGAATATACACACAGACACACAAACTTTTTTTCTCTCGTTGCTCATCAGAGCAGCAGATCATAGGGTTATCAGGGATAGGGAAGGTAGTTTTATTTATAAGGGATTTAAATTCTATTTGATATACCCTTTCTTTTACATCCTACCCTATGTGGTCAGTTGATGAGTGGGCTATGGTCATTCCTAATGGCGTGTTGAATAGTAAGTGTGGTTTTAACATTACATTTCCCGTTGGAGACTATAGAGACCCACACATGTTAAATCTAAGGCGTATTGTTAATTTCCGGTTAAGGCCATATGGTCTCATTTGAGGTCAACCACTTCTAACAACGATGTGCTCTCTACGGCATAAATGCCAACTAGAGACCCATAATGTCAAACCTATGAACATTTTATAACTTACGATTTCTCCTTGTCGCTATAAATCCTCAAAATGGTGGCCTATTATAGATAGATTATCTACAGGTCTATAAATATAGAATAGGAAACAACCTTGTACTTTCCAAGTTATAAAAATACATTATAGGGCTGGGTGTTGGATAGTAGATAACCAGAAATAGAATTGGAATATGGGTCCGGTGTGTCATTTTTTGGGGGTCTAGAGTCCCATATTTTAAACCAAATATTATATCTTCAATGTTAAACTTCCATTAGATGTCAGACAGATTAATAATGCTACAATGTTTACATTTTCCGCCAAACTGACCCTGCAACATACGTAGCAACTCTCTCTCTCTCTCTCTCTCTCTCTCTCAGCACAAAATTCTATCCAAAGTGTACGATGCACAACTTATATGTACTTTAAGTATGGCCTTCTCTCAAACTTGAACAGAGTCACACTGCATTTTTATAGACAGACGGGAAAAAAATCGCAAATAACTAATAAAGAACAATCAGTAACCTTGTATAAGTGCGATCTTGGTTTTTTGCCTACAATACAAACGATGAATTCATTTGGGGTTGCAATAGTCCGTCAGTGTCCAAAATCTAGGAAAATATCTCTGGTCTGAACAGCTTTAGGTGATAATTTCACTCCGCGTACATTTTATAACACTATTTGCTGCCAGTGAATTGGTAAAGTGGAAAATTGCTCTGTCCAAACAGCCACAGTTTCACTTATCTTATGAAATGTAGGACGATAAATGTAACATTAGGTAAACCAATGTTTAGATTCCTGTTGGAACATGTACTGACGCAGAATAAAACCCCATGCCAGTGAAGAAATTTAAAAAAGAAAGACAATAAAAAGATGGAAAATGGACTTTTGTAATGTGTTTCTGAAATTTCGTTCTGATACTTATTTATGAGAATATATCAAAAATATAAGTGTCTCTATATCTTGATTTGTTTTTAAGTATGTTTAAGATATTCAAACACACACACACACACACACACACACACACACACTTTATAATGAAGGGATTTTTTTTCATTTGGCAATCCTTTGGGTAGTTTCCAGGAAATCTAGGCGGGCTGTGAAAAGGGTTATTTGGATTTTTAATAAAATATGGACTCTCTCTCTCTCTCTCTCTCTCTCTCTCTCTCTCTCTCTCTCTCTCTCTCTCTCATCAGGTATTTTCACTCATCATACTAAATGATTAAATGTATAGTTTAGTTTTGCAGTTTTCAAAAACTTGAACATAAAAGGTGCAACCTTGCCAACAAATAATAATAATAATAATAATAATAATAATCTAACTTCATACAGGCAAAATTCGTTAGTTTGAAAATGTAGGAGAATAGGTCTGGTCTGAATTGCTCTAGGTGAAATTTTCACTCCACGTACGTTTTGTAGCAAATGTTGCTGCCAGTGAATTGGGAAAATCGAAAATTGTTCTTGCCAAACAGCCACAATTTCGCTCATCTTCTTAATGTAGGACGAACAATGTCCCGTAAACAGAGGTCAGCCAGTGTAAAGCTGGCAGAGCTGTAACAATTTGTTACAATTTTTTAAAAAAAATTAAGAACTAAATCAGGCACACACCAAATTATACCTTTATTCGACAATATTGAAAAAAAATAACGCTGGTGTGAACAGCAAAATTTTCACGCTGCGCGTTGAGTAAGTTAAACGGTTAAATTAGTGCTAGGGCTGCCAAATTTGTAACATTTGACACCTAAACTGATGAATGAAAATTTGCCTGACTTGATACTAATTAATTTTGAAATACAACTTTCTGCCAATAACATACGCAACAAATTTTGGTGTTGTACCCCCCCCCCCCCCCCCGGACTTCATACAGAATTTATAAAGGATAAAATTATGGACATTTATAACAGGATTTCCCATTGCCCCCAGAATCCCACAAAAATGGGTTTGACGCTAAAATCCGCAGTCCCTTTTTAACATTGGATTCCCGTTTGACGACAAAGTGCCCCACTATACTACTGATATATATATATATATATATATATATATATATATATATGTGTGTGTGTGTGTGTGTGTGTGTGTGTGTGTGTGTGTGTCAGTTTATATGTATCATTTTCCCTTTATTCCGTCTCCTTTTCTGTCAAACTTTTATGTATCTTCTTATTCTAGAAATAAAAATAAAACTAAAAAAATCGGGAAGAAAATTACTGTTTTCGTGAGAAAAGGAATTTGTGCAAAGAAAGTAGCCTTTTGTCCATATTTTCATCTAAAAAAAATAACTGTTGCTGTGACATAAACGACAATTTATATATATTTGACCATAATCGCTAGCTTTGAGAAACATTTTACAAATGAGGGGATTTAATTGTGTCCCCTTTACTGAAATCAAGTACATAACTAGACGTGTCTCTGTTTGTATGTTCACAATTTTATGATCGTTAAAATTGAGATCGGTATGTATGTATGTATGTATGTATGTATGTATGTATGTATGTATGTATGTATGTATGTATGTATGTATGTATGTATGTAGTGTTTAACCGTACCTCAGCACAATAATACCTGTATGATGCCAACTAAAAGTAAAATTCGAAAAATATAAAAATGAAGAAATGCACAAAATGTCCAGGAAGATGAACCCTTCCAAACTAATGTAATCATGAAGTTCAAAAGGATAGAATATAAAGGATAAAATATGTTAAAATTGGTTAAATGTATCTAAAATGAAAGAAAATGGTAACACATGTAAAATCCTTAAAACATCTAAAATCTATCAGGTGCAAAGTACACACCAATATATTTATTTTAAATGACGGCAAATGATATGAAGGGTTTGACGATGAAAAATGTTAAATTTAAGAAATTTAAGAAATTCTTTTAATTGCATGAAGCTGTAAGACTAGCTTGAATTATAAATGATCTTTTGGTAGCCACAAGGATTAATATGTCTCAAAATCTACTAGTTCTACAGAGAATTGCTAGCCCTTCAAACAAGTTGACTGACAGCGACACTGTAACTCAGGCATCGACAACCTTTTACAACTGCTGTGCCAGGTCCGCTGAATTGTATAGTGCTGTGTAGAGTGCTGCGCGCCATGAGGCAAGTCATATTCCAAAGACATGGCACTTTCCAAAGAGTCTGGCGCTCCACCGTTGCCACGCGTGCCGTAAGTTGCCGACACCTGAGTGTAACTGGTTCATTACTGAATCATTTTACGACTCGCGCCTCTTTGAAACAAGAAGAATACTTTGAAATAATTTGAACTTTAAAGCAGCTTTTCAGTTGCACTTATAAATCATTAGTTTAATATGGAGATGGCAACTGCCATTTTTGCTTTTTGTTGTTATGTGTGACGATGGTGGTGGTAGTGGTGTGCTTACTAAATTATGAAATTAACTGGCCCCGTAGTAACTTTACTAACTTCTACACAATATAGCAGCGCAGCAATGATCTATTTTTGGACCGTTTGATGCAAGTATGTATTCATTACAACTAAGAAATAATGATTTCATGTAGCTGTGACTCAGGGGTCTGATAGACAAAGGGTTTCAAATACTTAATCAATATACACTCCTCGTATCGTCAGCTTTGGCAAGAAGTCTGAATTTGAGGCTAGTAGACGTGAATACAAGAATTCTGCATTGTTCATGGAGAAATGAAACAGACTGGGCTTACAGCGGGATGGTGTCAGATTACCCCCTCCATCACTGCTAAGATCATCAACAGAGTGATTGTAGTACGTCTACCGCCAAGCCTGTTGCGCGCATGCGGGATTTACTTTGATGGATAAACATGATTCGGATTTGTAGGATAATCCTTACAAAGGGGAAGAGATTAACACTTGATAGACATACAATATGCTTCGTCTTGCTTTCTTCATTGACGCCATTTTGAAAACATTCTGGTTTAAATCATCGGCTGGAGCCCGTCTTTGGCGCTTCGTTGACCTCGTTTTTACAAGGTGAATGCCAACATCAGACGGACCCATTCACTTCTAGAATAGATACTGCATCTGTAGGATTTATATACATACACAAAGGTGAATAAACAAAATGGCGGCACGTGTAAAGGTGAGTGATTCAGAGCCAGAGAATATATTAAAGTCGCCTTAAACATAACACACCTGTCCTTGTTTTCAGAGTTTGGAATCAACACGGGTTATGTATAGTTATAATTGTAGCGAATACACAAGATAGATGTATAACTATTTTCGTAGCTTACTGCGTAAAATCATGTCATAAACATTCATGTGGCGCAATATCTTCTCATCCTACACGTTACTGGGATACGATTATAAATTTTAGCGTGTTAGAATTAGCCATATAATGAGTTATGGTTGGGGGAGGGGGGGGGGGGGTGTTTTTTTCCCCAAAAATGCTTCTACTTGTTGAACTGTAGTTTTTGGTAATAGAACGTAAACTATGGAATTTGTCTTGAAAAAAGGGTAAATTTGTTTAGAAGCCGGTTTCATCAACATGACGATAAATCTTTGTAGGGCCATTTTTTTTTTTTTTTTTTTTTTGCTCCATGCAATCATACCTTTTATAAATTGCTGAATAATCTTTGTATTGCAATTAATTTTTTTTTTTTACATATTTTCGGTTTCCTCAAATGAAAGTGGGCAAAAATTGAAAAATGCGTACAGATTGACTTTTGAAAAATATTCAAAATAGTAATTTAAAGAAAATGTGTTTGTTATAATTATGCTTTATCGAGAGATGGCTATGTATAAGCTCCACCTTCTGTCGATCTATTTGTCCATCCTTCTGTCAGTCATGCCGGCTTCTCTTACACCGTTCGACGGAATCATACCAAACACCTCATTAATTTTGCCCACGCAATAACGAAGGGCATTAATTCTGGCGCCGCTCAAGATGGTCTAAATAGGTCTGTAAATGTCGGTTTTATAAATGGAACAAACATGTCCACTTAAGAGAAAATACCGTACTTTTAACGACATGACTTGGAAGTTTAGTCACCGAAAAACACGTGTAGGCATTCATGACTCTTATTATAGAAAAGGGTATACCCAAACACGCACAATGCAAATAGAACTGTGTGCCCGACAAAATTGGACTGTCTTAGATAAAAGATTCAAGAGAAAGGTTGACAACAATGGGAGAATGGTTTACTCGACACCCACGGTTTAAAGAGGATAATGTATCCAACAAGGATATATTTTTTTATGAATTATATGTGCCTATTCAGCTTTTTCTGTATGCGTAGTTTAGGGCAGGAGGAGGGTGATCGCCCGAATCATGCAAAACAACAGTTTAAAAACAAAATGCGTGATCTGGAAAGAAAAGAACGATCATTTCTTACAAAGAATTCATCTTATCAGCTCATTGGCCTTCTCAGGTCAGAGATGGATTTTATAGTAAAGGGGGACGGGAGTCCACTTAGGTCAGAGATGGATTTTATAATAAAGGGGGACGGGAATCCGCTCAAAAACTGATTTGTGGAAATTTTTATTTTTAATGCTAGCAGCTGCATTTAGGTGCGATACACTTGCGAAATAGTTTTAGAATATTCTGTCGTTAGCTTTTTCAAGCAACCATAATTACTATGGCAAAGTTTGCCACCGATCGTAATTACTATGGCAAAGTATGCCAGAAACACTTGGGTGCGCAGATACATCGGACTGTATTGTATCCTATCGCATATCCGAAATTTGATGTGAACACTGACCAATCCTATCTAGTTTATCGTTAAATGGTGTGTAGTCCTTATAAAATTGTACTACTAACTATCATCAAAAGTAGGTCATAGAAGTGACGAACATGTTATTTCTTTGTCCGAGTTTCATCTGACCTTTCCCACCCCGTTTTTTTTAAAAAGTGCATTGTGATTGGAATCAACCTGGACTCGTTCGATGGCTTTTTAAACAGACAAAATACGTTTTAACTGTTATGAATGAGAAGATAAATATTCTACTTATCGATATCAGACACATAGTATTCTGTACAATGTCGTTTAATTTTGCTAGCCTCTGTTTAAATCGACTTCTCTATGCCACTATCGCGTGGTTTCGGCGAATTCCATATTTTCGATAGAGAATGCGCTCTGCTCTCCAACCCCAACATCGTCCAAATATCTCAAACGTGGTGGAAAAATCAGATAAAACTCGTACTTGATCTTCTGGTTGCAACGACCTTCATTTCTTGGTAAAGTAGCTATGCTAAGTTTTTGGACCGGTGAAGCAGGCGAGACATAACTGTCCAGACAAATTCTATTGGTCCATTCTTCGCAAAGACCTTCACATGTTTATCATGTATGAGCATGAAAGAAAAATAAATCTTTAATTTTGGATTGATTTCGTGGATAGAAACACAGTAAGAACACTGTTTCATGCAATTTTACTCAAAACTCGCGTCCTCTCTTGGTACTTTTTCTAAAGTGCCAACATTTTGATTCTAAGATAGTATACTCAGTTTTATGCAAAATTGTTTATTTTAGATTTTTAATGAGTGGGGGTGGTTTTTTGTGTGACTTAACTTCAAAGTGCTATGTTTTTAACAGCATGAAGTCAAGACAGAAAGAGATGTGAAAAGTTTGGAGACATCACTCTCGGGTTAAGGGCCCAGGTAATGAAGCTTAAGTCATCCCAGACCCCTCATCCCCGTATGAAGGAGTCAAAGCTTTGTTGTTGTTGTTGTTGTTGTTGTGTTTTTCCCCTTTAAAACTGGCTTTCGTGAATTATATCGCATACTTTGCATCGCCATCAGTAGCAAACTTAATATGAAGGTGAAATATTGGGAAAATAGGTATTGTTCCCTTAAAAATATACGCAAGTATTTAAAGAACATGCTATTTTTTCAAAGTATTTAGTCACTTTCCCTCGCCTACAAACAGTTCTTTGAGGAATAAAAGGAAAGTTTTGGACAGAATCTAGGGGGGGGGGGGGAATTGATAGGTTAATTCTTCTGAATATATTGACTAACCTTTTCATATACAGTTCTGGCGTAGGGATGATCCAATGCGGTGTGCTCTTAGAATAATAAAGTTTTGTAGTGGGTTTTGTTAGTCAGTATGCAGAACTGAAGGAAACAGTGATTTAGCGAAATATACATGTTCTTGTAACTCTCTGTTTGTTTTATTGTTCAAAGACTTACACATCCAGCTTCATCCCGTTTTTTCTACTGGAGCATCCATACTAAAATTACACACAAATCTTCTCATAATAGCTAATCCAGTATTTCCCGTTATTTAATTGTTTCTGAAACATTACATACTGGGGGTCAGTCCCGGCTTATTTTTTCATATGTTCATGCATTCGCGATATAAAACAATATAATAGAAAATATCTTTTACCAACACCTGTTTCGTAGACTGTCAATATAACCATCGCAGTAGGAAGTTGAAAGTACAATTGTTTTCATAACATACATGTAGGTATCTCTAGCACATCTGAGACCTTGCGCGCTTTACTTGTAGATCGTGGAAGTAGAGTCAGGTTGAAACAGTCGAATCAGAGTAGAAGGATGAAATTTGTTCCCCCGCCATGAATATTTTTTTTAAAAATATTTTTTTCTTGGGGACGGGTGTCAACATTTTACTCACAATGGATGTATTACAACACAGAAAAAGAGAGGCATCTTGGTTTCATTAGACTGTATTTCTCGAAAATATTTCTCCAGTAACGAATTACAAATTCCCCTAAAACGTAGTGGATGGGATAATCCCAAGTCACCTTCCTATATATTGTACTTCCTTCCGACTTAATGGTTTATATATAGTGAAAATTGCATTGTAATTTTTGCCAGAAACACATTAGTTCTCAATTTAGACGAACCATTAATCGAGCAGATACGGTAGTGTTAATTGTGAGATCTTGGCAATTCAACAATCATGGCCGGAAATCATAGTCTGCGTCATTAGAGGAATTACAAAGAAGAGGCTATATTATAGGATCACGTGACTCTTACAGCACGGTGCTAATTAAAGCCTCTAATTTACAGTATATCTCAAGCATTTGTAAGACGATGCCGTTCCCAAATTTACCAAGTTTCAGATCCGCGGAGAAAGCTCTTCGCAAAAACATTAAACAAAGTTATTTTGTTTCTCTGCAGTGTGCAGATTTACAGTGCACCATTGTTAGCAGTTTCTTTCTTGATACAGCGCCATATTCCAGTAGGTGAAAAAGCCTAATTTGCGCAAGAGGAGTAATTGATTCAGGAGTAATTGATTCCTAACAGGTCGACAGAAAACGGGTAGAAATGAATACAGAGATAAATCAGTTACTGTCAGTAATAGAAGAAATGAATGAATAGCGTGCTAATTGATGGATATATTGATTACAGCTGAACTCTGTTTGAAAATTCAGTGATGTGGATTTAAAATGTTCATAACTCCTAGCAAAAATTAGTACCGTGTATCACTTTGCACAATTAACACATCGTGCATTGCCCGCCAGCGTGGTGGTGCTGTGGCGCCATTTGTTTGCAAAATACGATTACCAATGAACCACACTAAACTTGAAACGAAAGACTTGATTATATTTTACTTACTTATCTGTACATGATTATATTTTACTTACTTATCTGTACATTGATTATATTTTACTTACTTATCTGTACATTGATTATATTTTACTTACTTATCTGTACATTGATTATATTTTACTTACTTATCTATAGATTGATTATATTTTACTTACTTATCTGTACATTGATTATATTTTACTTACTTATCTGTACATTGATTATATTTTACTTACTTATCTGTACATTGATTATATTTTACTTACTTATCTGTACATTGATTATATTTTACTTACTTATCTGTACATTGATTATATTTTACTTACTTATCTGTACATTGATGCTTTAACTTTTTGTAACAGTGTACTTTTCAGTACTGTTAAAATAGTAGTTTAGAATATAAAGTGGTTTGCATCCCAAATTAAGGCTTTACATTCGCTTATCGCTTTAGGGATGAAGACAAAGTTTTCACCAGAGTCGAACGAGTAAACACCCCCAAAATACCGGAATGTAAATAAACTGGAACTATTAAATTAAAGGCATTCAGATTAATACACTTCATATACAATGTCAAAACTTTAAAATAGTTCTGTCTTATGATTGAATATGAGAAAGATATATGCATCGGTGTGATTAATACTGTTGCTAAATATATATGGCATTTAGTAACAATACTAAACTTGCCTATATATTGAAAAATGTGCACTCGTACAGAGTTTTGGCCGAGTGGGCCTGCACAAAATTCCGCGTGGGCAAATTTTAAAGTAAGAAGAAAAATTTCAAAATCGATAACTTTACTCTGATTTGAAGAAGAAACACCAACATTTCATGATTATATATTATTTGCTAGTTATTAATATACTATAGTATGGCATCCAATTTGAAGTCTTGAGTCTGGTCTGAGCTCTTAGTTTTTGGACAGTTTCGCGACTATTTGACTGGTAAGAGCACAAAGTCTGTTATTTTGGCACAGTTGTTTCTTACATGATTTACTGATATGAAAAAATTAGTCACTCTCCAATACACCATAAACTTCATGATTTACACAGCTTGAACTCAACACCACTACCAGGATCTAATGCACGTTTAATCCATTATCATAATAATTTGTTACATGTTTGGAAAAATAAAATATCCAAAATAGCATATCTATATTTTAATTGGGGGTAGTCATTTAAGTCAGTGATAAAACGTAAATATGTGATAACCTGCGCATGCAAGTTTCCAACACATTCAGTTACTGTAACTCAAACGTGCGAGCAAATATTACTGAAGTATCTTTTGGACACAAAAATATACTCGTATATAAAAAATGCTTAATTCTTACGTTGTGCGCACTGTGAACGTTATTGTAAGAAAACAGTTGAGTAATCTTGCAAGCACACGGCTAAACCGATCAAAAGACTCATTTCAGGCAATATTACATGGAAGATTCTGTTGGCTTTATGACTTGAAAGCCCTCTGAACTCAGAATAAGAATTAGACGTAGTCCTGAAAGAATAGATGACAGTAGAATCCAAGATTATAGTGGATTATTTTAGCTGTATTATTGGATGTAGTTAAATGTAAGTTATAAATATGATATAAGCTGCTTGTCAATTTATAATGTGCATCAGTGGTCGTTCATGTTAATGTAGTGATTTGGGGGAAGAAAAACTTTTGCAAACAGAAAAAAAAAATAATTTCGCGGAAAGAAAAGGATAAAACACGTTTTCCTCACGAAATAATCGCTTAAATTTTGACATTCAGCGTGGGTATATACTATTTACGTGAACCATTTCTTTCTTTACTTTACTGGATGATTTGTATGTGTACCGATATATAAATATATGTGAATTTATATGTGAATTTATCTGTGCATCTATCAATCTATCTTGTTCTGTGTGTCAAGCAGAAATAGCATCATTTAACCATCTATTTAATTTTTGTCCTTGCAGGTTATGTAATCCGTCAGCTTTGGTTCTACTTTCTTCAGACAGACTTTCCTGGAAGTTACTTATCGCAAAAGTATCACCACCTTAAGTAAAGAGCCGGGGATGTCGGATCGAACCATTCATCTTATAGCTACTGGGCGGCACTCCAGGCCGTAAAATTCTTTATTTTTCGCCCAGGCACTACACATTGTGTAGTGCAACTTTCTGCGAGGTCTTTGCATACTTATTGCAGACATATTGGAGTGTACATCAGTGTCCAAATTGACGCAGTTCTTCAGACATATTGGAGTGTACATTAGTGTCCAAAATTGACGCAGTTCTTCAGAGTTGTCTGATGCTGAAAATCTAAAGATTGTTTTAAGAAAACTGTGCAATCAAACATTGATAATTATACGACAAATTCTTTTATTACAATTTTCGGATAATTATCTCAGGCCAAACTTCAATAGCGAAAGTGCCGTTCACTTGATTTGGTAATCAACTATTTCCTTTCTAGGGGAACGTGAGACTTCCTTATGTATTTTTTCTCTGATCCCGATTCTGTGTTGTACCATCATTCTTACAAGCACATGGACTGCATAGAATGCATAGACACACAATGAGACCGATAGCCATGTCATCTGTTGTAGCGGTCAAGCCTCCAAAACCGCCATGTTGGCAGGATTTTGTGACCCAAACTCAAAGCATTAGTAATATTAACGAGGCAGACTTGGCCGATATACATAAAATTGCCAAATGCTCAGGTGGATATCTTAGTTCTGACAGTTTGACATCCAATAAAACTGGAAAAACAAAAAGAATTCGGGCAAAGATACACAGAACGCGGAGTCAGTTTACGATAGAGGAGGCCGACCTTCCGGAGGGAACTTTAACGGTTTCTCTGGCAGACACAAAACCTGGAGACCTCGGATTTAGAAAGCCTCAAATAATGGACGAACGCGTAATACGCGAAGACAATAATAGGAAGTGTCAAAACTGGCTGCAGAGTATCGAGGCATGCAAGCCTCTAGAAGACATTGATCAAAGTGACAACGACTCGGAGGAGCTTGATTGTGAGGGGGTTGCCATAGAGATTCCAGACGATACTTTATGGGACGATCAGCGCGAGCTCAGACCGCCATATAGCGGGAAAGCGGCGAGTTCAGTTAGTGAGGCGCACAAAGAAAGTCAAAGGTCAAGGTTACTCCATAAATCAAAGTCATACGACTCGAAACATGAAAAGGCATCAAACTCTAAAGGAAAAACGTTAGGAACTAGTTCTTTAAGTGGAAGCATTTCTTCACATTTAAAGATAAAGCATATATGAGTAAATACGGGTGATACAGCTGAAAAGATGTGATGCATTCTTACTTTTCGCAATGCAGATAGTTGGCCGGATCTACCTTTAAAGAATTTGAGTCATCGGGTTGTTGCAAATTTAACTGAATGGTTATCTTGTATGAAAATGGCATGGATTTCTACAGAGCATGGCAATTAAGAATATATGGACATTGACCAAGCAATATATTTTCATATCAAAGGATGTTCGTGACAATATATATTCATTGGAGTATTTAACTTTTGGTCCCAACACACATTTAATTTGCTTATATACAGTTCATTCCTTATGTGTTGTAAACATTCAGTTCAATTTTTGTGCCAAAGAGAGTAAGTCCGGCAGAAAGTCAAAGTGAGGAAATGTTTGATATCGACAATGTTGTATCATGTTTGTTGAAAGTATTCCGAGTTCCTCCATATGATAAGAAGGACTACATTAAATTCTTTCTTTTTTTTTTTCTTTTTTTTTCTTCGCATGAAAAGCACGCACCTTACTGTGTTGGCAACATACTTCATTTCCACTTAACTATATCCACTAGTTACCTCGTAATAATGAAATATGGTGCTGTGACGCTGGATTTCGAATATTTTGATAAATTAGTCGCATATAGTCAATTTGGTTGAAGAATAAAATATGAAGTTAAACAAAATATCATATTTAAGTATATTTTCCTTCAGTGGAATCGCACCAGAAGGGTGAGGATTAAATTTCCACCATCGCGGTTTGTCCCTGGGCAAGGCACTTTACTCTTCTTGCGTCTGTACGATATAACCTTCAAAGTGTTGCTGTGTCGTAACCCCCCCCCCCCAAAAAAACAAAAAAACAAGCAACCACAAAACATATTTTCCTTTCACAAGAAAGCATGGAATGTCCATGTTCGAACGTACATATTGCCATAGTAGTTCAACGCTTCATTATATATGGACGCAACATCGATATCCACATCCTTCAATTCGTATCCTGGTTTGGTTTGGTGTTTTGCGGCACAGCAACACATGAAGATTTTTAGTGCCGACGGAGGTGTAATAAATTGCCTTACTCAGGAACACACCATGGTAGCCTACCAGGCCTTATCCGCTAGTAGGATTCGAACCCGCACCCTCTGGTCGCGAGTCCAACATGCTAACCACTGAGCCACCGCGAAATTCGTATTTAAGGTACGAGGCAGATGCAGTGAGAGAATGTTTACCGCTATACTAGACTAAATTATATTTACTGCTGTTTACCGCCACAGCAGCAACAATAAAGCTTATATGGTGCCGACTGACAAGGCATTTGGAATAAAGTTCACTGTCCAGACATGCACCACAGCGGCTGTTCTGGCCTGATCTGGGCAGGATTCGAACCAACACTCTTCTAGTCGCGAGTCCGGCATGCTAACCACTGAGCTACAACGACTCCATTTCTGTACTCGAGCCCTACGCATTTCCGAATAAATTACAGGCCACCTGTTGCACAAACATGCAGCATGCGGGTACAGAGGTGCCACTGCATTCTAGTTAGTTACTTTACACTGATTGTACATGAAGCTCTAACCTGTAGAATAATCTCTTATAACTGTCAAGGTTTTGACGCGGGGTGATCTTATTGGTTGAGGAAACCGGAGAATCCGAAGAAAAGTATCGACCTTGGATGGTTTTAGACGGTCAGTTACTTGACCTTGCAAGTATCGACTCCAGGATTCTAACCCATGTCCGATGATGTTTAAATCGAGTGCATTAGCTCTGCACCAAAATCTAAAAAAATTCTGAAAATTTTCTTCTTGTGCTCCTTCTTCCAGTCTGTTTATCCGGAACAAATAAAAGTACCGATAATTTGCAATTTATATGAATCGGGATAAGACTTGAAAGCACATTAAATAATGTGTGTTGTTTTACAATTGGCTCTCTCAGTATGACGTTGTCGGTTGCCACATTGGTGGTATGTTGACATATTTACCACTGTGTATGGGGGTTGAAATAAATAGTTGGAATCTCAAGAAAATAGTATGACATAAATATATAGAAAAGACAAAAAAGCTGGCTTTCTGTCAGTAACTATATTTGTAATTTATGTGCTGATCTTGCATCAATATGCCTTGCTGAAAATAGCAAAATCTGGTATCCTTATGAAGGAGAAACAGACAGCTTGTCATCCACTCAGGTACAATGGACATAAAATCATCTGCTAGTGACCCGAGTGGGAACTGGGACTCCGATGGATAGACTTGAAACAAAGAGAAGTAGACCTTGGTCCCAGATCGGGAAGTGTCTATATGATAATTATATGTGGTGTACAATGTTCAAACATGTTAAGTACGAAAGCCAGATGGTTTAAATTCATTGATCAATGTTCCCGAGCACGAGTGGAAGAAGCATTGCTAATGATTTATCTTCTGCATTCAACTCTCGTTGCAACGACCAGCTTCGTTTCAAGCAATGTCGGCGTTATATCCAGTTTGTCATTGAGACATTTTTTCGGCACGAGTTTTTTAGTTGTCTTTCTTTTTAGGCTGTACATAACATGCAATAATAGAGAGATAGAAAGAAGAGTAAAAGGAAATATGTGATCTGGTTGCCAAGTGGACTGAGGCGCTCGCCTTTACATATCACTCACACATCTCACCTCTGTCTGTGCGAGTTCGAATCTCGGCTCGACCAACGTGGGTATGTGAGAAAGCTTGCCAGTAACTTCCCGTGGGTCGGTGGTTCTTCCTAGGCTATTCCTCCAACAAAATAATCTGACCGATATGTGTAGCCTATCATTAGCTGAATAATGGCTTTAAACCCCACAACACCAAACCTGTAATTTTGATAAATATTCAACAGTCTACTAACAAATATTCATGGCGACTTTCCATACAGACAAAGTGACTGAAAACTGGATTTATCTCCTTTTCGCCTAGGGATCATCCATAAAGGACGTCGGCAAAGATGGGGGGAGGGGGGGGGGTTCAAAAGCGGACAAGGGGGGAGGGGGTGTAAAGGACCTTGCGGACGTCCGCAAACTAGTATTTTTTGTTATGATATTCTGTGTTGAACAGCTGCTTTAGGCCTACTGAGTGTATTCCAGTATGTTTTGCGGACGTCCTTTATGGGTGATCCCTAAGTATAAATTATTTGTTAATTTCAATTTGTACGATTCGTGCCACAGAATATATATGAATGGGTTGGCATTAATACATAGGTCTGGCTCCCAGTGCCTGAGGTTGATTACATGGCCCACATATCGGCCCTGCGGACCTGAGCGAGTATACAAATAGCCAAGTAAGATGCACCAGCTATTACACTGCCAGACCATAGAGCAGTGTATAATGCTAGATGGGGACATCCGCAGCCCCGGGGGGGGGGGGGGAAGCCACATGCGGACAAAAGCAGACAAGGGGAGAGGGGGGTAGGAAAACAGGTATTATCTGCGGACGTCCTTTATGGACAACCCCCTAGTGTTCTGACATAGCTGTAAACTTAGATGTAATCTCACTTCAATCATTTATCACAACCGTTCTTAGTAATTTATCTTGACACGTTTACTCAAATCATCATGCAAGAACATGCCAGTTGTTTATTTAACCTTTTTCTCGTTTATTTTAAACAAAAAAGATCCACAGAAAAACAAAATACCACTAGCTTGTTATACGCGATTATCAACAAAAATACCCGACGTCCGACGTATTGTGCGCACTCAACCGCATGAGAGAGCAGTGTCGGACTGGCTCATGTTGCAGTCTGCCCAGATTGTTGGGTAATATTATGAGGATCGCCATGAAGATGGGCCGCCTGATCTGAGGGGCCGATCCAAAATTTTGGCCTAGTCCAATACTGTCAGAGACTTGCATGTAGATAAAAAATCCTAATTAATGAATATCGTTACAATAAGGATTAATACGTGGTGCGTGGATTTCAAGCTTTGGGGCAGTGTCGTTGTAACGGTCAGTTTATATATGTAATTTGCGCATTTATTCGTAAAAAAAAAAAAAGAATCAATATTGATGTCGGAACTTGACTATACCGTTGTAATATTGTGTACGTTCGTTTCGACCAATATTTCATAAGCGAATTTTCCGTTATAACGAGCGTCTTTGTAACGAGTGTTGACGGTAGATGTATAATCGATCATTTGATCTATTAATTTAAAAGGACATGCACCCCAAGAAGAGTCTCTCGATGGCACTGGCGCTCTACTGGCTGAAATACATTTCCAGGAATCCGTTTCTTCTATTTAACTACCGAGTATTGAAACCATCTCTGATATTCTTGAGAAACTCCAAAATACTAAATTTGGTAACAAAACTATTTTCTTATGTTTTGAGTTAACATAATCACAATATACCTGTAAGTGCATTTTAAATTTCTTTGTCATGACATTTGACATTGAACCAGATTTCTTGGAAAGATGACAGAACGTGTCTCAGACAATGTCAAGATATAACCACATGATAAGTTGATTCAACTTCTAAGTAACAAATTTTGGAGAAAAACAAAGTTCTTGAATTGGTATCATTAATGTGAATCAGGGACGTTTCGCCCCATGGACGGTTCGGCCAAAGACATTTCGCCCCACTTCAATGGTCATTTCGCCCCACTTCAATGGTCATTTCGCCTCACTTCAATAGACATTTCGCCCCACTTCAATGGACATTTCGCCCCACTTAAAAAAAAAAGAATGGACATTTCGCCTCACTTGAATGGTCGTTTCGGACCATGATTTCGTTTAATAAATAATTATGTTCGTTTAAAACGGTGTTCTTTTGAAATTATAATTATGTTTGAAACAAGTCTTTTCTCCATGTATCGTGATGAAGAGTATAGAAAATAAGAGATAGTAAGACAAGTTATCCTCATATCAGATTAAGATAGTAATAATGATAATAATACTAAGAAGAAGAAGAAGAATAGGCTTATACTTAGACTATTTGACAGACCCATTTCAATTTGTTACATTTATATTCGGCCTGTCATTATATCTGACAATATTTTCCCCTTTTTCTTCGTTTATGTACTAAGACTGATCAGAAAATGAATCTATCGTTTACAGTGATCATTATTTTCTATACTGCGATATTTTTATTTTCGCAGTTACGAAAACTGATGAAAGTCCGTTTTTGGTTATGGTCATTTGCAAAAAAGGAGTTCAATGTTTTCTTCTTTGTTTGATTTACAATTCTGATATTATTGTTTAAAATAAGTCCAGAAGAGTTAAAAGGCATAATCTTTTATTCAAGAAAGAAACAAATGGCATGTACTTGGTGTATAAAAGAAAACGATGAGGTCTCAGTCCAGCTTTAATGTTGATTGGTCTAACATGGGCCATACATTCTGGCACAGCATTTCAGTGCTGAATTTCAAAAACAAACTTCAAGGAAATGCCGGGTGCTTAACGCGAGTAAGTTTCTCAACCAGCGACACGTTCTTTAATCTCGCCGACAGAAGTCTCAGAATAATTCAAGATGACAACTATTATAGTATGAGCGAAGATCAAACGAAATGCCGCTTAACTACATGCACTTTAATATGAAGGGTAAACATATTTTTTGGGAATGATAGTTAAAAAATGTACACTGAATGTGGCGCGAAATGTCTTAGGCCGAAACGTCCATTGAAGTGGGGCGAAATGTCTTGGGCCGAAACGTCCAGGTACGTCCATGAAGTGGGGCGAAATGTCTTGGGTCGAAACGTCCATGGGGCGAAATGTCTCAGTACCCATTAATGTATTCTTCAGATATATCCTCAAACTGGGTTAAATGATAAAAATCCATTCGTACTTGTTGTTTGTGTCATCATGTTTACAAACTAGTACTGCTAAAATCTTAAGTTAATACCTTCAATCTTAAAATCAATCTCAGAATGCTGATTATCATCCTCTTCATTGGAATACAACCACTGTATATACTTGCGTATAATCCAATACCAACTGCATAGACCGAGATCTGCCGGCGCATTATGCGCCGGCAGATCTGGGTCTATGCAGTTTGTAAGGACTAATCAGTAGAAAGAAAAAAAACATAGACCCTGATCTGCCAGCGCATTATGCGACGGCAGATCAGGGTCTGTGTTGTTTGCATTTGGACCCGGCTTATCGTGAGTATATATGGTAGTACTGCTAAAATCTAAATTAATACCTTTGATCTTCAAATTAATGTCAGAGTGCTGACTATCATCTTCTTCATTGGAATTCTACTAAATTCAAAATGAAATTCTGGTCAAAATATATTTGCATATGTACAAGTCACTGTCTTCATAGGTTCAACGAAGTACATTAATACAAGCAATGGCCTTTGACACGACTGTAAGGTCTTTTACGTTTTTTTTTTATATCTTGCACTTAATGTTTAAATTTATCTGGAAGGGTTTATCTTCCAATATTTTTGTGCAATTCATTTTTATATTTTTTTAACTTTACCTTTAGTTGGCACTACAGGTCCACTTTTATGCTGAGGTGCCGTAAAACATTACTACATACAGAGACATACATATATACATACATACATACATACATGTCTGGTTTTCAAAAATGCTGATAAGCTGGTGGTCGGATCTACACCATTTTCATTCACAACCAATTAAATATTGCAACCAATTAAATATTGCAATTAGTGTTAAAGTGAAATACTTCATGTCAAAGCTATCATTCATGCAAGAGTAGTAGAGATAAAAATACCTTTGTCATTCACAACAAGCTACATATTGCTATCGAGTTTGAGTGGAAAACCCATTTTGATATGACTGTCTATTCAGGATAGCTAGCTATATAAAGATTTTCAGGAGGGCCATCAAGACAGCCATTCTGGAGATTGAATCAGCATTGTTTTAATACTGGAACAACTATATTGCAAAAAAGATGTAGTTTGAAAAAAGAACGTTGATGGAGAAGTAGCTGCTACAAGATTTGCCAAATTTTGGGAATTCTCATTGGTATAATTTTCATTTAGGACCAACCACATATAGTGAAAAGTGTTTAAGTGAAAACCACGTCATATGACCATCACTTAAAGAGGACTAGTAATAACAAGAATTTCAAGATGGCTACCATTTTTATTTAGGTTTTGTTTTGTTTGGTGTTTTGGATCCTAGGTGCAACACTGCATTAGAGATTAAATGGTGCTGTGGTCCAACCTACCGAAATAATCATGTTTTGAATTTTGTCTTTGGAGTAAAAATCCGACTTCAAAGAAATGTTGCCGCTGATCACAAACTTTAATAAAGATGGCTACAACGTTCTCAATCAATGCAGTCAGTGATGTGTAATAACATTTGTTTTTCAACACGCATCTGTTTGATGTACTTAACTTGACAAATTGGGTTGTTCCACTTAGTGTGCTTTACCTATGCAAATTAGCCTAATGAGCTCTCCCTCAGCAGTGCTCAAAGGATTTGACACAACAAAACACCCTAGCTATTGTGAGCCAATTCAGTAAATCTCTGAAGGGTGTCTGTTTATCTCTGAGTGCCTTACCTTTTAATTGTCTCTAAAACAGCGGTGTAAACTGCCCCGAGGATAGTTTTACACGAGCTCTGAGCAAGACTGTTTACTGTTTATACATACCACAGATTATGGGCATATATTATTGTGATCAAGAAATGTATATTTTTTTTTTAGTGGGAATTTTTTTTTCTTCGCTAAAATTGCTGAAAATCATGTTTTTCAAAACATGACTGTGTCGGGGGGGGGGTCTGGGTCCAAAATCATTTTTTTCGCGTGACACGTCATGTTATGGTATGTATGTGGCATATTGTGATATTGTGCATTATATACAATGCTACAAACAAAAACTTATGGTTCCAAATGATGTTTGGATTGCACAAGACTCACAGAGTGTGCGTATATATTAGACTTATTCACTTTATCATATATATATATATATATACACACACACACACACACATTATCTTACACAATAGCAGGCTGCACAAACACTTGCATAACAGAAGACTGCCTAACTTAATTTGGGAACTGGGGAAAAAGTATACCGAATTTTCACGTAAAACTATACATTTTCAAAACAAATAAGAGTAATAATGAAATATCAATTTAACAAGAATAAAAATGTAAAATCAAAATGATGCATGGAATCAGGCAAATTATGATGATTGGTTGTTTTTGTAAATGCACTTTGAGCATATTATTGGTGTTGGATAGGAAATTCCACCCAAGGGTCAGAATTTTGTATCAAAAATGAGGATTTGCCAAGTGTATGACACAACATTTTGAGTGTGAAGCTTTTCTACCTAACACTGATGCATAATGAAGGATTATTTTTCTCACATTCCTGAACAAAAGCTAAGGGTTGAAGTCAAAATGGCATACTGTGAATGCTGATGTAAACGTCAAACAGCAACACACCTTATTTATAATATCCACATCTTAAGATGGAACGTAAAAAGTCAGGTTTACAATTTGAAAACTACCGGTAACAAGTACAACAATGGCTTTTTGAACTCGACATCAGACTACATAAGCTGTGCATGTAGATTGGTAGATTAACATGGAACGTCCTGTTTGCAAGAGAGTAACTTCAACCACTCCTCCATTTAGTACGTAAATGTGTTGATGTCTATCATGATTATGGTGAAAGATTGCTCAAGTGATAATGGAAATCAGGGAGATTTTGCCACATTGTGTGTACTATGCTTGCAGTAGTAGATCATGTGATGAAGGACAACAATCACGTGATGACAGATATCCTCCACTGGTGTTTTACACTGGAAAACATGATTGTACTAACAGAAATGTGAGAAAAGTGCCTTTTCCAAGGACACAACGAGGCAGCCAACTCAGGCTGGGCTGGATGGTCCAAAAAGTTCAAAACAGTGTATGTGAAAAATAACTATAATGGCCTGAAAATCGAATTCAGCCATTAACATATGAATATAGATATGCCTATTACAATTTTTTCTACCCCCTTCCACCCCCCACCCCCCCAAGTCCAAAAAGTAAAACAAATGAGTAACAATTTGCTGTAATGGCCAGAACATCTAATCAGGTCATCTACTTATGACTATGATAAAGTCTGAAAAATTGAATGGTTACAAGTTTAATAGCTTATGTGCTATTTGCAAAAAAAGATTCTGGATGAACATACAGACTTACCGCCGATGGATGGACAACGGCAAAAAATATATGCCCTTTCTATCGCAGCTGAGGCATAAAAATACAGCTCTGGAACTAAATTCAAGAGGCACACCTGATGAGTTACATGGCCACAAAGGTTATTTGCTCTTAGCTGATCTGTACTACTTAATCTCCATTCTTCATACAGCAACTTGGTCTCATACAATCACTTCTCTGCAAACTAATCAAACTTGTAATGAAGTTCAAAATACACCATTACTGACTCTGCCCTTTAAGTTTTTCAGTTATGAATTGGGTACAAAGTTTGGTGTTTTTATGTGGTTTGAAATAACAGGTTTTGTTGTTGATAATTTGTTCCCAATGGTAACTGAAGCACCTCTGTCCTTCGACTTACAAGAATTGTGGGCTCTGGCATAGTTGTACTCAAAGCATATGCATGCTGATTATGATATCTGACTTAATGTTTAATGCAGCACAATGGGTAAATACAGCTAAATATACTTCTTTGTTACAAATGGACATATAATATACAAATGTCATAAAAATCCAAACACTGACATGGACATGAAATGCATGGTGTCTTGTTGATACTAAATGATTCTCTTGCTGCTATTAGTCCTGTTTTTTGACACAATCAACACTGAATCTTTACAACCAGCTTTGTTTAATCATGCTAAAAAAGATCAAAAGTCAAATTCTTTGCTTCTGGGGCAGCATTGGGGCTTGATCCTGTGTAAGGTACCCTTGAACTCCAGGATAGTTTGGGGGTAGGTAGTATGGAGGAGGCTCTCTAACTGGGTAGTACCCCCCTTCTGTCTGCTGATCCATTGCTCCAGTCTGAATGATCCCCATTGGTATCTGTTGTGTGGTCAGCTGCATACTTATCACTTCTCCTTGGTACTGCTTACGAATGAGACTAAGAATCAGGAGCAATGTAGAAATCGAGAAGCACAGACCTCCAATCCCTCCAAGAAGTAAAGCATAAGGAAATCCGAATTTTATTTTACGCATTGCACGTAACTGGTAATAGTGCCAATGCTCATTTGCAAACCTTCCCATTGGTAACAGAATCAGCAGAGCTGAAATGTATTTTAAAAATTGTTAAGTATTCATTTTGGGGACATATCCCTAAGCTGACTATGTAAGTAAGTTGACACCAACCTACATATTCAAGATGAAGTATTTGGAAAAGATGTTTCGAAATTACAAAGAGCAAAAGTTTTCAATTCCGAAATGATGACCTTAAACTTGATGATTGCCATAAGAATATAATACATAGTCTTAACCATAACTCATTGAATAATCATCTCAAACTACCTGCAAATGAAAAGGATTTGACGTTTATATCAATAATGAAAACAAGCTTAATGTGAACCACTGTGTCTCACCATTTTCAGAGTTAGTAACTAAATCTGGAAGTATTTCAGGAGGAATGCCTATTGGGTTATTTTTATTTGATTAAAAGCTAAGAATACAAAATATACATTTAAAACAATTTGTGAGTAATGGCACTGAATTATGAAATTGCTTAAAATAATGCACAATACATGTGATAACAGATGAGTTACAAATATTTCAGGCACTTTAATATGGCAATGCTAGCAACTGTCAAACTCTATTTAACCAAACATACCACATATCAAACCTGCTTCAAAGTATTCAAGAATTCTAAATTTGGTCACATTTTTAGTAATAATTCTTCGCAATTAAATGTATAAACATGGACATGGCTTTCACAAAAAATATGTTCCTCTTAAACCAAAATCTTTTTGTTGCACCTAATTAAATAAGTTAAGAAACTGTGATACTTTGATTGCTGTGTATCATAGATGATTTTAGCTCTTCAGCCTACAGGCAAGATTGCATTATTAGTAAATTCCCACACAGCCTTTTGCCTTAGTAAAAACATCTTCATCCACAAAACTGTAATAATTAATTTGTATTTTACAGTTCTAGTCCAATAAATATAATTATCAAATGTTATCAACTTAGAATGTTACTTGTTATATTGTATTTTGTATTTTTCTTCAGATTAAGCTGCAAAGCATTCAATAAAATACTTTACTTGTAATATTGTTATTTTATAAGTTAATCTATTAACATTTATGCATCCTGTATTCTATATTTGTTAGGTTTCAAAGTTTTGTTCTGCAAGGGGAAGAACTCTGCATAACCCTAACCTGTGATTCTAAATAATCCTTATCACAAGTTACTTCCCATGCTTTCCTTTAATAAAAATTGTCAAGTAATTGCAAGAGATGAAAGATAAATTTCCAAACAAAGAATACTGAGACTATTTAGGTGCTTTACAAAATATGCAAAAGTTTAACTATAGTAATTTTAATGAGAGAGAGAGATTCTTCTTTTAAACAAACAAAACGAAAAAGAAATCACTTGTAAGTATTAGTGGGTTTCATTCTGTTATTAAAATTTGAAAAATGCAAGAAATGTTGTTATTTACTATTTCATTCCCCCAGTCACTTTTAAACTGCTCGTTTAACATATTCACACACAATGAAATATACACAGCATTATCCAAAATACAACCTCTACTAGTCCAGCCTCTGTTTAGTACTTGCGACCCAAATATACATGTCGTTGCAACACTTTTTCTCAGGAACTAGACTTTTGTTTACTTTTAGTGTAGACCTACCGTTTTTATGCAAAATCTTTAAAGCATGTGATGCTGCATTCTATAACCAACAGCTTAAAAAATATACTTAGGAATATTTGCTTGGTCATCTGAAGAGTTTAATATTACCAAAAGGACGAGTGAAAGTGATGAAAAAGTGTAATCACCTAAATATTTCCGGTAGGAGATAAACTTGTATGATTGCATTATTTTCAGTTAATGCTGATACAATTTATTTGGTACAGTACATTCCTTCAATCCACATGACAAATACTGCAAAACTGTTCTTGAATGTGAAGCATATGTTGTTTATCAGTTTAGTTACTAATTTGTTACATTTTGACCCAATTATCCTTTTTACGAAGTTAACATGATACAAATAAAACATTTTGTTGCCAAAGAACACAGACCAAATGCGTATTTATACAGGGTTTGTCAATTAGGCCAACAATGTGAAATTACTGAAATTACGTCCATAATCGCCCAAACAGCACTGAATCTTTGGGAACAAAAGTAAACTTAAAATCACATGAACAAACTCTGGACTAGTTGAATTAAAAGCAATAATAATCGAAGGTTAACCACCTGAAGATATACATACACACAACATATAAAAACATGGTGGGGGCAGTTAGTATGTGTGGAAGGGGGAAAAAAATGTTTGATTTTTTTTACATATTGCAGAAGCAACTAATTTCTCCTGGACAATCATCAATATTATCATCATCTTTTGCAATTCAACCGAAATGCCTAATATTATGCAAACTTAGTTTTGAAATGGGTATCTGCAGTAGATATGATTGTATTTACTGTATGCTAAATAGCCTACAGTTTGGTTCATCAGTTTGATTTTAGCTTTATCTAAGTGGAATTTCTTCTTGTTCCAGGGCCGAGCAAATTTTTTTTCATCCACTTGTCCATGACAAGTGGTTTCAGAAAATTCACTTGTCCCACCTATCTTTTCACTTGTCCCAAATTTAAATCACTTGTCAAGATTTGATGAGATGTGTGCACTTTAATCCATAGAAAGAACAAATGAAATAACGTACAACATATTTATTTCTTAAAAGAATTTAATTTTTCAAAAACATAGGTTGATATTATACATTTTGTTACATCTGAGGTTTTCAGTTTTCCACTGTCTATGTATCTTATATACACTATTTCTTGCTCCAATATGGTAGCATCAGTACATGTACTTCCATCAGCAAGAATGGCAAGGAATTTACTGGAATTCAAACTTTCCCTAACTGCACAGACCTTGTGAGGTCCAGAACTGTCACAAGACTTGATTGGTTTAATCCTGAATTTGTCAGTTCCACTGACAAAGACACTGGTTGAATTTCCAACCTGTGTCAGTTTGGGATACTGTTTGCAATAACTGCAAAACATTTTTGCTTCCGAGTCAGTGAATTCAAAACAGGGATAACTATCAACCCAATGTGGCTGAAAATTTCTCAGTCTCTTAGTAGTGTCATATTTCACATTTTTTGTTGCCACAGGGTCTGGTTTATGTCTCTTTGGAGAATAGTTACCTCACACTCAGTGGCAGTCTTACATTTTACCCCTCCACTTTCATATTAATTATCTTTCTCTGACACTTCCTTGAAAAATAATTTAGTAAACTAATTTTATCCACATAGTAATTATCACCTTGCCTGACAACTACTTCTAAAGTGATCATAACATACATTTTGTCCTTTAAATATGAACAGACAGCTCCATAATTAGCATAATTGTTTCGCTTCAAATGCAATATCAGACATGGAAGTTAATCCTCTGTATAATCAATTCAAAATTAAAGAATCAACACTGCCATTTAATCAGTTCATAAAGGCAACCAACACTAATGTCGATAAAGTGCCTTTCATTAGTTTAATAGGATTCATTTACTGGATTAAAATAATATGGTGAGTCGTTTGTGAGGATCTGGTTTAAGTAAACACTATACAAGGAACCATTTAAAACACTGCTAATTAATCATATCAGCTTTGTTTTGACTCACATGTTTTGATTGGTCAATAATTTAGTCACTTAGCCCAATATGTAGTCAAACAGTAATATAACGTGCACACATGCAAGAGTTATCAATGACCACTGATAGATGTGATACTGGATGTAAATAAATACATTTAGTGGGGTAGAATCTAGCATTCAGCATGCCCGGAAGACATGAAAGGCCAAATAAAGGGAGATAAAGTGATTATGGCATGAAAATAGGCACTTGCCTGACTTTTTTAAAAATAGGAAAAAAATACTTGTCCCGGATTAGCGACTTGGACAATTTTACTTTCCCTACCTCGAAAATTAATAGTCCGGGATGTTGGGCTATGGGATTTGCTCAGCCCTGTGTTCATACTTTGTTTTCCCTTGTTTAACTTGTATTGTATTACACATAAGCTGAACACATCATATCTATCAATAATGCCTTGTATATCTCCTGAAATCGCTATGCCATGTGTTTGCCAAGGCAATAAAATCTATCTCTTATTGCACTGAATGCAATTAATATGTGGCTTCATATTTTTAACAGCTTTAAACAGGTATACCTGGTAGAACTTCTTTAACTATTCTGAACTGGAGGTGGAAGAGGTTTTGGCTTCAAAGGTTGTAAATCCCAATTATTTCCTGTCTATTTTTAAACGTTCATAATAATTCTAAGGTTATTGTGTCATTGTGAATACTGCCAAGGCAATAAAATCTATCTCTTATTGCACTGAATGCAATTAATATGTGGCTTCATATTTTTAACAGCTTTAAACAGGTATACCTGGTAGAACTTCTTTAACTATTCCGAACTGGAGGTGGAAGAGGTTTTGGCTTCAAAGGTTGTAAATCCCAATTATTTCCTGTCTATTTTTAAACGTTCATAATAATTCTAAGGTTATTGTGTCATTGTGAATACTGTCACTGTGTTCACTTTGATTATTGCATTAATGCTCACTCATTTGACTTCCAATCTATTGAACTTCTGAAGCTTTCAGTTCGTACATGTTAATTATAACTGGATTAGACAATAGATAAACAGAAAATAAGAAAAGCACACCAATAACATGTTAATAAGCCAATTAAATATATAAATGCTTGTTAAATACAAAATGAAATTGCCAAGCATCAATTTACCTATTTACTTATTCTGAATAAAGAGCAGAATCAAATTTGTATTTCTACACTTTGTCAGTAGACAAATTCCAAAATGAAGCTAATTGCAGCACATTTAAAAAATACATACTCTCTAATTATCAATGCTTGTTTCCGAGTTAGCGATAAAAGTTACGGGTAATGTAGATCGAACATTAATATGCATAATCTCTCTCATTTTTGCATATACACCTCTCACTTGATAACTCGGACACAACAGGGTCCAGAAACAAAGACTGCACTATAAGCGAGGACACAAGTTACTGAGAGACCTCATAAAAGATTAAGAAGGGGATGCCATCCCCAGTGGACATCTAAAAATCCAGCGGGGGGTGGGGTAATGGAACTGTTTAATGGCTAAATACTTGTTTTATAATTGAGTTGGGAATAACTGTCAATAAAGAGCTTTTTCTAATGAAGTTGTTCACTTTTTTGTATAAATTACCTTTATTTTCAAGATACCCAACCTCAGAAAGATTGTTAACAAAATTACTCCATGATGTTTCAACAACCATCACATGTATATGAAAACATGGTGTATTACGTCACTGCTTTTGTTGTTGTTGATTCACAACAAAACAAGATTCCTTTTTTTCCCTATTTTTTCAAAAATGAGGGACATTTATTTCGTAAAACAATTGTCAATGGTGAAACTCGATTTTTACAAAAATATTGTTCTCTTAATAAACTACTGATTTCATTGCAAGTAGTAGAGAAACTTCTCCTCATCCTTGAGGAAATCTCTGAGTGCCAATTAAAGAATTTTAACTTCACTACAAACTCTGGAACTTGCTTCTCTATAAGGAACTATATCAATGAAACAAAGCTTTTTATTCACCAAGTACTCATTTTGCTTGGTTGCTTTGCTATCTTTGATCACATTTGTGAATGAGTAGGCTAATTTAAGGTGGTTTAATTATATTATTTACATAATAATAGTTATAACATTGTTTGATTGATAAACTGAAGTGAGCTGACCTGACATATGACTAACCGCTAGCTCTACACAGGTAGGATTTGCATGCCTTTTAATTTTTCTTTTATTCCACCCCCTTTATTTGATTTGATACAAAAGACATAATTAACATGATAATACAAAGCAGGTCTGCTATTAATTGAGTGTAGCAATAAAACAATACTTCCGCAAGTCAGAGATCAAAACACGGTTGGCACTTAATTAGGTTCTCACAGAAACGCTCATAGACATAGCTGTGATGGTAGAATGACAATTTTCACGTTTGGATACAAGAGGACATATTGCATTTATGATGATTACACTGAAACCAAATTAAAAGACAGAACTAAAACATGAATTTCATTGACAAAACTTATATAATTGGTATTTATTTATTAAAGTATTGCCACCAGATGGTATTAGTGATATTTTCATTGATTGAAATTTCATCGAATAGTTATTTACAATGTACTGAGATTGTTGTTTGGATAGAAAATCTAACAAAATATACGACTTCTTATTAAAAGTTGAGAATTTCATGATGTTGATTAAAAATTTCTGGGTACTAACTACTGTTTTTGACGATAAAAATGAGCGAAAGGTTTCATTTAGCAATTTTGATTGTGATTTTCTTCAAGTTCAACAAATGGGGGCAATTTGGGGAGTATTTTCTAGTTTAAAAAACTAGGATCCATGCATGACCCCACGTTATAAGCAGGTTCGTGAATTATCCAAGAGTGGTGTAATAAACATTTTATTACAAAGAAAGATGCATTTTTAAAAAAAGGAAAGTCTGTAGTGTAATATAGCTTTCATAAACATGTCATAGCTTTGTGCTGCTGTGATAGACTTGTATTTCATGCACTGCATTGAGAGATTAATGGGGAGAATACAATTTTTACAGTGTTTGTTTTATATACCGCTAGGAACCAATTTTATGCAAAAATATCACAACTTAATCCCATTGCATTTCTCAGTCCATATTACAAGTCCAAAATTTGTTTTTCCACAAACAACAAAATAGATTTTTATTCATGCTAAAAAAATAGAATCGAAGCTGAACACCTTCCTGACTGGCCATTGTTATCTAATGCTCTTTCATTCACATCTTTTGAGCCCTTGCATTACAGGATTTTATCCCAGTTTAAGTGGCTTCATTAAACAGAAGCCCTTTATGTTTTCATAACAATTCCCAGGACATGCTTGAATTCTGATTCAAGTAATTTAACTTCTACTCTATGTGCTACTGGGGGCAGAGGTGTGATAGGATTTAGCTTTAAAAAAAATACGCTTGTTGTGATTTTTAGAAAATAAAAATATTAATAATTTTAGAAGTAAATCAGGACCATTACAACTTGTTGTTACATTTAAATGCTTGGTCTCTAATCAGGAAAAAACATTTAAATGCTTGGTCTCTAATCAGGAAAAAACAATATTATAAATGGTTTGCTTTATATACCCCTAGAAACCAGTTTTACGTGATAATATCATAACTTAAAAGCTATGCATTTCTGTCTAAATTCGTTTTTCACAAACTAATATCTTCTTAGTTGGATAGTGTTTGGTTTTATGACAACAAGAAACATTTTCATTCAACAGTATTTATTTTGAAACACTGAAGTGCAACATTGACCAGTAGCTGCTAGGAACTGTCCTAATTTAAGTCATTTAAGACTTCTACTCTATTCACTTATTACACCATGGAGTGGGGGGAGAGATGGATGGGATATAGCTTGAAACGATTCATTTGTTATGACTTTTAGAAAAAAAAACTAAGTTTAGACATGAATCGAGGCCATTACACTTTTTTCTAACTTTAATTTAAACAATCAACCTCTAATTGGGAAAATAAAAAATAATTATATTTAGTTGTTCATATAACGCTAGAGATAAGTTTTACACGATAATATAAGAACTTAACATCAGATGCATTTCTCAGTCCAAATTTGTTTTTCACAAACTAACATCTTTATAGTTTTAAAGTGTCTGGTTTTGTGACATTTCCATTCAACAGTTAATGTGCATTTTGCAACATCGAAGCATGACACTGAACAGTAGCTGGTAGAAACTGTTCAGACTGACTGTTGTTGAATCAAGGCAGGAAGCTACACTAACGGGCATAGCGGCTGACTTCAAAGAAAGAATATCACTCCTCGGTCAGTGCCTGGTGACGTATGTGACGAAAGAAAAAATTACTTTTTTTTCTCACTGAAATTACTTTGTTCATGACAAGAATGGCCACTGATAGAGCACAACAGTCAATACAGTGTATACAATTCCTCGCATTTAAAAAATTGTCAGACTCTCTTATAAACAATGTTATTTTCAAAGTTTAAGGGTAAAGGAACAGAAGAACCTTTTTGTAGCATAGCTCGTGTATCTTTCTTATTTTAATATACGATGCCACACTATTCTTGTACAATAAACTTTGGAAAGAATTATGACATACATGTCATAATGTTCCAATATTCTTGATCATACATGTAACGTATAAATAATAGGGCATTCGTTTGTAATCTCTTTCGAGTTTTATTTGTATTATTGCTTTCAATAATTTCTTCAAAGTGGGTCTTGGAAATAGTATGGAAATAAAAGGGAAACTATGACAAATTAATAACCAGTACATAAAGCACTTTTATGAAATAGGATTTATTGAGAAAGAATATCGAAGTTACCGCTTGATACAGAATAGTATGCAAATTTCCGCATCTGTATATGCTAACAGGTACATGTAATCAGTCAACAGGAATGTATGTTGTAGCTAGGCAATTTTTCTGATGTATGCTCTGTCATGGACATGTGTGGGAAAATATCCAAGAAATTTAAACGCCGTATTTTTTCTCTACGTTACGTGAATTTGTCTTTACGTATGCCTACTTACGCCACTGATAAATACCACAAGAAATGTTACTACTGTATAGTTTGTACAGGTAAAGGTATGAAATTGACACCTGCAATGGTCAGGTTTATGTATTGAGGTTTCACCCATATGTTTGTTTAGTGTGTTGGAGAGAATACAACAGAATCAGCGAGGGGTGTCATTAAACCCACTACATCTGCAATAAAATCCATGACAGACTTCCATTAGACTTGGGAGAAATCCACGAGAGTGAGTGAACATCCACTACTCATAGTGGTTACTTAATCCCAGGACCTATGTCCACGTCGACTGGATTGAGTGGGCAATCCATAATCCACAATGAGTGTACTGTATAAGCTTAAACACCAAGCCTGATCAAAATCTGATCAGGAATATGGCCTCTAGAGTGTTCACAAGCTCAGCCAATCAGATGCTAGATCATATCGTTATTACGTGTATATCACTTTTAATTTAACTCATCCATATGTCAATGATACAAAATTATAAACCAAGTCTTATCAAAATCTGATTAGAAGTGAAACCTCTACTAGAATGTATGTATGTATGTATGTATGTATGTATGTATGTATGTATGTATGTATGTATGTACAGTACAGCTCACGTGATTTTTCGGAACCCCACGCATCGCGGTGGGGGTGGAGAGTCAGTGGAGAGGATTAAGAAAAACCCCTCCACCATCACTCCACGCTCCCTCGAGGAGTTGTCGCGGAGAATAGCCCTGCACACCACGCTCCCTCGCGGAGTCGCATCCGATCACCACCACGGAGTGGACGTGGTTTCAATAATATGGGCGTGGTTTACTGTTTATCACCAATGCCAGCTGAGGTTGAGACGGGGGGGGGGGGGGGCCCCGATTTATCTACATCGTTATCCTTCTTGGGAGCAATTTGCTAACTTTTTGATACTGAAAAAAACGTAGTAATTCAGTTAATTATAAATATTTCCTTGTTCTAACGAAGATAATGTATGATACATAGTGCCAAATCATATTTTTAATGATGATAATGTAATGGCAATGCCTCGCAAACTGTATTAATACTACATTTTGCGCAAAATGTAATTTTTTTTTTTCTTCAATACTATGTTATCGGAATCTAAACATGCATTCATATCCTTATTTCTTTTTCAGTAAACGCAATACAAAATTGTAATGATCATATGAAAGTCAGTGATATTGTACTACCTGCAATGAAAAGAACTATAAACATCAAACAAATTAATAACAAAGCTGCAGTCATACCTGACTGAAGTGAAACAAAATCGCACAAGTTCCGATGGTTATTCCATGCATGAGTACTCATTCACATATTGTACGTTTTTTCCTGACATCCAATCGCTTAAATAAAGCATTATTAAGATTTCACATCGTTATTTTATTTTAAACTGTACTAATTTGCATTAATTACCAAAGTAGCGGTTTTTTTAAAAATCACAAATGGCCGCAAAAGGTCATCCTAGATACATGTAGTCGACACGTGCAAGTAACCTAGCACAAGTGAAGCCATCAGCACTGCTGATATTGACGTGTTAATTTCATGTGCTAACTGTAAACCTAAAAGTACAACAGCAGCGCTTCTGCGGGTTTGTTTTCTTTGCCATAGATCTGACAAACTTGCGCATCCGATGAAATTAATGTTTAACTTTTTCTTTTCTTTTCGTTTTCCTATTGCATAATACAGAAAAATAAGATGAATAATTTTAGATCATTAACTCTTCTTAGTAAAGCACCCCCCCCCGCCCTCTCTCTCTCTCTCTCTCTCTCTCTCTCATAAAATATGGAATCCAAATCACTACTGCACAAGTTATCGTAAACTGAAATGTGGAAAAGTTTGCAAGTGGTAAGAAAAGTAATACTGTACTAGACATTATAGCGTAATAGAGGGGGAAAAAAAGAAACAAATTTTCCCGTCGGTGGTTGGAAATATAGTGACGATATGAACAACACACACTATATGACATGGATAGAGGAGAGCTGTCATCGGTTGATAAATAATAATATCGGTTATTTTATCCACAGAGAGAGAGAGAAAGAGAGAGAGAGAGTAATACAAAGCATGTTTGTGTAATTTTACAAGCACATATAACAGGGGGGGGGGGGGGGAGACTGCGTGTCTGACCGCTAAATTGTTTTGTCTGTATTGTTTTCTGTATTGTTGTATGTGAATACTGTACGTCTATATACTTCTATATCTTTATCACCAAGTAAACTTAGCTTCAGATGAAATTATTGTTTTACTTTTTACTTTTTTGTTCGTTTCCTATCGCATACTATGCAAAATACAGAAAAATAATAAATAAAAGACCCCTCTCCACCTCTCTCTCTCTCATAAAATATGGAATCCAAAGCACTACTGCGCAAGTCATTGTAATATATTACTATTATAAACCTTTTTTTTTTTTTTTGTTGTACATGCTTCAGTAAGAGTTTAAGTATTCCATGATTGGCTAGCTTTCTTCAATTAGCGGCCTCATCATTCACACTAAGCCAAAAAGATGTTCCTGCCATTCAAGTTTTTCGTGATTCTGCTTATGTTTTGAAGAGTTTTTCACTAATGCGAGTTTCAAAAATAACGCTAAAATGCTTATTAATGTTAACCAAAGTTTTTCTTTTTCGCTGCTTGACATGTCGACATTTTTAGTCAGTCGTCAGAATTAAAATATTAAAATCTGACTGATTATAAATCTCAACGTACACAAACTGAAATCTGGAAATGTTCAGTAGTGGTAAAGGTAAAAAGTAATAAAGTGCTAGACATTATAGCGTTATGGAGCAAAAAGAAAGAAATGTTCCCACCACAGCACCGGAACTCCCGAGCACGTGCTCTAAAGTCGTGTGTGTGTTCATGGGCATCCGCAGGAATTTTCGGGGGGGGGGGGGGGGGGGTGTGTGTGATATATATATATATATATATATATATATATATATATATATATATATATATATATATATATATCTCTATATATATATATATATATATATATATTTTAATCAGGTCGGGACGAGGCACAGAAACACGTTCAATAACCAAAGGCTCTAACAGTCACAAACAGGAAACTGTATTCTTTAATATCTGCGTAAAAATAATTAAAAGAGTATATTTTATTTTTATATTTTCGCCGTACAAAAATGAGCAAATAATAGGATACACGTGAAGACAATACATCCATGCAAAATGCTCTAAACTTGTTGGAAATTAAAATCTCAGAACATCTCAGACTTTAGAATTTTCCATATTATTTTTCATTTCGGTAATAAGCCGAGTTCAGATTACTTACTAACAATTATCAAACTTCCGTTGTTAATGGTGGGACCAGACCATAATTGCGGCTGTAAAGTACAACGCGCCAAATCAGATGGCTTCGTGTCATAAAAACAGACTGTTCCCAAGCTGAAACTTACATCATCCTTTGATGCAAACCCTTGTTAATATTTTACAACAGTGTTCACAAGGGTCACTGCCTTGATTTCTGTAGAACATCCGCTGAAGTCAAGTCTTTATTAGGGAGAGACAATTGAATTTTCCAACCGTGGGGGGGGGGGGGGAAATGCATGAAAACAATTGTCTTTCTCTGATTTTTGAAACAGACGTTAATCCGTTCCATATTTCACTTAAAATAAATAAATAAATACTGTGATGAAAGAACAAAAAATATCCCGGTCGAAAAAAAAAACAACATAAACCCCGTATATTAAATGGTCAGTCCCTTACAGCACACATGCAGTCATAATATTCAGCCTCGTGACTCTACTATTACTGCTAAAAGACTAAGCACGCGGTTTGCATTTCAGTGTAAATTCAGTGTTTTAGGTTTGTTGTTGTGTGGGGGGGGGGGGGTAAGCAGAAGGGGGGGGGGTAAGCAGAAGCGGATGTCAATTTGGATTGTAATTGTCCATATCTCAGAGAATTACTTTCCTTTGGAACAAAATGATAAATTTATTCTGTTTGAGAGGCTCAGCAATGTGTACTTCTCGTCAAGTCAGTGCATAAGTTTGTTCATATTTCTTTGAAATAAATTAAAATCATAAACTTATTGCAAAAGAAGTCGATCAACCTTTTATAAACAGTAATGTGTATTGAATATACAAGACTTTTGAAATTATTTTTTTATTGTCCAAATATATGATCGAAATAAAAACGACTGATTCTTCAGATGGTATCCAGTTGTAAATCACTCTTGACGTCTCAGTCTTTCCATAGGTGGTCTTCATTCATTGGCTGTTCAGATGTCAATCAGTAATGTCGACTAGCCCCTCCACGGTGGAGTTTATATCGGCATGCCTGCCGAAACGCGGTGGTGATTTGTAGGTATTTATGCCTCCACCGCAGAGTGCTATCGCGGAGCTAGAGTGGAGGGGATTAAGTACCCCACCGCGATGCGTGGGGTTCCGAAAAATCACGTGAGCTGTACTGTATGTATGTATGTATGTATGCTGAACCACAATAATGCACAGCTGAAAAATGCAATATTTCAAATAATCCAAGCCTCTGGCTTCATTATTTTGAGTATCAAAATTTATTTTACTTCAGATGCTATAAATGTTTTTAAAAAAAGAAACCGCCTAGAGGATGCGATGAAAGCCTATATCAACCGTTGTTAGACAGCTGTTACTTCTCATTAAAATTGCAGGCGTTTTTCTTTCAAATGAAAATACTGTCACCCTGTTTACTTAAATTGACTACTATATAGCAAATCTGTGAATTATATGCGAGTGATTGCCAGCAAAATGTATTTTGACCTCTCATCCAGAATTCTATTCATTAGTATTCATGTTTATATTTTGCCAGACAATATTGTTTACACTACTATGGGCAAAAAGTTCAGAACCTTTTGATGTAGTATTAACCTAAAATATCACCATATCTGGAGTTTTGCTAGAGTGCATTTACAATATCCATGCACTGTTTTGATGTTTTTGTTTCACTGACAGACAGATGAGGGATAATGCATGATGGATGACAGGCGCAGGGCCATACTAAACTGGCTTTTAGCCAGGTGAGCTAAAACACATGCTTTGATCATAATATTAGTCTGATAATGGACATTTATAATTTATCAGAAAGGAATTCACATTCTGAAGCAAACCTTACCCCCTATTTATCTTACCAGCAATTAAATTGGCGACAAGACCAATTGCAACCAGTGTCCTTAAGTATGAATATCTTCCCTGCTGCAGATGGCCATGCTTGAAAATCTGGTAACAGACAGCTAGCCCAACCAGGCCACTTACTAAGGAAAGGGTCATCTCAATTTGGTACACCACAAATGTTGCATACGTCAAGTTAACTACAATGGAAAGAACATGTGCCAAAATACGTGTGGATTTGATCTTTATTTATTTGTCATTTCAGCTGCACTTAATTTTACAAAGACATATATACTACAGCTTAAGGATAATCACTCTCTTTCTGTCAGTTGGAGGTTTATTTACTTAAATATGCTTCAGGGTTCTCAATATTTCAAAACTGAAGTCATTTGACCCCTGACCCCAAAATCTCAAGAGTCAAAATGAAAATATCAAGATTCAAAACTGAAATCTCAAGAGTCATTTGTTTCTGACATTCATGAACTCATAGCTGGGATTATCTGATATTCATGTTGCAAACTGATGTTTAAGATGTCTTGTCTCATGCTGAATAAAAGGAAACACTTGTATTTTGAAAGAAACATACAAGAAGACAGTGAGACAGACATGGCCATTACTGATTTTTTATAAGTATTTCTCTTTCCAATCATGTATAACTGATAGGTCATTTCTGAGACTGAGTCAGAAGAGAAAATATATTTGAATGAGCCATTGTGATTTTACATATAACAAAATTATTCCATCTTGTTATTCAATCTCAAGTAATTCCAAAGCATGAAATAAATCGCGGAGCATAATGTCTGGTAAATTCTTACTGAATGATTCAATAATGAAAACACCCGAATTTTTAAACGTTTCACTGATAGAAGCAAATTAATTGTCAATAAAACACAATTAAAGTTTGTCCACTTACCTTTGACAACTGGCTTTGCCAGTTCTTTTTTTCCAGTTTTGTTTAATTGAATATAATTTGATGGGCAATCAAACAAATGTTAATATTTGATCAAAAGGTAATACAATCAAGTCATAACTGATTCTGTCTTCCCCTGTCATAAACATCAAAGATAATCTCAAACTAACCTTAATCTTATTATGCACACCTAAGCGTGACATCAGGGAACTGTTAGTTCCACCCAGTCCACACTGACTTTATGTAGGTGTGGTGTAAACAGTATGTCAATCACTGGCGCATACACACGCACAGTAGGAAATTACTCGGAGGAGTATCAAGGGTAATTAAGACTGATGCTCCATCCCAAAATCAACGTACGTCATAACAATGCACAGGTTGGAATTTCTGTGCATCAGAAATGGGTCAAAGTTAAATTCCAAGCATCAAAACCTGAGGGTACGCATCTATTGAGAACCCTGTGCTTAGTTAAGCATGTCCCCTAAAACTCTTATTAATCAAAATACTAGTGATATTAATAATAATGAGCCATTGCAAATCACTATGTATGCATTTCACTGCATGTTCTAAACACCCCCTCCTCATTCTTACCCCCCCCCCCCCATCCCACCCCTACAGTGACACCAGGTGGTCATAATGCATAACACATCACAGATCTGATGCATCTTTGCATCTTCCTTATATGATTGCATAATATATAAAGCTTACCGGTAGTTATAAAATATTTGAAAATGTCAATGTAACAGCAATTTTTATACATCTGACCTTTGACCACCTCCAAGGGACCCACTGATGTCACCCCTGTCAGAGATGAATAGCAAAGTGGCAGCATAACTACAAAGTTTAATGAAATTTCACCCAGTGGTTTAGGAGGTGATGTGGTAACAGACAGACACTGATGGACAGACAGGGTATCACAATATCCCAGACACTTTTTAAAAGAACGTTGGGGTCAGTAACAAACTACTGCCCATTAAATATTAAAAAACCGATATGAAATTTTGAATATTTATTATCAATATGAAATAAGAAAGTTAAGCATTATTAGCATCCATTACAGAATTGTTAGACTTAACTGGCACTAACTCAATGGTACTCTGCCATCAAGGTAAATGATCTAAATGACCAGGCACATGACCACATTTTGTAGTGCGTGAAAGAGCTCATTGTAGCAACAGGCGCCGCTACTAGAGGAGAGCTGGTGATCACGATTAATGATTTTCTCAAAACGGCAACCTCACTGCACATGGTGTTTTCTCCATTTTCATACATAAATATTCGATAGTTTTGCATCTGAATGTATTCATAGTTGAAAGGTCAACTGCACATATTTGGCATATATGACATTATGGGGATTTTCCACAACATATTTAGTGGTACCGGTAATAAACATCAACTGGATTTTTCACAATGCAAAAAATGAAGCAAATGACCATATACACTCATCTATGCTTGCTTTTAAAACAGTTTGTTTTTACAAGAATATGGGTGAAATGTGTGTGAATATTTGCGTAATTATGTCTTTTTCAAAGGTCAACTATGACTGCAAGAAAAAAACTGACAGAGATTACAGGATTATATAAACCGGGCTCAAAAACATACTTCATTTTCTGAAAATGTTGATGTCTGAACAAGTGATCAAATTATAGAAGTCATTTTTATACTAAATTTATTACATAAGTTTTTGCAGTGTAATATATTTTCGAGGTTAGACTCCTCATATAATTGATGGCCTGATACCTCACAGAAGGATACCTAAAATTCAACAAATTCAGTATAAAATGAATTGAACTGGAAGAAGATAAATGAAAATGTTCATATTTAATATAGGCGAATAATTGGTAAGAGTTAAACCATTGTACAGAATTTTTATGAAAACTAAAAGAAAACCAAGTGAAACCTTGTAAATAAGAATATCAGCAGAAAATCAATCTGTAGTCTAATGTTCCTCTATGTAAAAAACATCATAAATATTTTTTGAGAATCAACTCAATGCAGTTCCTTCTCTGATTACACATTTTAACAGTTGCCTCTACTTACTCATTCATGAACTAATTAATTTTGCTCAAAATAATGGTCAGAATTATGACAAAAATATCACAAAATTGGGATTTACAAAATTTTATGTTGCGACTTCTAAAATGTACATACTGGAAGTCCTGACTTACTGTAATGAAAATGCGAAGAAAAACTTGATAAACAGAAGTAGAACTTGGGATATGTTAAAAATAAGTTTTTCTTATTTTTTTTATTTGGTTTGCCCTTGATTTTGTTTAAAAATTATGAAAATTTATCAAAACTATCTGATCAAAACCAAATTTAAAACTGCAATTGTTATTTACTAAATTGTAAATTCATATCATCAATGTACAAAAACATGGTAATGAATCTGCTCTATTGGCTTTAATAGTAACATAAAATTTCGACTAGTGTACGACTCAAGAATATTACATATTTTATACAAAAAATGTTAAGAGATGCTTTGTAAAAATGCACAGAAAGGCTCCATAAAGACCTGAAAAAAAAACAGAAAAGGAAATTTATTCTTAATGCTGAATGTTCACAAAATAGTTCTATATAACCATATGTAAGAAATACCATGAGGTCGGGAATATGAAATAGTTAACAAAAGACAAATATTAAAAACTGTGGATGGTGCATGTTTTTGATTGTTTCCTGTGAATTTATTTGAAAAATTATCATAAAGTGGAGTTTATTTATTAATTCTGCATACTGAAATTATGCAGAAAATATTCCAATTTGATAATTGTATGATTCTGGAAAAATCAGGTCCTGTTGCTACTAACTGGATAAATCTAGACTGCTCCCTCTCTCTCTACTATAATTCATCTCTTTGTCCTTTGACATTTAGATGGATTATCACAAGAGCTTTATTCATCACAGCCATTCTTTCATTTATTTAACAGTCCATCCCATCACTCAATCCATCTACATATCACTCAATCCATCTACATATCAATCTATTAATCTACATATCAAGGTATCAATCAACCCAGCCCATCAATATATCCATCTTCATATCAATGTATCAATCAACCCAGCCCATCAATCTATCCATCTACAAATAAATCTATCAATCAACCCAGCCCATCAATCTATCCATCTTCATATCAATGTATCAATCAACCCAGCCCATCAATCTATCCATCTACATATCAGCCATATTTATCTCATATCATTAGCCCCAGCCCATCAATCTATCCAGCTTCATACATGTCAACAAGCCAGGCAGCCATTATATCATCTTTATATCAATGTATCAATCAACCCAGCCCATCAATCTATCCATCTTCATATCAATGTATCAATCAACCCAGCCCATCAATCTATCCATCTACATATCAATCTATCAATCAACCCAGCCCATCAATCTATCCATCTTCATATCAATGTATCAATCAACCCAGCCCATCAATCTATCCATCTACATATCAATCTATCAATCAACCCAGCCCATCAATCTATCCATCTTCATATCAATGTATCAATCAACCCAGCCCATCAATCTATCCATCTTCATATCAATCTATCAATCAACCCAGCCCATCAATCTATCCATCTACATATCAATCTATCAATCAACCCAGCCCATCAATCTATCCATCTACATATCAATCTATCAATCAACCCAGCCCATCAATCTATCCATCTACATATAAATAAATCCATCTACATATCAATCTATCAATCAACCCATCCCATCAATCTATCCATCTACAAATAAATGAATCCATCTACAAATAAATCTATCAATCAACCCTGCCAATCAATCTATCCATCTACGTATAAATCTATCCATCAGTCCAGCCCACTGGGGCTCGTATTTTTGTTCACAACTTACCTATACACATTTACTATAAAAAAAAATAAAAATAATAATAATAATAATAATAACTACGTGTGTATAGGTAAATTGCGAGCAACAACTATACGAGCCCATGTGGTACAGCCCATCAATCTATCCATCTATATCCCAAATAATGTGCATACTTACCAAGGCCTGTCCACATAGTTTCTTCTGCGCCTGAAATCATAGTTTTAGTCTTTTCTACAGCATCCCTGAGTGACATGGTGATGCAATCTCTCTTTTCCAAACAAGCTTTGTAGTACCAAAGACCAAACTGAACATTTACCATCATGTTCTCAGTCTCGAAAAGCATCCATCCTGGGAGAGTGTAACATAAGGTAGTGAAAACCATCCCTATTAGTGTAAGGATCACAATCACTTTAAAAATATTCATATCTGGGCATTAACTGTAACAAAACTATTCAAATACAGCAAGCTATCTTTGTAAATGTATGTTACTCGTCATACACTTTTCAGTTTTGCAAAAATTATGTCAATTAGCTCCCTTACTCTCTACTGCCCACACAATGAAGCCGAGATGGAAATCCGCTTCCAAAGCGGTTAATATAGCCCGTTTCATTCTGATTCGTACACCAATTTCGGTCTTCGAAAGCATTTACCTGGGCCAGTTACTATCTAGCTGAGGATTATTTAATCTCTTTATACCTTACAAAATTTCAAACCAACATTTTTCCGTCTACGCATACTTTTTTAATTTGGGAAAATAAAGTTGTTAACGGCGAGTGCAATGTTTAAGAAAATGCTATTTATAGTACAAGCACTGCCTATACACGCCTCAAGGTGTATGGTTACGACGCGTACCCTCGCGCAGGTAAAACTAAAAGTCGATACATTTATACTGTATAAAACGTGCACAATACCATCCGCTATAATCAGTAAAATAAAAATAAAAGCTACGAAACTACAGTGAAAAAAAATTATCTGAATGATAAAATGTAATGTAAGTAAAATATAGACTTTATCATTTTTTTGTTAATTATATGCCACACATTCCAAAATAATAAAGTCTAAATAAAAATAGAATGAAACGGGCCCATATTTATAGAAACACCGAAATACACAAGTATTTACATTTTTCGGTGTATATATCTGTGTACACGTCGAATTTATGATTTGTATTTATTTGAATAATAATAAAAAGCAAAATAAACCTTGATTTAATTGATTTTGATACGAATTGTTTGCTTTTTACCTATTTATAGCACAATTCATGTTAATAATTGCGTATTTCGGTGTGTATCTCGGTTTTTGAGTGCATTTCGGTGTTTCTAGTAACCCCTTCCAAAGTATTGCTGCCATGCTCGACAATTGATACAAAGTATATAGTCTATATGCTATTTATAGCATCAACTGTCCCTCACTGCACAGTTATGTTTATGGACGGTAGGTAATATATGTACATGAGTGATACGTAGTTGAAACATTGAAAACACGGTTTAGCAGAGAAGATGATATTAGGACAGAATCATTTTAAAGAAATAGAATATACGCATATCTTGGAAGGAAAAAAAAAAAACAAAAAAAAAAAAACAAAAAAAAACAACAACAACAACAACAAACAAACAAACAAAAAACAACAACACTGCATATAAACCTGAATCATGAATATAATTCCTGGAATGCAAAGTTTCATTGTTTGTATATGCTTTATAATTTTTACCGCACGGCTTTGGATGGAAGAAAAGTGAAAAAATAAAGTGCATCGACAAATTCCGATATAAAATATCATCGCATCGACACGATGCAGTTTTAAAATTTGATAATGAAGAAAACAACAACAAGAATTTCGAGAAAAAGATGCAGTTAATAATAATAATAATAATAATAATAATAATAATAATAATAATAGCTACAAGCTCAGAGAATGGGAGAAAATATAATTCTCAAAACATCTTTCTTTCCAGTTTAGTTTTGCAGATGTTTTGTTTTCTTTTTCATACCGAACGGCCAAAAAATTAAAAATAATTATCATATTAAAACTACAAGATAAATGTAAAAGTTATTTAAAGCTACGCAAATTACTAAAAACATCACTTAATCATATTGTCCTTCCTCCTTCTGATCCTCATCTTCTTCTTCTCTGCTGCAGTGATATAAATATTTCAATAACAAATCTACAAAACTAAGGAATTTATTGCAACTTGTGATAAAATTCCCCTAATTACGATATGCCTCCTCATTCCCCTCCTTCTTATTCTTCATTTTCATGTCAGCAATATTAATAAGTTTTCAGTAAAAATGTACAAAACAACAACAACAACAACAATAACAAAAATGAAATAATCACATATTGAGAAAGAAAAGAAAAAGAAAAAAAAAACTTTCTATGATTTGTCTCCACTCCTCATACCCCTTCTTGACAGTAGTTATTGTAAGGATATAATTATTGCATGTTTATGCCTTGTAGCCTGCATGCTGGACACAGTGTGCACTGATTCTAGATTCTTTATATACAATGAAGTATTTTTTAAAAAAATAGACATCATATGGAGTTTTTTTTAAAAGTCGAAATGTTTGCTCTGACAGGTACATTTTGAGTCCCAAGGCGAAGCCTACAATTTTTATTACTTTCCCGAGTAATCCAGAAAACTTTAATCTTTGTAAATCGCATGTGGTTGTTATTCTTCCATTTATCTTTCCGCTTCTTTTCGCAAGAAAACTAATCCAAATTTAAATAGAATATTCTCGCACGTCTGATGCACGGGGTTGATCCAAAATAATATACATCTACATTGTTATGGTCTCTACCTCTCTCTTCCTCTCTTATGTATGTATGTATGTATGTATGTATGTATGTATGTATGTATGTATGTATGTATGTATGTATGTATGTATGTATGTATGTACGTATGTATGCATGCATGCATGTATGTATGTATGTATGTATGTATGTATGTATGTATGTATGTATGTATGTATGTATGTATGTAGGGCCGGATTAACCCATAGGTTAATAAGGCTATAGCCTTAAGCCCTCCAATTGTGTAGTGTCTTCTACATGCCCTACATCCCATATTGAATAACAGCTGAGCGACGGTAGCGCGGCTTTAGCGTTAGGCCCCGCATAACCATACTTTGGTCATTGATGTACGTATGTATGTATGTATGTTTACATTTGTTTGGAAGGGTTTATCTTCCTATGGGTTTTGTGCAATTCTTCATTTTGACATTTTTCGACTTTTACTGTTAGTTTGCATCATATAGCCACTATTGTGCTTTGATGCTGTTAAACGCTACTACATACATACATTAATGTATACATGGAATTCGATATTGTCTCGTTTCATTTTACATGGATTCGTCATTTGTTCTTCACATTACGCAACCCTGAACATGTATAAATCAGCAACTTGCGAAAAAAAAAACAAAAAAACATCGCAGCCCATAAGGCAGCTTGAACCGGCGAATTGCGTCATTAAGAGTAATAAAGCGAGTCCACGAGTGTTAAGGTCAGATGGAAACCACGCAGACATGAGTTGATGCATATATTTAGTTCTCATGTATTTGTAGAAATTGATTATAATAGTAAATATTCATATAAATGTATGTTTTTTTTTTGTTTTTTTTTTTTTATAATACCCACACTTATGCGAAGAGCGAGAATATTGTATATGCTCCGTTCATCAATCCGTCCGTCTGTCCGTCCGTCAGTTTCAAATCTTGCCATCGCTTCTCCTCCCACACCACTTGGAGACTTGGAGGATTTTAATTAAACTTTGTAGATTAGATATGTGATTGATGCAGATGCGCAATAAGATTTTACATTTTTTCTCTGGCCCATTTTTACAGAGATTTCTTGAAAAAAGTAAACAACACAACGTGTGTATTTTGAGTAAACAGCACAGAATGTGTATTTTGAGTAAACAACACAACGTGTGTATTTTGAGTAAACAACACAGAATGTGTATTTGAGTAAACAACACAACGTAGGTATTTTGAGTAAACAACACAGAGTGAGTATTTTGAGTAAACAACACAACGTGTGTATTTTGAGTAAACAACACAACGTGTGTATTTTGAGTAAACAACACAACGTGTGTATTTTGAGTAAATAACACAGAGTGTGTATTTTGAGTAAACAACACAACGTGTGTATTTTGAGTAAACAACACAGAGTGTGTATTTTGAGTAAACAACACAACGTGTGTATTTGAGTAAACAACACAGAGTGTGTATTTTGAGTAAACAACACAACGTGTGTATTTTGAGTAAACAACACAGAGTGTGTATTTTGAGTAAACAACACAACGTGTGTATTTTGAGTAAACAACACAGAGTGTGTATTTTGAGTAAACAACACAGAGTGTGTATTTTGAGTAAACAACACAAAGTGTGTATTTTGAGTAAACAACACAACGTGTGTATTTTGAGTAAACAACACAACGTGTGTATTTTGAGTAAACAACACAACGTGTGTATTTTGAGTAAACAACACAACGTGTGTATTTTGAGTAAACAACACAACGTGTGTATTTTGAGTAAACAGCTCGTCATAGTATCTTCTACACTGTTTGGAGGGTTTTATTGAAGCATTATAGGCTAGATGTATGGTTAGTGTTGGTGGAAAATCTTATTGAAGCATTATAGGCTAGATATATGGTTGCTGTAAGCGGAGGATTTTATTGTTGCATTATGGGCTAGATGTATGGTTGCTGTAAGCGGAGGATTTTATTGAAGCATTACGGGCTAGATGTATGGTTGCTGTAAGCGGAGGATTTTATTGAAGCATTATAGGCTAGATGTACGGTTGCTGTAAGCGGTGGATTTTATTGAAACATTATGGGCTAGATGTACGGTTGCTGTAAGCGGAGGATTTTATTGAAGCATTATGGGCTAGATGTATGGTTGGCGTAGGTGCACAATAAGGTTTTACTTTATTCCCTTTGGGGGTTGAAATACCGTGAAAGATTTTCAAACAAAGGGGAATGTTTAGAGTTAAGCAGATCATTTCTTCTCCTCCTAAGCTGCTTGAAGAAATGTATTATCCCTGCACTTTAGCGAAGATCGTCAGGAATATTGTTGTTGCTTCGGTGTGTCATTTTGTCGCTCTGTTCATCCACTTATCCGTCTCTCAGCATCTCAGTCCGTGACAAAACTTGTCATATCTTTTCAACTCACATTGCTTGGTGGATTTTAATTAAATCTTGTAGTCTAGATATGCGGTTGGCGTAGATGTGCAATAAGGTTATACTTTTATTCATCCGGCCAATTTGGGGGAAATGTCTTGAAAATATGTTGATTTTTTTTTTCTTTTTTTTTAAAAACTGTTGACTAGATAAGTGACTGATTTACATGCGCAATAAGTCTCTTTTTTGTCCTCTAACTATTTCTTGGAGACGTCATTGATTCTTCTTCCACACAGCTTGGAAGATTTTTTTTTATAGAAACTCTGTAGGCCAGATATCTGGTTGGTGTATATGCGCAAAATATTTTAACTTCTTACCTCTTGCCTTATTTTGGAGACATTTTTTGAAAATTTGTCAAAAAAGGCGGTATTACGCGAATTCGGCTTGTAATCGATTCTTCTCCAACACTACTTTGAGGATTTTATTATCCCCGCACTTCTGCGAAGAGCGGGGATATTATCGTTTCCCGTGTATCAGTCTGTCCGTCTATCCGTCTGAGCGTACGTCCGTCCCTGACAAAGCTTGTCATCGCTTCTCATACAACCCGCTTGGAGGATTTTGATGCATTTTTGTAGGCTATATATGTGGTTGGTGCAGATGCTCTATATGGTTTTACTTTTTAATCTGTCATTTTTTTGTGGAAATTTCTTACAAGTTTGATTGAAACTTTGTAGGCTAGACATGTGGTTGATGCAGAGTCGCTGTATGATTTTACTTTTTCCTCTAGTCCATTTGTGGGGAAATTTATGTAAAACAATTGTCAAAGTGGTATTTGGATTATTCAGTTCGTCATCGCTTCTCCACTTACATTGGTTGTAAGATTGTATTTAAACTTTTTGGCTAGATATGTGGTTGATGTAGATGTGTAATACGGATTTATTTGTTGTCCTCTGCACATTGTAGGAGGAAAGCTTTTTTTTTTTTTTTAAACAAATGGGTATTTTGGGATTTAGTTAGTCATTGCTTCACCTCAGACTCTGGTTATAGGATTTTACTGATACTGTGTAGGTCAAGTATGTGGTTGATGTAGATGCACAATAAGGTTTTATTTTTTTCTCTGGACCATTTTGGGGGAATTTCTTGAAAAAATTGTTGCAAAAAAGGTATTTTGGGAATTAATTTAGTCATTGTTTCTTGTCAGACACTGGTTCGAGGATTTTATTGAAACTATATAGGCTATATATATGGTTGGTGTTGATGTTCGACAAGGTTTTATTTTTATTTCTTTGTCGTCTGTACCATTTTGGGGGAATTTCTTGAATAAATTGTCACAAAAGAGGTATTTTGGGAATTAAGTTAGTCATTGTTTTTTTTTCTCAGACTTCTATTGGAGGATTTTATTAAAACTGTGTTGCCTAGATATGTGGTTGGTGTAGATGTGCGATAACATTGTTTTTTCCTTTGGTTTTTTTTGGTGGTGTTTCTTGAAAAATATTGGAGAAAGATCATTTTGGGAATTCATTTCGTCATCGCTTTTCCTCTCTCGTCTGCAGGAGGATTATATTGAAATGTTATAGTCTAGATATGTGGTTCGTATAGATTGCGATAAGGCCCATTTTGGGAAAGTTTTATTTGTAAGAAATTTATGTAAATATGGGATCTGTTGGAAATTTAGTTCGTCATCGCTTCTTCTCATACACTGGTTGGATGATTTTATTGAGACTTTCCTGGGCTAGATATGTTGTTAGTGAAGATGAGCAATAGGGACTTACTTTTGCCCATTTTTGGTAAAATGTTTTGAAAAATTGTCAGAAAGAAGGAATTTTGAGAACTCAGCTCTTCACCACTTTTCTTTCTACAACTATTTTGAGGATTGTATTGAAACTTTGTAGGGTAGATATGTGGTTTGTGTAGATCTGTAATAAGGTTTAATTTATTATTTTCCTATGACCCATTTTAGGTGAAATTCCATAAAACAATTTTCAAAAGGGGTATTTTGACAATATATTTCGTTGGAGGATTCTATTGAAATTTTGTAACCTATAGTGTAGTGGTTTGTCTAGTGCTCAGTAAGGTAAGATTTAACTTTTTTCGTCTGACCCATATCTTTGGAAAATATCTTTAACAAAATTGAACAAGAAAAGGGACGTTGGTAGTAATATTGGCCACTTGGGGACATAGTGGGAATTACCGTTAGGTTTACACTGGGGGCTGGTATGGGACACAAGAGAAATTTAACACTGAGGCTACATTGTTACACTGTTAGAAGTTGTTGACCTCATATGAGTACATTGTTAGAAGCTGTTAACCTCAATAATGTGGGCCGAGTTATGCGACACGACGGTAATTTAACCGTACGCTTCTATGCTGAAGAATGTAAGGGGCACAACGGGAATTTAACACTACGTTTTCTACTATCCAATACTTAGTGATCTACATAGTCATCTACTATCCAACACCTAGCACTATAACATCCAATACCCCACATATACTATCCAACACGCTGTGTGTAGTGATCAATACTTAGTCATCTACTGTCCAGTATTCACACTATACCATCAACACGCCGTGTGTAGTGACCAATACCCCACACTTACTATCTAACACGACATGTGTTGTGACCAATACTTAGTCATGTACTATCCAACACCCCACATATACTATCCAATAGTATATTGCACTTACTAACCTACATGCCGTGTGTAGTGACCAACACTCAGTCATCTTCAATCCAACACCCGTACTATACCAACCAGTACCCTGCACTTACTATCCAACCCGCCGTGTGTATTGACCAATATCTAATCACTTACTATCCAGCACACACACTATACCATCAATACGCCGCGTGCAGTGACCAATACTTAGTCATCTACTATCCAGCATCCAACACTATACCAGCAACACACCGTGTGTAGTGACCATTACTCCACACTTACTATCCAACACGCCGTGTGTAGTGACCAATACCTCACATTATACCATCAACACGCCGTGTGCAGTGACCTGCTGCATAATGGCTATATGCATATATCCAAGATTTAAATATAAATCATTGCCTATACCTCTGATCATGTTGGGGGTGTCAATAAATTTGCATATATTGTACTGATGTAATAAATAGCTTTAATCAATGGAAACAACTCATAATAACACTAAAATGAACGTGATTATAAGTACTGTTAACTTTTCGAAACTCACACGTACTTTAGCGGAGACTAGATGTCCAGACAAATTTTAAAATATTGTCGAGTCTAATGTTAATACTGAATTTTCTAAATTATTACGGGAATTTAGCGAAGATTGAAACAACATTTTCCCCAAAATGTAACAAATTGTAAAAAAAAACTAAATGAAAAATTTGTAAATTTATATTTTTGTTAACAACAAAAAAGCCCACCCACCCCAAAACCCCAACAAGATATTATACCAAATTTAGCGAAGACTGAAAAATGTCCCGACAAATTTAAAAATTGCAATTTTTTTCGTCTCCAAATTGTAGAAATAAAATTTAAAATTTTAATAAAAAGTGTTTGCATATTGTGAAAGATATGTAATTCAAGTTACAAATTTCATACCGTTTTGAGTGACCAACACCGCACACTTACTAACCAACGAAAAGGGTAGAGTGACAAACACCCATTCACCTACTATCGAACACCCGACATTTCCTATCCAACACCCCACACTTACTATCCAACACGCCATACTGTTGTCCGCAAAAGAGTATTTTATCCATTATAAAAGAACAAATCAAGACAAATATAAACTTAATTCATTTTTGTACATTCTAGTGAATACGAATCACAATGACATGTCATAAAACATCACAAAAGTCCATTTGTTCTTATTCTTTATTTGCTGTATCTTTTTGTATTTCTTCACTGGCATGTGTTTGTTCTTCTGCTGTTTCTTCTGTTTGTCTCGTCTGTTTGAATTTCTTTACTCTAAAGTAATTTTTCTTCTGTTTCTGCTGCTTCTGAAGAACCCTTCTTCTCCTTGTTCTCTTTTTTCTTGGGACAGTCTGAAAACCAATCTCTTTTTTCTGGATATTGATACCAGGTCTATATACTTTTGTCGCTCTTTTCTCCTGTCTTAGTGGTTCCTTGTCGTTGACGTTGTGGACATTCCGGAGCCCAATGTCCTTTTTTCTGACACACATAGCAGGTATCATGGCTTTTATCTCGAGAGAAGTAGCCAGAAATCTCTTTGGAAGTGTATTTTTGAATGACTCTCTGTAATCTCAGACGAGAAGTGTGATCTGTTGTGGCTCTTCCACAGATTGAAACTGAATGAGTGTTCTATATATAGGGAGAGAGTATGAACCCTAGTCAAATTAAATTTGAATCATCTACTGTCATGAAACGATCACACATTTCCAAGGAAAAACCAGAAGCCAAGCGACGACGACGTTCTGTGCCATCCAACAATCTCCATGACGCGTTAGCAGAAGTTCATGCTAGTGATTTTGAAGAAGACATGAATGATTTTAAGCCAATACCATCTACCTCTACCTACACTATAAAGAGTTGAGAGTCAAAATCAATCAAGAAAAATAGTCGTTCGGTATCTCCTGAAAATTATTTTTTAAATTCGACCTACCCAAACTTTGACTTCCAGAAAATGTAAAACAATGGCTTTAACTTACGCAGTTAAATTTAAAGAGTTAAAGTCTCAAGTTCCAGCAGAGAAAGAAGCTGTCTTCATTAACGATTTACTGGAGTCAATATTAGAGAAATATAGATGACAATGCCAAGCTCAAGATCACGGTCGTTTGAGACTACCCATCACTAACGTCAGTTTGAACTTTTCCGTGTGGATCGAGTTAAGTACACCCGCAGAATTAACTCCTTCCAAAATCTTGGACATAATTCAACACGTCCAACAATCCAATCATGAGTTTGGCATGACCAATGGAAAAGCTACTCTTCACATGACACATGTTTCAACAGGCAAAGGAAAACGCAACGTTGAATTGCGGGATAAATTTCCATGTACCAAACTAAGTATCGTCCAGATCAACAAGAATCTGACAAGTTTGTCCATGTCATCATTGTTTCGTACGTAAGAGCTAATACCCGGTTAAAATTGTATTATGTCTTGCAACCTTTGGGAGATCGAATTATTTACGTTGACACCGATAGATGCATGTACATCGATTTCCCTGTAAGCCATCGCCCACACATCGAAGACGAACGTTTAGGAGCATGGGCTGATGAACATCCAGATGACACTTTTTTGAGTTTTGCTAGTGGTGGACCAAATACTCAGACAAACAAGGAAAACTTCATACCAAATGTAAAGTGAAAGGACTGACACTGAACTAAAGTTTCAGTCCAGTGGCCAACTTTGACGTTTAAAAAGATGACTTAAAGTCAGGACAAGATCAGGACTTTTGCGCGAAAACCTCGGATCCGCACAAAATTGTAAGTTTTCCAAATCATGAAGTCTTCAGTGGACATTTGGAAAAAGTATATGTGAGTGTCGACCAGAAACGACTGCGACTTCCCAATCACAACACGTTATCGTTCGGACACACCGATCTTCAGTATAAAAAGGAGAGAGTTCCAAGACAGGAGATCATATTGAGTACAAACGTTCACCGAGAATGATGAATTTGACACAGCAACCGTGTGATGGACCCACTGCGGGCTCCAAGTTAAACGAAGTTGAGTGCGATACTGTACCTTGCGACCAGAGTGATGCCGTATCTTGCGACATAAGCGATGCTGCACGACATTGCCGCTCTATTATCGAAAGCGACGCCGTTTGTGAGCTCATCAATCCATCTCATCCATGCAATCTCAAGTCACTCTGGATACCACCGGCTCATCGAGATTTACAAATCAAAGAAGAAAAAACGTTTCCTGTGGCTTCGCCTAGCTACTGTGACTTTGAAAGTCGCTTGAACACGATCAGAAAATGGCCTCAACATTTGGATGGATTACCTACTACTAAAACTTTGGCCTGACCAGGATTTGTCTACTAGTGAAGAGGGGACCAAGTACAGTGTTTCAGTTGTGGTGTGAATATCCACGGATGGAAGTATAAAGATTCAGCTATCCTGGAATATGGCAGATAGTCTTACGTCACTACCTTTCCTTGCTGGGCCATGATTATTATCCTTATGGATACTTTGGAAGAGAGAATTTGTAGTATACCTTTGGAGCTGCGATAACGCATTTACAGAGAGTTTGTACAGATTTAAGTTAAACGCAATGAACACATGCATACTTTACAACATAGACGTTCCACCCATTAGTATCTGAATGCCATACAAAAGCTGATTAGTTTGAAAATATTCAAATGGTCAGACATTGATCAACTATTATCCAGAACTTGAAAATTTCTACATACAACGTTGCAGTGATACTTAGAATTCCAATATTAAACAAAAAATAATAACTAAAAGAAGTATCGCTTCAAGACGAAACTCCTTCACGACGTGTGATGAGATAATGACCGAAGTTTTTCGATATGCTTTACCAGCATATTATATTTGGCAAAAGTGTGAATATTTCATCAAGAAAAACATGACTTTAAATGGAATGTTTAGAAGAGCACATTCAGAATCTAACACAAAAATTGCGAGAACGTATTCATAGAAAATTTGTCAAGATTCAGGTAAAACGCAAACTCAGTACAATTTCTCGAATTTAAAACTAATGGTATTTCCACAATAAAAGAAGACTGATTCTTGGGAAAGACTACAACGGACAGAAAAATCTACGTGAACATAAAGCTCTCGACTCCACGAATTCTGTCATCAGTGGTGCACCAAATTCAGTGGAAGGAAGTCAATAACAATGTCTAAGAATTACGAAATAATTTTAAAAGAAGTGATTCCACCAGACGAGACAATTCCATCGAATTTTGACGAAGTGTGCTGTGCGTGTTAGTGACTAACTTTCTTGGATTTCGTTTACCGGCAGATTGTTTGTGGCAAATTTATGAACAATACATGCAAAGACCTGAGCACCAAAACTTTATCTGTACACAGAAAACTCATTGTGTTAAAAGTGTTGCAAATAGTGATGAATACGAGTTGTGTACCTCAGTGGAAAAAAGGTGTTCGTCGTACTTTATGAACGCTTCATACTTACCAAGAAGTGTGTATAGCCCGTTATATTAACCAGCAGATGTACAACTGAAAGGATGTACCTTACTGGATGAGTTTTGGATTGTCATGGAAACAAGAGGTAGTTGATTATGCCAAAGATATTGTGTGTGTCTGATGAAAGAAAAGACAAATATAAACTTTAGGTTTTTCTGACATGTGAAATACTTTTGTTAATATTGTTACACCATGGCAAATTAAGCGTGTATAGAATGTATAAAATGGCTTGTGTTATCTATGGAATCTCAGAATTCTAAGCACAAGTGTTATCGTTGCATATTCCATTCTCAAAGTGATTGGCAAAAAGTCAGATCGTCAAACTTGGGAGGCACTGTATATTAGCCATTCGTTTTATATGTTGATTGCTGGACCCAGTGGTTCCGGCAAAACAGAATTTGTCAAACGTGTAATCGAACACAAATCAAAATTGTTACATCGTCCTCCACAACGTATCGTGTGGTGTTACAAAGAGTGGCAGTTATCTTACACGTTACTGACAGAAAGTCAAGGATAGTCCATTTTGTTTGCAGAAGGAATTCCTCGCAAAGACGAAGGGATATTGTTTGACTTTAGTCAAACAAATATTGTCATCTTTGATGACATGTAAGGAGAAGACAAAAAAGAAATTAAACTTTGGCTTACACGAGAAAAACATCATGGTAATGTTAGTATTATTTACATTACTCAAAATTTATTTAAACATAGTAAAGCGCATTGCACAATCAGTCTCAATACACATTGCGTGGTGTTGTTTAAAAGTCCAAGAGATAAATCTCAAGTTCATGTGTTAGCCAAACAGTTAGGAACACCTTGGCTGAAGTGTGCTTATACGATGCCACTTAATTCTACATGCGTATTTACTTATCGATTTAAAGCCTACAACTCCCGATTATGTTAGATTTGGTAAAAATTTGCTTCAGAATTGCTGCCAAGAAGGAGGTGCAATCATTTACTGGTCACCTTCCTCGTTTTCGTCTTTCTAATATACCTATAAAAACATCATTCACCTCTTTTTGTTCTAACAGTATTCAACATGACTTCCTTTCAATCTCCCGCTTCTTCCAAAATGATTCGTGCACTGCATGCCATCAGTAGCGAAAATAAAATGCACACGTGCGGTTACATTTATTAGAAGCTAGTCTCAAAGAAGTGTTACGATGGTCAACTTTGACAGCACGTCAAGTATCATTCACATACCACATCAAAACAACTTTTTTTTGTTGATTTTTTTTTAAAAAAAAGCATAAAGTAGCTTTTGTCACATTTGGATGATCAAAGAATCGATATTCAAACCAAAACTAAAAAAAAATATTTTGAAACTAGGTGGATCTGAATCTTTAGGAGGTGTCATTATTCGTTTACTTTTAAAATGGGATCCTAATGGTGAAGCTGGAAAATCCAAACCGCCTAAAACAAAAACCAAACAGAAGAGAGGTGGTGCAGCAAATACAAACTCGAAGGAGAAAAGCCCCCTCCCACCAAAAAACATAAATAAAAGCTCCCTCCCCCCAATCGCCTGCAAGAAAGAGAGGTACTGCCGCTAAAATGCGCACGTATTCAAGAAAACCTCGCTCGGTGACGGCTTCTCCTTCCACTTCTTCTTCTACTCCGTAATTGATGATGCCTGCCAAACCTGATTTAAGACCATTTTTCCCAGTTCGATGAAAAAATGGAAACCCATCTCTCCGGGGACGATGTCTTCTACTGCTCTAGCTGTTGATACAGCCAAATAAGTGGCATCTTCTAAGCCTAAAGTACAATACAGAACAGGTGTGTTACAAGGTTTACTGGATTTGTCCAAAGAAGAACTGGCAAGATATAATCCATTGAGAAGACCAGCAGTACCTACAATTAAGTTGATATGACGTCCCGAAAATCAGTGGAGACGAATTCGAATATAGAAAAGGAAGAAGTGCTGGATAAGAGGTACTTTAGTTTTTTTTCCTCCTGAAACAAACATGTCACAAAGTTCATACCATCATCATAGACAACGTGCAAAGAAACCTTCTTCTAAAAAAGGAAAAAGAAAAGGACTCTCGCCTTGTTTAGCCAAACTTTGGGATGTTTTGTAAGTACTTATCAAATCCAACGCTCCGATGCAAAAACAAATCATTCAAAACGCACCTATAGAAATCATCGATACCGTGTGGGAATGTTGTTTGAACGTTTTGAAAGGAACGGTGTCTTTGACTAAAATACAGAAACAGCAATTTGGAAAACATCGTCATATGCTTCGCCAAATGGTGACAAGAAAATGCCCATCAGTCAAAAGATAAAAATGCTCGTTTAACGAGGAGGATTTATATCCATGTTGATAGGACCGTTGCTAAAAGTGGCTGCTCCTTTGTTTGGATCGTTTGCTGGACCTCTTTTAGGAGGAATGATGAGATGGTAAAGAGAAAGATAAAATGGACACACTTTTCTGGAAAGATATCACATTTTGTACCCTCGGATCTTACGGAAGGACGAAATTTAACTGTAGTTCCATACCAACGATGGATGGAACTCCATCGTTGGTACGAACAACAGACACCGCATTTACCTCCTAATCCTAATCTTACCGAGATGTCACAGTTACAACAAGAATTACAATCACTGATGGGTAGAACAGATTTGTCAGAACAGGAAAATCGCAACGGCACGGACAATTATTGCACGTCTATTGCTGTAGACGAGACGGCTAAGCATACTTTGATAGATTTCAAGAATATCATGAAAAGCGAAGAAAAACAAAAAGCAACAAAGGCGATGACGAAAACAGCTACAGGGATGCAAGAAGAAAAGGAAACAACAGAAGTGTTTCATACTCCGTCTGCTCGTTTATCTCTTCCTCCTAGTATTACAACCTTTATAACACCATCCCCTACTCCCAGACGATAAGAATTGAAAGCTTGGGTCAAAAAGATGATGCCGACACCCTCTTCAGCAGAAGAAAAAAAGACAGGAGTGACAGCAGAAGTGAAGAAAGAATTAAAGAAAAAAGTGACCAAAGAATAGATGACTACTCGTACTCCTATTGTTTATCTCTCATTTAGCGTCGTGCAATCGAGCTCACAAATATTTGTTTTATGTCAATGACGTGTTTTCAAAACCAGCTTGGGAAGTTCATTGTACTTCTAAAACAAATTTAGAGTGAGTGCAAGCTTTAAAACTTGTCTTGAAACAAAGTGGTCGACATCCTCTGCGATGGCAAACAGACGAAGGCACACAATTTCTGAACCAAGCTTTTCAAAAGAATCGAAAATAGACACATTTATTTTTTCTCCACTGAAAATCCTGAAACAAAGGCAAGTGTCGTGGAGCTTTTCCACGTACTTTGAAAGAGTGTATGTCAAAATATTTTACACGTCTCTCAAATACATCGATGTGTTACCACGTCTAGTCAAAGCTTACAATCAATCGTACCATCGTAGCATCTGATGTGCTCCAGAAGAGACCTGCAAACGAAGTGATTGTTTTTGATCGATTATTTGGAACGTCAAAAACCAGAAAAAGAAAGAAGTGTTAAACATCGGAGATTGGGTTCGCATTGAAAAAACAAAACGCATTTTTCACAAAGGTTATTCACCTGACAGGACGACTGAATTCTTTCGTGTCGCATGACAAGTGCGTGCACGTGATCCTACTGTCTATACATTGGAAGATATGAACGGAGAAGTGTTAGAGGGAACATTTTACTTGCCTGAATTTCAACGAGTGACTAAGAAAGAAGACGACGTGTGCGATATGGAAAACATCGAAGAACACGTAAAGTGGGAAAACATCCAATACAAGAAGTGAAAGTTCGTTGGAAAGGGTCGACCCAGTTTCGATTCTTGGATTGCTGCTTCACAAGTCATCGACTATAAAAAGAAATAGAATTTACCACCATGCCGTTAAACACAGCTGCAGTTCCTCTCTCCAGGAACTACAAAAACAATTCCAGTAGGTGTGGTGTGGAGAACGTGTCCCTAAAAATCAAATCGTCTTTTTTGCCAGATCTTTGTAGTGTATTGTGCCATTGGAACATTCATTTGGAAACTTGACTTTGCAACAAGGAGATAAACAACTGTGAACTATTTTACTCAACAGTTGTATTAGTTATCTTCTCCCGAGTCCTTTGTTAAAATATAACGACAGTAAGAACAACAACGGTAGCTTCACCAACGCAAATCACAACAACAACTCTTCCAATCACAGCAGACGCCCTCTTCTGGAACATTTGGGAAATCATTCTCCTTTGACAACGAGTGACTTCTTGGAGGCCAGAACCATCGAACTATGTATAATCAATTTTATTTAACATTACTTAGTAACATTTCTATTGATGTGTTTCCGAACAACACATTGTGCTGTTTCACAGCTAAATTACCTCTAGCCATATAATTAGATCACGAAGCTCATTGAAATGTGTCTTAGAAAAAAATCAGTTACCCCACTGAAATCAAGAATGTCGATGGAGATCAAATCACATTACTCGTCGAAATATTCAACGAAGAAGTTCAAGAACACTTGGAAAAAATGATCCTCTCATTTACGAATCCAAAACACCATTGCCAGCGAATCCTCATTTGAATATCTATACTATACGATTTTAGATATCTTTAACGATCATTTTGGCAAAGCACTGGAGAAAACTCGCCAAAATGTACTGATTGACTACCATTCAATTGCTCATCGTCTTAAAATGGACTTTTTCTGACGGCAAAACTCTGTCTATCAGATTTTCTCGCAGTTTGTTTGCTATTCTGGGTGGCAACACAAACATAGCACCCCAGTCAAAAGACATACATAACAACGATCGATTCTACAAGTATTTTTGCAACCCTTACGAATTAAACGAAGTACTGAATCTAATGTTTGTGTACTCTGATGTCATCGAGTGCAACGTCGTAGGAAACACAGCTGTTCCGTTGCTGAAAGTCATTCCTTTCAAAATGGATTCTGCCACAGCTTCATACGATAAAGGAGGAAACACGTATCACGTTCGCCGAGAATTTGTACATTCTCATTTTCTTCCCGTCAGGAAATCGGGCTTTGATTGTTAATATTAGTATAAAAGGAGATCTTGTACAAAATATTGTATTCTCGAAAGGAAAAGTCTCCGTGAAACTGCATCTTCGAAAACGAGTCTCGAGTGAATTCTAACAGATACATCGTTTGTACCGAGGAGTCGCTCGAGAAAGAGGAGATATGTTAAAATCACCTTTTCGTATGGTAGCACCTATCTTGAAACCGATGTTCACTGGAGGATTGTGTGCGTTAAAAGATGCAGCGTTGACGAAAGGAAGAGAATTTCGTCGAAACGTACATCTCGACCAACAAAGTCCCAAACAACCCATAATGAAAGCAGGAAAAAACGTGTTGGTACAAACAGAAAAAGAACTCCTTTACACACACCTATAGAAGTGTATCCATGTGGTTGTTGTTGCTGCAGCTCCTCAATAAGTTACCCACTATTCGATACAGCTCTTAGGTTGTTCGTGTGGTACTTTGGATTGCGACGCTTGTCATGCCTAACGATCAATAGGAGTAGAAGTAGTCATCGGTTCTTTAGTCACTTTTTTTAAATTTCTTTTTTCACTTCTGTCTTCCATTCTTTACTTCTTTCTTCTTCTGAGGAGATTGTCGACATCATCTTTTTATCTTTTTGACCCAGCTTTCATTTCTTCTCGTCTTGGAGTAGTGGAAGGTGCCAAGAAAGTTGTCATACTACGAGGAGGAGGTAAAGGAGGAGACTGAGTTTGAAATACTTCTCTTGCTTCCTTTTCTTCTTCCATCCCTGTGACTGCTTCTTTAGAAACGGGTTTCCATTTTTTCATCAAATTGGGAAACACTGGTCTTAAATTAGGTCTGGTAGGCATTATCATTCGCGGAGTAGAAGTAGAAGAATAAGTGGAAGGGGGGATTCTTTAGTACTTAGGCATTCTAGCAGCAGTACCTCTCTTTCTCGCAGGAGACATTTTATTTCTGATTTCATTTTTCTTCTGCTTTGAGCATGATCTTGATGCAACACCTCTCTTCTTTTCGGTCTGTCTTTTAGGTTGTCTGACTTTTTTAGCTTTGGCATTATGGTCCTATTTTAAAAGTGAACGAATAATACCGCCTAAAGATCCACTTACACATAGTTCCAAAAATGATCTGTGGTTGGGTTTTTTTTTTTTTGGGTTTGAGTATTGCTTCTTGAATCAGCTAGTCGTGACATATTCACTTTATGTTTTTCAACAAAACAAAATTCGTTTTGTTTAATGTGGAATGTGACTGATGCCTTGTAGTAATTGACGCTCTGTCAAAGGAAACCATCGTAACACTTCGTTCAGACTAGCTTGTAACAAATGTGAACGCACTTGTGCATTTTGTTTTCGCGACTGATGATAGACTATGCACGAATCATTTTGGAAGGTGGATGAGGCTGAAAGGAAGTCATGTTGAATACTTTTATAAAGAAAAAAGTGAATTATGTCTTGGGGAGGGGGTCTTTATAGACTGACGAAAACTCGGAAGGCGACGTGTAAATGACTGGACCTCCTTCTTTACACCAATTGTGAAACAAATTTGTACGAATTCTCAAATACTGTAATCGGTAGTGGTAGGTTTTAAATCAATGAGTAAATACACACTTTGCGATTGAATGGCATCACCATAAGCATCATTCAACCAAGGTGTTCCTGTTTTTCTAATACTTGAACTTGAGATTTATCTCTTGGACGTTTAAACAATACCATACAATGGGCATTGAGACTGATGGTGCGATGCACTTTGTTTTGTTGAAATAGATTTTGAGTAATGTAAATAATACTAGCATTACGATGATGTCTTTTTCGTGTAAATCAAAGTTTAGTTTCTTTTTCGTATTTTCCTAGCATGTCATCAAAGATGACAAGATGTGTTTGACTAAAATCAGACACAATCCAATCGACTTCGCGAGGAATTCCTTCTACAAACGATATGGATTCCACTCGACTTTCTTTCTATAATCTGTAAGCCATTTGCCACTCTTTGTAACACCACATGTTTTGGAGGACGATGGAACAAATTTGATTTGTCTTCGATCACACGTTTGACAAATTCTGTTTTGCCGGAACCACTGGGTTCAGCAATCAACATGTCAGTCACTTTGAGAACGGAGGATGCATCGATAACTTTAAAGTTGTGTTTAGAATTCTGAGATTCAACCACCGACACAAGAGATTTTATACATTTTATATATTTAATATATCATTGTGTAATACAACCCCCCCCCCCCAATATTTACATATTTAAAACCCCCCACAAACTTCATGGTTTTTCATTCCTTTATCAGTCACACACGATGTCTTTGACATACTCAGCTACCTCTCTTGTTTCCAAGTGTCGAATCCAAGACTTTTCCAGTCACGTACATCCGTCCAGTTGTAAATCTGTTAGTGTATCCAACTTGCTATACACACTTCTTGGTTAGGTACGAAAAGCAGATAAAGTACGACGAATGTCTTCTTCACACGGGGTTACACACGTTTGTATTCATCACTATTCCAACATTTTAACACAATGATTTTTTTCGTGCACAGATACAGTTTACACGTCGTCAAAAATTCAAAGGAATCGTCTCGTCTGGTGGAGTCCGTTCATTTAAACGTTCTTGGGAATCCATTAAGTATTGAACACAGTCATTAACTACCCCCCCCTCCCCAACCTCCACGGAATTTGGTGTAATACTGATGACATAAGTTGTGGCATGGTCAATCTTATAATGTCTTCACAGTTCATTAATGTCTCACCATTTGAACATTTTCAAAGTAATCAATCTTCTTATAGCATTCAGGTACCAATGATTAATAAGTCTATGCCATTTTGGATGCATTTGGTATTTGCGTTTCACATGAATCTGTCCAAAGTCTCCATAAATGCGTTCTCACAGTTCCAGTGGTAGATTTTGAATGTGCTCTTCTAACTGGCCACTGACAACACCTTTGTAGAAGAGAATGGTAGTGTGTTGGCGCAAAACCTCTCTTTCCGACTATGCTACAGCATTCTTCTATCAGTAGTTTTGTGGCATTCATGTACCAGTTTGATTATTCATTTTGTGGTGTACCGGATGCAATTGTTCTTTGCGTTTCTCTTGAATCTTGACAAACTCTCTGTAAATGCGTTCTGCAGCTCCGAAATCTCTCCCCCTCTAAGGTACCCAACGTGAAGATCATACTTTGGACCGACCAAAGGATGGTAACAAAAGCGCAGAGATCATCTGGAATGTTCCAAAAAAGCTGTGTCTTTATACTCCCATTCGTAACTTTTCACACCACAACTGAAACACTTTTCTTTATCCTCTTCAACCAAGTAAACAAATCCTGCTCCGGTTAAAGATTTGGGACTGGGTCCTTCTAGATATTTTGGACATTTTACTTTGAACGTCTGAAATCGACTTTCAAACTTACTAATAGCCAGGCAAAGCTACGGTCAACATGTCTTCTTCTTTGCTTTGTAATTCTCGATCAAGTTGTTGTGTTGGTATCCAGCGGGGTTTGTGAGTGCATAGATAGGCACACGAACGGCATCGTTTTAGATAGTAGAACGGCAAGGTCGAGTTGCATCCTTTATGTCACAGGGTGAGGCATCACTGTGGTCGCAAGGCAGAGAATCGCACTCGAATTCATTGAACTTGGAGTCAGCAGTGGGTCCATCACACTGTTACTTTTAGGAAGTATTTGGCCACAATGATCTTTCCTTGTTCTGTTTTATTTTAAACTATTTTATACTGGAGCTCAGTATGCCCGTAAGGTACCGTGTTGTGACCGGTGGACCGACCAAAGAAAGGTAGTGACAGCACCATCTGACATGTTGAAGGAAAGCTGAATCACTATAATCTATACGGATCGTCACACCACAAGTGAAACACTATACTTGGCTTCCTTGTACAAAGTAGACAAATCATGTTCTGCCTAAAGATTTTGGAAAGGTTAATCCATATGTTTAGGCCATTTCCTTCTGAACGTTTGGAATCGACTGACACAATGACATTAGCCAAGCAAAACCGCAGGAAATTTTTATTCTTTGAACTTGGAGTCAGTGGGTCTATCACACTGTTGCTGTGTTAGATTCATCATCATTCTTGGTGAGCGTCTGTATTCAAAATGGTCTTTCTGTCTTGGAACTCTCTCCTTTTTTACACTAGAGCTCGGTATCCGTACGGCAACGTGTTGTGATCGGGAAGTTGCACTCGTTTCTGATTGAGGATCTAATACTCTTTTTCCAAGGGTCGACTGACGACTTCGTGATTTGGCAAACGTGCAATTCTGTGAAGACCCAACGTGGTGACGCGAAAGTTTTGATCTTGTCATGACTTGAAGGCATTTTTAAAGATGTCAAAGTTGACCTCTTGACGAGAACGACAGTTTAGTGTCAGTCCTTTCAGTTTACATTTGACATGAAGTTTTCTTTGTTTGTCTGGGTAATGGTATCCATAATTTGTTGGTCCACTCTGGCAAAACTCAAAATTTGTCTTCGGGATGTTCGTCAGTCCAAGCTCCTAAACGTTCGTCTTCAATGTGTGGGTGATAGACTCATGGGCAATCAATGTACATGCAACTATCGGTGTCAAAGTAAAGGACTCGATCTCCTAATGGTTCCAAATCAGAATACAATTTTAAATGGGTCTTGGCTGTCACATAAGCAGCAATGATGACATGTCCAAACTCGTCGGATCGTTGGTAACCTGGAAGATACTTTGCTTGGTACGGGGCAATTGATCCCCCAATAAAACTTTGCGTTTTCCGCTGTCTCTTGGAGGTGAAACGTGTGTCATGTGAAGAGTAGCTTTTCCATTGGACATGTCGAACTCATCATTGGATTGTTGGACGTTTCAATTTTGTCCAAGATTTTAGAAGAAGTTAATCCTGCAGGTGTGCTAAACTCGATCCACACAGGAGATTTCAAACTGTCTTGAGTGATAGATAGTCTCAAACGATCGTGATCTTGAGCTTGACATTGTCGTTTTAATTTCTCTAACATTGACTCCAATAAATCTATGATGAAGGCAGCTACTTTGCTAGAACTTGAGACTTGAACCCTTTAAATTTGACTGCGTAAATGTATGTCGTCGCTCTAAATTTTCTAAAAGTCCCTTTTTGGGTAGGTCGAGTGTATAAATAATCTTCAGTGGCTACCGAACGATTTTCTTTCTTGGTTGATCTTGACTCTCTATGTCTTATAGTGTAGGCAGAGGTAGATTGTTTTGGCTCAGGATCACTAATGTCTTCTTCAAAATCGCTAGCGTGAACTTCTGCTAACACGTCTTGGAGAGTGTTGGGTGACACAGAACGTCGTAGGAGTTTAGCTTCTGGTTCCTCCTTGGAAAAGTGTGATCGTTTCATGTCAAAATATGATTCAAATTTAATTTGACTAGGGTACACACTCTCTTGACTAGGGTACACACTCTCTTGACTAGGGTACACACTCTCTTGACTAGGGAACACACTCTCTTGACTAGGGTACACACTCTCTTCGTATATATAGAGCACCCCTCGACCTAAGAGAACATACTCATTCAGTTTCAGTCGGTGAAAATAGAAGGGCCACAACAGATCACACTTCTTGTCAGAGATTACGGAGAGCCATTCGAAAGGACACTTCCAACAAGACTTCTCAATACTATTCCTGAAATAAAAGTCAAGATACCTGCTATGTCTGTCAAGAGAAAGAACATTTGGTTCCAGAATGTCCACAATGTCAAAGAAAAGGAACCTCTAAGACACGAGAAAGGAGAGGCAAAAAAAAGATACCTGGCATTAATTTCAAGAAAAAGGACATTGATCTTCAGAAAGAGAACAAGGAGAAGGAGTGTTCAGAAGCAGAGAAAAAAAACAGAAGAATAACCCTTTCCAGTGAAGAAATTCAAAAGATAAGACAAGCAGAAGAAACAACACAAGAACCTATGCTAGTGAAGAAATACAGAAAGAAAGACTGTGAAAAAGGTGAAGAAAATGGACTATTGTGACGTGTGTTGAAATTTCATTGTTATTCCTATTCACAAGAATATACAAAAAACAAACAAACAAAAAAAACCTGTAAGTGTATCTTTGTCTTGATTTGTTTTTTTATTATGGATAAGTTACTCAAACATACTTTTACAGACAAAATAATGGCGTGTTGGATAGTAAGTCTGTGGTGTTGGATAGCAGATGACTGGGTGTTGGTACAGCAGGTTAGTATACACGGCGTGTTGATGAGATAATGTGGGGTGTTGGATAGTAGATGAGTGGGTGTTGGTCGCTTCACAGGGCGTTTTGAGGCTATAGTGTGGGGTATTGGTCACAACAACGTGTGTGTTGGTTAGTAAGTGTGGGGTATTGGTCAACAAACATTGCGTGTTGATGATATAATGTTGTTTCTTTGATTGTAGATGACTGGGTGTTGGTCACTACGACATGTTGATGGTATATTATGGGGTATTGGTCACTACACACAGCGTGTTGGATAGTAAGTGTGGGATATTAGTCACTACACATGGCGTGTTGATAGTATAGTGTGGGTGTTGGATAGTAGATGACTAAGTGCTGGTCACTATTCACGGTGCGTTGATGGTATTGTGTGGGATACTGGTGACTACTTACAGCGTGTTGATGGCATAATGTGGGGTGTTGCATAGTAGATGACTTGGTGTTGGTCACTACACACGGCGTGTTGATGATATAATGTAGGATATTGGTCACTAGACATAGCGTGTTGATAGTATAGTGTGGGGTGTTGGATAATAGATGACAAAGTATTGATCACTACACACTGCGTGTTGGATAGTATATGTGGGCTATTGGAAGGTATAGTGCGGAGTGTTGGATAGTAGATGACCAAGCGATGGATAGAAAAAAACGAAGAATTAGATGAAAGATCACTAAGTATCAGATGGTAGATCGCTACGTATTGGATCGTAGATAACTAAATGTTAAGTTGTCGTTGTGCCCCTGTAAATGTTTCAACATGGAGGTGTAATGTTAAAATGCCGTTGTACCCCATACATCGGCCCATATTATTGAGGTCAACAACTTCTAACAATGTAACAATGTAGCCCCATTTGAGTTCAGCAACTTCTAGCAATGTAACAATATAGCCTCAATGTTAAATTCCCCTTGTTCCCCCTACCGGCTCCACCCCCAACCCCCCCAATGTAAACCTAAAGTTAATTCCCCTTGAGCCACCAAGTAGGCCATATTACTAATGGCGTTGGGGAAAATTTAGTTCGTTATCGCTTCTCCTCATAAGTTGCAGGATTTTTATTGAAACTTTATAGAGTAGAGACAAAGAGCGGGATATTGTCGTTGTCCCTGTGTGTCAGTCTGTCCATATGTTCATCTACTCGTCTGTGAGTTCGCCAGTCTCTCCATCTATGACAAAGCTTGGCATCGCCTCACGTCCCACACCGATTGGAGGATTGTTTTGAAATCGTGTCTGCCTGATATGTGGTTAGTGTAGATATGCAGTAAGAATTTACAATTTTCGTGAGGCACATTTTTAAAGACATTTCCTCCACATTTTTCGAAAATGGAGAATCTTGAGAATTCAGCTCGTTTATTTAGTATTTACGCAACCCTGTGCAATATTACCCCTGGACATTTATAGATGTACATAAAACATTCTGATCTTTCATTGTTCCTTAAATGTGGAGGGAGGGGGGAATGTATGTTTTGCCATATAAGATAAACATGTTAAGAAATACATGCTTGAAGTGCGGGGATAAGCATGTCCAGTTATATAAAGCATCGAACCGTGACTGAATACATGTCATCATATATATATATATATATATATATATATATATATGTGTGTGTGTGTGTGTGTGTGTGTGTGTGTGTGTGTGCACCTAAATGACTTTTTTTAAATATATGTAGAGTCCGGACTTCGGACTTCTCTTACCATGATGTGGTTCCATTAATAAATTCTCTCTTTCTCAAACATTAATAAACATAGTATTATGGGCGACAGGCTTGGATAATCTAGATACATTGTACGTGTAGTTTTAATATCATCATAGCAGGGTTTGTAAAAATAAAAATAACCAATATTTGTCAATTTGTTTTTTAAAATTGAGAAACTAATCGTTCCGGTTTTTTAATCAATGTTGCTCAATTTAGTAATTGAACAGCGACGCAAACTGGACGTATACTGCTCAAGACAATTTATGGTCCACATGATTTAAAGTTATTTTCAGCTGAACTATCTTTATATTCAAATGTTAGGTGACATGCAAATAAGGAAGAGTGGATCTTAATTGCTAAAAGGGCTTTAACTGATTTGGTGCTATACTTGTTGACAAACTCCAGTATACATTTTATCTCGGAGATTTTATCCTCGTGAAATAGGATTGGGGGATGGAGGGGTTTTGAAAGAATACATACGTATAGCTTTATGTTAATAAATAATTGTTGTTAATTTGTTCTTTGAGATATTAAAAATACTTCCATTTGAAGTGATATCATTTGGGATATAAAAATACTTCCATTTGAAGTGATATCATTTGGGATATTAAAATACTTCCATTTGAAGTGATATCATTTGGGATATTAAAATACTTCCATTTGAAGTGATATCATTTGGGATAATAAAATATTTCCATTTGAAGTGATATCATTTGGGATATTAAAATACTTCCATTTGAAGTGATATCATTTGGGATATTAAAATACTTCCATTTGAAGTGATGTAATTTGGGATATTAAAATACTTCCATTTGAAGTGATATCATTTGGGATATTAAAATACTTCCATTTGAAGTGATATCATTTGGGATATTAAAATACTTCCATTTGAAGTGATATCATTTGGGATATTAAAATACTTCCATTTGAAGTGATGTAATTTGGGATATTAAAATACTTCCATTTGAAGTGATATAATTTGAAAAAAATAATTATATATTTTAACGTCTTGAAGGTTTCATTGGCAGGATGCTAATGGGAATAAAAGTTTATTTTTTCTGTTCGCTATTTTGGTTTGAAATCATAAAAAATATTGTGATAAATATTACAAAAGAATGTTACGAGGATTTTTCTCAACAGTGTAAGATTGAGTTGGCATCCATCTGTAAGAAATTAGTGTCAATCAGGACTGCTAAGCAAAATATAGAAAATGTGTATGGTACATAAAGGATTTAAACAGAAATGCTCGCTGTAACTAAGGATATACAATAAAAAAAACTCATTCAATTTTGTCGGACGGTTCGTTTTGTTTCACCAATATTGTTGCCATATTTTATATCATATGTCGTAAGTGTGGCACTTGAACATATCCGTGTCCTGCGGGATTCGCGGGTAAAACTTGAACAAAAACAAAAAAAAAAAAAAACAGGCTGTAATTAATTTATTAATTAACATGTCATATTTTTGTGCTAAACCTAATCGCTAACCCCTAACGTTAATCCTAACCGTAACCTCTTCTTCATAGTTAGGTAATTCGGTTAACTGCATACAACTTTTTAATTAATGAATCAGTTATCATATTATTGTGTGTGCGCAAACCTACAGACGGTGACAGTTAATTTGACACCACTCTGAACTTCAAATGACCTCTCCATTCATAGTTACAGACCTACAAATGGTGACAGTTAATATGACCCCGCTCTCACCTTCAAATGACCTCTCCATTCATAGGTAGATAATTTGGTTAACTTCTTATTATAATGTTGATTGGAAGTGGGCAACATGTTATAACAACTTATCTAGAGTACTCTCCCTTACAATAATTCATACGCATCATGAGGCACAAAGCAGGTATCAATATTGTTAGAAAATTGGTAGTAAGTAAATCAAAGACTTAATAAAACCATGTTGAAACATAATTATGTCACAATATGTATTAAAATAGGAATTGAGCATAAAGGCGAGAGAAATGGAAAGAACGGGGAATATGAAAGAGACACGACACAAAAGACTAGAGAAGACAACAAAGCGAAAAAAACAACAAGTACAACAACAAAAAAACAACAAGTACAACAACAAAACAACAACGCTAAATATTGACCCCCATTGTACTCCTTACCCACCCACCCCCACCCCCACGCAGTAAATATCATATGATCAAGGAAATCTGTTGGTTTCTTTATATAAATTTGACTTTGTTTCAATATGAATAAATAATTCATTATAAGATAGTGAATAATCGAAATATACATTCAAAAGTTTGAAAATAGTGACAGGAAGGTATGGTTTCATAGATCATGGCCGTTTTACTCTTTGATGCTAATAATTTTGTCAATCAAAGACAAAGTATATTGTACTTTCTAACTCAAAACTATAAGAACAGGAGGGTTCGTTTCATTATTTTTGCACGAAACACATCACTTTTTAAAGTACTAAAGTTGTACCTCAGCTTGGTTAGAATAATGTTGAGTTGTTTTTTTTTATCACCTAAAATAGTGTGTTGCTTTATCAATATCATATCTACTTTATTGTTTAAAAAATTGTCCGAACTGTTCAGTCTCGCCAGAAAATTTTAGCCTAATTATGTGAAGCATGGGTTATTTGGGACCTTCCCAAAAAATAGTGAAGCCAGTCTTAATAGAAACGTTCGCACAATCCATACCTTATCACAAAAAAACACTTTTGGGTATCGCCAATAAAAAATCCGCACATAATTGTCACATAGATAAAGGACATCAGCCGCGGACAGGTTACTAATTTTTGTCATTGTTATAGTAACCACATTGGGTCCATTAGAAGGATTATTTTAAGTCGATCTCTAATTAAAGAAAATCTTTTAATAAAACTGCTTATTGTTTTACCTTTGTTTCTTTCTTTCTTTTTCATGGTTCTTTCTTTCTTCCATCTTCGTTTCCTTATTTCTCATATGACAAATAAATCAGCTGTTGGGAATGTCACTATATATAGTAATAGTATTCCTAAATCTTTTCTGGTGAGTGTGCAAATTAAAACCCAAAAGATAAAGGTGAAACCAAAAGCAAAAAGATGTCTAACATCTCTCAGCTCTGATCTTCTGTAATAAAATGCTTGTTGAAGACATGTTACTATCCACACGAAACACAGGAAATTGCACTCCTTTCTCGCTATATATATGCCCAAAGCAAGGAACTCGAAGCAGCGTAAAGAATCAAGAGAGCGCGTGCAAGCCATTAAGGGTTTATGTTGGTTTGGAAACAGACTGTGCCACTTCTTAAAGAGGTAAGAGCCTTTGGATTCAGTATTTGTCTGAATTCTATTATGAACTTGATTGCATGTTCCATCAATTTAAATGGATAGGTTGTTGAAATTATAGATCATGATTGCGATAAAATCAACGATATATATATATATATATATATATATATATATATATATATATATATATATATATATATATATTCCCATTTTATGCGTTTAGCTCAGATGGAATTATTCTATATTTTTTTATTGTTAAACTACGGTCATGCGGCGTAGTTTGGAAGCAAAATGTTTGCAATGTAATGCTTCACATAAAATTTGTAACTGATTTTCAACTTGCTATTTTGCATAATATGTACCGTTGATAATGTTGTCTTCGTGCTATAATGCATCGGCTATAATGTTTGGAATGATAAAAAAAAAAAATGTTGACTGTTACAAATACGCCTTACTATAAGAATTACCAGAAGCAAACAATGTTTTTTTTCCCGCCGTATTTAAAACCTGTATAAAGAGACTTCCTAAGGAATTTCCATTGGCAGGAGTCCCTTAAAGCTCAAAATGAATACCTTTTTTCTTGCATACATATTTAAGTGACAAGGTTTATAACTGCCAGTACTCAAATATAGTTTTTGTCGACAATATCATTGATACTTTTTTTTTTTCACACCTAAGTTATCAAACAGAATGCACACTAATTTTGGAAAACTGGGCAAATAATAGCACATGATCGGTACTCTTTGTTCTTCAAATCAAACTAGTACCCTCAGAAAGATATTGACGAGTCATAACAATTGAGATTGGGAGGGGGGGGGGGAGCATAAAAGCCAGCAAGTAATATTAATATATATTAACTTTGTTCTTAATCTGAAAGGAAAATTCATACCGATATTTGAGTATCTTTGATGAAACAACGGATACCTAGCTGACGTTTATGTCAACTAACTCTGTACGAATCTTCAAACAACGGATACTTAGTTGACATTACGTCCACTACCTTCAAGATAATTTTGATAGATGTTCAATAAATGGGAATGACGCGGAATACCAAGTTTCTGCTTAATCAGTTTTTAAATAGGCCTAACTAGTTAACATAAAATCTCTTCTTCTGTTTTTTTTTTTTTTTTTTTTTTTTTCAAAGAAATAGTTTACGTAAATTCTCTTAATTTAAAAAAAAATGTATCGGAAAGATTTGTTCACTTGACTTTTGCATGCAATTTAGCACTCGCTCATCCATCAAAATACTAATTATTTTCTACCACCAAATTCTAATTTTAGCCCTTCCTACACTGCTTTAAAAAAACACAAAAAAACAACAAAAAACAAACAAAAAACAAAAAACAAAAAAAAACAAAACAAGGAATTTTATTGTTTTAAAGCTTCGTCTAGTATATCATCAATTAATGTGAATGTTTACAAAAGGAGATATCTGTCCCTTAGCGGTTTAAATAAAACACAAATTGAAAATTAAAAGATTTTTACTGTGTGACAAGGAAAGTTCTTGTATTTCATCTGTTAAAAACACTGAGCGGGTAACTAAAGGTCTGGTTCACAAGTAGTGAAGTAATGATTGGCATTGGCATATTCAATTTATCATATTAAACATAACAAATAATCAGAAGAAATATAATTTATAGTTAATTGTTTATACTACAGTTTTCTCCCACTAACTCAAGTTACTATTTAAAAAAGAATGTAGTCGAGTAAAACGAGTTCGTTAAAAAGCAAACAAAGCAAAATAAAATGATGATTTACAGTCAACTAATTTGTGAAAGCTGCAAACAATAAAGATAAATTTTAATTGAAATCCTCCGTTCACCAGTTCATTCATACGCATTGCAATTGTTTTTTTTTTTATAGACAAATCAAATGTTTTCTGTACTTGCAAAATATGACATAAACTTCAAGGGCCAACTCGCAGTTTTAGAGTATGACTGCCAACTTAACGCGTCTTCAAAAACTATTTATGACAAATTCATTTTTATTTCTTTATCAAGTTACCAATTTTTTTTTTATCCAACCATGTTTTGTAATATTTTGTAATCATTGACAAGTGAGTATCATTAATTCGGAAAGGTTTTATTCAGGCGCCTTTCTTGGGTTGTGGGACTTTAGGTCCTGGTAAGGTAGGCAGGAAATAGAGATTCGTATTCTTTCTCAGTGAAACGCATTATCTGTTTTGTAGAATGAGATGAGAAAGGACGTTCAACGAATAAAGAGATTATATGCAATTTCCACAAATACATAGGAATGCTTGACATTAATAATAATAATAATAATAATAATAATAATAATAATAATAAACATTATTGTAGTGATAGTATTTATAAATAAACGTTGCCAGGTTATTTTCCTCTCTTAATATTTGTGTTCCTTATTATGTTGATTGGGATGTTTCAGCCAATATTTTCCATTTGCATTTGTGCTAGTGGTAGAGTACTCTTAGATACCATTTCTAAGTCGGTAGATACACTCTGATTTTAAATATCTCAGTGAAAGCTAAAAATATACCATTTCTAGTTGGAATTAATATAGGCAAGAAAGTTTCACTCAACCAGCCATCCATCCTTAATAGATAATTAAAAAGAATACAATCTGCATTGAATACAAAAATTTACAGTGTACTGAATTACAAACCTTATTTAATAAGTGTGCTAATCAGCTACTAAATGACTTTCTTATTTTTAAAAACATCCCGATTGTGTCATGATTTCCTTGGAATCGATATAAGTAATATTACAATTCGTAGCCGCCTATACGATTCATCCTCTATAATAATACCAGGTATTACGTACAGGTATTATTACCTTTGATTACACATGCATGGTGTATAAGTAGTACCTGATGATTTGACATAGCGAACAAATATAACGTGACACATTACTCCCAGCAAATAAAGCCCTTCCGTCATATACCACCAATCAAACATGACACGCGGCGGTTTACCACCTTTGATGAAAGATGTACTTGTTACAGGATAATCGGGTGCGGAAATGTCAATTGTATTTTTGTGCCTGAAAAACAAGTGCTGATTTGATATATGGCCTAATTGCCTCATTAAACAAGCATGAATAATTTGTATTAAAGAAATCCATACATAAAGTCACATAATTTTACATGTACTGTACAAGTGGTAGCCTAATTCATGCGTACTCCAGTCATGATAATTATATGCACATAAACATTTTATGTGTTTAAAATTGATTTGTTATTTTGTATTTTATTAGGTATTCTGGGTCCCTTATTTTTGTACGATAAGTAAATTTTATGTCCGGTGTAACTGACAAAAAATAAAGAGAATATTCCTTTTATTAATCAATCAATCAGTCAGTGAATCTATCCAATAAATTCACATTGACATATGTATACATAATTCATGTTCATATATCCGTTGAACTATTTATTAATCCGATACTAATCCAAGAACTCTGATTAATAAATATCCTTGTATTTACTATTACATAATTTACTTAAACATATACCGTATAACTGGTACTTTTGTGAATTAATTTTTTCCAGTACTTAATCATATACCGTATAACTGGTACTTTTGTGAATGAATTTTTTCCAGTACTTAATCATATACTGTATAACTGGTACTTTTGTGAATGAATTTTTTGCATTTTTTTAAAAATTTATTTATTTTTTATTTTTCTGTCGTCCAGAAAGCTTTATTTTGATATTTGCGAGTTCAATGTCCGAAAGGTAGCTTGTTACAATTTTTTGTTTTGCGATTGGAAACAAAACTCGAACAAGATTTGATACAACATAAAACCATAATTTACATTTAAAAAAACAAAACAAACAACACCAAACAATCATTTTTTAAAATTAGAGTGATTAAATTAAAACTTTTTAGGTGTTGTTGTGTTAAAACAGTTAAAAATCACTAAGCATTATCCATAAGGTCACCACACCGTAACTTATGTTACTCATTTCCAATAGGGCGTGTGACATTCAGTTTCCATTCTATACTGTCTTTTACAAACCACTTGTTATTTATTTCCAATGAGGCGTTTACAGTCCAATTTCCCTTCTATATCGTCTTTTACAAATCCTTTATATACAAACAAAGGATCAGCCCGAATGTCACTATAGACTTTAACAAGTCCATCAGCGCCAATTGCTTTCAGAATGAATGTCTACCGGTTTTAATTGTTGCGGTCGCATTAAGACCGCATAAATTAGTGAAAATTAGACCACCTTGAAAATTACTGTTTATACGGTATTTTGAAAACATCACAGGCATTTTGACTTATAGTCTTTCATTTTTCTGCGATTTTTTGGTTCATGAGTCGACCTTTTAATGACCTCAGTATTATGCAGTGAATTTATTCATGACTTAGGAAGAAAAAGGACAGTAAAGTCGCTTTCTGAAATTTGCAGTTTTAATTTATCGACAACACATGCCCTGAAAGTAAATAATGACTTTGATAAATTGCTGGTCACACACACACACACACACACACATATATATATTAGATGAGAATTATTCACTGGGTTAACATGCTGGTGTGTCTGCTACGCTCGAATGCCTATACCAGCGACTTTGTAGCATCATTTTTTGGTGATGTGCGTATGGTCGTGATGGTATAGGGGTTGGTGCTTACAGGCAAGTCGATCGGTGCCGTTACCCGCGGACTCGGGTTCTAATCTCCGTAGAGTACGAATTAACAATTTTCTAACCTGTATGATAATATTATTTATTCGTAGTTAAAAATTCAGTAAGTGTTATCAATCATTCTCCTGTAGGATGCATGGATAGCACTTTCCGCTCTGTTTGGTGTATATTTGTAATTATATATATATATATATATATATATATATATATATATATATATATATATATATATATATATATATATATATAGCTGAGTGTTAAATTCCGTCTGCCCATCGAGTTAGTTCTCGTGCAATTCGAGTCCTCGCCTTCGAAGCTAATCCATATTCTTTTGGGGAAGAGTGCATGGCTGTGTGGGTTAGGACGCTGATGCATGAAAATTCTTTGAAAGATGCCGTTACTCACGACACGGGTTCCATTTTCCTTGGTACGAATTACACAAAAGTGTGTGTGTGTGTGTGTGTGTGTGTGTGTGTGTGTGTGTGTGTGTGTGTGTGTGTGTGTGTGTGAGAGAGAGAGAGAGAGAGAGAGCGTGAGTGTGTGTAAATACACATAGTCAAACCTATATCTGTCAGTATCGACCAATCCTTGAAGCAAGCTTCATTGTGGAGAAAACTATACGAGCCGTGGCATTGGTTTGAACTAGTTGTGTTTGAAACATGTGCTTCCAATTCCTTACCTAAAGAATCACTGCTGGAGTAGTCCTAAGTCAAGTATGTAAAAGGACTGAAATTGCATCAATAGAACATTAGCTCTATTATTTTTTTTATTTTTAATGGATTTATTTGTCTATTCAGTTACAAATAGGATAAGCTCACAAAACTGATTTTACTGAAAATTTTCTTTTCATTATCAGCCAATCATGGCCCTCAGACTCGTAGATACTCTATTTTTTATCTTCCCCCATTTTTCCGTATACAAGGGGTGTATAAAAAGTTCTGAATATTAGTGCGATGTACAACAATGTTCTTTATTAGTGAACAATACGTTAGCGCATCCCCTCAAAGTACTCCCCATACACATCAACACCCTTTCCCGGTCTTTCCCATTTTTCATGCACCTTTTGGTATGTTGTTTATATACTAGAAAACTGCACTACCAACCGCATGGCGGGTTACAAATCGTCTGCTCTTCAGCGAATCTTTGATAACGGGATTCAGCCAATATTCACTTGGAGCTAAATCAGAGCTATATGGAGGATGTGCCAAAGTTTGGATGCTGTTCTCCTTCAGGAAGTCTGTCAAGACGGCGGATTTATGCGCAGGTACATGCTCATGCAGTAGATGGATACCTCGAGTACCTGTGCGTGGACGGATGTTTCGATAGTGTTCGACAGCTTTTGGCAAACAATTGGTGGCATATAAATGTACAGTGACACTAGCAGATGCAGGCACAAGTATCTGGACGACCGGGCCTTTTGCATCGCAAAATAATGGGCATAAAACTCTCTTGACAGTCCGACTACGTCGAGCGATATGTGGTCTCTGCTCGTTTTTTTTTATTTTTTATTTTTTATTTTTTCCAACCCAGACTTTATTTTTTTCTCTTGAGTCGGGTTAAAAAAAAGTAAATCCATGTTTCATCACCAGTGACAATCTCATTCTTTTCATGTTTGGCGAGCAACTGGTGATTTCAACCCGATTCTGTTTTTGATCAGCCGTCAACAAATGAGGGACCCATCTTGCACAAACGTCTCTGAACTTTAAATAATTCTTCAATATTGTAAATAGCTGACGACTTAACGCCCGTGATAATATAATCAATTACCCCCTTCCCAGCGGCCTCTTTCCGCTCACCAATTGCAGACAACGGTCTTTGAGAAAGTGGGTCATCTTCCATGAATTCGCGACTATCTTTAAAAGGATGAAATCATCTCAAACTTGTAGGATATGACAGAGAATTGCATCTGTATATTTTATCCAAGCCGACGTTGATATCAGTCAGAGAGTACCCTAACAGTGCTTGGATTTAACCGTATGTTCTTAGCTCAGTAGCAGAATTGCTCTCTCTCCGACATTTTTACATCACTCTCACATCACACGCATATATCTACAAGTGTCAGGCGTGTTGCATTTGCAGCTGCAGATCGTGTTTAAGAATGTTATTTTATCTATCAATCGGCATTAAATTTATTGACAGGTTCAAAGAAACAAAAATGTTATAACAAAATATTCAGAACTTTTAAAATACCCTTCGTAATTAGTACCGTGAGTTCTAAACAAGCAGATTGCACGAATTTCTAAGACCACACTATATACACGAGTAAGGTTCAGTATGGCAGATGTTTACAACTCTGGTCACCTTAATGCCAGCCAACTGCCTTTGTGGCTAATCAACTTTAAATGCAGAGAAATATAATTTGTATCGTCGGCTAGAATCTTCCGTACTGTGACCAATTAGGAAAGGGGGGCCACTATAGAATAAAAATGAAAACGGCAAGTCTATTGAAAATGACTGTAATATGGATATTTAAGTTTAAGGCTTTTAGAAAGCTGTTATGAAAAAAAACGATTGTACTCTCTTCATTAATGACACGATGAGTACTATGAGGGAACATGAAGTGTAGAAGTAGCTGAGAATGTGGTCTATTACAACATCTTTGTCGTAGAAATTAACTACAATAACGAATTTAGTCTGGGTTGGTATATGTGGCAAGATTGAAAATACTCCTTTTGAGCCAATTAACCAAATTTGTATTGTTGTTAATAAACCAATGACTTTCTCACAGTGTATTATCGGTTGTATCAAACATCGTACAAGGTTCAAACTGTTGTTGGAACGCGAGGTAATATTTTAAAGAGGAATGCAAAACACAGATGTTACAAGCTAAAGTAAAAATGTGGACTTAGAAATAATGTATCAGTAAAATACAGACTGAAATTTGTACGAATTGCCTACAAAAAAAGATTTTTTTAAAATAAATATATTGATCAAGCATAGTGATAAATCTACATGTCCCACTTGTATGTTTGAAAATGGCTTGTGAAAACAAAATCGTACACGTGAAACCAGTCAAAACTGGTCTCATTATAGGAATTGGCAGGTTACCGGAATAGAAATAGATGTACATCTACATAAAGTTACGTGTAACATCAACATGACTCATTATAAGTACAGTTTATATTTGTGATATTACACGTGTACTATCACGCTTTGACGTCACACATGGTAGAGAGGGGAAATGTCCGAATGGCCTGGAATCTAGTTAAAGTGATAACAACTAATTTTATCCGCAGTTGATAAAAAGAAAATATTTCCGTATTCTGTCATGTAATAAAGAAAATATTTATCCGCACGCTTTAACCGGGACTACTGAGATACTCTCCATCTGCCTGTTTGTAACTGTATCTCCTTCCAAATCCCTGGATGGAAATTGACAAAATTTTGTACATTGGCTGACCATGTGATAACCATCCGCTAGAGGGGTATAAGTTTCGGATACGCCCCCTGTGGTCCATGAAAAGAAATCCAAGGACAAATATATCTAAACTTTAAGTATGCAGTTATAGAACGAGGGCACAAATATAGGTAACGGGTTTTGGTCTTGGTTGGGGGCCCTGGGTCAAGGTCGGTTGAGTTGGGAGGGGGTATTTAATTAAAAGCGTGAAAGTTTGTTATGGTGAGTAATGGAGTACTATATTGTGCTCAATTGTATAATGTGTCAGTGTATTTTATCATATATATCATATTATAACAAGACGTATTTTCCTCGCGCTTATTTTGTATGAAATTTGTGTTATAACTTAGGTTCGGCAAGGCTCGCAAAAATGTAAAATCATTAAAATAGTATTGTATAATAGTGTTATAAAATGGAGTTATATAATAGTGTTATAACATAGTGTTATATAATAGCGTTATAAAATAGTGTTATATAATAGTGTTATAAAATATTGTTATAGGCTATTATCACCAATCTTATCTACTCTGTATACTATTTCAGATGGAATCACATCAAGCCAGGAACGTTTTTCTGCTGTGGACAACTGTACTGTTCCATTACTACACCGTGTCGGGCCAAGCCCCACCGGCTTGTGCGAGTCTCAATATGGCATATGTACGAGGGGTCATCTCGCAATCAATCCAGAAAGCACAGGCTGCTCTACAGACACAAAAAACGTTGAATGAGTATTTATTGAGGATAGGTGAGCTCTAAGACCAAGCCAGCACAGATCTTACATGCATACAACAGGAGTTACATTTTATCCATGTGGAATCCACTAACGTCATTTATTTAGTAATTGGTTTAAAAATACTTTGATTTTCCATTTGACAACAATTTCTTATGCTAAGGGTCATGAACTTATGAATTTGAATTTGTTGAAAATTGTTTGCTTCATGATTTAATTTAGCTGAAAATACTTTGATTGACTCTATATGGACTCTTTTCTATGAATCGTGACTCTTTCTTCATTTTAAAAAAAAACTGAATTTAAATATGAAATATTTTTCATTAGTGTCATGCTTCAAAACATGCGTAAACTTACCATTGATTATAAAAATAAACACAATGTGCTGATTCTCGATCATTTTATTGAATGAATGTTGACTGCTTCATGCTGAAAAACAAGCCATTTGACGACGTCTTAATCAGTAAAGAATGATTTGCATCAGGTAAGGATTATTTAAAATAGAAGTTATCATAGGTGAAAAAATATCATTCGAATTAAAAATCGGAAAATACCTGAATGTATGAAAGAATTGAGAAATATGCAGCACATCAACCTTATTTTCCCCGACATTAAAGTTTGTATCTGTCCATCTAAATAAATATTGTGGCAATTTAATTTCGCAGATCTGTCGCTACTTGTGTATTCAATACCTTACAAAGGTCACTAATGGTTATTCAATTTCGCAGATTAAATCTTCATAAGCGCTACAGAAAAATACAGAATATGCGACACATCGCAAGATTATAGTTCTAATTACAAACAATATGCGACACACAGCTTTATTAATTTTGTAATTACAAACAATATGCGACACATCGCAGGATTATAGTTCTAATTACAAACAAGAAGGACAGGGCCTGCATGCAGAAACCACAATTGGAGCATTGCCTTAAAATCGTGTTACCTAGACCCTAATGCCAAATGGTTGAAGAAGTGTGTTGCAGAATTACGAACTTAGTTTAATGTTGATGCATTCCAGGCACGAACAAAAAAATCCACGAAAAGATTTAGGTAAAATAAGCAAATGAAAAACTGTCAACAAAAAATGAACGCAAATATTCTATGACTGTAACCTTGACCCCATGGTCAAAAACGAATGAAAAAGCGTGACGCATGATGAATTGCCTTTCCTTCGTAATGATTCAACCATAACATGAACAAAATCCATTGGAAGACTGAGGAAATATAAGCAAATGAGAAACTTTAAGCAAAATCTTAACACATATTTAACATGACTGTGACCTTGACCCAAGTCAATGGGGCGAACGAGCATGTCACAGAATGAACCACCTTAGCTTCATAATGGTTCATCCCAAGTATAAACAAAATCTATCAATGGGTTTGGGAAACATAAGCAAATGAAACATAACTTTGTTCAAAACCTTGATGCATATTTTCTAGTACTGTTATCTTAACCCTAAGGTCAATGGGGTGAACGAATTTTCTTAGCTTCATAATGATTCATGCCAATTATGACGGGAATCCATCAAGGGTTTTAGCAAATATATGCAGATAAAAACTTCAACCGAAACATTAACAAACTGTTGACGCCGCCGCCACGGCTGCTATGTCTAGCTTCCCATTAACGTTGGCTCGATAACCATGTTTGCAGGTTTTGACGAGCCCGTGAACACCAGCCCCAGCCAGCCGAAGACCTATCACCAGCACTATGCAGCTTTCCAGCATCTGAATTCCGAGGCCGCCGTGCAGGTGGACTCAGGTTTCATGGTCAACCATGCCACCAAGGAAATGTCCATGGCGTGCGTATAGTTATCTATTTGTTTGTATGTTTAACAAAATAATCTTCGACAACTGGCGTTTTATTCGTGCCCCATGCCTACAATTCTCGATATTTAATTAATCAAGGCATATGCTGTTTCCAGTGATAACTCACGGCAACTGCAAAAGAATCGCTTTCTAAAGGACTACACAACGATTTTACCGCTCAAAACATCGACAAAGAGTATTCATGATGGCATCATCAATTTATCGTAACAATTTGCAAATAAATAATTTTTTTTTTTTTTTTTTTACTGGAAATCGGCATGAAAGAGTCAAAATGTTGTACATAAAACCAACGATGTATATGCTGAACAGGACTCAAGTGTCCACTGTTTATTTAATTAAAGATTTCGTCAGTTTTTACTACTACTATTATTATTATTATTATTATTACAGTCTACAAATGAGCCCGATGGAACTTGCAATGTGCCCGCAAATTCTCGCTGTCTGGCACGAGCTGATTGGTGCTGTGTGCATTCGCCGACAGGAGACTTGTGATCCTTCAGAAAAGTACCGCCGGATTGACGGGGCTTGCAACAACTTGGCCAACCCGCTTTGGGGGAGGTCCAACCGACCACACAGGCGCCTTCTGCCTGCAATGTACATGGATGGTGAGCAAAACATTTCATTGTCCTCGAATGTATCTGCGAGAAAGTAAAATGTTCTCCAACCAAGCAAAGTCTTGTAAAATATATGTATTAAAAGTAGTTTAATTGAATTCGTTTATTACAAGAAGTTGACGGGTAGCAGCTAGTAAGTATGGCCTTGTGTCAGGGGCTATATTGACCATAAAAAAGGGACTGTAAAGGACGCTAACGGTTGGCGATGTCAACGATATATATGGGATGGGGACAAAACACTAAGGCTATTCTGTATTGACAAATGTTTAGTATACTATCTTAGAACAAGACGGATGTTGATACTATTTGGCAAGATGATCTTTTATTCTTGCTCAAAGAAATTTAACGTAGAGACGACCAAGACTGACTTAACCGACCAAACAATAGCGATTACACTACATCAACGCCACTACCAACGTCGACTAAACTGACAAGAGCAACGACAACGACGATGTCTGCAGCACTAACTGCAGCAAAAACTACGAGACGGTAATAGAATGCTTATTCATTTCTCACGACGGTTCGTTAAATATTTGTAGTAGTTTTTCAAGAGAACGGAAATAATTATAAAGTGTAAAGCAGAATATGATATGATATATTTACCACAAAGATGCATCGACTCCCTGATACTGAATCTGCAGACAATTTCAATGGAGATTACTTTTTAGACTTTGGTAGAACACCAAGCAGACATCTTTCTAAGTACTGTCTGATCTTCAATAATCGTGACTTTCATTATGTAAAGTATCCGTTTAGTTATGTTCTGTCGGCAGATGAAAATAACACGTTGATAAACAATATACGCAACAAGTTCAGGTGTTGTTCTTAGACGTAAAGTCAGCGTCACAACGCAAGAATAGTGTTTTTGGTTGGTTTCCCTCCTTTATGGAATATGTAAAATAATTTTTAAAAACCTGTTTACATTTTATTACGCTGTAAGTAAATGTATATAAATATAGAATAATTTAGCTAATTGTGGCTTAGTAAAATACAGAAGGGTATTGTTACGCTAATTCGACACAAATGACACATTATTTTGATACAAATGACACATTATTTTGATTGCGCTATATATGATAGACGGCCAGAATTAATGTTTATTACATTGAGAACGAAGATACTGTTGGTCATACATATGTAGAGTGTTATAAAAATTGTATTAGGACTGAGGAATCTATAAATATTTAAAATCTCACGTGTAAAGTGTTTGACTACTAATACAAAGAAAGATAATTACAGACGCTATCACTGTCATTGTCTTCAAATTTCAAAATTAGTGTAAATGTTATTTAGACTACTGTTGCTGCTCAGATTTGTTGCAAAGAGACGAGAATTTAATGGCCAAGTATTGTAGCAAAGAGCTCCAAGCTATACACTGCAAAGTCATTATTTCCTGTCTCCTGAGCCAAAAAGAAATCTTATTACGTCACCCGTGTGGCTTTTATTTGCTTTGCTCTACCTACATGTAGCGTGATATTTTTTAAAGGACCATATTCGGCCAAAATATGTCTTTAAAATAGTTGTAGCTATGTACGAATTCAATTTCCTTTTATTGACATATCAACCTAATACTTTTGCATCTGTAACATCTAAAATTTAAACTATCCAATATGGTCCAAACAAAAGCACGAAGGAAATAAGTAAAAATATTACATCATAAATTGCGGCAATTTTTCATGCACTGTAAAATTTTGCACAGTTCTAAATACTTTACAGGTAGCGAATGATCTTAGAAACCTTGTTTTGATAATAATAATAATAATAATAATAATAATAATAATAATAATAATAATAATGTCCTTTGTTTATCTATGCTGACATAATTAGCTAACAATTAGTATACATTATGGCCGTGTAATTAAAACAAATATGGATGTAATTAATAAAGAATCTTCAAAGTTAACATCTACTGCATAAAAGAATTCAAATATAACAAAAATTAATACAAATCTGCTGTTTTTCCTCTCAGAGTGAAGACTCTAATCTAAGGTCAACCATATCTGACGTCATATAATTTCGACGTCAATTTGAGCCCTAAGTTGGAAATGACTCATGACTTTATTAGCAAAATTAGTTAAATCCCAATGATGAATGATGTTTACACTTAGAGCGAGGTTGGAAAGAAATATGCTTGTCTTGTTCAATCGTGTTTTTCTTAAGAATCTTTTTATTCCAGGCGTAAGTATGCCAAAACAGGTTGGCGTGTCTGGTGAACCCCTGCCCAGCGCGCGCCATGTTAGCAACGTTGTTCACAAACAGGACCCGTGCTGCCCTCTTTCTGAGAGAGACCTCAGCCTATATGTTATGCAGTGGGGACAGATGTTGGATCATGATCTAACGGACACAGCCATCGAGAAGGGCAAGTTTTAAAATTTTAGACAAAGCCTGATTAAACATAAATGTTTTTATTTCAAGGAATGAATACGTGTTTATTCTTCCAAACTAATTCTTCAGAGAGAACGTTTCAGCTACGTGTCCTGTTTAGATTATGCGCAGTTGGAGCAAGTATTCTCGACATTTTTTGAATATAAAACTCAAGATCTGACTCAAAGTCCGAAAACGTTTAAAGTATGTTACTTAATTTTAATAAAGTTGGAATAATATATATTGCATGATTTTCTTACATTGGATAACTCAGTGATCCTTGTTGTGCTTTAAGTATCATCTCGATTATGTGGATTTTGAGGCTGAGCTCCAGTTCAGACATTTTCTAGAATACTTTGCCAGTTTGACTCCCCGTGACCTGTATCGTCCACTGTCGTTTCCAGGCTGTACCCTCCTTATCGGTTCTGCGCCATTTTTTGTGCTTCCGTTTTATGCATATATAAGGTGAACCACAAGTTGTCTTAAAATGTTTTATAACCTGTATTTCTCAAATTCTTTGCCGAAAATCGTATTCTTTAGTTGCTATTCTTTCATTTCCTCTTTACGCTAAGGGACCTTACACCTTAGTCATGGAATGGATGGGCAGTATTTTTCACATCTTTTGCCGAAAATTGCATTTTTGAGGTGTTATTCCTTCATTTAGTGTAACCCTTCTATTTGTGCTAAGGGATCTTATCTCCTAGTCATGGAATGGAAGTTTTCCACCATTTTGAAGATTCAACGACCACCATGGTACACTATCATCTAATTACATGTCATAAGTTGTTATACTACGACCCCCATCGTACAATATCATCTAATTAAATGTTATAAGTGTCTTTCCTTAATTAAGTGTAAGAGTCATTTTCTATATATGCACGCTAGTTGTGGCACTCTGAAAATGACGCGACCACCAAACTACTATGACATAAATTAGTGGAACATGTATGCATTATAGTATCGCTATGACTATAAACGGCTTGCATAATACAATTTTATCTGGCGTATATAAAAGTACATTTTAAATAAAGGAGTTGTGTAAAATCAAAGCCAGGTCGAGTTTTACAGATGTTGTCTTGATTCCAAACGCACGTGCTTAAGTTACTCGTAAAGCTTCATATCATTTCAAATGCAAAATATAGGTATTGTGTTTACCCTAATAATGCAAAATATAGGTATTGTGTTTACCCTAATAATGCAAAATATAGGTATTGTGTTTACCCTAATAATGCAAAATAAAAATTATTTGGCACAAATGTACACTAAAGTAGAGAGAGAGAGAGAGGAGGAGGAGGGTGTGGGGTAGAAATAGGGGTATATTTCCCCACCACAATGTCTGTAAGTTAGAATGTAAACGAACTTAGGTGATTCCCAATATTTTGTTTTTTTTTCGCACCCATATCACGATGCAGTGAAAGCAACAGAATGCTCAGCTTGGCACGTATAACTGTAAACAGCAGACGCATAATTAATCGAAGAATTCGTAATGCAAACTGTACAGGACATACTCTGTACGTGTTCCAGTGTCGCTATCCGATTAATGGTCACGAATATTGTGCCGAAAATAAAACCCGTGCTACCTAAATTGACGCAACGGATTTAATCAAAGACTAAAACAATTACATGAAAACAACGCACGTTGCAACCTGGGACATATATACGAAAGTGTCCCTAATTTGTAAAACCGCCAAATCAATGTGAATATTAGGGTTTCATAAAAAATAAAAGACCTAACGTACTGATGTAGATTTCGACAGTAAAACAATCGGTATAAATAGTTAAGGGTTATAAAGAATACATTCATTATATCGGTGTAAATAGTTAAGGGTTATAAAGAATACATTCATTATATCGGTATAAATAGTTAAGGGTTATAAAGAATACATTCATTATATCGGTATAAATAATTAAGGGCTAAAATAAAACATTAATTATATCGGTATAAATAGTTAATGGATATAAAAATACATTCATTATATCGGTATAAATAGTTAATGGATATAAAGAATACATTCATTATATCGGTATAAATAGTTAAGGATTATAAAGAATACATTCATTATATCGGTATAAATAATTAAGGGCTAAAATAAAACATTAATTATATCGGTATAAATAGTTAATGGATATAAAAATACATTCATTATATCGGTATAAATAGTTAATGGATATAAAGAATACATTCATTATATCGGTATAAATAGTTAAGGGATATAAAGAATACATTCACTATATCGGTATAAATAGTTAAGGGATATAAAGAATACATTCACTATATTGGTATAAATAGTTAAGGGCTATAAAGAATACATTCATTATATCGGTATAAAGAGTTAAGGGATATAAAGAATACATTCATTATATCGGTATAAATAGTTAAGGGATATAAAGAATACATTCATTATATCGGTATAAATAGTTAAGGGATATAAAGAATACATTCATTATATCGGAATAAATAGTTAAGGGATATAAAGAATACATTCACTATATCGGTATAAATAGTTAAGGGATATAAAGAATACATTCATTATATCGGTATAAATAGTTAAGGGATATAAAGAATACATTCATTATATCGGTATAAATAGTTAAGGGATATAAAGAATACATTCACTATATCGGTATAAATAGTTAAGGGATATAAAGAATACATTCACTATATCGGTATAAACAGTTAATGGATATAAAGAATACATTCATTATATCGGTATAAATAGCTATGGGATATAAAGAATACATTCATTATATCGGTATAAATAGTTAATGGATATACAGAATACATTCATTATATCGGTATAAATAGCTATGGGATATAAAGAATACATTCACTATATCGGTATAAACAGTTAATGGATATAAAGAATACATTCATTATATCGGTATAAATAGCTATGGGATATAAAGAATACATTCATTATATCGGTATAAATAATTATGGGATATAAAGAATACATTCATTATATCCGTATAAATAGTTATGGGCTATAAAGAATACATTCATTATATCGGTATAAATAGTTAAGGGTTATAAAGAATACATTCATTATATCGGTATAAATAATTAAGGGCTATAAAGAATACATTCACTATATCGGTATAAATAGTTATGGGATATAAAGAATACATTCACTATATCGGTATAAATAGTTAATGGATATAAAGAATACATTCATTATATCGGTATAAATAGTTAAGGGATATAAAGAATACATTCATTATATCGGAATAAATAGTTAAGGGATATACAGAATACATTCACTATATCGGTATAAATAGTTATGGGATATAAAGAATACATTCACTATATCGGTATAAATAGTTAATGGATATAAAGAATACATTCATTATATCGGCATAAATAATTAAGGGATATAAAGAATACATTCACTATATCGGTGTAAACAGTTGAGGGCTATACGGAATACATTCATTATATCGGTATAAATAGTTATGGGATATAAAGAATACATTCATTATATCGGTATAAATAATTAAGGGCTATAAAGAATACATTCATTGTATCGTTTTCGAATATGTTTTGGGAAAACATGCAGCTCTGGAATAAAACATTAAACAATTATGTGATTTAGATGAGTGCAGTATGTTTTCTGTGCGCTGTAAAAAAAAGAAAAGAAAAAAATACCCCCCCCCCAAAAAAAAAAAAAACAAAAAAAAAAACAAACAAATACACGTATGAGTGTCATCATTGTTTTATTACATATCGAATGCGTTAACATTGTACAAATGTATATGAAAAGGTAGGCGAAAATGTTGTTTTTCAACAGCAACAGTTTCATATGAATTGTTGCGTTTTTGCTCTTTCCAGATAATGCAATGAATATATATTTATCAAACTTCTGAACAACTGGTATCCCTGAAACTTTGTCTGCAGTTTCGACTTTTTCTTAGCATAGCCCCACTTTCACTTTTTACTTCGGCATACAATTTTAACTCGATCATGTTACGTCTCGCGAATGAAAATATTTTCAAGTCAACGGGTTTTCAGACATCATTGACTGCTTGTACAGTATACTTTTTTTTAGTCCAATTCGTCTTACTTATCATCATCTCCAGTTATTGATTGAATTTATCATCGTCTCCAGTTATTGATTGAATTTATCATCGTCTCCAGTTATTGATCGAATTTATTGTCTCCAGTTATTGATTGAATTTATCCCCGACACGTTCCTTGACGGCGTTTATATCGTCTGTGTACTCATTTTGTTAGATGACTCCAAAGCGTTCTTTTTAAAATTAGATCTTATTTATTAGATATTTGAACTTGGGACCGTTTTTATTTCTTGAAGTACTTCTTATTGGATTGTCTTTCTCAGCTTCATGCAATAAAGGTTGAAACTAATAGAAAAATTATGTACCCGGCACGCATGAAGTAAATATAACAGTTGGGGTAGGAAACGGCGATGCAGTTAATACTTTATGACTTTATTATAAAATGACTTTTGAATTAAGTCTCATACATTTATCTCCATTAGTATTTCTTCTTTTCTATCTTTGTCGATTTAAATATTGCATTTCTGACTGTTTCTTTTTCCTAGGTTCATTTGCCATATAGTTTCAATTTGTAAGAGTAACTTTTTTCAAATTTTCTGCAGTTTTACTACTTTCTGGCAATAGCATTTGGTTTTAAAGTCGTAACTATGTGCGACATGAATGTAAGAAGTAGTTTACAGGAGATAGAATTACGAAGACCGTATTATTCTGTATATAACTCTAGCTCATCATCGAACCACATAGTCCTAATACTGGCATTGCATTATGTGCCGGCATATCAGGGTTTGTGCTGTTTGTTTGATAGCATACATTCAAGGAACAGTGTAGATCCAAATCAGCTCATTATGCGACGGCGGATCTGAGTATAATCTGTTCGCAGTATGGTGAGGTTTATAAAGTAGCCAATACGGTAACTAATGAATGATGCAGATACCTTGGTTCTAGGAATACTGAATGATAAACACTGCTAATCAATCACTGAAGATTCACAGGAGAATGTACGAATAAAATGCAAATTAGAACTTATTTATAGACACTATCTTAATTCATAATACGCATTTTAGTCTTTAATCAAATTACCCAATACAGTTTTCTTTCTATTTGTTTAGTTGCCAGTTATATTTGCTTTCTTTTACATCACATTATACCAACGGAGAACTCGCAGATCGACGATAAAAGAAAACAAATAATTACACACTTTTTCATATATATCTATTTTGTTTCCCTAACAGGGTCAGGCTATTATGCAATTCTGATGTGTCTTTGAAAAGAAATGCTACCAGCATATTTTCCTTTCACTTTTGTAAACTATGTCTAGTTTTATACATGTGACTTATTAGAATTAAAACTCTTGTCATGTTTCACTTTGTTATTAGATACCTTGAATTACATATATCTAAAACCCACAGAAAATGAAGCAAAAGGCAGAAAAGGGAGCGATCACGAAGAATTTGGCTATAATTTGATGCTTTTGTTGTTATTTCCTACGAGTAGAATTAATCACCATGTTTTAGATCAAAGGTAGAAGTATAATTTCTCATAGACATGCCTTAAAAAAATGCTGAAAAAAACAATTTATGGATTATATGTGTTCGACAGATTATAATAGCTTATTATATTAATTATTATTATTAATAATTATAGTGGCTTATATCTAAAGTACGTTCACAATATCAATATCCAAACGATAAATGTGAACACATAGGGGTGTTGGTAGAAAGCGTGCTATGAACTCCTTGCCATCCGTATGTTACTGTGTTACGAATCTATGGTCTAGAAAAATGTAACAGAAAGAAAGTGAAACCAACAAATCAAGTAAAAATCAACAAGCAATTTAATTCTAGATAATTAAAATGAAAAATAAAAAAGACACTTACAGTAATGTGTATTAAAATTCAAATAATACAATAAGAATTAGTGTTCTAATCACAAGTCCCAAATATAGAATATTCCGAATTCGCGGCTGTATCCTTGAATGTTATGATGTACCAATGGTCTTCAAAGTCCTGATGTACTAGTAGTCTTTAATGTGCTGATGTCAAAATGAACTACTCCAAAATATCTCTAAGTTCACATAAATTCCAAAATCATCAATTAAAAATCCAAAATCCAAAAGTCTATGAGCACTGTTATAATCCAATGAATATTTAAATAATTCCTCTCTTAGAATTTTGAATTACTTTCCACAACTGTAACAGCTCTTTACAAGACTGATAGTAATGTCGAAACCGAAAAACTGTCCACTAAACATGGTATATATAAAGATTAGTCACATGACATAATGTTCTAGAATATGTGTCATCTTAATGGAATTTTACTTGTATGGACATGACTTTTTACACATAACTCTAAGGATTTTCCAGTTTTATCTGTAAACAAAATCAACCTTGACCTCAAATTTGGTAAACATTTTGTTTATCAAAACTATCCTTTAGTTCAAATCTGAAGTAAACAACCTAATTCAAGGACACTAGTTAAACATGTTTATAAGCAAATATTAAAGTCAAGAAACATTTATAATTTCCTAAAATATCTATAATATTATATAAACATCATACATAATAACTGTCACACAATTTGCATGATTTGCAAACTAAACCACAAATATGCTCACCCTTTTAGATACAATAGACCTGACAAACGAAACAAAAAACAATCTGTGTGGTTATCGTAAACGCACTATAGCAAAACTTCAAATATGGTGATATTGTCAGCTAATGTTATATCAAAAGATTCTGAACTTTTAGCCCTTACTGGAGTAAACAATATCGTCTGCTAATCACACGTATAACATCTTTCGCGGAATTTGCTATATAGTGGTCACTTTAAGTAAACAGGGTGACAATATTTTCATCTGAAAGAGAAAAAACACCTGCAATTTTAACGAGAAGTAACATCTGTCTTACTGTGTCTGAGATATACTTTCGTCGCATCCTCATGGCGGTTTCTTTTTGATCTTTTTTTCTTGTAACATGTAAAGCATCTAAAGTTAAAAAAGTTCGATACTCATAACAAAAGTTAAGCAAGAGTCTTTGGTTATTTGAAATATTGTATTGCACCTGGAGATCAGCGGTACATACATACATACATACATACATACATACATACATACATACATACATACATACATACATACATACATTTGGATATGTTTCATTTGTATTTACGTATCCATTTGTAGGTTCGTTAGATTTTAGTGATTATTTGTTTGATTATGGGCAGTCGGTGTTGGGAAAATATTTCCCAGCCCGAGTAATTAGCCAATTTCTAGGAACAGACGTCATACTTTGAGTTGTTAAGAGACTTGGCAGTGACATGAACTGGTTTCATTAGAACATGTGTGAACCAGTCTAGAAATGGGTTCAGATACAATAGAGAATATACGGATTTGGTGGTCCATCATTGGTTAATAATGAAAAGTGAAATGTTGGTAAAGAATTATATTTAGAGCTTATCCTATCTGTACCTAAAAATAAATAGAGACAAGATTCAATTGATGCAGTTTTAGTATTTCCCTGCATTGGGTGTTTGAATTGTGTTATGTATGCTTCATGCCACGGCAATGCTAACAAGCAAAAGCCATGCAAATGTGAAGAAAAGTCATGCAACTGTGAAGTTGTAGTTGTGATATTGTGCTCATTTATTGATTGATTAGAGAAAAATTGTAGCTATCATAGTCTGGGTGCGTTACGAGAACTTCCAGTCGACAACGAATGTTGTCGGGAGGTCCTTGGAAATATGGGAAAACAAGGGACTTCCAGCCCGACCTCTTGCAGGTGTTTGATTCGCTCGGAAGAGGAACCCATGTGCGTGTTACAATACATACATACATACATACATACATACTTCAAAAGTCAAAAACACATATGTCATGGACACAACAAATCCGCAATGCCAAAGAAAAATCCGCCAGTCGTGAGAAAATATGCACATTGTATCAGCCTGATAAATCATGCTGCTATAATACGCGTTTTGTGTGTGTGTTTATTGAAATATTTTTTCACAATATAGCTTTTCTCACCTATTAGAGGCCAGTGTGATCGATTGTATATTACTTGGCAGAAATGGCTGCATTTCTAATTTGATTTGCTCTCACCACATAAATGAAAATTTCACTAGTAAAACTGTAAACAGGCGTTTATCTTTTTTCCGACTAAGAATATGCAGTATCATGCACAAGAAAAAAAAAAAAAAAAAAAATCCCCACTATTTTTTCCTTTTACGACAGTAGGGCTGCGGCAAGAGTTTTCGGCCTGCAAAATCACCTAGAAAATATTACTCATGAATCTTATTGAAAGTTACATTAATTTTTTTTAACAAATCCATTTACATACTTATTTATTTTTTTAAACAAAAAAATTTAGGTGCTGAGGGCGGGAACATCATGTGTTGCAACATTTCACAGGAACTGCTCAGTCAGAGGTAGGTTTTGTCTTTATCAATTTTAGCTTGTAAGCAATTCGCATCTTTCTTCGTGAATGATCCCCATTCCAACAGGTTTTCGTACGTTAGCCTTTTGGCTCATATATTCCGTCGCCATCTTTCATCATTTTAAGATCAAAGCAGAAAAATCGGGATTTAGGAAACAACTAAAGAGGCCATCATTCTTATAAGTGTTTCTGAAGAAAGTCACGCACCGTTTCAAGTTTCCGTTGTTCCTTAAAATGACAACAACAACAAAAATCTATGCAATCTACACTTGAACCTGCTTGAAACGTACACCTTAAAGATTCACCAAATAGTTTTACATTTTCTATATTAGGAAAATCCCTTTCCATGGGTAAAAGTTGCATCAGGATATTTATAAAACTGTTCTATCCTCGAGTAATTTTTCCTTTTTTTTCCTTTCATTTTTCAAGACAATTCTTTAGAAACTTTAGTGAAGGAAATGAAATAGAGACTAAGAACAATTGTATGACAGAGTAACCGTTTCAAGTTTCATCTCCATTTTTCTGTAACACTTTATCTTACAGATCAGCGTGTTTCCCTATTCCTATACCAGCAAATGATGAACGGTTTTCAAATCCCTGTATGAATTTTGTTCGATCAGTTGCTGGGCATGACGACATGTGCAGTTTTGGTGAGTTATGATAAATGTTTGTTTTGTCTGGCAACATAATTGAATAATGGTTTTGTCATAATATATTATTTTTAAAGTCGATTGACGGCATTTTAAGAACATTACTGGCCTACATTTCAGCACATGACAATCAAACAGAAAGAATGACGTAACCTTCATATAGAAAGGAATAATAATACTTGTGATAATGCAGTGATTGATGATCCATACACTTTCTTTGTATTTGACAATTGGGTATTCATAAAAAAAAAATTATACATCAAGGAACAATGAGAGAGGCCAAGTAGTAACAAATGTTCATGACTACTTAGTATTGACCACAAAACAAACAGTAATGAATCATTGAAGATAAGTAGTTCACAAAGCCACTCTCTCTTATTTAAATCAATTCAGGTACGTTCTTATATCATGGCGCTTCCTCTTGTAATATAGACAAATTGAATGTTTCCCTTCTGTCTATTTCTGCTCAATTTCTCTGCGTCATCTTGTGTGATATAGAGACAACTTTCTATGCGTTGTGTGGTCTTTAGAAATCAATAGATGTTTAAACATTTGTTGCTTACACCGTCTGACTACAGAATACAATTAACCTGGTAGCAAAGCCCACCCCATTATAATTTCTTCCCTTTTTGTTTAAAAAACTCTTAATACACGGATGATACACTGTTACCACAGAATGCGTCTTAATATACGGATGATACACTGTTTCCACGGGATGTGTCTGAACCCAAGCAAACCGTGTATGAATATTATTATTACATGACCACTAAGCACATCAATTATTTATCATTTACGGAACATGTTGATTGAAAACAAACAAACAAAAAACGAAAAAAACAAAACATTTTTAAAAAAAAAAACCAACAAAAAAAAAAAAACGCTTGTCATTCCGATGTTGGAATACGGTTGACGTCACAACATCTCAAACATAAAAGCAGTTAAAAGTGACCTGCTCATTTAAGAATGCAATTTTTATGTCTTCCATGTTCGTCCGTACTTCCCTCCGTCTATTCCTAGACGCTTGTTAGCAAGAGCGCGCATAAAACTATCCAACGTAGACAAGTGAAACTGTGTATACATATTTGTATCGATTTGTAGTAGACCTGATTAGATTTTCAGGCCATTACAGCAGGGTTTTTTTTCTTTCTTCTTTTTTTCATTCGGTTCAGCACATTTAAAAACTCTTTGGACTTTTTTGACAATAGTATTGTTAGCGCGATTTTAAAAAAATATAATAATAATAATAATAATAATAATAATAATAATAATAATAATAAAAACACATGGGGTAGACAAATACAAATTTGGTAGACATATTGGTATTAATGTGAAAATGTCCTGGTTAAATGTTCAGGCCATTACAGCAACTTTGTAAGGTTTTGCACATTTATCAAGGTTTTTGTTTGTACTTTTTTGTGTGGCTAAAAGCTTGTTAGCACGATAAAACAAAATCTTCTTTAGGTAGACAAATGACATATAGTATGCATGTTTGTATTAAGATGTAGTTGACATTATTACATTTTCATGGCATTATATAATTTTTTCACTTTTTTTGTACACGTTTTACAAACTTTTTGGATGTAGAGTTTATGGTCAGCAGCGGGGACATGTTTTTGTTGTTGTTGTTGTTTTGTTTTATAAACACAGATCTAGTTCATTCTGAACTTACTTATCGGTGGCACTCGATTATTTCCAAATAAAAAATGCAAAGATTGAACATGACCTGATAATTAGACTAAAAGCGTAGCTCAACTGGTTGCAGCGAGCCGCAGTGCCACAGTGGTTAGCGTGCCTGACTCGCGCCCGAAAGGGTGCGAGTTTGAATCCTACAACTGAATCAGTCCGGGTCGGCTACTGTGTTATGTCCTTGGGAAAGGGACTTTACCACAATTGCCTCGGCACTAAATAGATAACCTGTGTTGCGCTGTCGAAAAGCACAAAACCTAATCAAACCAATCAACTGGTTAGTAAAATTGTGACTTAATTGTCAAGTTTAAAGTTCAGACTTCTCGCTAATATGATATGCGCCCCAACAGAGCAGACGATACTTAAGAATTAAATAATAACTCTGAGTGCCGTGATTTAATTTTTAGTAAGGGATTGAACCCCATAGCTTGACATATCTAGTTATATGTGAAGGTTGCATATATGGCAGAAATATCACAAATAGATTTTTGTGCGACAAAAGTGTCCTAATTTGTACAACAGCTTAACATAATCAATATCAAACGTGGGACAAAGAAGTATTTTTCTCTTTTTCCTTTATCATCATCATCATCATCATCATCATCATCATCATCACATGACATCATCATCATCATCATCATCATCAAGAACAACAACAACAAAACAACATCATCATCTTCTTTATTCATAATGTACCTAAACTTAATTACATCTAATTGTTAGAAGGATATGAAAATAATTCTTTTTGGTGTACTTTCCTTTTACTATTTTTAATCAACAGTCCTTTTGGCTATAGTTTAGTGATCATAAAATCAGAAGGCTGTACATTTTCAAGGATAGAAGTTCCATCAACATCACAATTTGAAAATGTGTTTAACGGCCCTTTCTACAGTACAATATTGCACTTTATATACAGTTAACCAGACAAAATGCGCAAGACATATTGGCCTAAATTATGTATTTTCTTTGTTCTCAGTTGAAGTTTATCACCTCATTGATTTCTGCCTCGCACCGCTCCTTGGGGTCGACTTTTGTCAAAGTTCTGTAGTCATTAATTATCCCACTACCTATCCTTCTTTTCAGTAAAGAAAATTAAAATTGTCACGCCTTTAGTTATTGCCTCCTTCAAACGAAACTTTATTTGAGAGAGAGAGAGAGAGAGAGAGAGAGAGAGAGAGAGAGAGAGAGAGAGAGAGAGAGAGATGAGGGGGGGGAATTTGTATGATAGTGACAGTATATTTAAAACATGTCAATGAGAACACTACAACTGCATAGATAGAAAAAACTATGCATGAAGGGAAACGACAAAATCACCCAATACATAAATTGTCAAAAATAAATAGCACAAAATAAATGTACTCCCAGTTAGGCAAAATCGCCACAAAAAGACAAAAACAAAAAACAAAACAAAAAAGGAGTGAAAATATCCAGCTATACGGTATGTTTTAAATATTTTTTTATGCTTGTATGTTGGATTATAAACTGTATAGTTGAAATTGATACAAAATCTAGCTGTTGATCTTATACTTTACGCAGGTCCAAGGAATCAGCTGAACCAGGCCTCTTCCTATCTTGATGGCTCCTTCCTTTATGGTCACAACGACGAGGATGCTCGCGAAATTCGAGCATATGAAAGAGGTATAATTTTCAATATATTATATTTATACCCGTTCTTTTTATTAAATCAAATGTAGATAGTGTATCTCACATGAGTGCTCACTTCATATAATACACACAAAACCGGGTTTGCCATAATATATAGGTCTTTTGAACCTGAACGAGGAAAGCAATGCAACGATTGAACACACATTTTTACTTTGTGTCAGATGTGCGCTCACGAAACATTTGACCTGTTCATGACGCTGATGTTTTTCTTCAGCTAATCACACATTCGGACGTGTCGCCTCACCATGGAACTTTTGTGATGTCTTGGTTCTAGTCACACACGTTTAAAAGCAAGCTATGAATATGAAATTGTTTTGCGAAACGCATTATTATGATTTCATGTCATTCATGCAAGATATATTATTCAGCTGCAGGAAATATTAAAGGTAGGGTCGAGCTTGACTTAATAGATTCCTAAACTATGCAAAGTTTGTGTGAGTGCTTGGAAAATGCCGATCTTGGTAATACCAACGGCGGAATAGGATAGACGGAATGATAGAAAGATAGATAGATATCTTAAGTTCGTAGTGGTTTCTATGTTTAAACCAGCTTAAATCGGAACCTAAGCAGATGTTAGGCGTGTCGACAAATTTATTCCAAAGTTTATATACAATTTATCTAGACAGAGCAGAAAAACACATAACACAAAAAGCACATTAAAACCCAACAGAAAACAGTCACGTCTTAAAAGCACAGTTGATGAAAGAGAGGAAAGAACTGGCATGAACAACAACAACGTTTGTTCGCAAAAGTGAGAAAAGGCAGAACTAAAGCAGCATTTGTTTCTGTTTTTGTTTTATTTGATCGATGGAACAAATTTATTCCAAAAGTTTATATACAATCCATCTAGAAAGAACAGAAAACATACTCCACGAAACCACATCAAGGACACTGTCATGAAAACACGACAAAGACATTGTCATGAAAACACATCAAACACACTGTCACAAAAAAATATCAAAGACACTGTCATGAAAACACATCAAAGGCACTGTCATGGAAACGAGGAAGTCTCAAGACGCTACACACACACACACAAGGTTTATTCACGCACGTTCCGAATACGCATCAGATATCTTCCATGGTGGATTGCGGCGCACCCTATCTCTGCAGGAGCAGTCCCTATCTAATATTGCAGATACTATTGGGAGCATTATTAATGTGAACTAGCGTGTAAACTTAGATATCACACATCTCCCCTTTTTTGAGATTAACAGAATATCACATTTTGCTTATGACTAAATAGGAAAGAAAAAAAAATGAATCAATTCCGCCAATATGAAAACAACAATCAATTAACTGTCTTGGATCTTAACTGTCCACTTAAGGAATTTGACGGAATTGAATTTCTATAGGTTAATGTAAACTTGCACAATATAGTCGTGATTATAATACTAAAGAAAAGTTAAAAGTCCAACTCTAAAGCAATAATTCAGAAATTGAGTACTAAACTATCTACGCGCTGGCACGTCTGTGAAAGTCACTTTCTAGACAAAATCACTTAATCTGGCTGGTTTTCGGACGACTCTCCCACTCAACGTCCGAACCGGAGTGTCTGGATTGTTGTGTCCACTGGGTACATCTGGCTTGCAGGTGGTCGGTTGCACTGGGTCATGCTGGTTGGTAGAATCATCAGATGGTTGTTCGGGTTATTGATTATTGAGAGATGTTGTGCTGGATTCATAATGGGTCCTGATTGGACAATGTGGAATTTTTTTGCACTGTCGGTAGACGAGTTTGTATTGATTGGAAGTGACCTGTCATCCGATGTACATGGATTCGATTGCGCTTGTAGGTCCCTTGGGGAGTTTTTAATAAGTAACTTATCCGATCTTTGTCGGCTTGAATGATTATGCCAGGTGTTGACCACTTCTTATCATTTCTATGCCTTTTGATTCTGCGGTCTGCCACAGCAAGTTCTGGTAGATTATGTGCATAGTGAATAATTAATATATATGTTTTGTCTTAAAGTCTCTCTGCCTGACGATTTTGAGGTTTGACCACTTGGGGTTTGGTTTCGTTGCAATTGTGGGCAAGGTGGAACTCATCTGGCGTCCCATCATCAATTAGGATGGGTTCGCACCTGTCGGAGCTCTTGGTGTGCCTCTGTAAGTCATCTGAGCAAGGAATACATAATCCTGTTCAAGTATGGACTTCGCTATTTTGATACCACTCTCTGCTTTACCTTTTTGCTTGTGGGTAGTGGAAACTGGTAAATACTTGTTTGAAGTTGTATTTCTCAGCAATGTTCTTGAAATCTGAAGAAACGAATTGAGTACCATTGTCTGTTATTACACGTTCTGTGATTCTCCATTTTGCAAATATGTTCTTTAGCTTCCAATTACTTGTTGAGAGGTTGTTTTTTGTTTTGTCAGACGCATAATTTCCAACTAGCGTGAGAAGTAGTCAATTGATACCAGGTATCTTTCTTTTTTGACTTTACAAATATCAAATGCAATTTCTGCTATGGTTTGTCTGGTAAAGAGGTTGTCTTCAATGGTTCCTTCCTGTGCGCTGGCTTCCTAATCCGACAAAATTAACAGGTCTCTATAGTTTCTTGAATTTGTCTCGAGATTTCGGGACACCACATGGAGTTTTGGGCTCTCTCACGGCACTTGACTGATCCCTGATGACCCTCGTGGATGGTATTACGGATATCTGACATTAAGACTGTAGGTATGATAACTCTGTACCTGAAGAGAAATAGGTCCTTCTGAATGGAGAGTTCACTGCGTATAGCAAAGAATAGAGTTACGTCTAGAGGAAAGCTATCTATCTGGCCATCCATTTCTGATGAAAGCCATTACAATCTGCATATGGTGGTCACTGATGTAACCTTCTTTTATTTGTTCAAATTTCCTGTTGGAAATTGACCTGCATGCCTCCATGGACTCTATAGAGACTTCCATTTCCCCTTCGCATGCGGCTTCCTGCTATTGGAGAGGGCCCCAAGAAAGTGTATTTGAAACCACCAATAGCTCCCTGGCTATGTACTCTGCCTTCGCGTTGAAGCATCTCAAGCGCATCAACAGTCCCTGACACCGCTTTATCTATATCACGTGTGTTGATAAGTGGCACTAAAGTGTTGTGGTCGGTCTGCAATCTGAACAAGTCCAGTCCAACAAGATACCGTGAAAACGTTTCACAAGCCCACACACAGGCGAATGGGTGACTGTTCTCGAACAAAAGGCAATCGCCTTGAGTTTCTTTCCATGTTGTTGAAATAATGGGTCAAAAGTACTATAACTGCTGGCATCAGCATTCACAACTGTCGGCTTTTCTGGATCGTAGAATGCTAAAACTGGTGTCTATATCAACATCACTTTGACTTTCTTGAAATTGGAATCCTGGTTCAGCAGCTCCATACTTGGTCGCATTATTGTAGAGAAGTTTGGGAGAAATCTACCAAAGTAGTTGATCATGCCCATGGTGCAACGAAGCTCACTGATATTTAATGGAACATAAACATACAAAACTTCAAATAACTTGTCACGTCTTAAAAGCACAGCTGATCAAAGAGAGGAAAGAACTGGCATGAACAACAGAAACTTTTTTTCGCAAAAGTGAGAAAATACAGAGCTAAACAGACTTCTTGTCTGTTTTTATTCTGTTTGGTCGATGAAACAAATGGACAATATATTTGTCAACGTGAATATAATATAAGTTATATTTGTTTAAAGTTCAAGAAAATAATTTCATCTATTGAAATATATGAACAGCAATTGATATGTAGGACGGTATATGTCGTCGTATATAAATGGAGTATGATATTTTTCGAGAAGAAACCTAAGTATCATTTTGTTGCACCGTTTATTCTGTTCACCTCCACATAATTTAAGATTCTGATACTGCTGTCTTACATTATGTGAATAAATATTACTACAATATTATGACGTAAAAGATTGACACATTTTTTATGTTTTGTTTAAAAAAAAATTAATGAGAATTTCTTTGAATTATCCAACCAAATATTTCATACGTCTATTTTATAATTTACTTGTCAAAAAATGTCAATCAAATATTGCTTATCTGCTAGTCTAGAGCGCCGCTAAAATATCATATTCCACGCTATGTGTGAATCATTGCATAATCAACTCACGGACCTTAATTTCAAATTCAGGAAAGTGACTCGGAAACTTATGCAGCTTTTACTTAAATATGGAAAAAATCACATAAGAATATCTTTGCTATTTATGTCGTGTCAAATTTTGACATAGATTTGCAAGGTATAATTAAGAGTGCTGATGAAACTTTCGATGTAAATTTTAAAAATAAATACATCACAAAATACGTTGAACCTGAAGAAGTTGATAAGATAGTGAGTAGGAAAGTTAATATCTTGTTGTTGTTGTGTATAAAGCGAAACGAACAGGGAACATCGTTGACTCAGGTCTGCCTTCGCATACTGTGGCTGCAGTATACTTTGTTAGTTTTATTCATGGAAGGGCATATAATCTGATCTGCAGGCGCATTATACAACGGTAGATCTCATTCTGGGCTGTTAGGAGTTGGATCCGCTTATATACACGGGCAAACATGATAGTCAATAGTTCAATGTATCCATCAATAACAAACTAACGTAACTAACGTATCAATCATTGCAGGACTTCTGAGAATGACCGAACAGGATCTGTTCCCACCCGGTATTGTTGACGAAACGCAATGCCAAACAGATCGCCCTGGTGATTACTGCATGAAGTCAGGTAAAAACAAGCCCAATTGTTTTTAAAAGAATATTTTACACTTATTATGTGGGCGCAGAACAGTATGTACTTACTTGTCAGAAATTAATTGCCTAATGAATTATTAATTACTTAATAAATTTATTACACAGAAGTAGATTTTTAATGCAAATGAACAAGGTTGGGGTGGGGTGAAGAGAATTGTAAGTAGTTTTAGCTAAACAAAATAACTGACGCATCTCAAAAATGTAAATGTTGTCACTTTTGCAATTTACCCATTAACAATGGGGACACGTGTCGTATCATTTAACTTCTGCAACTTGTACGCATGTAGAAATCGACCTATTTATTTTTTTTTATCAAAACACGTCCAAAATATTCAGCGTCATCTAATAGGCACACACAAGAATTATGTTGGTGTTGAAACCAAATTCAACTTTTCTGTTGGTTAGTCATTTTCTACTATTTATTGACCAGCAGGCAGAAAAGGGACTTTTTGTCATTACGTTCACATAACCTTTTCTTCTGTCATCGCCAGGTGATTTCAGAATACACGTCATGCCAGGTTTGACTGCTCTACAAGTTTTGTTCCTCAGAGAGCACAATCGTATCGCCAAAATTCTGGGACAACTAAACCCCAAATGGTGTGATGAGGACTTATATGAAGAAACCAGAAAAATTGTCGTTGGAGTGGTCCAGCACATCACCTACAAACACTGGCTTCCATACGTTCTTGGACCCGAATTTGCTATGAGGATGGGTTTGATGCCAAAAGCAGAGGGCCATAACACCGTCTATGACATGAAAACTGATCCAACAATCTCAAACGTATTTGGAGTTGCACCATTTAGGTTCGGTCATACTCTCCTGCAAAATACAGTATTGTTTATGAAGAACACTGGCATGCATATTAGAAACGAAATGGCATTCAATCGACCAGGTATGATATTTTCAGACCAGGCTCAAGGTTGCTCTTACGTTGGTTATGGCTTGGCCATTCATCCTGCCAGCAAAGCTGATGGCTTGATTGTGAACAGTGTCAGAGATAACTTGTTCCTTGATCACAATGGCAAAAGTTTTGATCTGATTTCGCTGAACATTCAGCGAAGCCGTGACCATGCAGTGCCCGGTTACAATGCATGGAGGAAATATTGTGGGCTACCTTGTGCTTTCCACTTCGGCACCGGACCGGGAGGACTAGTCGACCATTCTGCAGAGAACGTCAGGAAGCTTCAATCAGTGTACAAGTAAGATCGGATACCATATGCAGATATTTAGTACATCTATAATGTATATCTTAATGAAGACACTCTCCACTCTTTCTTACAGGCCGTACACGATAATTGAGGTACACATTGTACATTGTATAATAAATCGGTTTTGGTCCAACCGGAAGGAGGAAATGTTCATCTATATTAGGAGGATATATTAATACTCAAAAGAGTAATAAGACATGATGTATTAATAAGACATGATGTATAACCCGAATAAAGATGAACATTCTTCTTTCAGTTGGACCAAAATGTATTTTGTCAACTTATTGACCGTTTCAACTATGAAAAAAAGATGATCTGTCGGTTACTTAAGTATTACAAGAAGAAAAAGTTTATATGTGCAAAATACATCGTACCCACAATTTAATGAACATTGTCTGGGTTCATTTAAACCGTTAATTAGGACGAGACAACCATTATTTTTTTGGTGGACCAATCTAAAGTAGATGTGCGAATTTTTTTAGACCGGCGTTCGTTATGGGAAAGGAACACTGTAGTGCGAGAAAAAGGTTCTAACTGTAGCTGTTCATACGTCCGAATATTATGAAAATCAAGATCTGCTTATCAATAAGTGGATCTGACATGCACCAATGCGACGTTATGTTTTGTTGACTTTTTGATTCTTCAATCATATTACAGCTTTTATACTGTTGAAAGTGAAAAAATGTCTTTTGGAACATATTGTTACAAAAGATAACACTCACTAAAACAAAATGCAACGCTTTATCTGATAGACTACTAAAACTAATTGGACAGGGAATTCCAAAGGTCACCAGAACATAAACTTTTATCTATACCTGTCAGATCTCCGCTATGTTTGAATCTCGATTTTAATCAAATTGTCATAGGTCAAAGCATGCAGGGCAAAACTGATGAAAAGTCGAATTAATTTCCATTTTTTTTGTAGATTAATGTTTCCTTCTCATAAGTTTTTCCTATTGCTGAAATGGAAACGTAACTCATAAAATTGGATCTGTTGGAAGTTTTGACTTGCCATTTATATAACGCGTCTAATTCTAGTCGTATGGAATTTTGCCTGGCTGATCTAAAACATAAAATAATGTAGTCCTTTAAAGTTGCAGGTGTTAACGGGAAGTTATTGCCATAAACATTGTTAAGAGAATTTGCAATATCATCATTTATAATTTTCCTAATATGTGAACATCACACAATGCTTTTATATTCAATTCCCTCAAAATATCATCCACCCTAGGTGCCGATGTTTTGACATCATTCGTTTCTATAACTTAGCAATTAATTGTTTCATTTATGTAAGAACTCTTGCATTTACAGTTTTCCCCCCAATAATTCATGAGATTCTTGATATCGGAAAAAATATGTACTAATTCCATTCATTCTTTTCAATACTGATATCTTATTTCGTGGCTTACCCCTGGTTGACCTATCCCCAGGTTGACCTATGAAGATAAATTCAAGGACAAGAATTATGAAATGAATGATGAAAGATAATGGCACGTATAATAAGCAATTTTATTCAAAACTAGTTCACTCAAAAATAAAGAGATTAGACAGACATAAGGAAAAAGCGAAATAAAACACAGCTGAATATCCTTTTTTTTTTCTTAGCTCACACTATCAAATATATTTGTTAAAAAACTAACTAATCTAGAAAAATAAAATTTCTTTCCTTTTTTAGTTTATGATCAAGATAAACGCGCATTTTTACAAATAACAGCACGCCGTTACTAAATCTTCTACTCTTTGTGATTTCAGACATATCTGAAACTTTGCCAACGTTCCCTTTAATACTCATCCGTCCCCGAAAGACATAGACGGATACAATAAACGCTATCGATTTAATATTGGATCGGATGTATTTATTATTTATGATTTTTAGAATATAGCACCCTGTAAACTTAAAGGTTTTTGCAGACCTGAGCTCATTTATGTGGCTAGTCTTGGACTGCAGTTTGAATTGGTGAGGCTTAAGCTTAAATCTCCATGTGGATCATCTGCCTTTTGCACCATATTTATCACTTTCACTTCCGGTTTATGTTCATAGAGTCTACATTCTTCGTTAATTTACCAACGAGTTGAAATAAGGAACTGGCAGGAACATTTCCAAGCTTTGTCTCTTTGTAATAAACCAATGATTTTTTTTCGATGCTACGCATTAATTTTTATATTTCCTCAGCATGAAATTTCTGAACATGGTATTAGTATTCCATGTATTTCAAATTTTTTAGCGGAAAAGATCATTTGTATTCAGAATTTGACTTGTGATAATGTCTCGATTATTTAAGCCTTGCTTCTCATTTCAAGCGCCACTGGGTGAAACATCCCAAAACATGTAAGACAAGGTAAATATTGTGGCTAGGGTCGCTTGGAGTTGTACATTTCACGTTTGACGAAGGCAGCTGCTGCTAGGTTCAATCCAAATTGATAGTACTTGCTTGTAGATAAAAGGACTCTGTCAAGCAAAGTAGTAAGTGTTTGCAAACAATGGTTGTATTTACTTTTAAAAAATTTATAAACAGCGTTGCCATTAACTCTTCTATTGTCTGAATTCCTTTCACTAAATTAATTCAAACTTTTCAAGGAATAGAATGGGAAACCGATATAAAGCTGAATACTATAAAATTGTTACAGATAGCCAGCTTAAATTTCGTCAGTTATTAAGTGCTCACGGCTATTATCAAAGCTAGAAAGTTCTACGAGTAAGTATATGAATGTGAGAGATATGCAGTATATGTGACAAGAATCTTACAGTATGTTTTCAGCGTCATAGAACTGATTCATATTTTTGGGCCCAAAAGATTACTTTTCCACCTTTAAAAGTAATTTCATTTTATCCACGGTGTTTTGTAACCGATCAGTGGCTCGTCTATCATACCTACGGCCACCCGAAAACAAATAAAGACAGCGATAGAAGCAATTTAGTCGAGTAAGCCGAGATAGATCTGCAGACACCGGAGGCCTATAGCTAGAAACATTTTCAAAGAAAGTGTCAAGGTAACAAATAAATAAAAGTGAATGGAGTTGCATTCAGAGTTCAAACCTAAATTTGCCCGTTAAGTGATGAAAATAATACTAAACGGTTTACTGTTTTAAGACAATCTTGACATCCAACTGCATGAAAATTAAAATTTATCCTGTGAGGTGCATAAGTGAAACATTAATATGGACCATTAGTGCCTGAATGGTTTGTCCAATAGTTTTTTGTGGTTTGTTTTTTCGTGGACAAACGTAAACAAAAATTTGTCCAAACGTATTGGATTTTAGACTGTATGTAACTCACCAAATATTTCACATTTAACACTATAAAATTAAGCTAATTTAAATTTATTTCTCGTATACGGTACTCCTGTTACTTAGGTATGCCATTGTATCAACATGTATACCTGTTACTTAGGTATGCCATTGTATGGACATGTATACCTGTTACTTAGGTATGCCATTGTATGGACATGTATACCTTAATTATTTAAAACATCAAAGGGCAATTTAAAAACTCTACTAGTTGTTTACTTACTTGACATTTATAGAGCTGGAATATTAGTGACACTTCATCAATATTAAACTACTAATTAATAAGCATCGTTAATGATAATTCTCATAAAGTTTGTCTTTTTTTAATGTGTATTTATTACAAATGTGTCAGTCAGGATGAAAAATATTACAGGAATGGCACGAGTGTCAATAAATCACACTGCAAAGGCTCACATGCCTTAAATTTATTGCATTATAATCTGGCCTTTGTTTTTTTTCCAAAATGCATTATAATAAAATCGGTTACATTGCCCTTAACGATATCGCATGCAACGTTCGAGACAACCCAGAGAAATTCCTTCCAAGGACTTATGTTATAATCTAATTTATAATATTTTTTGCGGAAATGATTTGCTTGTTGACATGACTTTAGAAGACTATGACGGTATTATCATGTATGAAATTCAAGTTCTCGTACTTCAGCTCTGCCCTGCATCATGTAGACAAGGTATACCATTGACACAAATATTTATAACGGCGCAAATACAAAAGAGTTTCCCCACGTTTCGAGCTAATCAAGCTCTTCGTCGGGGGAAGAAAACAATTTACATCTACAGAACAAACACTAAACACTAAACACAATAGCCAAGATAAATTCTAGACTTATGCATGTTTGAATCACGGGGGAAATACAAGGACAAAGGATTAAAAAAAGAAAGAAAGAAAACAAAATTGATAAACGGTTTTAAAACGGGGTAAACTACATATCTATTTCATGCTGTCATCAGGCCAACAAAGTTGTATAACAAAAATCAAAGAAGGGATTATCGTGCAAATCACGCAGAGAACCAAAATGGTGACCTAATTCCAGGTTGGGAACAAAGGACACACACCGTGCATAACGAAAAATCAACGCCATCTACAAAATGTACAATATAAAATTATATCCCGGTAAAGTTATGCACAGAGATACTAAGAAAATATGTCAAGAGCATGGTGTAGCGGGATAATGGACACGACTTAAAATAATAATAATAATAATAATAATAATAATAATAATAATAATAATAATAATCATGTAAACAGTTACGGAATATTTACTTGGGTAAATATATCGCAAAAATTGCGTACGTCTGATAAACTGAAGCCTGGGTGTAGTTTGGATAAGATTGCAATAGGAAGGTTAGACTTTTTCATTTAGGCTGAACTCCCCGTGAGTTTCCAATTGTAGTATCCAGTATCGTTCCTTACGTGTGCGCTCTATATTGGTTCACCCCAGGTTAGATTCAATTGTTAGTATCTCCAAGGACTCAGCTGAATGCGTAGTCGAGTTGTAGTGGTTGGCGAGTTTCGCGTTGATCTTGTTGCGAATGTGGCTCTTGTGGTTATTCATTTTTTTTTTAATGAACGGTTTCGTAAACGTATTGAGTAATACGAATCTTGCTTGTTGGAAGATAGATTACATTTTTGGTTCGACATCCTAACTTTTGATTGATAGTGAAGTGAACCTGTCGTCAAACTTCTGTACGATTTGATCTCAGGCATGTTTGCAATTTATGAAACGCTTGTCTTTGCAGCAGTATGTGTCAGAATATGTGGTCTTGTTTGAAGTTACCTTGGCACGTACCAGATGGTCCTTCAGATATTTAGGTCTACGGTACGCAGCCATAGGAACTTCTTGAAATATGACCTTCAGACGATTCAATATGGTGCCAATGCTTCCGAATGATCTGTTTGAAAGTAACTACGAAGGGGACGCGTTTGTTGGTTTTCTTGGTTTTATATTTCAGGAGGGATTTTTTATCGAGGAGTCTAGTTTTGTTAATAGCCTCCTCGATGTAGCTATTTCTGTATCCTCTCCTTCTAAGGTGCCCCTTCGGCTCTCAGAGTCTCTTTAAAAAATAACCGGACTAAAGCATATGCGTTTGGTCTGAACGCACATGCCATAAGGAAGATTTTTTATTACGTGCTGGGGTGGCAGCTGGTTGGGAGTAGATACTCATGAGAGTCAGTTGGTTTAGAATAAACGTAAGTTTCTATGTTCCCTGCAGGAGGGTAGATTCAGTATGCAAAAAGATGTTGGACCTGTTTGATGACTCTGACGCAAATTTAATCGTAGATGAAAGTTATTGGCGAATTCAATAATAAGTTGTCGCCCGTTTCGATCCATTTTGATTCTGTGTCGTCAATGAATCTGCAAAAACTTAGAGGTCTATAGGGTGCCTCATTGAGGAGCTTTTGCTCGAGTCTTTCCATGAAAATATTGGCATACGAATGGTGCCATTTTAGTCCCCAGTGCAATTCCATTAAGTTGTAGGAAGTGTTTTTGTTGAATCCAAAATCGTTAAACTTAATAACATGCATTAAAAGTTTGACCAATTAGCATGTAGGCGGGGAAGGATCAGGTCGATCATCCCATGCTTCCTTGCAGGCTGTGATACCTTCCTCCTGTGGGATGTTGATGTATAAGGAACAGACGCCCATAGTTAGTTTTCGGTGTTGTGTTGAGATTGTCCGTAATATCTTGGATATATGAAGGCGTTTTTTCCACGAAGGGGCAGAAGGGGCGGTTCCAGGAACCAGGGGGGGGGGGGGGCTAAACAAGCAGGTAAGGTATCTGTGGGATGAAACATCTGTGGTGCGGGCCCATGGGCGAAGCCCCCAGAAGCTCCTGCATTTTAATCGTTTCCAAGGCATAATTTTAACCGCCTAACTGAAAGAAATCTTACTGTAGGAAACGTTTCGGTTGTTTCGCGCCCCTCCCCCCTTTTTTTAGGGGGGAGGTGGTCGCCTCTGTGTGTATGTGTGTGTGTGTGTATGTGTGTGCGAGCGCGTGCGTGTATATTGATTGATTGAGAGAGAAACAAATTGGAAACGGCGGGAATATAAAATAATAATGGGATGTGTAATTCATAAAGATAATTACGATGTAGGTATATATATATATATATATATATATATATATATATATATATATATATATATATATATATATATATATATATATTACGAACAGAATATTTTGTAAGTTACAACCAGCTTAAACAAGAATTTGAGCAAATGATAGCCATGGCTATAAATTTATTCAAAGAATTTAGATCCAATCCATCTGGATATACCAGCAAAAGACCTTTACGCGTACGTGTATTATAAAGAAATATTGACCGTGGTTATGATAAAACCTTTACGCGTAAGTGTATTCAGGGATCGAAATTAGCGGTAGTCCGGTGGCTACAAAGAAAGTTGTGTTAAATTCGAGCCCTGAGTGTATTACTATGCTACACCTTCACTGTATATAGTACTATTTGAGATAAAAGTGAAGTTTACGTTAAGGGGGATTGCTATACATCCAAGTTTACGTTAAGGGGGATTGCTACACATTCAAGTTTACGTTAAGAGGGATTGCGACACATCTAAGTTACTGAAATACCAACCGATATCAATAATTTTCTGCCAGATCATACGGTTATAAACAGAAATAACCGATTCAAATCGCCCCTTTCCCCAATCAGGCAAGTTATTTTTATTTTTATGAAAACCAGATTTTTGGAAACTTTTCCTAAAATAATTGCTGATTTTGCATGAAAGTCTAATCCACGCAGGCTTATTCTGTAGTGAAATTTGCAAGTTGACTTTAACCACTAGTTGCAACCGTCAGCATCTTTTGCTTAAGAATGGAAGCTTGTGAAAGTAAAATACAAAATGATTACTCATTAGGTTTTCATTATGATTATAAAAACAATATTTATTCTGTATAATCGTCTTCTCGAACAATGCATCAAACGGACATTTTGACTGTTGAAATTATGATGATAAAGTGATATTGCTAGAAGCGAAAAATGCTTGATTTATCGACCGTTTTAATTTCTTCATGCTGTTACAGGTCATTATCATATGCAGAGTAACCTGATTTGGGTTTATACACGTGCCGACTTAAACACAGACATGGAAAGAAATCGAAAGTGACAGCCTTTGATTGAATACGTAAAATGAAATTGTAGACCAAATTGTATATAGTTTTGTTCGCAATATTTAGACTTCATCTACAGTGATAACTTTAACTTTAAGAAGTTGCTGAACTGAAACGTTTTGATTTACTAAACCATTAGGTACGAAGAAAAGTTAAATTTACTATACGTGTAGGTCTGATATATTATACAACTGATATTTTTTTTTTTAATATTTTTTTTTTCTTCTATAATTGCAGTCGATGAAATACTGAAATATTATCGCCATTTATCTATCGACTACAAGAGTGTCATAGCTATGTACACATTTTGGGGTGTACATTGGCGCTTGTAAGCATAAATACGATCCGGTGTATATTACCTACATGGGTGTCATAGCTATACACGTTCTGAGGTGTACTTTGGCGCTTGTGACCTGAAATACGGTTCGGTCTATATTACGTACACGAGTGTCATAGCTGTACAGGTTCTGGTGTGTACTTTGGCGCTTGTGACCAGAAATACGGTTCGGCTTATAATACCTACGTGAGTGTCATAGCTAAACCCGTTCTGGGGTACACTTTGGCGCTTGTGACCTGAATACGGTTGGTCTATATTGCCTAAACGAGTGTCACAGCTGTACACGTTCTTGGATGTACTTTGGCTCTTGTGACCAGAACTACGGTTCGGCCTATATTACCTATCAGATGTTTTTATGACCTTGGTTCAGCTGAATTATAAACGTGAATACGTTTGTTCTCATCGCAACCGAAGTCAAACAACACACCCAACCGTCAAGTAAAGGTTTCTTGTCAGAGCACAAAAAACAAACTCGGCGATAATAGTAATGAATCCTGGAGCTATTGCTTAGTTTCTGTCAGTGATGACACGTCATCTAGTCATTGTGACGTCTTTGAAGTTATTATGACGCAATAGCAACTGCAGGCTAGAGCGCAGCTCAAAATGGTCATTATTTAAATCCGATTTTGTTTCTATTATTTGATGGAAAAGGCAGAGGACGTTCAAATTGATAGAATGATCCCAGGAAGTGCGCTTGGTCAAAACTGATAAAACCCCCAAAAGCGTACTACGTGACGTTTTATCCATTTTAATCATATGATTCAGTCTTATGTGATTGCCATCACAGGTGTGTTTTGCTGTATGGTAATCCTATAAAACTGTGTGGTAAACTGCATACCAAGTGGATGTCAATGTGGTCATGTAGGTGCATTTACTCATCTTAAATTAAATACGAATTGCTGTTGTAAAATTAAATACCACTATAGTTTAACCCAAGTCTATTAAAACCTAATTATTGAATGTTCTGCACCTTAACTGTCATCAAGAAACGTCCAGACGAACATTATTGACCGCTATGGACTTTTACAATGGTGGTCAGGTACTAAACTGTGTCAAGATAAGAGCACGTCGGGTCTAATCGTCACAATGACAATGACAATGACAAATTCTTTATTACACTCAGGTCGCAATACGCAACATATGATGTAAAATACAGGGTAGTAGGAATTTTGTTTTCAACATGCGTAGCTTTTATTGTGACATCACAGCGCGCGACATTCAATCCGGTTTGTACTGGGTCACACATCTAGGTTGACCTCGTCCAGAAATGTCCACGTACTTTAACCTCGAGTTTTGCCGTATGTGTTTTTCGGGGCGTGTAAATAATGACCTTCCAAAGAAATATATATGTATGGGGATCCAAATAAAGTGATTAATCGCCATTTAAGGGTATGTGTAATCAAATTCTAAAATACGACACCCATTACTGAAATAGTCGGTACTGAACGCATACATGACATGTATGACTTTTAGTAGATAGAGGATATTTAGGTTTTTTTAGTAGATATACGGAAATGTTTCACGAGTGAAGTGGAAACATTGTATTATCCATACTGTCCTTTTCACTCCATAAGTTCCTGAAGGGCTTAATGGATTTGTACTAATATGATACGGAGCTTGCTATCACGAATACCATGGTCAAGATTTCTTGCTCAACTATTTGTTTAATCAAGATTTCATCGAGTTATAATCCTATGTTTTTACATTATACTTGATTTGCTCCTGCGTCCTAGTCCTCTGGAAACATTTCTATACATTATATATATATATATACACACACACATGACAACACATTTACAGTGATGTATATGTTTTTCTGTTTTTCAGACATCCCGATGACATCGATATTTTTCCAGGTGGGATTTCAGAGACTCCACTTCCGGGCGGCGTGATTGGACCTTTGTTCGGATGCATCGTCGGACAACAGTTCTTAAATCTTAAGAAAGGCGACAGATTCTACTATGAAAACGCATTCCAAAATACAGGATTCACTAAAGGTAGATGAAAGACATCAAGTATTTTGTACCTGCATATACAGAAATCACAAAGTTACTTGGCACATTTATCTGCAAAGTTGGTGTTGGAAAGGTTTAATAAAATCGCTGCTTTCTATATAAAATTTTAAACTACTATGGGTTGGAATCTAGAGGAAAATAAAACGCATTTATTTTTCAATAGATGATTATTTAATATATATACCAAAGGAATACAATATAAGGGAGGGGGTATATACCTTGATTGGCCATAATATTGAAAAAGCATGACAATCAGAAAAAGAAAAAAAATTAAAAATTTGCAAGCTCATTTTAGTTGAAGTATAATTATGATGTCTGAGATATGAATGCAATACCTAATATTCAAGATAAAAAATGTTGTTCTTTATTATCATCATTTTCAGCATCTTTTACCGCAAATAGTTGTCCGTACCAAATCACTATCACTATGGTTCCATTACAATGAAGTAAATGGTTTTTCTATAAAACAACATATCAACATTGCTTATTGCATTTTTTCAGCACAACTAAACTCTGTCAAAAAGATGACTCTAGGAAAGCTCCTATGTCTCCATTTCCATCTGCCACACATCCAGGTAGACCCATTCAGGATGCCACATGCTATGTAAGTAAAGTTTTCTTACGTATTTTCTATGGGCGAAGTAGTCAGGTAGATCACTTTGAAATTCGAAGACCAAGCGAAAGTCCCACAAAGGAGAATAGCAAAGCCGAATTTATTCAAATACACTTTAAATTTCTTACAACTCTGCAAATACAAATTTCCGTCAAAATATCACTAATGAGACGAGCAATTCGCGTCTAGCGGAAAATAGTATTCAAGTGTGGTGAGGCTGTTAAGTGTAAATTCAGCTTTGATCGGTTGAAAGTAAATTCAACCTAAGAATCTGAGGTACGAATTCGGGATTTTTCCGGGGTGGTTCGAGTTTGAAAAGAGGTGATTCGTTGTACTTAAAATAAGTAACTATTTTTTTTCTGAAAAGAGTTTATTTGGACTGGAAAGAGTTTATTTGGACTGGAAAGAGGATTCAACTGAGACCCCGAACGCCAACTAGAGACTCCACTTTAAAAGGCCGATCAATTTTTGAAATGTATGCTTTATTGATAGAAATAGTGTGTAATGGGTTTCAGGAGGCACATAAATGGCATGTAAACGGTCAGTACTCATTGGCATAATGGGTGATAGCTTTAGTTATATAGGTGGATACTCGTGTGATACTGGTGCAGATTTCCTGCGTCGCTTTTTAGATGCCTCGAGCTGTAGTCTAGGACCTAGGCATCATTCGCCAATCAACATGCATTATGAATTAGGCTGTAAATTCTTTTCCCCATATCTGAAAACATTGTCCAACCTACGAACGGAAGAAAACTACAATAATTTTAGCTGCGTATTAAATGTATCATTAGGTATTATTTCACATGTGAGTTTAACCTTGAAACATATGGAGGAAATTGAAAATATGAAGATAAAAAGAATTACACAATATCATATATGGCCACAGTCACCAAAACATTAATATACAATATACTTGGCAGCCATAGTTGCAGCTGAGAATACGAGTTACCTCCCTTTCACGCAAAATCCCGTGCGTCAGCCGGTAAATACAAAGTCTGGTACGTATCGTCAGACTAAGGATGGATGGATTCACGTTAAATTGCGATTTGACTATTCCACGTAGGGAAATATTAAATTAGGCAGTGTGACAATTATATTTAGGTATTTACGCAAGTGTAACACTTGATGAGAGTAAATTCCTTCCATTTCTACTCAATTGTACAACAAGTTTAGCAACTAAGGTCAAGTACATTCAAAGGACAAGAGGGTGGTACCGCAAATAATTCCTCGTTACGAACGAAGTAATGTTTTGTGTAGAAGAAGGAGGGCTGATGAAGAAATACACATCAGGTAAAAACAAATATTGGATCTAAATATTGGTATGTGACTGATAATTAGTGTTCTTTTTTTTCTAAGATTCGCGAGAAACAGATTTCACTGCAGCAAATACACATTGTTCCACCTTGTTTTCCAGGAATCCGCCGATGCCTTGCAACATGTTCGCCGACCTCGACTTTAGTCTCTGGAAAGCTTGATGTTCGGGCGAAATGTGGAAGAGAAGGAGTGTAATTTAATCAAATGTGTGAGATATATAAAGTGCAAGAAAAATATGTCAGTGGAAATTAGATCATATGCTTGGAATTATATTTCTGATCAGTTAATAAAGACAAAACAATCATGTGTTCTATTTTCTCTGAAATATATGGTGACAACATTGCTAAAGTTTTGATTCGATATTTTGAAAATAAAAGAATACGCCATTGTTAAGCTTTAAGTTTCAATGGTAAGACAAAATATAACAGTTTTGTGAACTGTTATGAATTGATGCGTGCAAACACTAAAACATGCGTACTAATCTTTTGTTTACCAGAAATTTGGTGACTACTCATGCAAGAAGGAGGATTAAGGTTTAGACAGAAGACGGATCGTACATCATTATAAATCAATTAATACAAAAAGCGCTTTGACAGTTATTAATTGAGATGTATCTAAATTTCAGAAGTGTTTATCATAAAAAAAACAACTTATCTGTAAGGGAAGATATTCCAGAAAAATGGGATTTCGTTAGTTTGCAAATGCCCCTGGTTTTGCTGGCACTATATGTAGGCAAAATTACTGTTTCTGAAGCTTTATATACATTTTCAGGAGCTTATGTTTCCCTTGATTGAAAATTAAATGATAAATACTAAAATATATGTATGAGTAAGCAATCAACTCAACACTGTGCATGTTATTAACGATTATTTATACGGGTATGGTTTGGAGTAATACATAAATGAGAGTACTGGCGAGATATATTTTTGGCAACAATCCACTCGTGTGGATACGACCAAACTGAAGCAACAAATATAATTTTTTTTTTACAATAAAGCACAAATTAAGGGACGACAACACTGAAGTGAGAAATATAAACAATTCTTGCCGACTAGAGCAGTTAAATTTCAGACCGAACAATACTTTAAAACTTGTTCACCTCATAAATGATGGCACAAAGCTGTATGGTATTGAATTCGACAGCAGTAACATTGATGTACGAAACAATTTCGTAAAGTAATGACGTATTTGTACAAATAAAAGCAACGTAGTTGAACAGATACATTAGTTAAGTATATTGAAATAGTTTTAGATAAATCTATGAAAATACTTTAAAGACTTTAAGCCTTGATGCATCAACACCAGTACAAGTGAGAACAAAATTACTATCTCTAGTAAGTGTTACGACTATATAAGGAATAAAGATGATGAATAGACAGAATTTAAATAGAACCATGACACAATGATCCAGAGATTCATTTAAAAGAAATTTAAATGAGTATAGAATTTTCGGGTGTAACAATAAAGACTTCTATTAATGCTTCAACAACACTGAGCCATATCTGAAAAAGATAATCAGTGGAAACATTTGACAATTTGGTTATGTGAAAGCTCAATTAGACATAACGATCAGACTTATGAAACGACCCACGCACGAGTTGAATATATACATTTGCAACACAAAACACAACCAATAATATATTATATAGATGCAAATGAGATAATGATATTGAAAGCTTTTTTGATATTTTACAAAACAAATGTGTACAGGAATAAGGGAAAACACAGGATGGATGTTTAACATGATTGACTATTTAATATTCCACATAGACAGGTATCAGCAGGTCAGAGGAAGCTCATACATAGGTTTGCCTGAATGTGTTAAGAACACAGAAGCTTCTATTAACGTGAAAATACGGATAATATACGTCTTTTCTATGGTGTGGAGTCAGTTTTAATATTCCATAAAAATCATTAGAAGCGTTCAAAATACAATTTAGATAGATACAGAAATTGGTTTGACAGAAGTGTGGAAAAAATAGAGAACTCAAACAAAAATTAAATTTGTTATAGGGAAACTATATTAAATATGTAAAAGCAACTGAACTAGAGAAAGGAAAACATATTGACATGTTCATTATATGTAAATATAGTGCAATTAATTGCTACAAAGATGGAAGGTACCATAGCGTTCGACGAAAAGAGTTTTTCAAACTTGGTGACATCACAGATAAACAAATATAAAAATGAAAAATAATTTTGTAAAAATTGCTTGAATTTATTCAGTATACCAGAAAAAAAAATATCAGACCACAAATGACTATGTTAAAGTCTATATGCTTTAAGAAGGCTCGAATGTAAAACTCGGAATCAACATACACAACGTAAAAGTTCCGTATGTTATTTATCGTGATTTTAAAAGTATAATTTTACTAGTGAAAGCGAAATTGACACACACCGTAGTATATTATCGTACCAGGGGCAACCTGTACCAGAGCTACAGTCTTTTGTAATTAAAGCGGCTAAACACATTACATCAGGATTTTGACAGCACCTTAAATCAACCCACAAAAGATGAAAACCACAAGTTTAACTAGAGTTTACAGAGATACGTATTGTATTCAAGTATTTTACTATGTGTTGAGCAAAGTCACAAGGCTAGTGCATGAAGAATTGAGATCTAAGAATACAAAACATATATGGTATTCACAGAGAATACGAACAATATTTTAATTTAACAAACATATGTTAAATATGTGATAGAGAGGATATTTGCTTGAAACGAGTGAATAACGGATATATTTCATCAAGTGGGCGACAAACTCAGTATTTTCACGAGTGGCGAAGCAAATATTCTTTCTATTTTATGCTCAAGCGTATTGTCCTGCAATTTGTTTAAGACACTGAAGTAGCTGATTTCTTACTGCATCCCGCGCGATAATGTCAGCAGTTTACCGTTTATGTTCTGCTGTTTTGTGTATCTTTGCACATAAAATATCAGTAGTTACATAATGCTCCTTCCCAAATTCAAGGTAAAACAGCAGATAAAAAGAAAATGAAAAAAAAAAATTGCCCTTTGCTGGATTTAAACCCGGTTCGGCTTGATGCGAAGCAGCCATCTTAACCTTTACACCACTCAAGCGACGGCCAGTGAAAAAATATCATAATTATTTCACTCTGAAAATCCAGTAATTCACTGCCTAGCATTAAATAAATATAAATAACTGAAAACACAGTAAGAGACCATGATCAATTAACTGACAAGTATAGAGGTTCAGCATACAGCGAATGCAATTTGAATTACAAATATAAAAATTGCTTACAGATAGATTTATATTCATTCGGCAATATATAGACCAGCTGGTTAAAACTTTAACATGTTTACAGAAGCACTGAAAGAGTTTTAAAATATGCAGGATAAATATTTGCGGAAAGACATTTACCGCAATGATACATTGATAGATTTTAAAAAAAGTTTAATGAACAGCTATACCAACAATAGGAAAGACATTTATCGCATGAATACATTGATCAATTTAAAAACGTTTAATGAACAGCTGTACCAACAATAGGAAAGACATTTATCGTATGAATACATTGATCAATTTAAAAACGTTTAATGAACAGCTGTACCAACAATAGGAAAGACATTTATCGTATGAATACATTGATAAATTTAAAAACGTTTAATGAACAGTTGTACCAACAACAGAAAAAGTTTTGCTCATCACTTAAATATTCTAATAGATCAGATGATGTTTTTTACGTTACAATTGTCATGGAACATTTTAATCTTCAAACACTTGGAGATCTACACGACTCTGGTGTTAAGACAGATACATTGATGCTATATGATACTTTTGAGGAATTAAGGAATGTCTGTATCAAAAATTGCAAAGTAGACCATGCTTAGTATTACTGTGCATTAGGACTAATTTATGGTGCATGTTGAAGATATTGTCTCAGAAATTGGGATTTTAACAGACCATGACATGCTCCTGATGAATGAGAGTAGAGTAAGAGGTGGCATTGGCATAATACCACACAAATACGCTGAAGCAAATCATGAATTATACTTGGAGTAAGACGATAATATAAAAGATGAAACATCCGATTGCGACCTCGACATCGCGGAGCGGCGAAGCTTTGGCGCAGTGACAGCGCAGCGAAGGTGAGTACGAAAGGTCAAGGTGATTTATGATGTACCTGCATGATAACAATCTCATTGGCGGGCCATGAAATAATGTATGCCGTTTGAAACTTTAGATGGGCAACTGATGAATAAATTAGATGGATGAAAAAAATGTTTGAAATACTAGATGTCGATGACACTGATTGAATTATAGAAGTAGATTTTGAGATTACATTACACTCGCAAGACCATTGCAAAGACTGTCCATTAGCTCCAGAGAAATTCATTCAAGATAAAAAGTATTACCTCCCCTGTAAAACATGCTGATTGATGATACAAAGGGTACAAAACCAATATTATCAAAACTATCATGTACACTGAAAACCAACATTATCAAAAACTACAATGTACATTGACAATCAACATTATCAAACTTTAATGTACATTGAAAACCAAGATTACCAAAACTATAATGTACATCGAAAACCAACATTATCAAAGCTATAATGTACATCGAAAACCAATATTATCACAACTATAATTTAAATTGAAAACCAATATTATCAAAACTATCATGTTCATTGAAAACCAATATTATCAAAATTATAATGTACATCGAAAACCAACATTATCAAAACAATAATTTAAATTGAAAACCAATATTATCAAAACTATCATGTTCATTGAAAACCAATATTATCAAAACTATAATGTACATTGAAAACCAACATTATCAAAACTATCATGTTCATTGAAAACCAATATTATCAAAACTTTCATGTTCATTGAAAACCAATATTATCAAAACTATCATGTTCATTGAAAACCAATATTATCAAAACTATAATGTACATTGAAAACCAACATTATCAAATCTATCATGTTCATTGAAAACCAATATTATCAAAACTTTCATGTTCATTGAAAACCAACATTACCAAACTATAATTTACATTGAAAACAAACATTATCAAAACTATAAGGCACATTGAAAACCAACATTATCAAAACTATAATGTACATCGAAAAACAACATTATCAAAACTTTAAGTTACAATGAAAACAATATTATCAAAACTTTCATGTTCATTGAAAACCAACATTATCAAAACTATAATTTACATTGAAAACCAACATTATCAAAACTATAATGTACATCGAAAACCAACATTATCAAAACTATCATGTTCATTGAAAACCAACATTATCAAAATTATAATGTTCATCGAAAACAAACATTATCAAAACTATAATTTAAATTGAAAACCAACATTATCAAAACTATAATGTAAATCGAAAACCAACATTATCAAAACTACAATGTGCATCAAAAACCAGCATTATCAAAACTATAATGTACATCGAAAACCAATATTATCAAAACTTTTATGTTCATTGAAAACCAACATTATCAAAACTATCATGTTCATTGAAAACCAATATTATCAAAACTATCATGTTCATTGAAAACCAACATTATCAAAACTATAATGTACATCGAAAACCAATATTATCAAAACTATCATATTCATTGAAAACCAACATTATCAAAACTATAATTTAAATTGAAAACCAACATTATCAAAACTATAATTTAAATTTAAACCAACATTATCAAAACTATCACGTTCATTGAAAACCAACATTATCAAAACTATCATGTTCATTGAAAACAGCATTATCAAAACTATAATTTAAATTGAAAACCAACATTATCAAAACTATAATTTAAATTGAAAACCAATATTATCAAAACTATAATTTAAATTGAAAACCAACATTATCAAAACTATAATGTACATCGAAAACCAATATAATAAAAACTATAATGTACATCGAAAACCAATATTATCAAAACTTTCATGTTCATTGAAAACCAACAATATCAAAACTTTCATGTTGATTGAAAAACAACATTATCAAAACTATATTGTACATTGGAAACCAATATTATCAAAACTATCATATACATTGAAAACCAACATTATCAAAACTATAATTTAAATTGTAAACAAACATTATCAAAACTATTATTCACATTGAAAACCAGAATTATCAAAACTATCATATACATTGAAAACCAACATTATCAAAACTATAATATTCATTGAAAACAAACAATATCATAACTATCATTTACACTGAAAAACAATCAGAAATATGTCAATCACTACGAGGATTTAAAAGCTCTGCATACAGTTGGATTAAACATTGAGAAAATATACATATGGTTTTCTTGTTTGAACAACATTCGTGGCTTAAAACCTACATGTAACGGAATACAAAGTTGAGATAAGAGGCAACAAATGATTTAAGAATGACTTTTTAAAACTAATGAATAACGATGTATACGGAAAACTGATAAAAACACTCATTTAAAGAACAATAGTAAAAACGTGTACAGATCAAAATAAAGCCAGGAAGATATATCATTTGCTAGGAGAATACTTATTGACGCTAGGAGAATACTTATTGACGCTAGGAGAATACTTATTGACGCTAGGAGAATACTTATTGACGCTAGGAGAATACTTATGGACGCTGACTAAGTCTTAGTCAGTTTGACAAACAAAAAAATCAAACTAATTAAACCAATTAACGGTGGAATTACAGTGTTAGAGGTATCGAATAGTTGATGTACTATTTTACTACAACGAGTTTAAAATCCGATACGGTGATAAAATGAGACTACACATGACTTAAACAGATTTATTGTTTATCCATATTAAGACAGAGAACATTTACATTGACATGAAGGATAACACCAAGTTCTCTGACACTAGTGGCTATTGAAATGATAGTATGTTTGGATTAGCTCAATTGAATTGAAGGATGAGTTAAATGGTATTCCAATTGGAACGTTTGTGCGTTAAGGTCAAAACTTGATTCATTCACGACATACAAGGACGAAAAAAAATCTGTAAAGGAATAAGAAAAAAGCGTAGTCAAACAAAATTTAAACTTTAAAATGTTCAAGTAAAATTACCAGGAAATTAATTTACTCAGGTCAAACAAACACGAGTTTATATAATCTAAATGAATAAAATAGCGATGTATGATTACAAATAAAAAATCATTATCTTACGGACACGTAGGTATTGTACCTGCCGTACGCGTTGCTTAAAGCAATACTATACAGTCATGCACCATAAGTGTCGTTCCTTCGGAACACCTCGACTTCGTCGAAGTAGTCTTGTAGAAAGCAAAGTCAAAGAGAAAATCTAAATGCATTACAAAAGATTATTTCTTTTGTTCTGTTTCAAGGTATCTTCAATTTCTACTTTCTTCAAACACTTCCGTTGCTTTTTTCCTTACAATAAAGTACAAGAAAAAGTTTATACTTTCTGAAATTTTTAATTATAGAGTTTTACTTTTGAGCAATCACCCAAACATATATTTCCAAATGTCTCCCACTAAAATCTAATTTGGTTAGGTTATCTGTTTTCTATTTTACACTATTAATATTGCCACAGTTATCAATCATAAACAAACTAGTTGTACCATGATAGATATCAATTAGTAACTCTAACCACTTATCTAAGTTAGACTCGGATTCTATCACGATTGCCATTCCATTCTTGAGTAACCAGTTTCTGTTCTAAGTCATGTTGAACAGAAAAGTTGGACCAATGCTAATTTAGTAGTAAAAAAGATTTTGCATTCAGTCAGTATCAGATTCAGTGCGAACTTATTCTTTCTACAATTAGTAAATCTTCGAAATATCATGTTATGGGGATCATTCAAATACATTTATCATAGCAAAATCATGATTGGTTTAATTTGATTGTTTTGAATACTTACCTGAGCATCATACACAAAAACAATTACACTTTTTGTGAGCATAAACATTTTTCTATCTTGATTCGACAGTGAATACCTTCCTAAATGAACATTAGTAAAGTTAAGCCCACTGCAATGCAATCTGGTATCACTTTTACTTCTAAAGCAAGCAATTATTGCCTGTGTAAATTATTTTAGCACTTGCGTTATTATTTTCTTTATGCTTTTGTTATTCCATACACCACAAACGGTATAGCTTCAGTAACAGTATTTTGTGCATTATCTGCACCTGAAAGTAACCTTTCAAATGTATTATTCATAATGCCTTGGCCAATCATATTTATCTTATCTGAATAAGATAATCACAAATTTTTTTATGTCATGAAACGTTTGCAGTAATTTAACTTCACAAGAACATTGCTTCCGTGTGATATAGTGATGTCTTTTAGAAGCATTGAACATAGGCTGTTACCACAGACTTATTAGCATCTCCGTTTACATTTAAATCACACACAGTTATGACTAAGACTGAAGTATTTAATACTTGCCGTGTTTTGTCCTGCTTGGCATTAACACCCATCACAAGTTTCATGAATACGTACTCGTATTTTACCTGAATATCAGAAGGCTGATATAAGTCATTCACTTTAGTTGTCTTGGTTTTTTCAAACTTGTCTTATTTTCTGGGTGAGTAGAGGCATTAGGGTAAGTAGACGCATATAGAGTAGAATCATCATTCAGGTTGTTTAAATGCTAAGTCACTCAACTTTGTTCCCGTAACTTTTCATTCAAGTAGTAACATATCTTGGCTGTGTTTGCCTTGAACTCTGCAGTAATGCTCCGTAATTCTTTCATGGATTTCCGTGCTTAATTATTTCACCTCCATCTGGATCCCATCATTTCAGCAGATAATTGCTTCCTAATGCTAGATCGTTATCTATCGCTTCTCCAATCATTACTCCCGTTGCAGACATGTATATATATATATATATATATATATATATATATATATATATATATATATATATATATACATACATATATATATATATATATATATATATATATATATATATATATATATATATATTATTTTTTGCATTGATCTGTCGATAAAAGTAAGTAATGTTGATATTTTGCCAGTTTGTATTTTGCCTCATGGCAGAACGGCTCATTCTTTGTGTTTTGATCAAAATATTAAAACATTGTTCTCTTTTAGATAATATGTACGTGTTGTTTTTACACGTTGGTTGTTTACTTCTACTCACGCGGAAATCCAGTGTAACCGATAGAAAAATATCTTAACTCATCAATATTAAAGTTAATAAAAACTGTGTATAATCCTAATTGTTTTATTTGAATGTCATATTTCTGTGAAGCAGCTATTGTGTGTAACTTGTATTCAGCAGAATGTATTGTTGCATAGTGAAATCAGTAACTTTCAAGTAATATCTATGACAATTGACACTATTAAAATTTTCCACCAAAAACTTTAATAATTGTTTATCCTAATATAGTGCATCTGTTACAATTGAAACATCATTTCTTTTATTCAAACATATTTTTATTCCATCCTGATAGGTATAGTCCTAACATGGATTCATGTCAAAATCGTAAAACAATATGTATCACGGCAGGCAGATATTGTTTTCATTCGATTTATCCGTTTCTATTTCGTCAATATTACCAAGTACCACACCCATGCTATTAACCATTTCTCAGTCAATATTACCAAGTACCACACCCATGCTATTAACCATTTCTCAGTCAATATATTCTTTTTTATCTGTTTTTAATTATTCAACCTGAACAAGTAACTTGTAAAATTAAGTAATTGTAACAACTTTAATCCTTTCGATATTTTAACTCAAATCTGCAATTGATGAATATTGAGTTGTTTTCATAGCTTTTATCATGCTGGCATCCATATGTATTGTGTTGTCACTAAATATTTGGGCGTTTCGGTTAAATAATTCTCCTTCTGAAACTCTGACAAAGTATTAGCGTTAGGAATTATCTTGCTGTTCACGACAGTAATATTTGTGCGGAAAGGATTAATTACCTTTTAAATTTCTTCATCAGTTTGTTGTATTTCATTATTCATCTCTCTCTGTAACTGTGCCAGCTGTGATAGTAAAGTGTTGTAGTTATCCAGAGATTTGTCATTTTCTCAATATGTTTTTCTATTTCATCCATCTCAATATTTATCCTCTTATTGGTTAGCTGTAAATATTGTTGGACATTAGGTATCTCATCTGCTTTTTTCTTACTGTTTGCACTATTTGAATGTCATTTGACAATGTATTGCATCGTTGTTTAAACAATCATGTGCATCTAGACTATTTTCTGTTCATATCAATTTGATCTTTTTGTTCTGAAATTATGTTAGCACATTCAGTTCAATAACTGTTAAATTTATTGCTAACTTTATCTCTCCATGTTTTGATTTTCTTCCAATTATTATCCTCCAAAGTTTTACGTATTTATTTAATAGCTCGTCCTTGCGAAAACCGATTAGTAACTTCATCAGTTAATTTAACAGGATCACTTAAATTTGTGACATGGTTATTGTTGAGGTATAAGTCACTGTTAATCGTTTCTTGTCTCAATGTTTAAAAGAAAACTGAATTAATGAAGCAGTTGCAAAACAGATTTACTAGGACCTTTAAGAGATATTTCATTTTATTATTTATCCAACGTGTAAAATATATGTTACAGGCATGATATGAAAGTTAATCACTTTTGCAACCTTCATCGTTTTTGTATTATTAATTCGATCACAGGAATGTAAATTTATTTTAGGTTTGATGATGTCTTATAGCTTTTTGGCAACTGAATTCTAACAATTTAGCACTGTAACTGCTAATATGCAGTATGCAATTATTAATCTGTGCGATTTTAACTTTTCAATTGTATTTCAAACATTTGACATATATACTTTCTTCCTACTACTCTTTAAACTTGTATCATGAAATAGGCCTGGTGAACTATAATAATGAGATGTGTCTAGTTTACAACTTTTAATACAGACATTTATAAATTACACAAAAATGTCACATAACATCAAAGTATCCTTTACAACCTCATATTTCTTGAAGATCTCCTAGTGTTTAAAGGTTAAAATGTTCTATGACATCATGTACATACGACTTTTAACATTACGACGTATACAACTGGTCCCAGTACTCTCTTCACCGTCGAGCATATGTAGTGAAAAGTTCTTGGTATGACAAGACAAAAACATTTAACCTCATGACGTATACCACTTTTTTCAGTAGTGTCAACTGTCTTGCCTATGCGGTGGAGTTTTCTTTGCCTGACAAGAAAAATGACCTTTATACTTATGACGTGTAGATCTGTTTTCAAGGCTGTTTGCCGTTTAGTCTAATCACTGAAATGTTCTTGCTGTGACAAGAAAAATCACCTTGACCTTATAACGTATACACTGCAGCTGTTATCAGTACTGTTTGCGTCTAGCCTAAGCAGTGAACTATGCTTGTTCTGAAACGAAACATTACCATTAAACTTGTATACAGCTATCTGAAGTTTGTGTTCATGATCAAGAATTGTTCCTTGCCTGTAGTTTTTAAGCTCACTTTTTTTTCTAAACTATAATAATAAAGCAACACATATGTTTCTTAATTGATTTATATAATTTAGGCTTCAGAAATTTCTTACGGTTCTCAACAAAATGAGATCGTTTTTGTTGGTAGATAAAAAAATAGTAACATATTTTGTTGTAGTTACAAATGTAATGTAAAAATCCTACTATAACATTGACATTACCGTCTTCCATCAACCATGAAGTGTCTGTGGAATGTATTACGGCACTAATCCATATCGAGGATGAGCACACATCGGTATCGCATGATCTGTTATTGATTTTTGTTCTCAGAATACCGTACATCCTAGTATGTTTTAACCAGAATTGTTTTAAATGGTTTTTTTTTTAGTGTTGTCGTCGTATTCCCCTACACGAGTTAGCTTTTTCAAACGTTTATACTGCGCCAATGCTCCAGAAATGTTTCTTTTTTATTTTAGTCTTGTGGTATCTCTACGCTAGTTGAGTGAAGCGTCTTTTGTAATTAATATTGTTAATTAAATAATAAAATATGTTTCGTTTCGTTTGGTGTTTAACGTCACACCAACACAAATAGGTTATTTGTGTGCCGAGGCAATTAGAGTAAAGTGCCTTGTCCATGGACACACCATGTAAGCCAACCTGGTCTGATCTCAATGTTGGAATTCGAACCCCGCACTCATTCGGTCGCAAGTTAGACACGTTAACCACTAAGTCACCACGACTCTGGTTAAATATGCACTCTGATACATATCTATACAAAACAGTTTCCACTCACGAAAGCTATCTACCTTGTTTTGCATATCCATGCAGGAAAATTCGCACTGTCTTAGAGAGTCCTATTGCTACCGAAATACAAATGGAAGGACAATTAAATGGAAGATCTATTTATTTTAAACCTCTCATTGAAGTCAGACTACGTTAGTCTATGTGCATTAATGGTAATTCTCCTTTTTGTGTGATTGTGTGTGGGTGTGTATGTCTGATTGTGCGTGTGTGTGCATGTGTGTTAGTATGCGTTTAACGGCTCTGTAATCAAAAGTTCGGTTTTAAATATCCGCTCTATCCCCAACAACATTCCATTAAAATTACCTGAAATTAGCATCACGTAATAAACATGCACATTACCAAATTTCTACTTTAGTCTGATGTCTGATCATCTGAAATTGGTCATTTTGGATCTCTCTCTCTCTCTCTCTCTCTCTCTCTCTCTCTCTCTCTCCATATATCAATCTACATATCTGCTTGCAGCGTATTTTCAAATTGTATACCTGTTTAAAAGTTCTGTCACGTGCATTTCAATCTATCAAATCCTCCGCTAGTGCATAATTAAATATACCTGCCATGTACCTAAAATGTAAACCAATCGTCTTGCAATTTTCACTTCCCCCAGATGATTGATATAAATTGCATGAATATATTGTTACCATTAATTAAAAATAAGTAGATAGACAATCCAGTAAGACGGTCTACCTCGCATACAATGGGACTCTGGTCAATTTCTGTATTGCTTATTCTCCTGTTTCTGGATAAGATACCAATAGGATGTTCTTGTAAACAATGGACGGAATTTACCGACAAACAGCTATATAAGATTATTTCAGCAGCCATACACAATGCAGAGTTGACGCATAGACGCGTGCTCACTTTGAATGAATACCTCTTCAGGATCGGTGAGTAAAAGAAGTGAAATGGTATGAAGAATATTCAGAATCATCAATGTTTAAATTAGATGAAATTAACTTTTTAGCTTGAAGTTGTGAGTTGGGATGATTGTCTCAGCATTAAATTTATGTCAATTGCTAAATGTTTGGCTGTATTAGATTTCTTCTTTTTTTTGTTTCTTCATCTCTTTGTGCTTTAAGAATATTAAAATATAAATGTATTGATTTTGTTGTACTAGAAGATAAAGGCACCAAGCTGTTTCCATCCTCAAGTTATCGTTTAGTGGCATGAATAATTATCTACTTTTCCGTTCAAAGATTATACACGGGACTCTTTTGGTTGGTTTAAAATATTTTATAGCCATATTTATGGTAAATGGGCTACAAGTTGTCACATTTTAATTGGATGTTATTCCCCTTATAAGTCCATAAATAGGTAAATAATGGTGAGGGACCGTTTCATGTTTACATATAAAAATGTCATACTTTTGCAAGCATGGAATAAAAGAAAAACATTAACGGTAACGAAAACAAAGTCAGTGCGCAAAATGAGTACAGTCAGAGTCGAAATGGCACTTAGTTACATAAAAGTTGTTAAAATGAAAATGAAGACCAACATTTTATTTCAATAACTCTTTGTGGTAAAGTTGATTGCTTTGATTTGATTTGATAATCTTCTAAGTGACTGATCGTGTACGAATTTATATATTCAGTGATTGTATCGCCTTTCGGAAATATATGTTTCCATATCATGATAGTTAAAGCACAGAAACCGACCCCAAACACAAATCTCAGAAGGTGTAAACCATATATATTCTGAGTCAGTCTACGTCCCTGGCCTAGTTTGATTCGATGTTGAGTAACTTACGCAAGATGTTGTCAAGCCAAAGAGTTTACTCTCTCGTCATTTTGATTTTTTAACCATGCTCGAACTCATTCTAGCTAAGAAACAGTGAAGTCGATTTACGAGTAGAAATGGCTTCAACTTGTTTTTGCCCTTTATGTGATCGTCCGCATTCGATATCTTTGGTTTCAAGCAGACTTCCTCCTGAGAGATAGTTTTGGTAAGCAGCAATTGTTATAGTACAAGTAGCCTACAAATTAAGAGAGTTGGACCAATCATATTTAAGCAATTTTAAATCTTGTATCCACATGAGAGAACAATTCAGGATGACTCATAGAAGAAGATGAGAGATATTACATCAAAGCTGTTAGAATAACGAAGATAGAAAGACAAAAGTACGAGGACATTTCAATTATATTTCAATATGTTGGTCCTAACGTTGCATCTTAGGTGCATCTCTCCTAATGTTAGAACCACCGCACTGAAATATAATTAAAATGTCCATATGCCTTTGGAGGAGAGGTGCACCAAAGGTGCCATACCATTTGCTTCACTAAAAGTTAAAATTTTCTTCACTAAAGCGTATTTCAATGCAATCTAACCGACAAAATGACCATCGTGGCATCTGCAAATGTAAACAACCAAGTTGAACCATTTTTGACTTGAGGCTTCGCAACGCAAAGTGTATAACACTTTCTCTCACTGTCCCAGTGTAACAGACAATTTACATGCCTTTTTTATACCTTAAATTGCGTGATGGACCCAATTACAAACCAGACGACAATTATATGGAAAATTCGCATGCATGTTTGCACTCTGGACCCATACACTAAAAAGGCCACCTTTTCAAAAAAGCTATAAAAACTATAATGTCTGCATAATTTACACAGATAGTTCACATATATAGATAAAATTGACTCCATTTTATGCATGTCCATATCCATCGCATTTGTTTCACCAAACAAATAGCACTTTCCCATTATAATTGAGATTTATAAACATATTTCTTGTTTCCTTATTGTGCTACAATTCATACACTGAACGTGCAGCAAACACTCTATATTGAAAGAAACTCTATTATCCTCGATTCAGCTTGATGGAAGCCTAGCTTTTTCTCTGAGTAATATGGAAAGTTTTCATTAAAATGAGATATTTCTCAACTTTATGAATTTGCTATCCAAGTTCCTCGTTTTTACGAGTTGTCTCTGTCAAAGTTATGACAAAATGGCTTCAAGACACGCTGTTTTCTAAATCTAACTCTCAGAAGAATTGCACGATATCAAGAAATTTGAAGGAATTATGCAAATGTTTTTGAAATTGGGCCGAGATTCTTTTGATGGTAGATGTGTTCTGAGGCCATCGTCTAAACATCAATCTGCTTTGAAACTTAATATGCGAATTGCATTATTCTCATACAGTGTTACTTCAATGCACTTCTTCTCAATTAATAGGAACAGATCAACCACCGGCAACGTCTACAGTATGGACCTACCACCAGCATTACGCAGCTTTTCAGAATCTGAAACGTGGTACCGCTGTAGATATGGAGATAGGAATCATCATTGATTTTGCAACGAAAGAATTGACCAGAGGGTAGGTTTATTCATGTTGTAAACTGACATGTTTTCGAACCTGCGAAATTTCGTAATGTCCGGAAGCATCATTGATTAAGAAACAACGGAATGTACCAGAGCCTAGTTTTATCGCACTGTAAACCAAATTTTTTTTAAAGAACCAAATTTATGATGTCTCGATATCAAACAACCACGGGGCAATGTAATTCAACAGATTAATCACTACACTATATATTATCATTTTTTTAAAATGTGCGGTATTAAAATTTCGCGAATGAGATTGTCACGTGATACTGCAAAAATAGAAAAAATTAGTATTTTAAGGTGCTTTTACATAGGAAAACATATGTAACATGTGACCATCTGATGCATACACGCACGCACGTGTGATTAAATTCCTGATGTCGTGTACCACCACATCCTACCCTGTCCACACTGCAGATATATAGAGAGGGAAGTGGCATGTTTACTTGCTTTCTTCTGCTTGAAATATGTTCATAAATGAACGCAATGGTGTCGTTGCGACGGAGCTGTCAAGTATGACACTACCAAATATATTCATATTTCTGGTTCATTTTATAAAAAAAAGTCGTGGAAAAAGAAAGACATATTAACCCATCCAACGGCATAAAGTGATACGGATGTTATATGCACGTTTCCAAGTGATTGCAGTAACATAATACTTTGAATGGATCTGTTTTCCATCCAAATTTCATATTTGTGCCCAAGCTAACATTATTGCGGTGGTTTATATCATACATTAGGTTAAAAGGATATTAAACATGATGCAAACATTTTTGTTGCAAAGGTATAAATACAGATTTGCAAACAGAGAGACAGGCAGTGAACCATAGATAGATAGATGGATAGATTCAATTACGTGCAACAAATATATTTTTCAAATAGCCTATGTAGATAGACTTGGCCTACCAAGACTGCAGCTGCATACAGATTGTTTACATCAAGCAGATACATTTTGATATCATTTTATGCGTAAGTCTTGATATCATATAGACTATGATGTTATAATTTGCATAGCGACAAAGACAAAGTGAAAATCGAGATCCCTTAGGTGAGTTAAAACTTGTTTTTCACTGTTCGTTGTCGATTTTGTAAAATTTATCTTAATCAATTCTTGACACATGCGATCCCTTGATTGATCCAGTGCCCTTGAAAGTTTTCTATTTCAACAAAAGAAAGAGTCATGCTTTCATCCTATACACTGGATAATATAATAGAAAATGAAATTTATATTCAACAACAAGCAAGTTTTCATACAGACAGTATTTATTTACAATGCCTCCAACCTTTCGAAATTCTGTCTTCTCTACTCATCGCTATTGCTAGTTGGTGTTGAGGTATTCTTAGCCTAAATTGGAATTCTTAATGGCAATACATTGTTTCGATGATGAAATATTATTTTAAAAAATCGTCTCATTTGTTTTCTTATCTTACTGGTATCCTAAATGGAGGAAATATTTAAAAGTCATTTGATTTCGCCTATCTTGTTATTTATTTACTTACTTATCTATTTGTTTTCCACACACATTTTTAAATGCCGATTTAGCTGATAAATATGCTTGCAGACCAGAGTCAAGTGTACTAAGTCGAAATTTTTCCAAAACGGTATTTTAATTGTTTAGCTATTTTATATTAATTTCCACACCAATTGGTTGTGCTATATGGATATCATCATTATAAAGCATTCTAGAAACCGGGTATAAAAATACTTTAATGCACCTTTTTGAAACATCGTTTAAATTGCATTCACTTTACTTTTCATCAAAATTATTTAAACAATCTTTTCATTGAGGCTTCCGATAGCCTAACATAAAGTGGATTTCATGTACATGTAATTTGGAAGTGTGAGTGACCGTATAGAAAAAGACACACATCTCTCTTTCTCTCTTATTATGTCTTCCTTCTAAGATGTGGAGAAAATGCGCAATGAATGAGCAACACCAAAAAATGTTTAGTGCGCGCTTTTCTTGTAAATTTGAACTTGATATAGTGGCTACTGCACAAAGTAGAACACAATTATTTATGCTGTGTTAATTATTTATAATGTGTTATTTATGCTGTGTTAATTATTTATACTGTGTTAATTATTTATACTGTGTTAATTATTTATGCTGTGTTAAGAGATACTCGTTATGGCTACTGGGTTAGTGAGTCGATGTACACTAAACTTTCGTCTTTACATTGAAAGTTAAAGTCTCCACCAAAACCCGTCTACCACTTACAGAAATAATGGAACCAACCACTATGAATATAAAAAGACACGCCCAAGACATAACATATTTGTCAAGCTGTATTAGTGTCTTCTTTTGCATCAAAGTGACTGGAAATCTGAAATTTCAAGTTATTGGAAAGTGTGTTTGTGGGGGCATAGTGGGGGTGGGGAAAAGTAATTTTTAAATACATTAAAAACCTTAAAGAGATTATTGGCGGTCAGAATGACGATATAGTCTATAGTACTCTTATCCGTATTCGATATTAATGTAAATTTCCAATCTTGGAAGTACCCCTTCATTTTGGCACGTGAATAGTTAAATTAGGATAAAGCGACAGTAACGTTTAATGCTTTCCATTTTTGTTGACGATTTTCTCTGATGATGATTTGTAAATAAAAGGAACCTCTACATAGTGGAATGTAGGATATTTCGAACTGTCATGGGTTATTAACTCTTTCTCTTTGTCGATAGATTGAGAACACCAGCAGAAATAATATACAAATAAAACTCATGTATGTAAACAATTTCACCAACAAAATTCTCGCACGTGTCTAATTCATTTACCTCACATATTATCGAAGTGGTTATAACACTCGGATGATCTTGGAATGTATAATAAAGTAATATAGTTTTTACTGTTTTCTGGAAAGATAATATTTGAAATCAAGTAGACATAAAAATATTTGTAAGTGCACTTACATGATATTATTTTTGTATTTAAGTTTCGACGCGTCCCTTGAACAACTTCAGGACTGTCCGAGAATTGTTGACATCTGGCACAAGTTGATAAGCTCAAGATGTAGACCTAGGACTGTCCAATGTATTCCCGGAGAACGGTATAGGAGGTTGACTGGGGAATGCAACAATATAAAGTTTCCACTGTGGGGAATGGCGAACAGAGCGGAGAAGAGATTTGTACCACAAGCATTCCTGGACGGTAACACATTTGAAATATTTCTAAAAAAATATACATCGTACTGTTGTTGTTGCTGCTGCTGCTACTACAACTATTACTACTACTACTATTAATAATAATAATTATTATTATTATTATTTGATAGTGCTTGGTTGGTCTTTTCTCCAGACAATAGGCGGCTTCCCGTCGCCTTAGATCTTAAGGACCTTCTGCATTAATATTACTATTCAGAGGACTACCACTTTCTCTAGTAGGTCTGATTTAAGTGTTGCCCAAAAATAATTCTTCAGGCTGTCTCAAGATGTACTGGGTATTGCTTCTAGTGGTCCCACTAAAATTGGCACGATCTCTGATTTTTCAGACCTTTCTAACTGTTCTGGACACCTCACCGCATTTGTTACTTTCTCTTGTCTTTGTTTTCGTTCAATATAAAGTTCCTATGGTATTACATGTCTGACCTCTTATGCTGCATCGTGTGGTTGGTCTGGATGTCGCAATCCAAAAGGATTTTCGTTGTACTGTTCTCAATCACGATCATACAATTTGTTTGCTCACTAATGCCCATATTTCTAAGAAGGCTGCTAGACTGTCGTACCCATAATTTGTTCTCATATTGAGCTAGTTTCTGCATTCACTGATCTGATGATTCACTATGTCACCCTCACACATTTTGCGCAATTGTGAGATGTCTTGATTTTGCACATTTGTTTTGTTTACCAGGAGGTTCTGGACAGGCACTTGTATTACCAATTCTTCCTTTCTTTAATTTCTTTTTATTTCTTTAGTTGTTGCAGATGTAGCCATATCCAGGTATCCTCACCAGCCATTTGTTCCCCTTGTAAACTGTTAATGCATTGCTTTTGTCATCAATTCTGGTGTTTTCTTTGCCCTTTTACTGCTAGCAATCAGTGTTATCTTATTTTATTTTGAGAATGTTTTCTAATTGAACTAAGGCTAGAAATTTGTTTTATCATTTTCCCTAAAGTACTTTTCTAGTCAATTCGTTTCTGCCTCAACATTTTGCAGCGCTTATCTGGCCTCTTCCGCCGATCCTACTGGGAAGGTACAGTCAGCTTACATCAGCCATTTTATGACGTCGACCATGGATATGAAAAAAAGCTTTTTATTCTCTCTGTTCATGTTTTTCAACTCTCTTTTGTTCCTATCCACGTAACTGTCTGTGTATCTTTTCTGAAAACTGTTTAGGTATTGATGGCTGCGGTTTTCTCCGCCATTCGAATGCACTATTTTCGGATACTACTCTTATTATTATCTTGTGTCATGTTGTCTGAATCAGTAACCTTAGGGTATTTATAATCTTCATCCTCCCCTATATTTGTAACATCTTGATATCTTAGGCTGCTGTTCTTAATATGTCCTCTGTATTCGTCTATTATGTCACGCTGGATACCTAAAGCCCATCACCTGTTAATTCCCAATTCCTTAAGCATGTCAGAGTGATCAAGCGTATTGTCTATACTAGGGAGTCTATTTTTAAAGTCATTGTACCACAACATATTTAGAGCTTCAGATCGTCCATAAGCATCAGGCGATTGGTCTTCATCAGGCCGTTCTCCCTTAGCTGGTATTCTGACTCATGTTGTCTTAACACTCGTATTAGAGGAATTATTGTGATTACAAGCAGCAATGGTGACATTAAGTCTCCGTTGAGGATATGTTGACATTCCCAGTATATTGCCTGAATACTAAGTTCCTTTCTTCAAGACATTATGTTTTGCGACGATCCATCGTAGGTTTCTGGCTATATCAACTAGCCCCAGAAATTCAAGAATCCACCAGAATGTATTATGTCATAGGCTTTCTTGTACTCCGTCGAGCGTACGTTTTGTTTATACCTTCTTCGATTCCGGAGCATCAACTTATTGATTACCGGGTAGCAGATGATTCTTTGTATCTTCCAACTTTCAGATGTTCGTGTACAGCCATCCTGATCTGCTTGGAGTAGTTCTTTCCAGTGAAGGTTGTCTTACATGTTTATCATATCATATCATTCCAGAGAAACTTCCAGAGCGAAATTTTTTCGTTTATGTTTGAACACCGTCTACTTTTATGCAACGCTGGAGTTAAGCTATATTATATTATGATTGCTTGTAAATGTTTTCAATTAGAATCCACGAACCTCGTCTGAGCTGGGGATTTTCTATTTGACATTTTTCGCTACTGTTTTGTTAGAGATTATGCTGTTTTTACTGTATTTTATAGCTAGTCTTCATGGGTTCAGTTTTGACATTTTGACACATGGTATTTTGTCCTTGTGTTTTAAATGATTGGAGAACAAGTGAAATTTTGACACACTATATTTTGTCCTTGTGTTTGTACGGTTTACCCAAAGTGTTGCTTCAGAATATTATGACTTCCAGCTCTTTGTATTCTCTTCTCCTCCTTCTTTCTCCAAGTACCGCCATCACCACCACCACTACCACTACTGTAATGTTTCTTTTTAAAGGTGTATCCATACCCCGCCAATTAAGTGTGAAGGGACATACTCTTCCCAGTCCCCGGATGGTCAGCAATATTGTTCACAGACAAGATCCGTGCTGCCCTCTAAGGGAAAGGGACCTCAGTTTATATGTAATGCAATGGGGCCAGATGGTTGACCACGATATTGTGGATACCGCCGGATTAAAAGGTATGCTGTCTTATCCGAGTATAAAGCTTTCCCAATTGTATTAGAGAGTAGATTCAGATCTGCCGGTGCATTATACAGGGACATATCTGGGTCCAAGCTAACTTTCCAATCCTTTCAGTTTCATTCATCGACGACTTTTAGGAAGACACGTAAGCAAAGAGTACAATTCGCCTTATTGTGCGATTTCGTGTACAAGTAGTAGGTATATTTTACTTGACAGTAATACACTATGTGGTACATTGGTAATGAGTATGTTTTGGATAACAACATAAGGTCAATAGATAGATAGATACTTTTTCCGAAAAACGTCATAAACCTCTCACGCTTAACCTTTTTTAATTCATTAAACGTGTTACAAGAACTTGACTATGTTAATCACTACAACATATAACGAACTGAAGCGACGTTAAATGAACAAATTATCTGCATATTCCAATTTACATGTGTCTTACATTAAATTTAGTTCATCGTTATAAATCTGCCAGAAGCACACAAAAATGAAACAGTCGTATATCACCACTAATATCACGGTCGATGCGTATTTTATACAGAGGTAGCAATATGATCCTATCTTGATACATATATTGTGCCAATTTCTATATGAATAACTTATAATGGGTTTCATGGTATCATCACAACTTATTACCTTATATCCACTTGTTCTCCAATCATTTAAATAAATGTTTAGTGTATTTTATCGTTACAACTAGCCAATATATGAGAAATAAATGTATAGCGTATTTTATCGTTACAACTAGCCAATATATGACCAATACATGCATAGTGTATGGATCGTTAATGTATGGTGTATTTTAATCGTTACAACTAGCCAATATATGACAAAAACATGTATAGTGTATGTATCGTTACGACTAGCCAATATATGAGAAAAAAATGTATAGTGTATTTTATCGTTACAACTAGCCAATATATGAGAAATAAACGTATAATATATTTTATCGTTACAACTAGCCAATATATGACAAATACATGTAAAGTGTATCTATCGTTACAACTAGCCAATATATGAGAAAAAAATGTATAGTGTATTTTATCGTTACAACTAGCCAATATATGAGAAAAAAACGTATAGTGTATTTTATCGTTACAACTAGCCAATATATGAGAAAAAAACGTATAGTGTATTTTATCGTTACAACTAGCCAATATATGACAAAAACTGAAATAAAATTACACAATATAAAATTGAGCCTGCAAATCTAGTAACTTCAAGCAGTGTCAATGACATAGATTTATTCTTGTTCTGCATCGTGCGTTTCTTAATATAGAGGTAGCTTATACAATCGTTGTTGTATTTTTACAACTCTGATTTACATATGCAGGCATCAATCTTTCTTTTGAGTTGCAGGACATTATAAACTACGCGCGCTTTGGAAGGTACCAATGCTTGGGGGTGAAGCGTTAGAGGAAAATTATGGTTATCCTGTCACACAATGATAAATTCTGATTGTAGAATTGGGGTCTTTGAAGATCATACTATTTTGGAAATCATTTGTTTGGAGTATGATGGATAGATTATAAAAGCAACAATAGATTACAGAAGGAGAGCAATATTTAAGGGGAATACAATCAATTAAATACATGTATGGGATAAATTTGTGATTGGACAAGATTTAATTGGCTGAAACATCAAGATACATGTCAAACGTTCATACCAAAATGTTGTTCCTCTTCTGTAAAGTATTTGAGTACACACTTACCACTGTTTCAAGTTCTGTATTTTGTTGACAATGAGCTAAAAGCTTAAGTCTAAAATCTCTCTCTTTCTCTCTCTGTCTCTGTCTGTCTGTCTCCGTATGTCTGTCTGTCTGTCTCTCTCTCTGCGATGAGGAAAACATGGTCCGAAGCCACTGGCACAACCGACAAGTGCCAGAGAAAATATAATCACCAAAACAAAGATATAAGCTTCAACACTAATAAGCAGATGGCACCAGGTTTAAATAAATGTCAGACTACACGTCCACGTGCATACGATTAATCAACTGCTAAAGAGAAATATGAAAGGGCAGATAATTCGCCAAAAATACACCGTGTTGGATATTTCGATTGTGTATAATTAGGAAACGATATTTGTGCTTACTGTCGATGGAAATATATATGAAAAGAAAAGCACGGGTTCCATCGAATATTAAAAGAAATTCATTGATATAGTTTAAATAATTTTGCAGCTTTATTTTCTTGAATGACCATCTACACAAATGGCAGTGCCATAAGTAAGTAGGCAGCATTAGTTGCTCATTTGCATATTTCAAAGAATTTTTTAAATTATGTTCATGTCTCAAATTTTCGCGATTTAACGGAAATTTTCTCTGTACCTTTTAAAATATAGATCTTAACGTTTCATATATGATGCTTTCATAGAAAGCAAAGCATTTTTAATGCTTTAAGCAATTTCTCATTTTTTTGAGGATATAATGCTTTAATTTTGGATGACAGAAAATTGTTCCGTTGTCTGCAGATGAAACAATTACAAATTTTAGTATCAACAACTATATGCATCATTGAGTGAATTATCTTTCATCCCTCTTTTCCAGGGGCAGGCGACTCCTCCATTATGTGCTGTAATATTTCAGTGAAACTATTGGAACAAAGGTGTGTCTACTTAACTCACGATCTTAATATATTAATTATCATATATCTTATAGGGATATTATTATACAATTGTCAAATTAGTCACGAAGTATGCGATTGTACGTTCATTTGAATCAAAGATTTCACAAACTCTAGAGAAAGTATCAGGGCTGCATTTCTTAGTTTTATTGGTGCCGCTGTTTTAAGCACTGATGACACAAATTGTCGTGAGCCTTTAATTTGGTAAATATGAGTTCAGACACTTTGAAGTTGATAATACAGGGAATGGTCTTGATACCAATAAGGTGATTCTAGAATCTGAACAGCTATGGACGGTTGCATTTTATATTTACAGTACGACGTCGAACACCATTTCTCTCAAACAAGCTTGCCTCTTTTTTCAATTGTTTGTATAACTTTACTGTAGTTACCTCAAGAAAAAGTATAAACAGTGTTTGAAAACTGTTCAGAATTTGGGTTTATTGTCCACCTTTTTCTTTATGATCTAAGTGTCAAGACTTATTGCCATCAAATGCTCAGTTTATAATAGTTTCTGACAAATTATCTAATTACAAAAACTCTTAAAAAGGACATCGTTTATTTTCATTGGTTACTAATAAAATCCCTTTTAATTGTCTGTATACAGAGATATAAAGATTATTCGTCACCCACGTCATAACGTAAACGTTGGCATTTATTATGAGGTTACTTTGTGATAAATGCTGATTTTACTTGGATATCAAACAACTGAGTTTCACTCCGGTTATTTTGAAAATATCATCTTAGACAGGCGAATGCGTACATTATATGATGTGATGATCATCTGTCTATTTAAAATACTCGTTAAAATTGTTTTTATGTACCCGTACTTTTTGTGACATCTGTCGATGTCTCTTGGAATCTATCTATCTATGGACCCTATATTGATTCTATTTGTCGTTAAATATGCCTTTTTCTTTTCTTTTCTTCTTTTCTTTTTTTTGCAGACCTGAATGTTTTCCAATTTATATTCCGCCAGGTGATTTGCGTTTCGAAAATGATTGTATGAACTTTGTTAGGAATCTACCTGCAAAAGATGATTTGTGCAGATTTGGTAAGAATATAGTAAAGTACTTACTATGAACGTAGTGAGAACTACAATATTATTTTATTTAACATGCAAGTTGAACATCGACACATTTGATTTCTTTTAAAAGTGCATTGCATGAAACCACCAATGCAGAATTTGTGCAAAATTGCAAGTTTTTTTCTTTACCTGTCTTAATATACTGTCGAAATAACAGTTTAGAGAATTAATCTGAGACTGAGACAATATTTAGTTTATATTTCTATTGCGTCATCAAATTGCATTCACTTGCCGTCTTGACTTGCGTACAGCTAGTGCGCAACAGCGAACACTGTATGTGAAGTACGAAGTGTCAACAAACTGTTCTCTGTCGGGTCCGCGTTATTACGTACAGAGCGTCTTTATTACATTTGATTTTATTAGATACAGTTATTTTGGACTGTTTTTATTCGTCTTCTGTATTGGACCATCGTTCTCATCTTCATCAAAGTTAGGTTGACTATAACAGGAGAATGGTCTTCACAGCACGCATGAAGTAAATAGAACAGTGGGCCCGAGAATAATGAATTATCTGTGTTAACTTAATACAAGAGAAAGGTTTGGCACGCACAATACAACGAGTGCAGTGTACCCGACAACAATCTATTTTTTGTTGAGGACGCTAGAGCGTCCTTTTTATTAGATTGATTTTTGATATAGGGATATTTTGTGGCTGTTTTTATTTCCTTAAGTAAAAGAGTGCATCCTTATTGGACTATCTCTCTCACCTTCGTGAAGAAAGGCATACCATATATCATAATGATGTACCAGACACGTACGATGTAAATAGAATGGTGTGCCCGACAATATTGGACTGTCTTTCGCACCTTGATGGAAAGCAATGTTAAGTAATAGGAGCATATTGTACTTATCTCTCTCTTACTTTGAATTTGTTATTTCTGTTTGATTAAAAATGTCTAAAATTGTGAAATTACCATCGTGTTCGTTGTAAAAAGGCCGACAATCGCGTTGAAAGAAGGTCAAGTTTAGGTTTCCCCGTCTAAAAAGAGAGCATGAGTACGAGTAATATGATCACATGACTTCAGTGTGTAGTCTGAGACGCGAATATAACAGGTAGACCTCGAGATGCTTTTACGTTAATTTCTGTTATAATAAAAGACTATTTGATGCTGTCGGTTTTGGAATCATTTTAATGAAAAGTAAGTATTCTCCAATGAGTAAAGCAATTTTGATCCTCAAGTTTTAGAGCAAGAGATAAAGCAAGTAATTTATTGTGTAATGGGATCGTGAAAGTCATTAAACGTAATACAGAACAAAAGTTTACGCTCTAACGTTCTCTCCCCACCCCACCTCCTCTCTCTCTCTCTCTCTCTCTCTCTCTCTCTCTCTCTCTCTCTCTCTCTCTCTCTCTCTCTCATATTGAAGTTAGATATATACAGCGCTCATTATTACTTTGGCAAATACGCCAGTCGTTCTTTAACGTTGGTAGCTCAGTTTCCTTGACACTGTTGTATGTATGGCCATGGAATTTTATGTGTGCATTCACATTTATCACTTATCTTAATACCCATAAAAAGTAAATTGTTGTTGTAATGACCTACTTTTCTTACTAAGCTGTCTATGGCTTTTGAACTATATACAATACAGACGAATCATGCGAGACATCATTAAACATAATTTCCTGATGCTTCATTCTTAGCACACACATTCAAATTCGTATCCAATTATAACCATGAAAGAAGAGAAAAATGTTTCATTGAGTTTGAATGTATGTTTCATGCAACATTTTACTCGCGTCCTCTTTTTTTAAAGTAATGATACTATTTTTGTTGATGATGTCAGGAAACCTTCCGTTTTCTTGGCTTGCAAATTAAAGGGGTGGGTACGATTGGTCGAATTGTGCAAAGCAATGGTTTCAAAACAAAATGCGTGATCTAAAAAGACAATAAGACAGTAATAATTTGCTTCAAATAATTGATCTTATCTGCTCCTTTGACATCCTTCTAAAGTAAGATATGGATTTTATAGTGCCGGCAGAGATACGTCGGACACTGTATATATTTTTGACTAGACAGGGGGTCTGCTCGAAAGCTGATTTATGGAAATATTTATTTTAAATGTTAGCAGCTAAAATCAAGGACGATACTGGAGCAAAAGAGTTTTCAAACATATTTGTTTTATCCAGCGATCTTAACTTGTTTTGCAAGGTGCACAGGAAAGTCTTAGGTGCGCAGCTAAGTCGGACTGCATTATATCACATGTGCGAAATGCCATGTTGCCACTGACCCATTCTATCGAGGTATCGATAAATAATGCACTGTCTTTGGAGAGTACTGCTAACTATCGGCAAAAGTAGGTTACAGTGATCACTAACAATTCTGTATATACAGTCATGGATTTTGATGGGCACGATCGCATTTGAAATCACCACAGGCAAGGAGGTACATCTAAGTAGAAGTAAAACACATGTACTTTTCATCTTAACAACTCTTTACTGCAGTTTCACTCGAATGCACTCCTGGTACGCTTCTAAAGTACTTATATTATTCTTGTTAAATCAATATTTTAGGTTATAGAAACCCGGTGAACCAAGCGACTTCCTTCCTCGATGCATCTTTCCTCTACGGCCAGACAATAGATGACAGTAAGGCCATCCGTGCTTTTGAAAGAGGTTGGTACTTTTGTGATTGTGACTATGATGATGATGAATATAATAATAATAATAATAATAATAATAATAATAAGTAGTAGTAATTGTAGTAGTAGTAGTAGTAGTAATTGTAGTAGTAGGGATAGTAGTAGTAGTAATTTTAGTAGTAGTATTGGTAGTAGTAGTAGGAGTAATATCAGTAGTGGTGGTGGTAGTAGTAGTAGTATTAGGAGACGGAGGAGGTGGAGCTGTATTAATTGTATTGAAAGTTTATAGTGCGAAATAGAAGTTATAATACAGCGATAATATTTGCTGGTCCGATTAGATATTACAGAGATTGTTTCTGCGAAAGTACGGAGATGCACTACTCTAATTTTGCGGCGTTGTATTGTTTTTTGTATCATATTCATTAACATCATTATCATTTTTGTGGCACTACCACAGCTATTCATTGGTCAATATGTTAAACTTTGTTTGATCTAAGAAATATGTTCAGTTTGATTATGTTAAATTTAAAGCCTATTTTGAATCGAAAAAATGTGGAGCAAAGTATCGAATATAAAACATTGCTACGCTGAATTGTCGTCATATTGGTACAAAAGTTTAAGTCAAACTAACTTATTCAAATCAGTTTTTCCTTTGTTGGCTCACTGATATTTTCATGTTGAACGAGATTTCGGATTAGCTATGCTTCTTTGTTTAATGATGTAATCTATAATTTTAGGGATGTTACGAATATCACCGTCTGGTCTCTTCCCTGCGCCGGGCTCCATGGACACACGAAGTTGTCAACTGGAATCTAAGGAGCAATACTGCATGAAATCAGGTCAGTAGGACTAGAAGTACGTTTTGCGATGTACATGCAGGATATGTGTATAGGTTTCAGCCACATACATACATATTTAATTTCTACCATCAGTCTTTCATCCATACATATAAACACATTAACTAGGTAGCATTTATTATTCTTGAAATAAGGCACTTCCATTTTTTTTTACTACAGTACGAAAACACACTAAAAGTGCGTTGTTTTAAGGAAATTATATATCTTAATATTTGCTTGCTTGATAATTTTACAAATTAATCATATGTCAAATAACTGTGCGACTGTAAATACATTGTTACTTCTTACTGGTTATTTTATCTGTTTCTGAACAACACGCGGCTAGTTTTTGTCCACACACTTTTATTAAAAAAGATTTGGAGGAGAGTAAAAACAACAGAACGTATAGAAGGGCATTACATATATTCATACTTTACAGCATTCTGACTGTGAGGTTCCCTGTTGCCTCTATTTAATATCACTTTATGTTCCCACTTGTGCAACTTTTGTTTTTTCTCTTTACTCACATTTCGTTTGTTAAATTGATGTAACTCTATAACTCTGTATACTTGTTCAATATAGTTAATTAGTTGTGTTAATTAGTTGTACACTTTGCCGAAATACAAATTATCATATCTTCTAATATATTACTTGTAATAGAAGAAAGAGCAAACTGAGCTGTAATCAGATATACGATAGCGAGTTTAAATGTTTGAATATATATATATATATATATATATATATATATATATATATATATATATATATATATATATATATATTGCACTATTACGCAATTGAATACATATAATACAATATTGGTGGAGTATATATGATGCACTATTATACAATTATTAACCATTATTGAAAGGAATATGTAGTCTTTTGAACAAGCAAAGGCCAATGTGATTGGTTACAGGTTCATAAAACTTCATATTCATCGAAACAAAGTCGATAATTTGTACTATGACATGATATAGAGAAAAAAAATTTGAATTGTACATATGCCATTTCAACTGTCCAACGTCATGAACTTATCGTTATGAGGTCACGTAAAACTCAATAAAGTCAAGACCAGGTGAAATAAAGAAATATCATATATCGCGTGACATTGTGCTATCCAATAAAACACCATCGCTAACATGAATGAGTTAACAACTGTCTTCATTTCCTCCTATTGACGATGTCAAATGCAGGGATATTCAGTTTAAGATAGGGCATACAATTTTTATGTACATATTCACAGAGCAAGAATGATAGATAAGGAGATATACATGTTTTGTCACTCAGAGAAAGAATCACTTGCTCGTGTCTTACTCCAATGAAGGAACCTAAATTGTTCAAAAGGTAGTTTTCCTCACTGTAGTAATAAATATATAGTATTATCACAGTAACGCGATCTTCATTGCTAGATCACGTCGAGTTGTCAACATTAGAAAATCCGGATCATAACGAGACGCGAAGCGTCGAGTCATGATCCGGATTTTTTATGCTGACAACGAGACGTGATCTAGCAATCAAAATCGCATTACTGTGATAATGATATTTGTGTTATATACCTATCATTTTTCAGATAGTTTAATAAAATCACTATATGTAGGTGAAAAACACAAGAAATTGCTAAACATTTCGACCTCTTTAATACGAACTTCATCTGAATTACGTTTTGAAAAGCTGACATGGGCATGAATATTATTTTATGAATGAGGCTTGTGAAATAACGCTCACTCAGTTTGACTGTCAATGACACGAATTCTTCGACGTTTGGGGGCAGCAGAGTCATATATGTGATTTACAGTTATTGTGTAGTTCTCAAATTTTGTATCACGGAAGATTTCACCAGCTGAATGATTCTGGAAGTTTCTTGCGGAGGTCGGGTTGATATCGGTTGAACTGTTCCTGGCCAGACTTTGTGAGAGGCTCAGATGGGAACTTGACATGGGAATGACAACATTATTTTGACAGTTATTTATAGCAGGATTGGACAAATTGTTGAACTTGATGATACAGATCTGTTGCAGAGAATGTTACTCATTTATAATTTCAAATTCATCCATTATGCGGGAAACTCACTAACGTTACCATTTATGAACTTCCGTAAATGGGTTGTACTGAACAACTCCAATGTTTGGGTACGCGATTTCCGAATGTGGTTTTGTTTCAGACGAACCTTTTGGCTATATATTACTGCTTCAAAATAAAGGAATAAATGGTTTTTTTTAATTGTTGTTGTGACAAAAAACATGGTTTAGAAATTTTCAGATATTTTACATAAAACGCAAAGTTTCGTAGCTAACGTCGCTGTGAGAGTTTTGTTTCCTGCTAGTGTTGGCATTCCGTCGTTAGGGGCGCTGCTATTGTCACCAGGAAACCTCGAGAATAAAATAGTTCTAGCCTCTTTTGAGAGTATGGTAATACGGATTAGAAAACGACAGTATCGTTTTCCTGCTTGTAGGAAATGACAGTAAAATTCTAGCTCTTTCTTTGGTAGAAAATTGGTAGGTATATAATAACATTCATTATTTATAGGTCCAACATTTTAAAGTTATCTTTAAAATTAGAAGCGAAGCCCTTGTCTAAACTTTTAATAAGTATTTTAAAGTAGAGAAATACATTACAAAAGGGAATCAGTCTAGCAAGAAATGTATGAATAAACTGTCAGATATATATGATTTTTGTGATAAACATTATTAATAAATATTGTTTTTCTATATAAAATTTTCACACATTTGTATTTCATAATATATAGTGGAAGGCGAACAGTTGTGAATGTAAGTTACTTGTTTTTTCTGTATGTAAAATGTTTCCTTCCTGAAAGAAAAAAGTAAGACTAGAAACGTTGTATAAACTTGCATAAAATTCAAAACAATCATCTTTGGTTCCTTATAACAATTTTTGTATAAGAGGCATTATCTGAAAGTACCCTTGCCCAAAATATATGTCGAAACTAAGCAAATATTCGAACTCGAAGTTAAATTAGTGCTGGAATTACCACTTTTATTTCCTTAGTTACACCGTTTAAATTTGCTTGCAGGGGATTTTCGTATCCATATCATGCCTGGATTAACATCGATCCAGGTCATGTTTCTCAGAGAACACAATCGCATAGCCTTAATTCTTGGAAAACTGAATCCTCTGTGGAATGACGAAGATATTTATTTAGAGGCAAGAAAGATCTTGATTGCTCAGCTTCAGCATATTACATACGCTTACTGGCTACCCTACGTAATTGGTCCAGATCGTATTCTCCAATATGGTCTCAAAGTATTAAAACACGGACATGCCAATGTTTATGATGACGAAATAGATCCCACCATCGCCAATGGATTTGCAGTTGCCGCATTTCGCTTCGCTCACACTCTTCTGTCGGATACAGTTCCTTACCTGAATGATAAGGTAGCACTTACTTTTAGGACTGAAGAGATGTTCAACAGGCCGACTCTGGCATTTTCTAACAAGGGTATGGGTGTCTCGTACGTTGGGTTTGGATTATCGCAGGCACCACTAAGTAAAGCAGATGAAAAAGTTGTGACCAGTGTAAGAGACAACCTTTTCAGAGATATGGAGGGCCATAGCCTGGATCTTATATCCCTGAACATTCAGCGGAGTCGGGATCATGGTGTACCTGGTTACAACACGTGGAGAAAGTTTTGTGGACTTCCGTGTGCGTTCCATTTCGGCACAGGTCCTGGAGGACTGGTAGATCACAGCCCAGAAAATGCAAAGAAACTACTAGCGGTGTACAGGTAAAATCTGACCACATTAGGCTTATATGTAAGGTTTTGAAAGTGACTATGAAATGTATTTTAATCCAATAGGCCCTGCTTTCACTTAGCATTTTTAAGTCTTCTCTCAAAGTACGATTTTTAAATATCTGCATTGAACATCACGCGGATGCTAAAATTGAAAGAGAGTTTTAACATTCTGAATTCATCTGAAACAAGAACTTTTGTTTATTTATGAAATACTATTTGAATCTCTACAGCAGTGGTCACAGCATAAAAATACATATTGTACAATTTTAAATTCAAGAAGTTTATCTTCATCCTTTTACTGTCTCCATTATTTATGAAACTTCCAAGATTGTCGATAGTATCACTGATACGATATCATATGTCAATTTTAATGAGAAATTTTGGATTTTTAAAAATGTATCCAAATGACTTGCAGATAATTTTCTTTTATACTTTTTAGGCAATATATGGCATAACTCTACACCGGAATCCCTTGCAGCTGCATACTTTTTTAAATCCTATAATAAACATTTGTGAAGAGCTACAGCTTTTGCCAGTCAGTATTATGATAATGCTACATTCAGAAATGGAAATAGTGTATTTTAGCTTTCAGTAGCAAACACAGAGGCTCAGAGTGAAATATGAATATTGCCTACATATCTTGGTTAGGACAAAGGACTATACAAAAATAAAAAAACTCATAGATATCCATTACTTTTTTGTGCAAAGCGCCGAAAGTGCTTCTCTGATATTATATTTTCTAAGTGGTAAATGATGTAATGAAAACATTAATCCTGAACATTTCAGGGTTATTCTGTTTTAGAATGGCGTTCTTGAACTCCTTGTGTTATCAATAAATGCCAATGAATTTTGATCAAATATTATTTTTTGATCTTTCATTTTTTTTTGATGGAGATATTGCTATCTAATGTACATGTTTTTAAAATTGTATTTTCATTTTGTTTGTTATTTGCTTTCAATGTGCGGAATACATGTCTATGGAGTTTGTATTCTGATTCCAATTTCTATCTTTGCAATTAGTTCAATAGGCCGTCGGCAAGGTCGGTTTAACCGCTAGGCAAACTAGGCGGTCGCCTAGGGCGGCAAAATTTGTGTGGCGGCAAAAAACTGAATTAATAAAAAAAAGAAAGAGAAATAGTGTAAAATAGAAGATAATAAGCGTTTAAAAATACAAAGAGAATAACAGAAGGAAATATTAAATGTACAATATTTATTGAAAGTTAATTGTGGAGTGGGGGTGGGTGCGCAAGGCTGAAGGTTCGTCTAGGGCGCCAAATACCCTTGCGCCGGCCCTATACTTATCTTGATGCTGGAGTTGGGTTTTGTATGGATGAATAGACCAGATAGGATACAAGCATAACACACACACACACACACACACACACACACACACATATATATATATATATATATATATATATATATATATATATATATATATATATATATATATATATATATCCTTTAACTACATTTCAGCCATCCAGATGACGTTGATCTTTTCCCAGGTGGTCTTTCTGAGACGCCCATGCCAGGTGGTGTCGTAGGGCCACTCTTTAGCTGCATTATTGCACAACAATTTTCCAATCTGAAAAGAGGAGACAGATTCTACTTTGAAAATGGATTTAAAGACACAGGCTTTACTCCAGGTAAGTCCCTATTGAACAAAGTTACTTTCTCCTTATATGCAGACGCAAGAACTCAGAGGCACACATGCATACATGTGCATGTATATAAGTATTTCTTGTATATAAGTATTTGGATGTATATAAGTATTTCTTGTATATAAGTATTTGGATGTATATAAGTATTTCTTGTATATAAGTATTTCTTATAAAAACCAGGTACATTTTAATTGCTCTGGGTAAAGTACAACTTCTTTACATGTTTAGTTAAGTAAAATAAACTTAAAGTGAAATATAAAATTTTCAATTTAAACCAACGGTTTTAACACAAATACATGAAACGGTCGAGTGACTACATTTCATAATCTTTTATCACATACATGAACATAAAGGGGTGCCATTATCAGATGACAGAATGCTGTATATCTCTCATGTCATCTTGCAATAAACAAATCCAAAATAAAAAAATGACCAAGTGATATAATCATTCAGGTTTTATTTGCTTAAAGCTCTGCTAGAAATGCATAATCAAAATTTCTTACCAAGCCTTTGTAATAAGCGTTTAGATTGGATATGATCTCTTCATCTGACGCAGAAAACTATAAGTTATTAGATAATAACACCAGAAAAGAACTACTTATATATTCATGCCCCCTTCTTATGTTCTTTGACAATGTTTGTAAACAACGGTTAAACTATAGTTATGCTATTTATTTCTTCAGATTCGTTATTATTTCTTTTAACTATTTGTAAATATAGGAATTGAACTTCATATTTTAAATGATTTATGAAGTGATGGAGCTTAAAAATCGATGGTATAAACAGCCTTCGTTCCTGCATTGTGTAATGGCTTCTTAAGCTTCATGACTTCATGAATCCTGAAAAATATGAATTTCAGTTCTTAAATAGCGGACAGAGGACGATTTCAGTATGAAAAAATTAACATAAGCGACAAATGGATGAGAGTTTTTAGTTCAGAAAAAAAACAAAAACAGAAGAGAGTCAGAGTATGAAAGTAATGGCAATTCTACTCACAGGAGAAAACTTGTTAACATGTATAAAAAGCACTTGAACAATTATTGTGGATATTTGTTTTCATATCGGCGCACAAAATTGTAATAGTTTTTAAAAAAATAATTTAAAGATCACATATTGCTAGTTTATATTGCGAACACTTTGTATACGTTAGTCTTTTGCATCTTTACGATAACAAAATATAAATAAATATCTTTCATTTCAGCTCAATTAGACAGCATCAGGACCACGAGTTTGGCTAGACTATTATGTACCCACTTCCACCTAACCCGGCTTCAGGTAGATCCATTCAGATTGCCTAGCAAAGTGTGAGTATAAAAATGACAAATAATCTTTACTGAAGCCAGTCAATTTGGATCTGATGACAGGTCACACCTTATTGTTTTGTACAATGTTTGCAAGTTATTTAATTATGCTTATTTTATACCTTGTATATTTCTTCATGACTCTAAGTACATATATAGGGTATCAAATTATTGCGAGGAAGTCATTTCTTTCTAGGTACATTTATGTCCAAAATTAATCAATTAAATGGTTTTTTTTATTCTTTTTTAATATAGGTTCAAAATAAACCATGCTTGGTCTTATGATCAAAACAAGTGGGAACATTGAAAAAAAGTGACACATACACACACACACACACACACACATACATATATATATATATATATATATATATAGATAGATAGATAGATAGATAGATAGATAGATAGATAGATAGATAGATAAGCAAATTTGGGATGAGAGAGTTTATAAGAAACATAGTCATGATCCAACAGCTGAACACGCTGACTGTGTGTGTCAGATATTAAATAACATGCAAAACGCAGGACACATTGATGACAGAGTACTAACTTATCTACTACCAGTTGACCCCACACCAGGGAGATTTTATTTACTCCCTAAAATACACAAAGAAGGGAACCCGGGGAGGCCAATCATTTCCGGAAACAACCATCCCACTGAAAAAATGTCTGAATTCGTTGATTATCACCTTTGGCCTTTCGTAGCAAAACTGCCTTCATATATCCAAGATAACACGGATTATCTCAACAAAACACCAAAACTTACCTTCCAAATAATACTCTCTTCGTCACCATGGATGTATATTCCTTATACACCAACATCCCACACTAGGAAGGTGGGATAGTCGACCTGATTCTTCCTGTCCAACTTTCTATTTGGTCAAAGGTTTAACACATGTTCTCAAGTTTAGCAATTTTGTATTGAACAACCAACACTTCCTACAAAATAATGGAACTGCAATGGGCACTAAAATGGCACCTTCGTATACCAATATTTTCATGGAAAGACTTGAACAAAAGCTTCTCAACGAGGCCCCCTATAAACCTCTAAGCTGGTGCAGAGTGATTGATGAATAGAATCGAAATGGATCGAAACGGACGACAATTCAAAATACTTTTTGAATTCGCCAATAACTTTCATCCTACAATTAAATTTACGTAGGAGTAATCAAACACATCCAGTATCTTTTTGGATACTCAATCTACCCTCCTGGAGGGGAACATAGAAACTGACCTGTATTCTAAACCTACTGGCTCTCACCAGTATCTACTCCCAAACAGCTGCCACCCCAGCACGTAATAAAAAATCTTCCTTACGGTATGTGCGTTCATACCAAAGGCATATGATCTAATCCTTCTATCTTTGAAAAGAGACTCGGAGAGCTCAAGGGGTATATTAGAAGGAGAGGATACAGATGGAACTACATTGATGAGGCTATTAACCAAACTAGACTTCTCGATAAAGGAGCCCTCCTGAAATATAAAACTAAGAAAACCAACAAGCGTGTCCCCATCGTTTAAACTTTCCACCCCGATGCCCCAAACCTACAAACCTACAGCAGATCATTCGGAAGCATTGGCACCATATTGAATCGTTCGAACGTCTGAAGGGTATATTTCAAGAAGTTCCTATGGTTGCGAACCATAGAACTAAAATTATCCAGTACCATATGGTACGTGCCAAGGTAACTTCAAACAAGACAACAGATTCTGGCACATACTGCAGCAAAAACAAGCGTCACCTAATTTGCAAACATATGCCCAAGACCGAATCGTTCAGACGTTCGACAAAAGGAGTTAGCTACACGATCAATCATAAGTTAGGATGTCGAGCCAAAAATACAATCTATCTTTTGACATGCAAGATCCGTTGATATCAGAAAACGAATGAATTATCACAAAAGCCACATTCTCAACGAAATCAACGCGAAAGTCGCAAACCACTACAACTCGACTGGACATTCAGTCGAGTCCTTCGAGATGCTACCGATTGAATCAAATCTGGGGTGGACTACATAGAACGCATACGTACGGAACGATACTGGATACTACAATTTAAAACTCATGGGGTATTCGGCCTAAATGAACAAATCTAACCTTCCCGTTGCAGTCTTATCAAATTACAGCCAGTCATCAGTTTTTCACCCGCACGCAATGTTTGCGATAATATTTACCCAAGTAATTACATTTATTATTGTTGTTGTTGTTATTATTATTATTATTATTATTATTATTATTATTACCGTATAAACCCGTTCGTGTATAAGCCGAAGTAAATATAATGGTCCCCGCTACCAAAAATGTCCATTTTCCCACACGAAATTGTCTATATTTTCAATTAATTCCTCAAGCACATCATGTCATCCCTTGCCTTTTCAGAATTGATCGCCACTTTGGTCTCCGTACGTTAAATCTCAATTTCTAAATAGAATTTTTACCAATTTGGAGGCATTTTTTACCTCATGCAATCACCGCATATGTGTACCTCCTACCTTTATTTCCTTCTTTTCAAAAGAGTACATATAAACTAATGACGAATTCCACAGTTAAATCTACACTTCTGCGAAGTGGTGGACAGAACAAACATACGACCGGAATTGTATTCCGTCTGAAAAGGTAAAGTACGACCGGAATCGTATCCCATCTGAAATAGATTAATGACCGTTTTCAAACGAAATTGGACAGATTTTTATTTTCGTTTACACATTTCGTGCGTGGATTATTACAACACATCATCATATGAGCTATGCTGCATAATTAGGCATATCGTCTCGTCGTCGGCGATCTATAATAACAATACATACCCGTAGTCAACAGGAAAACTGAAACGTTTCAAGTTTAGACCTTGTCGCGCGAATAAGCTGACCTCCCTTCTTCAAGGTTTTTATTTTTTCCTAAATTATTTGGCTTATACGCGAGTTTAGACGGTATTATAGTTCTTGTCCATTATCCCGCTACACCATTCTTTTTAAATCTTTCCTTTAGAACCTCCATGCATAACTATGCAGGGATATAATTTCTTTAGCAAATTTTGTAGCTGGGTTGATTTTTCGTCACGCTGTGTTTCTGTCCGGTATCCACAACCTGGAATAAGGTCAACACATTTTGGTTCTCTGTGTGATAGACACAATAACCCGCTCGTGTATTATTGTTACACAACTGTGTATTATTATATCTCTTGTTGTAGATTCCCCTTAGTGATTCTAACATGTAGGAGTCTAGAATTGTTCTTAGATTGTGTGTTTAGTGCTTGTTTTGTGTATGTAAGCTGTTTCTTCCCCTGACGAAGAGTTTGTTTAGCTCGAAACGTTGGGAAACCGTTTTGGATTTGCACCGTTATCAATTTTTGTGCACATATCTATATCTCTCTATCTATCTATCTATCGATATATATATATATATATATATATATATATATATATATATATATATATATATATATATATACATGATGCACTCCAATCAAATCTGAATTACTCTTTTATGTCGTTAAAGCTGTAATGAGATTTTAAATTGCGCCGTCGGTATATCAGAGGTACAAGCTTTCTTTCTGTCACTCTCCAACATAAACATCCAATACTTATACTTCATATATTCATATTTATGTTCATTAAATATCCACTTAGTCTTACTTGTCCAATTTGGTATTGGATATGTGTGTTCAATCTGTAAATAGCTATCGCACACTCAAACTGGAACTATTTAGGTGTTTTCGCTAATGTCCGCGCGTCGACATTATTCGATGCACCGAATCAAATATTTATAAATTCCAATTTGCTTTGAATTCAATTAAAACAATATTGTTAAAGATGTTTGGAAAGCTACGAAAAGAATGTATTTAATAAATTCAAAACCGCATTCATCTTTTGTTCTGAGACGAGGAAAAAAACTTGTTTGATATGGCATTTAAATACGTCTTGGCCTGATCAAACTAGTTCGTTCTGTTGACTCGGAAAAAGCAAGCTGTGTGTATATAATGATATTTTTAAATTTTTTACAGCAATCCAATGGTCGACTGCAGTACTTTTCCGGATATAGACCTGGAGCTTTGGAGGGCTTAAGATTTGTGGATACTACGAAAAAAATGTGTTGATCTCAGACATTCTGTTGCCACACTATTTAAGCTCACCTTTGGTATTTACTGTATATAGGTCTTTGCATAACCAGCATTGGGTCCATTTTCGGTGAATTACGGGAACAAGATTTTGATTTCTTAGACATTCAATTACGCTCTAAAAATATTCTTCTTTAGCAAATCTTTAACTGGAGATCCGCACCTAAAGGGATGTCAGCGCTCCCTGCTTTATGAACGTTTCCATGGTAATGTAGTTGAATTAAAGATTTTATGATTTTCTTCTTCCATTTTATTTACAATAATAGCAAGGATTTTAGACTGTACTTGACGAAAATATGGAAACATTTGCACGTCATAACAAAATGTAATTTTGCATTATGAGAAAATGTTAAATAAAAAGCTTACAATTTACATCTGTCATGCAAATTAAAGTCAACTTTTCTCCACAATAGACTTTATATTATTAAAATATATCATCCAGTTTTTTTCATCGATAGATTGTTATTGAATTCCATTTTATTTTAGCTTGATTATATATTTGGAATAGTTCATGTTGGGATGCATTACTATTACACACTGCCGCTTCGAATACCTTCTTGAACGGACAATATGATATAGAGCACTCGAGTATAACATTTGTTCGGAATATTGTTATAGAAACTGATCGCATTACGTACAAACTTATACCGCACGCAAAAAAGAAACGTGTGATATTTAACAGAAAACTGGTTATTGCTGACCTTGATTTTTGGTGATTTTGGATATTTGCCGTATTAAACACTTGTTTAATCTACAATGTTGTTGTCAATCATATCTAGAGTTGAAAGGTAAATTCACTCTCTTCTGACTGATCCATCAATCCACCAATTAAGCAATATATCGATCCATCTACACTTCTGTCCACTTGTCTGTCTATATTTCCATTTGTCTATCTTTCTGTTTATCTATCCGTATTTACCTCTCTCTATATGTATTTGTGCACATATGTATGTATATTTGAGTACGAGTATTAGTTGAAAGGTGGTAAAATTTTCACTTGATGACACCGAATTGTGCCTAAGAATATATCAGCAATACAGACCGTCCGCAAACCTGTTCCACTGAAAGAAACTTAAATCCACGATGGAATTGTACAAAAGTTTATTTTCGATCTCCGTAATTGTCTGTCACCCCTCTATCTACTCTTTTGCGTTCTTTGTTTTATTGATACATTTTTCGAGCAGAATATAACAGACATCATACAGAACTAAGCAGAGTAGGATGGAGCTAAGCAGAGTAGGATGGAAATGAAAAGAATGAAATAAAACATAATAGAACATATTCAGGTATTATATAAAACTGTGACTACTAACATCTGTTCTGAGCTTTGAAGAAACTTTCTCTTTGCATGCGTCGCACACTGCCGAAATAAAGGACATTATGAGTTAAGGCGATTTATACATGTATTCAATAGATGTCTAGGTATGAAAATTGAATTTCACGAATAAGGGTAATACAAAAAGTACAAAAGCACTGAAGCACTGGCATAGTCACCCGAGTACATCGTAATGAACTTTCTTTTGGAGGTCAACCGGAGAACATATCTAGAAATGACCGGTCTTTCAATAATGACCTCGACCGTGTGGAAGTTGTTGAAAGATACGCTCTTTGGCATTAACTGGGACTGCTTAAGAATCTCTAGACGTGTTCTTGAAACCCAGTTATTGCCCAAACAACAAAAAGAGATCTGTTTACATTGATCATCCGTCTAAACTCAATGTCATTTCTCAGATTGTTCCAGATGAATTGTTGTCTGGTTTTAAAAAAAGACTCTCTGGATCTCCAAAACTGTGGAAGAGAAGAGCAATAATAGACTGAAGAACTGAAAAGTCAAGATGGATTCGACTGTTAGTGAGGAACCTACTATGATGAGAGGGCCGCAGTGAAAAGTGTGAATTTGTCTCATTGCTTCTCTTGCAGTCAGTGCTATATATAGGAATTATGCGACAAAGAGCACTCCGATCAACCAAAGAAGAATCAGTTTGAAAAGACCAATTTGAGCATTCTACCCAAACTGTATCCTTGATATACGAAATACATGGGATACAAGTCACTCCATAATCGTTTGCGAAAAATAAAAGTTTCACGATGATTTTCCTTTGGCGAATACAATATCTTGTCCAGGAGTTCCTTTTTTTTTACCAATATTTGCACTGTCAAAGTACGTTTCAATGACGTGAAGATAGTGCCGATGAATAAATTATCATTTTACATGATCAGTGTTTTCTCTAATTTCGTAAGCACCAATTGAAAAATCAAATAAAAATTGAAGCACTCTCAGGAATGGAGCTTCTGTGTTTTCCAATACATTATAGTCAACCACATCTGAGTACACAGACAACAAGATGACTCTTTCATTCAGTTTTATAGGGTAACGTAAATACTTAAAGAATATGTTGTTTATGTTAATGTCTTTCGAAAAGAGTGCATGGTTGTCCATAATCACGCATTTGTTGGTTTTCGTGAGTGCGTCGAAAAACGGATCGTTGAATATATTCCAGATCGTACCGACAAGATTTTGAGCATTAAAATAATATTCCCCAGGGATTCGCAACTAGTGTACATTCAGTTTGTAACCGGCTACATATGTGGATTTTGCATTCGTAAAAGCCAGGGTCTTCTTCGTCCAAATGATTTTGTACTCGGTGGTCTAGTAATTCCACGACGAAATGCGTTTGATTCCCTGTAATATTGAAGACTTGGGTCCAATGAATCATTTGTACCAAAGCCACTTCCCAGTGGGTGTTGTGGTCTAGTTGTAGAATTGAGGTACTTTCCCCGTGAAACTACCCGATTTGTTTGTGGGAAACGCATCCAGATAATTGTCGCTGTGTAAAGTCAAATGAAATTGAGTATTCATTCTTTTGATGCTTCTAGACTCTGAGTCGCTCTATTTCAATTTTTTTTCTCTGAACGTATCTATGTGTTGTTGCTATTGTTATTGATTGATTGACTGAGTTGTCGTTGCTGTGACTGCTATTGATACATTTGCTATATTTCAACGATAGATTGGGAATAAGATGGCCAATAAACTGCTAAGTAATATCGTCCACAGTTCCTTATCGCCTTGTTGCAAACTCTATTTTCCGACAGCAGCTCCAATCACACAATGCACCGCAACGATCTAACAGAAGAAGGCGATTTGATTTATTGGGACACGCTCTCCGTACCACACCCACTGATGTTGCTATTGTTGATGCTGCGGTTTTTTCTGCTGAACCCGTAGTGATTATACTGATTAGGATGACACAAGTTTTGTCGACATTTTCATGGTTTATACATTTTATAATCGATGACTTGCAAGGCTGCAATCAAGAAATCGAAACTAGGTGGATAGTTTTTCCGACGTACATTCACTCCTTCGATGCGACGTATTTCCACTTTGCGTGTTCTTTGGTCGAGGATGCTGTCTATATAACAGACATCGTTACTCATTGTAACTCGGGCAAGTCAAATGTTCCTTTTAAAGCTTTTTCATTCATATCTTCCAATTTAGAGACAGGTTGGTGGCGTCCATGGACCATATAGTTGGTTGAAATTGCATTTCGTTTTTCCCGACACGAACATCATCTGCCGTTTTCAACTCAATGGTTAGATGGCGACAACTGATGTGATCTACTTTCTTGTTCTTAATTTTTTCTCTGATTTCGCGGTGATCCCAAACAATCTGTCAAACAGCTAGACTTTATTTTGGGTTGTGGCTTGATCTGGTGCACGTCCTATACTACGATGATACGATTGATTGTTGACTTTCACTAGACGTGGTATCACATCGATGTACTTTTTGCGTAAAATACTTATGCATACTTCTTTTCGGTTTTTGTTTAAATAGTACACTTCAAATGCTTTGGTTTAAAATAATTTTTGGTTGAAAAAACAATGGATGTGTTGTTTCTTCAATTATCTTCGAAACTATCGATTGACAAATAAAGTTCCATTGTCAGTTTGACATCGAATAGGGTGTCGACAGCTACATGGTTTTCAGGACTTTCACTAACTACGAACCTGTGTTGGATATCAAAGTACGACCCACACATATTTTGAGAAAGATAAAGCGCACAAAAAACAGAGACTTGTAACTTTGGTTGTACGAACCAAGTGGGAAGATCGGCCAAATCTGCTTGACATTGATGACAACAGTCAGACTTCAAGGAAATTTGCGTCGAATCGGCTTGAGTAACGAGTACTTGCATTTTATTGCAGTCATCGTCCTACGTTGTGAAGACGTACATTTTCCAGTTTCCCTGTCGCAGCACGATTGATCCATACTCAATAGGTCAGCCAATTTCCGATGCTCTTCTCATGCTATTGTTAGTGGTAGTGCGATGCTTTGCTTGTAGGTCAAGCAATAGAAGTTACCGTTTATTCTTTTCTCATTTCTTTCTTCACTTCCTTCTTCATCATATGTTTGACCCATGCTTTGATTTATTGCAGAATCAGTGTGGATGTGAACGTCGCTGTAGGACAATTCATCTTTGTCATAGGCGTTTTAGTTGGTGGTGTTTGGAAATCTTCCATATCTTCTCTCTCTTCCAAGTCCTCTTCTTCCCCGTATTCCTCGCTGTCTCCCAAAATGGTGATCGACAAGTTGAGGGATATTGGTTTCGCTCATTCCTAAGAAGACTTGTTGCATTTACCTAGGTTGATATCGTTTACAGTAACTGTGAGCATCGTTGATCAAGTCCATCACATTCGATCCGGGAATTAGACTTCCTTGATAAACTTCGACGCTTGTTACTGTGAGTCGCTTTTTTTACGTTGATCTTCGTCTTCGCGTCGTTTTTGCAACTGATATTGTGGTTTCTTTCGTTTTCATCTTTGTCTTCGTCTTCTTTGTTTTCTTGGGAGATGTTTTTTGTTTGTTGTCATAGAACTGATTATGTTCCTCTGCCTCTTTGTCTTTGTATTTGTTTTTTGCCTTTCTCGAATTGGAATCACATTGTAGAAACAAGCATATATTAACATCTGCTTTTAAAACAATTTGTTTCTTTGTCCAGGTATCGATTTTCAGATCTGCGAGTTGTGTCAGTACCACCTAATACTTTTCTAAACCAACGTTGCTTTTGTTTACTAGCGTGAATGATTTCTTGTTTTAATTCACGTGTCGTCAAAGTAGACCAGCGCAACACTTCTTTGAGACTAGCTTCTAACAAATGCAAACGCACTTGTGCATCTCTTTCACGACTGATGGATTAGATTCAGTGATTGCATGTTCAACGATAATGTTAGTGATCGCTGAGATATGTATGAGTGAGTGAATGAGGTTTAATACTTTTATACGAACTAAAACGATGATAACGATGTGTAAATCACTGGACCACCATCTTAGCCAGAATCGTGATACAAGTCCGTGCCAAGTCTCAAATAATCAGATGTACAGAATTAACTGCTCAGTAAATAGGCGTGGTGCAAACGCGTGGCATCGTCATGGGCATAATTTAGCCATGGTTATGTCAATTGGTTGGAAAATAGTTGCACTTGAGATTTGTTACTGGGTCTTTTGAACAACCCCAAATAATGTGCATAGTGAATGATGGTGTGATGAACTTGTTTTATTGGAATAAACTTTGTGTAATCTGAATGACACTGACGTTGCGACTATGCATTTTAAGTGTAAACTGGAGTTTGATTTCTTCTTCATCTTCACCTAACATGTGGTTGAAGATGACAGGATGAGTTGGATACGATCACGTCTTCCTGCACAAATGAAATGTGCTGCTCTCGTCTCCTTGACTTTCTTTGAGTAACGAGCAAGCAGATTGTCATTCTTTGCAACACCACACGATGCACTGTTGAACACAATCGAACGAGATTTGTGTTCGATCAAACATTTGACGAATTCGGGTTTACCCAGACCGCTAGATCCTGAAATTAGCATGCTAATAGGCTGACGAAGACATAATGCCTCTCTACTATGACGATCGGACATTTCATCAATCACTTTGAGAACGGACGATACAGCCGTGACTAGAGACTTTTTGAATTCTGATATTAAACACACTAAACAAGACTCTTTATACACGACATGAATATGATTATACCTTGGGGAGTCTTCTATGTACAACAAACGCAATGTCATACCAGGAGCAGAAGATAGTTGAGGCGTTTTATTTCTTTTGTCACATTACGATCCGTATGAGTAGCTGTTGGTGGTGGTGGCGCTGGCGTAGAGATTCACGTACGTTTCGAGGACATATGAATTGTTGAATACCTCTTGTATACACACATTGAATCCAAGACTTTTGCAGTCAGTTACGCAGAGCATGCCAGTGTAGAGCATGCTAGTAAAAATCACTAACTACAAACAATTATTGGTAAGTGTGAAGTGTCGACAAGGTGCAGCCAATCTCTTCCTCACATGGGGGTAAATCTGTATTCGTCTCCAATCTTTCAACTTTGAACAAGACGACTTTCTCGTGAACTGGAATTATGTTCAATTTCTATATTTTTTCCTCTCTGTCCAGGAAGATTACTTTTCACTGAAAGTAAATGAGGGTAAAGGATCCGGTTGAGATGTTTGAAAAAGCAAAGCAAGCAAGGACCTTGTGTATAGCAAGGACTTTGTGTATAGCAAGGACTTTGTGTATAGCAAGGACCTTGTGTATAGCAAGGACTTTGTGTATAGCAAGGACTTTGTGTATACCAAGGACTTTCTGTATAGCAAGGACTTTGTGTATAGCAAGGACCTTGTGTATGGGCGTGAGATTGACTCAACAGACTGTTGTTTAAATTAACCACGTTAGTGCAGACAGACGTGCACGTGCGATTTTATTTCCAACACCAGTAATTGATGATGATGTTGACGATGATGATATTGATGGTGCTGCTGGTTTTTAATATTGTTATCATTAGTAGTAGTAGTTGTGGTATTGTTGTTGATAAATTCAGCGAAGTCTATGCTATTCCTAAGAATCTTTAGAAAATCCTTGAGAGAAATATCCGAAGCTAAAATAAATTGACTAATGATTTATTTATTGATGACCACTGAAAAGGCTGAGAATAAACATAGTTGATTGTTCGTATTCTTCTATCTTAAGACCTCGACCTCTGAAGGATATAATAATACAGCTTATAGAGTTTAACAAACCGACCCACTCTGTTGTCCCCAAAATGAAAAGATAATTATTGAATTCAAAAGTTGTGTCCTTCCAAACAATCGATGTAAAAAATCGAAGACAAATAATATTCGTTTCATTAAATCTCTATTCTTAATGTTCATATTGTAAGAACGGAATGTATTTGGACATATGTAAAACAAAGAAATTAGTTTAATTGGTTGATAGTTTGCTGTCTGCAAATACAACGTTAATTTAGAGAAAGATATATTTAAGTACTTTTACAACCTTTTTCTTTATAAAATTGTACATTTTCAACATCGTAGGAGAGAAAGTAAAAACAATTCACACAAAAATGATTCTAATAAAGTTGCTGCATTGTTGACGTTTTTTTTTATAAATGATAAAAAAAACAATCTTGCATCTAGTAAAAAAACGTCATCAGCTAATCAGCCTATTCTAAAAATACAATCTCAATTTCCTGGGTAATTTTCAAGTTCTAAAACTAGTTTCATAAAATAGAACTATACCATACAATTCTCCTATACATTTATTTATTAGTCAGCATACTACCATTCATCCCTTACACACTGATTTGTATTTATAGGTTACTGCATTTGTATGGGAAAATATGAACGAGTTTTCTGAGTTATACTGCACGACGTCAGGAGTGCAGTATAGCTCAGAAAAAACGAGTTCATATTTTCCCATACAAATGCAGTAACCTTTTTATTATATACTCACTTTGCTTTTCTACCTAAGGCTGAATAATAAAAAGAACACACTACAAGAAACAAAGTAACTGAATTTCTGCTATATTCTAAAGTAAATACACAACCGAAGTTAAACAAATACACAGCAACAGTATGCATGCGCACATGGCACCGCCCAGTGACCTTTGAACTTGGTAGAGTACCGCGCGCTCAGTGATTTGTTTCATAAAGAAATTTCATTTTGGTCTACTTAAAATTGAAATTTTGAGTCATATTGTGAATGACTGCGTCTTGGAACAACTTTCCCAGTTGATCTGGAATGGAGGAATTTTGTTTTTCTGTCGATTCAACTAAATTCTGCTCTTTTAATTGTGGTGAACTTGCGTTATTAGCTGAGTTACGTACGATGTACATGTAGCTAGAGGAACTGGCCTCGACAGCAAGCTAGCTTACACATGTGTTACTGTCCTGCCATTGATAGTTTGGAATCATAATGTGGACAAAATATGAAATTCTTTTAATTGAAGTTCTCAAGAAGATGCAGGACTAAATATTTTTGTTAGGGAATATCAAATTCATTTGGTTTTGGAGTGCAGTAAATTCTCCTTTGGAATGTGATTTCTGTTGGAAATTAAGTCTAGATTGCAGTGCAATGTCGCGCCGTCGATCAGAAAGTACATTTTGAAGAAATTCAAGATGCAGAAAAGTAAGTACATGTATTGCCATTCTTATTACCAGCTATATATGACATTTTTATATGTACTGTCACTATAAATCCAAACAATTTCTCAAAAACAAAACAAACAAAAAAAAAAAAAAAACAGGCAAAATTGCAAAGTAGCTAAGGTGTGAGAGCCCATTTTGTCAGCGGAAAATAAGGCTTCTTCTTTATCGTGGCTTCTTGGCTCCGAGGCACTTGCTTTTATACCAAAACCCGCCTTCTTTAGTTATATTTGTTCGAATTTAGTGCTTGGACTGACTTGTAAAATTGGCTGTCTCTGAGAGAAGCGGAATATGATTTGGTCATAAGATGCCTTTTTATTCTATTTTTTATAGACTCTAGAGAGCACGGTTCATAGTCTGAACCATCGGTTAAATAAGTGTTTAAATGATCAGAATGATATTTTCAATACTGCATGCCTAACGTTTGTTGTCATAAAGCCACCGCTGTACATTGTGAATATCACGTTCAGTCACTTGCTTGGTTGAAAGATTCTTTTGTGACTCAATGAATTCATCCACATCGTCAGCTTTATCATATCTACTCTCAAACAGCTTGTTTAGTTCATCCACAGACAAATCTAATAAAGCAAAAGCTCCGGTGTCTGCTACATTTGCGTACATTGTTTGTTTACAATAAAAAGTAGTTCCTAACACGCGATACTATTTTTATACACACGTGTCGTGCAGTATGAAGCCGTGCAGTATGGAGAAATACTGCACGATTATGATAATGCAAAGTTAATGGAGAAAAAAATGAGTATATAATAAGTGTATGTGTTGATCTGTAAGTTTGGGTATTAGTAGCATATCACTTTTACCCTCTGTATATTGGTTTGCAAGGTTGGGTATTTCTTTGTAAGAATACGTGTTAGTCATCATACGACATTATATCTCTTTCCCCTATATATTGGTTTGTGTGTGTCGGTATTTGTATGTAAGTATGCGTGTTAATGATACTATATCGTACCCTTCCCTTTCTCCCTTTGCATATTCGTTTGGATCTACAAATGTTAGCATACCAGCGTGACAAGGTACAAACCATCACAGATAAGCCTGACAACACAATTTCATATGACTCTTCGTCACCATAGAGTTGTGATACAGAATTTCAACGGCAGCCTTTAACAGCATTTGAGCCTGTCTCTATGGATTTAGTACGTACAATAGTGATGAAGAGTGCCCCAAAGTCATGTGAACCTGATCCGATTCCGAAATCACTGCTGCTTGAGTGCTTAGATTCAATATTGCCTTCACTAACCGATGTTATTAATACTTCTTTCTCATCCGGGGAATTCCCATCATTTTTCAAACCTGCCATTGTAAAGCCTATGTTGACGAAACCGACGCTTTGAGCACAACGATTTAAAGAACTACCGCCCGGTTTCTAACATCCCATTTATGTCAACAATCTTAGACAAAGTTGTTCTATCACGACTTGTATCTCATCTGAATTCAAATAGTCTTTTTAGCAATGTACAGTCTGCATATCGTCCTCACCACAGTAAAGAAACTACTCTTCTGAAATTAGTAAACCCCTTCTCTCCGCTTTGGATAGCGGAACGATTGCAGTCTTCACCCTGTTTGACTTGTATGCAGCATTTGTCACATTAGACCATGATATATTACTTCACCGTCTCCAGCATTTATTTGGCATTCACGATACAGCCTAACTATGGTCCAAGTCTTACTTAGTCAACAGAACACAAATTGTGTCTGTAAAAGGAAAACATTCTAGCCCAGTTGATCCATGTTTCGGTGTTCCACGGGGTTCTGTTCTTGGATCCGTTCTCTTCGTTCAATACACTCAGCCGCTCTCAAGTGTCATAGATCGTCATCCGGTGTCTCGCCAATTGTACGCTGATGACAGCCAAATATACAAATCTAGCCATCCAACTGAAGTTGATGCTACCATCCAAGGCGTAGAGAGGTGCATTTACGATGTGAAGTCATGGATGACATGAAACAAGCTGGAGATGAATGATGATAAAACTGCCATTTCGCATTCACATCCTCTACCTCAAGCAATAAGTATCAGCAACACCAAGATTAAATTCACACAGTAAGTACGAAGCCTAGGTGTGTTCGACAGTACTCCCTTTTTATACCAACATGTCATGAACATATGCAAGGCTGCATATCTGGAGCTGAGACGTATCAGCTCCATTCGCAATTTTCTTTCAGTTGATGCCACTAAAACAACTTGCGTGTTCCTTAGTACTTTGAAGACTAGACTACCGTAATTCACTTATATCTGGTTCGTCTCAGTATGTACTACAGAAACTTCAAAAAGTTCAATACACAGCTGCTCGGATCATTCTTAGAGTACCAAGAACCGAGCACACCTTCCACCTTCTCTGTACCCTACACTGGCTACCAATTCGATCCAGAATCAAACACAAAATCTATTCTATATGCTACATTTCGTTGACTGGCTCCAATCCAAAATATATATCTGGCCTCACCCATGTGTACACCCCAGCAATATACTTACGCTCCTTTTCCGACACTCGTATTCTCCTTATTTCCGCTATAAAAACGAAGTCATTCGGACAACGTTCTTTTGCATACCAGGGCCCAGCTACGTGGAACGAATTGCCCATTGAATGTAGACACAAGGACACTGATCTCATTCAAGCGTGCTCCTAAAACTCCTATTTCGACTGCAAGAACAAACGTAAAGACTTAATCATGTTTCCTTACCTTATTATTATAAGTATGTTTTTGTTTTCTAATTACATTGTGTTTGTTTTTGTAATCATATATTTATATATGTTTTAATGTGTTATCTAATTTTATAAAGTGCTTTGAGATTCTAAATATTAGGCGCTGTACAAAGTCCTCATTATTATTATTATTGTTTTTATTATGATTATTATTATTACTTCCTTATACAATGGTTTGTAAGCGTATGTGTTTGTTTGTAAGAATGTGTATTTGTTTCTAATAATAAGTGTTTGTCCATCTGTCTGTGTGTTTTTCCGTTGATACATATAGTTTTTGTGTGTGCCAATTTCGTCATTGATGAGATTTCATTAGATAGTAAATATCATGTGTTCGACCATTAAAGACGTTTTCTCTGCTGTTCAGGACCAAATGGGTCAAATAAGTTTGTATTGTCCCAGACATGTATAAAGATACCAGGGTTGGGACCCTGGATTCGCCGTTTTACAAACGTTTGAACAAAAGTATCATTATAGAAGCAAATAGATGAAGAATACGAAGAACAAATGTCCCATTTCTACTTTTCAGTCGAGAGAGAGAGAGACTGACAGACAGAGACATAAATAGAGACAGAGAGATGGGTAGAGGATATGTGCTATGAGGTTCAATATGAAATTATATTCATTCAAAAATTAGCTGTATTTTCAATAACTGCTTTTATTAAGCATTGGGATACTTGACTATTTGTTTGAATTTTTTTAAAAATCCTGAAAATGATTATGAACTATTTAAAAAATCAGCAGGTGTATCAACTGAAAAAGTAAAAAAGTATTTTCATAATTGATCCAGACGTAAAAAAATCTCTCCAACAAAACCGGTTCTAAAACTAGCAGACTATATATATATATACTATATATATATATATATATATATATATATATATATATATATATATATATATATATATATATATACATATATGTCATGCTGCCTTCAGCCCAATACAGTTGTGTCATAAAATTTCAAAAAAGTGTTTATCGTGCGTATCAAGCGAGAACCAAAGTGTTTCGACCTAATTCCAGGCTGGGAACAAAGGACTGACACCATGCGCGGCGAAAAATCAATGCCATCATCAAAATGTGCAAAAGAAATCATATCCCGGTAAAGTTATGCATGGAGGTACTAAGGAAGTTTGTCAAGAGCATGGTATTGCGGAATAATGGACAAGAGTTCAAATAATAATAATAATAATAATAATAATAATAATAATAATAATAATAATAATAATAATAATAATAATAAAAATAAGAAGGAGAAGAAGAAGAAGAAGAAGAACAATAATACATGTAAAGTGTTACGAAATATTTACTTGGGTAAATATCGCAAAAATTGCGTATGTCTGATAAACTGATGCCTGGCTGTAAATTTGATAAGATTGCATTAGGAAGGTTAGTCTTTTCCATTTAGGCTGAAATCCCCATGAGTTTTCAATTAAGGTATCCTGAAAGTTCCTCACGTGTGCGTTCCATATCGGTCCACCCCAGGTTAGAATCAATCGGTAGCATCTCGAGGGACTCGACTGAATGCCCAGTAGAGTTGTAGTGGTTGGCAAGTTTCGCGTTGATTTTGTTGCGAATGTGGCTCTTATAGTTATTCATTCGTTTTCTGAAATCAACGGTTTCGCCAACATATTGAGTGGCACAGATCTTGCATGTTAGAAAATATATATACGCTGTAAAGAATATACTTTTGAAATTATCAGTTAGAAGCTTTAATATTTGTAAATATCATACAGAGAAATAGACTTATACATAAGGCCTCTATCGATACAGTATACTGGGTTTTGTCTACTCAGTTTTCTCTACTCCGCAATAGTAGTCCATGATAAATTTCCATGGGGCTTTATACCATCTCGTCCATGTTAAACTTCTAAGCATCGTTATAGTAACCTGTCCATGTTAAATTTTCCCTTTCCTTTGGCCAAATCTTTTTCTGCTATAGTTGGCCACCCATGTTAAATTATTTCAATACATCCCAACTGCGACATATCCCCTTCCTCATAATGGCTCAAAAGGTCCCAAAAGGGACAGATTCATGTTAAATACTCATAGGACATCATACCAATCCATTCATGTTAGATACGTATCCCCGTCCATAACTGATGGCACATCAGCATCACTTGTTTAATATTTAGAGGTCATTATACCATAATGCTTTCTGCCAAAGTTGGTTAAATTCTGTTGAGAAGGTTTTAATCAAATTCTTTGTAAAATTATTTTTATAAAAATATTCTAATCGTTATCACTTCGGCCATATTTGATGGCGGATTGAGGTCATTAGTATGCACTTTAAAGGCCTTCAAGCAGCACACTTTCTGTAAACTTTGGTTCAATTCCGTGCAGCTGAATTAGAAAAGACGTCCTTCAACATTTATATGTTTAGTAGCAGCGGACACATTTTGATGGCTTATCAAATTTGTGTCTGAATGCTTTATGTCAAATTTGGTCACATTCTGTTGAGTGACTTTTGAGAAGTTGTTGTATAAATAATTTTTTATTTTTAAAACATTGGCCATTTTGAATGCAAATTGGTTTAATGTGTAAAAATGTTAAAACTTATAATGTGAAGATGCTTCCTTTCAAACTTGGTCAAAATCTGTTTAGCAGTTTTTCAGAATAAGATGTGTAAAAGATTTTTGATTTGTAGAAACATTTACCATTTTTGCTAGCGGATCAGCATCATTTGTGCGCAATTGCAGACCCTTCATGTCGGAATGGTTTTCGTTAAATCTGGTCTAATTGTCTTTGGTGATTTTAAGAAGAAGTTGATAAAGGATTTTATATTTTAAGAATCATTTTATGGCTGATCAAAATCAGTTGCACAAAACAAAAGGAATTTTATGCCAGGATGCTTTCTGTCAAATTTGATGAAATTATGTGCAATGATTTTGAGGAAAAGTCGTTGTTTTTGTTTTCGTGACGATAGCCAAATTTGACTGCGGATCGGCATCACTTGCATAAACTCGAAGCCCCTTTATGCCAGAATAGCTTCTTTCAAGCTTGCTCAAATTCTATTGAGCGCTTTTGTAGAAGATGTTGTTTAAAGTTGCGTTGTCTTTTGTTTAAAGTTGCGTTGTCTTTTTATTTTAGCAATAGCGGACATATTTTATGGTGGATCAGCATAGCTTGTACAAACATTAAAGATCTTCATACCAGTATGCCCATTAATAAATTCGGTTGAAATTTGTCCAGTGGTTTTTGAGAAGTTCAAAAAAGCAAATGTTAACAGACGCTGGAATGACTACCTAACACAAGCTCACTTGATTTTAGGCCCGTTGAGCTAAAAGTTACACTTTAAAAGATGGAGTGTATCGAAAAGTTTATATCTAAAATATCACTATGTTTGTTCTTATACTGATTTTATTGATATCGATTAACATCACATTTTCAACTTGATCGATACTGTGCTTGACTGTATCTAGTGAAGGGAGGGACTACAAACAAGGTATTGTTAAAGTTGTATTACCACGACCAATATATTACAATACTTTCAATACATCGGTTGACAATAATAATCTACATATGATAACATATAATTTCCTATACATACATACATACATACATACATACATACATACATACATACATACATACATACATACATACATACATACATACATATATGATGACTGAGAAATAGGCACATGCATAAATTATGCAAATACATTTCTTTGTATATAATTTAACATATTCCAAAAGACACAGTAGATCATAGGTTGATATTAAAACATCTCATGAGGACATATATTAGTCTTGAATACTGCAGGTGTTTTCAAGACATACAATCACTGTTATTTGCAGAGTCACTTTCTTAGCTTTAGCACTGCATTTATAGCCAAATAGAACAGAACGGAACACAAACTTTATTTATCATTAAATTTCAAAAGAATTTTATGCGTACAGTCGTGAGGATGCAAATATATGTCACACTACAAGGATTAGTAACATAATTATACTGAGTATTAAATATAATATACATATCATAAATGAAACGATTACAAACAAATTTAAATAAACGTAAAGACCAAATCATAATTAATTATATTATTCTAAGATGCAATTTAATAAATAATTACTTATTCAAAATTTGTTATTTTCTGATCTTTTCTGTTGCTCAAAGTATACAAATGTAGTCATCGCTTTTACGATTCTTTTTTGAATTGCAGATATAGTGGCTTTACTTTTTTATATTCAGCCACGCAAAATAATATAGTAGTAAATACTAGTATATAAAAATGTAGATTTTTTTTAGCATTATAGCATTTTATACCATATCAATGGATCGGTTACAAAACATCAGCGAAACTGTCGGGAATCCCGAGTTCCGATGGAAGCGTCTTACTTAGTTTTTACTCAAGTCGATGCCGATTTCATTGAAATGAAGGGTACTTCAAGTTAAATACCTTATAATCCACCTGCGCCGTCTAGTTTGATGCTCATAAGTTAAACAAATTATATGTAAAAGCAATTCATTGGAGTTCGTCACTGATGGTATGCAAAAACGTTTTCAAGTTTATGGTATTATGAGGTTTATCGCCTTGCATCTATTTCGAAAAAAATAATGCCAAGGTATACAAACACAATATATATCTATATCATTGTTTTTATATCTTAAAAAAAGTTGTTATATAAGATGCATATATGTGGTGATATAAAACTTCATTTTCATTATATTTCTTAAAAATTAAAATATCAAAGGAGCTTATTAACCAGTTCTTCTACTTACCAAATGTTTCAGATGATTAAGTAAGGTTCAAAATGATTGCACGTTCATAACTATAAAGCATTCGCATGCTAATTTCAAACTCGTAACCATAAAAGTGAAAGGTAGATTTGAACGAAATCATAAAAATCCGAAGGTTATTTAAAAAGCTCTAAATACGAGTGTGCTGTACAACAAATTTCTTTATTAGTGATCAGTACTTCAGTGCGTCCTCTGAAAGTACTCCTCGTGCACCTCTCAGTCTGATTATCCAATTATGAAATGCCATTTTGTATTCACCTTTGGGTATGTTGTTCATACACTGGTAAACCCTCACTTCCACCCGCATCCCGGCTTTCAAATCGTCTGCCTTTCAGCGGATCTTTGATGACGGGATTCAGCCAAATATCACTTGGAGCTAAATCAGGGCTGTATGGAGGATGTCGCAAAGTTTGATGCTGTGCTCCTTCAGGAAGTCTGTCACGACGACGGATTTATGCGCTGCTGCGTTGACATGGAGTAGATGGATATCTTGGGTACCTGTGGGCGGGTGGATGGTTCGGTAGTGTTTCACAACTTTCAGTAAAACTTTGGAGGCATACAAATGTCCAGTGACACTAGCAGGGCCAGACAGAGGTACTTGGACGCATGGACCTTTTGCATCGAAAAATAATGCGTATAAAACTCGTTTGACAGTCCGACTATATCGAGCAATTTATGGTCTCCGATCCAAACTTTCTTATTTTCTCTTGAGATTTGTTCAGAAAAGTAAAACCATGTTTCATCACATGTAAAAATCTCATTCAAACGTCTCTGGACACTCTTTTTATATTCAGCAAGTAGCTGTTTGACTCTTTCAATCCGAGTCTGCTTTTGATCAGCCGTCAACAAATACGGAACCAATCGTGAACAAATCTTTCTGAGCTTCAAATGATTCTTCACTATATTAAAAACAACTAACGAATTAATGCCCTTGATAATATAAAAACCTTCCACTGTGTATAAAGTATCTTCATCTGTTGCCTAATTCAGAGTAAGCCAATTCACGCTTGCTAATTGCATGCAACAATCTTTCATAATGTAGGTCATCTACAACAAATACGTGACCATTTTAAAAACGAAGAAGCCACCTCAAAATTATAGGATATTACAGAGAATTACATCCATAAACTTTATCCAAGTCGGCCTTGATATCAGTTGGAGAGTACTCTAAGAAGCCCCGTATTTTACAGTATGATCTTTGTTCATTAGCAAAATTGTTCTCCTTTTCTGACATTTTAGCGTCACTGTAGTTTACCTATGTTAAGTCACACTAAAATGTAAAAACCCACTGTCAAGTTTTCATAACTGACTCCGAACTACATGATTCGTACAAAGTTGAATGCCGTCTATGTTGGGATGCTTTGTGTCAAATTTGGACTCTTGTTGAGTGCCGTCTATGTTGGGATGCTTTGTGTCAAATTTGGACACTTGTTGAGTGCCGTCTATGTTGGGATGCTTTGTGTCAAATTTGGAAACTTGTTGAATGCCGTCTATGTTGGGATGCTTTGTGTCAAATTTGGACACTTGTTGAGTGCCGTCTATGTTGGGATGCTTTGTGTCAAATTTGGACACTTGTTGAATGCCGTATATGTTGGGATGCTTTGTGTCAAATTTGGACACTTGTTGAGCACTTGTTTAAAAGAAATCGTTTAAATGTTGCGGAGACGGGTAGTTGTTTTTTTTTTTTTATTTGTTTTTTTTTTGGTGGGGGGGGGTAGCGGTAATTTTAGTAATAGTGGTCACATTTTATGACGGATTGTCATTATATGTCCACAAATTGAAAATATTTCCTCTTAGAGAGATTTGTATGAATTTGGTCGAATTCGGTTGAGTTGTTCTCTTTATAGAAAAAGTTTTAAATGTTTTTGATGGCGGATATGCATCACTTGTACAAGCATGAAAGTCCTTCCTGTCAGAAAGATTTCTGTTAAATTTGGTCAAATTCTGTTAGGAGAATTTTTTGTAGAAGAATCCTAAAAATGTTTTTCTAATTCTAGTAACAGCTACCATACTTGATGGTGGATTGGTATATTTTAGCAAATTTGAAAGCCTGTAATGTTAGCATGATTTCTGTCAAATTCATTTGAGCGCTTTTTGAGAAGTAGTTTAGTTTTTGCCTATATTTTTAGTCACTGCGACCATATTCAATGGTAGATCAACATATTTTTTACTAACGTTGAAAGCCCGCATGACAAGACACTTTGTGTTAAATGTGGTTGAAACTCATCCAGTGGTTAACGCACAACAGACCTAAAACTATCCCATAAGCCCACTTGGTCTTATGGCCAACTGAGCTAAAAATTCGAATTTCAAAACATGGAGTGTATCCAAAAGTTTTACATTAAATATCAATCTGTTTATTATTATATTTATTTTATTTACATAGATTAATATCGTATTTTCAACGATCGAAGGTGTCAGTGTCCTTCGACGAGCAAGGGTGGCAGGGCAACCTCTACCGAGCTCTAGACAGTTTGCAAAGTAGTTCGTGCTTTCCACTGCAAGAGAAGTATTTGAGTCCGTTGTGCGTGTGTTTTGCATGTGGAGAAAGTAATTGATCTTTACGACGCTCCCACTCTAGCGTTGTTTTTATATGATTATTCATCTGTTTCTGAAACAAAATTTGCTACATAAGCCAGTATAAAATGCATATATGTACTAAATGACGTTTTCATTTTGATTCTGTTTGTTACAGTTTAGGATAAACAAAGTAGTTCATTAACCTTATTTAGCAATTGTTATTCTTACTAAAAGTTTAAGGTGGTTTAGTAAGGTTAAATAGACTGCACGTTCAGAAACGTACAGGGTTCTTATTTTTCGGTTTAATCATAGTAACCATGCAAATGAAGGGTAGATGTGAACACAAAAAGCAAAATACATAGTTTTGACGTTATTACTAACCAATCAAATGATATAATTATATTTAATTTATATTGTACCCATACATTACCTCTAGGGGCATTTATTGTCATATCAGTTGCGATTCATGGTAGAGTGCTTTATAATAAGAAAAACTTACGGCCGTAAGCATATTTGTTACGGATTGTTTAACATTTAAGACTATTTTTGTGAGAGTTAACATTCTTAGAATAAGTGTTTTCATGGTTAATGATCTTGATTTATGCAGTCCCCCCTCGTGATGCTGTAATTTTCGTCACGTGACTTTGAACTATAAGTTTATTTGCTAAGCTAAATTTCCTTCAGTTACGAATGTAGCTCACATGAAGAAGAACTCTGACTTAGTTCTGAAGAAGAACTCTGACTTAGTTCTGAAGAAGAACTCTGACTAAGTTCTGAAGAAGAACTCTGACTAAGTTCTGAAGAAGAACTCTGACTAAGTTCTGAAGAAGAACTCTGACTTAGTTCTGAAGAAGAACTCCGACTTAGTTCTGAAGAAGAACTCTGACTAAGTTCTGAAGAAGAACTCTGACTTAGTTCTGAAGAAGAACTCTGACTAAGTTCTGAAGAAGAACTCTGACTTAGTTCTGAAGAAGAACTCTGACTAAGTTCTGAAGAAGAACTCTGACTAAGTTCTGAAGAAGAACTCTGACTTAGTTCTGAAGAAGAACTCTGACTTAGTTCTGAAGAAGAACTCTGACTTAGTTCTGAAGAAGAACTCTGACTAAGTTCTGAAGAAGAACTCTGACTAAGTTCTGAAGAAGAACTCTGACTAAGTTCTGAAGAAGAACTATTAGACCTGAATAAGCCATCTTCTCGAATAAGGGAGACAACCACAGTTATGATTTAGAACGAACATTGCTCTTGTTATAGCCATTCATTAATTTGGTGCTATTGTACTTCTAGTTGTATATAGGGTGAAGAGCCAGCTGGGACTCATTCGACAACCTGTGTATTTCTACAATAAACAGTTAAAGAGAATGACGTCGTCCTCATCTTTTACTTAGATAGACTAGAAAGTCTAAATCCAAGTTACGAAACGTAGATCTAAGATTCTGATGTACATCGCATAAACGACTACATGACTGAGGTGAACGCATTCCCGTAACAATATTTTAATGGTCAATGTCTAGCTATCACCCGTAATAACGTTATTAACTTCCAAAATTTTCGCAAAAATGAACCTGAAGAAACAATGACTGTGGGTTGACGTTACTATTACGAGGTAGTTTTGGAGTACAAGAAAAAAGAAAACATGTGAAAATTTTTGAGGATTATATATGCGCATAAACAATTGGGAATTCAACATGCAACTTATCAGAGTACTTAATCAATTAACGACATGTGAAGTTTCAATTATCAGACAGAGTTGCAAGGTTGTTAAAAGGTTTTTGTATTTTTAGCAACAACGGCCATATTTAATGGCAAATCGGCATAATATATATAAACATACATATATATATATATATATATATATATATATATATATATATATATATATATATATATATATATATATATATATACATATATATGTATATATATATATTGTTATGTATGATGTTTATATAATATTATAAATATTTTAGGAAATTATAAATGTTTCTTCACTTTAATATTTGCTTAAATCTTAATGTTATCAGGAAAAACATGTTTAACTAGTGTCCTTGAATTAGGTTGTTTTGATCAATATGTTTGCTCAATTTGAAGGTCAAGGTTGAATTTTGTTTACAGTTAGAATTCCATTAAGATGACTCATATTCTAGAACATTCTGTCATGTGACCAATCTTTATATATACCATGTTTGGTGGACATTTTTTCAGTTTTGACATTACCATCAGTCTTGTAAAGAGCTATTACAGTTGTGAAAATTCATTCCAAATTCTAAGAGAGGAATTATTTTAAATATTCATTGGATTATAACAGTGCTCATAAACTTTTGGATTTTGGATTTTTAATTGATGATTTTGGAATTTAAGTGAACTTATTCAGAGATTTTGGAATACTTCATTTTGACATCAGCACATCAAGATTACTAGTACATCAGGACTTTGGAGACCATTAGCACATCATAACATTCAAGGACACAGTCGTGAATTCGGAACATTCTATATTTAGGACTTGTGATTAGAACAATCATTCTTATTGGATTATTAGGATTTCAAAACACATTACTGTAAGTGACTTTTTTATTTTTCATTTTAATTATCTAGTAATAAATTGCTTGTTGATTTTTACTTGATTTGTTGGTTTCACTTTCTTTCTGTTACATTTTTCTTAGACCATAGAGTCGTCACAATATATATATATATATATATATATATATATATATATATATATATATATATATATATATATATATATATATATAAACCTGAAAGTCCTTCATACCAGAATGCTTTCAGTCAAATTTGGTCAAATTCAGGGTTTTTTTTTAATAAGAAGTTGTTTTTAAGGTATTTTTTTATCTCTTCGTAACTGCGACCAAATTTGGAGACGGATTGAAAGCCTTTCTTGTCAGGATGCTTTCTGTCAAATTTGGTAAAATTAGGTTGAAATTTTGTTTTTTTAAAAAGTAATTCTAAGGTTTCTCCTGTTTTTTGCAATGACAATCATATTTTATATAGGATTGGCATTGTCCGTGTAAATTAAAGCCCTTCTTCACGCTATGCTTTCTGTCAAATATGGTCAATTCTTTTGACCGGTTCTTGGTTAAAGAGTCGTTTAAACTCTTCTAATTATAGTAACACGTCACCTTGGTGCAAATGTGAAAGCCCTTAATTTGAGAAGGCTTTCTGTCAAATATGGTCAAATTCCGTTGAACGTTTTCCATTTCCAAAACCTCTCAACAGAATTTTACTAAATTTGACAGAAAGCATTTTGGCATAAAGACTTGTCGAGGTTGTATAAATGATGCCTCTCTATATCGTTTGTACAAAGATTAAACCCCTCCATGCCAGGATGGTTTCTGACATTTTTGGACAAATTCTTTTCAGCAGTTTATTAAGAAGAATTCATTCAAAAGTTGTTGTAATATCGCCCACATTTGATGGTAGTTCGGTGAATGTTTTTCTTTATGGAAAAAGGTTGTTTTTCTCCATGACAGCCATACCTGACGGCGAATAGGTATCATTGTACAAGCATAGCGTTATAATACTTTCTGTCAAATTCTGTTGGGCGCTTTTTGAGAAGTACTTCAGTTTTTATTTCTTATTTTAGTCACAGCAGCCATAGTTAATGGCGGATCAGCATCTTTTTCAAAGACTTAAAAGCCCTTTATGACAGGATACTTCCTGATAAGATCGGTTGAAATTGTTCCAGTAGTTTGTGAGATTTTGAAAAATATAAAATATTGACAGATAACGGACGAAGGAACATATCTGAAGATCACTTGACATTACGCCCAGGTCAGCTTAAAATTTAAAATCAGACCTTATAAACATGGAGTGCATCGAAAAGTTTTCATCTTAAATATCAATCGGTTTATTCTTATATTTGTTTTATTTAATGTGACTAATATCTCATTTTCAACGATCAAATGTTTCAATTGTCCCCGACAAGCAATCGTGACAGGAAAGCCTGTACAGAATTCTTGACTTGTCTGCAACGTGGTTCGTTGGCAGGAATCGTGCTATCCATTGCGGGAGAGGGATATGAGTGTGTAAGTTATGCAGATGGAACAAGTCATTGATATTGTAGATACAACTACTTTCAGATGTACGGCGTAATATTCAGGTACAGCGTAATATTCAGGTACGGCGTAATATTCAGGTACGGCGTAATATTCAGGTACGGCGTAATATTCAGTGCAATGGAAGTTTTAGAGCCAATACATACAAATCGCACAGTGCACTTTGGGTGATTTGCCAGACTCAGTTGCTTCAGGAATTTTATAGTATGAGAAGGTGACGAAGTTCTGTAGTTGATGATGAGTTGATCGATATTGTGGAAGACTTTATCTAGTGCAAAGGAACTGAAGGGAAGATATTGGTACTACAGTATTACCATGACCTGCATCAATATATTACTTATGGTAAACATAATTGCCTGTACATGCATACATACATACATACGTATACAAACATACATACATATATACATGATGACTGAAATGAGGGCACATAGACAAATTAGACGAATTACGCAAATATATTTCTTGTATAGTTACATAACATAATGAAAACTGAATATAAGAATATTTAAATATATTCTTTCATTATTGTTATCGGTACTTCATTTTTATTGGGCAAAACTGCTACTTTTATCAAAAATTTGCGCAGATATGGCACAAGATTAATGACGTGCATTTCAAAGTTTTTATTGTTTGACATGAACTTAATTGTTTCCATTCAGAACAGTTTGTCTTCCTAGAAACACGGTATTTTCATTGAAAAAAATATGATTTTACTTTATGGGACAATGCGAAATAATATCTATTTAGTATCGCAGATCAAAGTTAAACGGCCTGACTTTAAATGTTTCGAATTGGATTAAAAATACAAGGCGGCAGAAATGAAATGTTAACAATGATAATCACATTCCTAGAATGTTAAATGTGACTGAATGAGACAGATGTAAGATTAAAACAAAATGACTTTGATGAATAGGTGGTGACACACACACAAAAATCATGCAAATGTAACAAATATGAAGAGAATATACAACCTTAGAGAAATCCATTTTCATATCTGCCAAATAAATTACCCAATTCATCGGTGTAAAACAAACCTTACGGCATACGATACAGAACATCAATCTTAATGAACTGATAGTAAGATATCAATGACATTCTAGCTTTAATTACAAAGGGATTATGTAGATTTATTAGCTAAATAAGTTACAGTGTCACACCTTTCAAACTGAAATATATTCCTTGAATATAAAGACTGATTCAATATGCTATATCACACAATATAAGAAAATCCAGCATTTCTTGTTTGCGAATTTACTCTCAAAGTGAGAATATATATATACTGAAAGGAAACTAAGGGCCATTTTAATCAACTTAGCACATCCTTGTTTATTTTCCACTGACCTAAAAATTAATACGTCAAAATAGATAAAGATGATTATAACATGATATTATAACAACTCACGAGAAAAATATTAGCCTTGGATATTGCAAGTGTTTTGAGGACATCTGATCACTGTTATTCATGGAGTCACGTTCGTAGCTTTATCCAACATAAACAGCCATATAAGTAGTTTTTTTCTTTTAAAACAGTATAGCTTTTTTTACTATATTAACGAATCAACTGATAAATGCTGGAATTTCTCATTGCTGCGAAAACACTCATTAATTAAAAAAAATATAAGCATATCATTTACTGTATATGCTCGCGTATAAACCGATACCGAGTGCAAACTGCATAGAAGAAGATCGGCCGTCGCATAATGCGCTGGAAGATCTGGGTCTATGCAGTTTGTAAGGACTAATCAGTAGAACAAACAACAAAAATCCTGATCTGCCGCCGCAGTATGCGACGGCAGATCAGGGTCTGTGTTGTTCGCATTTGGACGCGGATTTAACGCGAGTATATACAATAAATGTATTTTTTTTACAAATGGGGAAATATAAAACAGCATTTGTTAATTCAGTTTTCTTCAAATTTATTCTTTGCAGATACGGTTGATCAGTGAAAACTAATAATAGCAGTAACATTTTTCTTGTTTGTTTTTATTAATTTATTTGCCTATTGATCAATAACATCAGTATATAATATAATAAGCTGGTTTATATTTAACCATATTTTATAAAGTATCTGGTTTATATTTAACCATATTTTATAAAGTATCTGGTTCGTTTTGTATATAATTATAAATTGATAATTTAAAATTGTGGTCAAGCACAGAGGAAAATTGATACTTTAATTTGCATCATGAAACATCGTTAAATAGTAATAATCTACGTCTGATGAAACATAATTGCCTGTACATACTTATATACATGATGACTGTGAAGAGGGCACAGAGACAAATTATGCACATACATTTCTTTGTATAGTTATAGTACCTAATGCAAAATAGATATAAGTATAGCTAAATATATACTGTCATTATTTTGTTTATAGATAATTCATTGTTATTGGACAAAACTGTTTCTTTAATCAGAACTTTGTATAAATGTAGCGCAAGATTAATGACGTGTATTTAATAGTTTTCATTGTTTGACATGAAATTTGGCCCTATGACCTAATTGTTTCTATTCTTAATAGTTGGTCTTCATAGAAACTAGGAATGTTCATTACAACAAACACTTTAGTATGTCAACGCATGGAATAATTTTAAATTGTTTCTATTTAGTATGCAGGATCAAAGTTAAATGGCTTGAATATGAAGTACCTCGACTTGCATTATAAATATAAGCAAGATGAAATGCAAACAATGATACTCCTAATACAAAAATTTTATATGTGTCTGAATGAGACAGACTTAAGATTAGAGGAAAATGACTTAAATGTAAAGGTGATGACACAAAATGTAACAAATTTAAAGACGACATTCAATCTTAAAGATCTGCATAATATATATGTGTCCAGTAACTGTGTCAGTGTAGTACACATCATACGGCATACGACAATATGCATCAATCTTAATGAACCGATGGTAACATATCATCCTGACCTTAATTGCTAATGCATGACATAAATTATTAGCCAGTTAAGTTACAATGCCACATGTTAAAGATTTAAATATTTTATTTTGCATATAAAGACTGATCCAATGGTATATATAAAGATATAAGAAAATCAAGCATTTCTTATTTGAGAGTTCATTCTCATGTGAAAATATATCTGATTCAATGGTCTATGGAAGAATATAACAAAAACTAGTATCCATTTTTGTTCTCCATTAGCCTGAAATATAACATGTCCTAATCAATACAGATTATTATAACATAATATTAGAACAGCTCGTGAGAAAATATATTACCGATTAATATTGCAAGTATTTTGAGGACATCCGATCACCGTTATCTGTAAGAGTAATTTTCATGGTGTTAGCCAACATATACAGCCAAGTAAGTATACTTTTTTTTTTTTTTTTTTTAAATTTATCTTTTAAAAAAAATACCATATTAATTGGATCAACTGATAAATGATTGATTTTCTCATCGCTTCGGAAACACTCAATAATTTAAAACAATAGGAATATAATTTAAAATGTATATTTTATAAATAAAAAAGCAATATTTGTTAATCCATCTTTGTTCAGCATTTGCTCTCTGAAAATCCGGTCAAACAACTAAAACGGTTTATAACTGCAACATGTCTGTTATGTCATTTTCATTAAATTCTTTTTATAGTGATCAATAGTATCAGTATATAATATCATTAGTTTTTTATGTTTCATCATTTCTTGTTACATGTACCTGGTTCGGGGTGTACGTATTCATAATGGGATACTTTAAACTTGTGTTAAATTGACATAAGAATTTATATTTTGATTTGCTTTGAAATCCTTTTTCTCTTTTAACTTTGTAATCGTCACAAAGACGGTTATTGAACAATAAAAACAAACAGAAAATATCTTGCACTTGTGGAAGTCCTCAAGGTATGATGACGTTATACAGTATTTCAAAATGATAAACTGACGTGTATGTGTCAAAACATACAAACCACATATACACATGCAGGAAATACAGTATTTCAAAATGGTAAACTGACGTTACGTGTCAAACGTATAACGCACATGTGCACATGCAGGTAATACAGTATTTCAAAAAGGTAAACTGACGTTTACGTCTCAAACGTATAACGCACATGTGCACATGCAGGTAATACATTATTTCAAAATGGTAAACTGACGTTTAAAAACAACCCACATATACACATGTAGGAAATACAGTATTTCAAAAAGGTAAACTGACGTTTACGTATCAAACGTATAACGCACATGTGCACATGCAGGTAATACAGTGCTTTTGGTATTTCATCCATTCGCTTCTTTGTTTTGATTCTTTCCGTTTATTTGCTTGCTTGTTTGTTGCCGGAAAAAAAAGTATTTTAAATGCAGATTTTAATTAATTTATTTACAAAATATCAACTAAACTGTGTAAAATACCCAGTTTTTATCAAACTTTCATTTTTAGTTTTAACTGAAGTCAATGTCGATTTAATTAAATTTAATGGTACTTTAAGTTAAATACCTTATAATCCTTTAGCAGTCTATTTTGATAATCATAAATTATGTAATTATATGCACAGGCAATTATTTAAAACTAATTGCATGCAAAACATTGATCAAGTTTAAAGTTTATCACGTCGCACCTATTTCGACAAGTTAATGCCAAAGTATATACTAATAATGCTTTTCTATGTTACATGAACCATAGCAACCATTTACTGTGTAGTAATCTTAAACCTGATCTAAAGCACGATTCAATGATATTAAAGACAAAGCAAAGGTATGAACGTGACAAACGTTTGTTGTCGTGATGCATAATAATGAATTACATAAAAAATCATTTATTTACAGACATGAAGAAATTATTCTTTTACGAAAACCAGAGAAACCTTGAAACAATAATTTTCATAACATATGCAGTCAACTACATTGGAAGAAAAATTTCTATAGAAATCAACCTACTGATTCAGATTTCGATTTATTCGTCAACTGCTCATTTATTTGGCTTTTAGGCAGATATCAGCCTGGTGAGTGATATCAGGTCCACTAGGATTTATTATTTTGCACGAGGATGTTTTGTGCAGTGACATTTCGATTGCAAGCATTTTAGACATGTGTACGTATCATTTAAATCAAAATATTGCTACTGTTATAAAAATACATTTTTAAATTCAACAGGATATCAGTTATGTTCATCCTTTATTCCTTCAAACACTTTCGCATTATCATCATGGATTCTCTTCAGGCATATATATATATATATATATATATATATATATATATATATATATATATATATATATATATATATATATATATATATTCAGCACCCATAGTTTCCGTCCTTTGTTCTCAGCCTGTAAGTAGGTGGGAACACTACGGTCCTCTGTACTATGAACAAATAATTACACAGCTCACCCCATCTTTGATTAATGTTACAAATTATTTCTGATCTGGCAACAACACAAAAAAGAAATTTAGTTCTCGATCCCAGGAACGAAGTAAATCGGTGTGTGCCAGACAGAGGGCTGTACCGAGCAGTTCAGGTTGAACATTTTGGGGACTTTTGGGACAGACAATACTGAAACAAATGGGGTCTTTGGGGACAAGAAATATTAAAAGGCAATATTAAAACTTGGGGGTCTTTACTGCAACACACACCCATACAGTTGTCTTATGGCAGTGCCCACTCCACCAATCCAGCGGGGAGGGGGGGGGGGGTGTGCACCTCCTATATTTATCTAGAAAGAATATTACAGAGATTTATATAAAATTGAAAAACATATTTATGAAGCATTCAAAGTTAGAATTAAGGCTATGCATGAGTATAACTGAAAGTCTATGTATGTATTTGGTTTCTTTAAAACTTAAGCTGCTATTCTAAAGGAATAAAACTTTATTATAGAGGCATATTCCTTGCTTAACATTAATAATAATAATAATAATAATAATAATAATTATTATTATTATTATTATTATTATTAAATCTTTTTTTAAAAAGATAATGGAGTCTTCGCTTGAATAATTGCAGTATTGATGAACAGTTTTTACTTTGCTATTATTTATTTATTTATTTATTTTTTTAACTATACAGCTTAAATTCCAAACAATTCATGTCACTTCTTACTGCATGGGGACCGTGTAGCCTAAAGCAATTATATTTGTGCTAGAATATATATTGCAGTGCACATTGATTAACAACAACAACAACAACAACGCCAGCGTCAACATTTGCATCATCAGCATCATCATGGCCATGATCCTCCTCTTCCTCAACAAGAACAATAGCAGTAATAATAATAATAATAATAATAATAATAATAATAATAATAATAATTCTGTTACTACTTTTATTACTCTAATAATGATAGCGGCAGCAACAACAACTACTATTTCTACGACAGATATTTCTATTTGTGACAATGTTCAAGGAAGAGCAAAGTTCTATTTGTGACAATGTTCAAGGAAGAGCAACTAGAATGGTAAAAAAGTTATAAATGGACACATTTATCCTGAGACGCAATCAAAGATTCTTGGACTTCTAACTTTGCTATAAAGAAGCGAAGAGATATAATTGAAGTGTAAAAAATGCAAGAAAGTGCGAATTAAACATAACTCTGTATGATGTTAGACACTTATAGTAACTGAAGTAAGTGGACACATTTCTATTAGGAGAGTTCTGAAATAATAATTAAAACAAATACATTCTGTCATAAAGTATAAATTATGCCTAACTATAAAATGCAGTCACTAGCTTCCAATAACTTTAAGATTTAAGAGCAGACTTAAAAAACTCTGCCTAGAATAAATTTTGAAAATCAGTACTAATTGTTATCAAATGATAAAAATGCAAACAATAATTTAAAATAATAAAAAGGGGAAACACGGTACGCAAGGAACAAACAAAAATTGATCTTTCTGCCAATATTAGATACTAATTAGTATATGAACAATAAATGGCGTGCTTCAGAAGCACATGTCGTCATTCAGAAGCTTTATATTTTCTCCGTCCGGTTGAATGAATGTGAACAAAAATATGTGTCTCAAACTGGTATTTGCGAAGAAAAGCTATAATTAGCTCACGCATCAAAGTGGCAAAGGTATCGAGCTGCTTTTCTCACGCATCAAAGTGGCAAAGATATCTAGCTGCTTATCTCACGCATCAAAGTGGCAAATATATCTAGCTGCTTATCGCACGCATTAAAGTGGCAAAAATATCTAGCTGCTTATCTCACGCATCAAAGTGGCAAAGATATCTAGCTGCTTATCTCACGCATTAAAGTGGCAAAGATATCTAGCTGTTTATCTCACGCATCAAAGTGGCAAAGATATCTAGCTGCTTATCCCACACATTAAAGTGGCAAAGATATCTAGCTGTTTATCTCACACATTAATGTGATAAAGATATCTAGTTGCTCATCTCACACATTAAAGTGAGAAAGATATCTAGCTGCTTATCTCACGCATCAAAGTGGCAAAGATATCTAGCTGCTTATCTCACACATGAAAGTCACAAGATATCTAGCTGTTTATCTCACATATCAAAGTGGCAAAGATATCTAGCTGCTTATCTCACACATTAAAGTAAAAATAAAGATATCTAGCTGCTTATCTCACACATTAAAGTGACAAAGATATCTAGCTGCTTATCTCACACATCAAAGTGGCGAAGATATCTAGCTGCTTATCTCACGCATTAAAGTAGCAAAGATATCTAGCTGCTTATCTATCACATCAAAGTGGCAAAGATATCTAGTTGCTAATCTCACACGTTAAAGTGACAAAGATATCTAGCTGCTTATCTCACGGTTGAATATCTACTCCGATACATATCTATACGAAATAGTTTCCACTCTAGAATGTTATATCTACTAGAAGAGCTATCTTGTGTTGCATATCCATGCAGTAAATACTGTTTTGATTCACATTGCCTTAAAAAGTCTCATTGCTACCGAAATACAAATGGTAATGAGAATTTAATAGAAGAGCAATTTATTTTAAACTTTTCATTGAAGTCAGTCTTCGTTAGTCTATATCTCATTTGCATAAATGGTAAGTCTCATCTTGTTTGTTTGTTTGTGTGTGTATGTGTGTTCTGTTTTAACTATCAATTCTATTCCCAACAACATTAAATAAAATGTACAAGAAATTAGCACCACGTATTATCAAATTTCTACTTTAGTCTTATCATCTGAAAAATTGGTCATTTTGTATTTCATCTATCTATCTGTTTGCAGTGTATTTTCAAATGGTATGACTGTTTCAAACTTTTGTCATATGTACCTCAGTCTATCACTTCCTACGCTACCTCAAAAGAGTCATCTAGCTAAAGTTTTGACCAATCGTCGTACGATGATCAATTCCCCAGGATGATTGATACAAATGGTGTGGATATTTTGTTACCAGTAATGCAAATAAGTAGGCAGACAATCCAGTAAGACGGTCTACCTCGCATACAATGGGGCTCTGGTCAATTTCTGTATTGCTTATTCTCCTGTTTCTGGATAAGATACCAATAGGGTGTTCTTGTAAACAATGGACGGAATTTACCGACAAACAGCTATATAAGATTATTTCAGCAGCCATACACAATGCAGAGTTGACGCATAGACACGTGCTCACTTTGAATGAATACCTCTTCAAGATCGGTGAGTAAAAGAAGTGAAATGGTATGAAGAATATTCAGAATCATCAATGTTTAAATTAGATGAAATTAACTTTTTAGCTTACTTGAAGTTGTGAGGCGGGATGACTGTCTTTGCGGTAAATTTATGTCAAATGGTAAATATATGACTCAATTAGAGTATTTTTCATCTCTTTTGTACTTTTATGAATATTAAAATAGAAATGTATTCACATTATTGTACTAGAAGAAAACGGAATCAAGCTGTTTACGTCCTCAAATTATCATTTAGTGGCGTCAAGGATTATACACATGTTGATCAAAGGTAATACACGCGACTCACTGAGTTGAAAAATAGTTTATCACATTGTGTTCGGCAAATGGGATTGGGCTACAAGTGATCACATTTTAGTTGGCAGTTATTCCTTTGTTAGTCTATAATGATGTAAATAATTGCAAGCGACAGTATCATATTTACATACAAAATTTCGTACTTGTACAGGCAAAGAACAAAAACAAACCTTAAAGCTAATGAAAAACAAAGTCAGTGAGTAACATGTGTAAAGGCAGAGTCGAAATGGAGATCACAGAGATAAATTTAGAAGGCTGGAAATAAAAAGCAGGCTGGAAATAAAAAACAGACTGGAGATAAAAAAAACATTTAGTTACATAAAAGCATGATTTTTTTAATGAAAAAGAAGTCCAACACTTTATTTCAATAACCTTTGTAACAAAGTTGATTGCGTAATTTGATTTGACAAATGTCTAAATGATTATTTTTGTTCACATGAATATATTAAGTATTTGTATCGCCTTTGGCGAATATATGCCCTCATGTCAAAAGAATCTAAGGACGGTTAAAGATCCATACGCAAATCTCAGAAAGTGTAAACCATAAATTTTTTGAGGCAGTTTACGCCACTGGCCTAGTTTGATGCGATGTTGAGTTACTTACGCGAGACATAGGCAAGCCAAGGAGATTACTGTGTCTTCATTATGGTCATCTAACCCTGCTCAACTCTATCCAACTAAGAGTGAAGGCGATTTACGAGTAGAAATGGGTTCAACTTGTTTTCGCCTTTTTTGTGATCGTTGCAGGAGATTACATTGGTTTATTGCAGAATTCTTCCAGAAGCGACAGATTTGCTCAACAGCAGGTGTTATCGTTATGCAGTTACACACTGACACAAGTAGTATACGAAGGGACAATGCTGGAAAAATCCAATTTGTACAATTATAAATCACGAATCCCTATGTGAGGATATTTCTGGATCATTCATATTTTGTAAAACACCACCATGTCCCTGGCACGAAGTATACATAGTGCTGTTTGCACACTGATATGCAAAACCTGTGTAAAACAGACCAGTTATTTTGTTGCAATTTGAAATCTGGTATCTAAGTACGTGAACATGTCTGGACCACTCATATTTTTTACAAACAAAAATATCCCCAAGTCCCTGGATCCTAGTATACAATGATATGCATCACCAGTCACATTTTTATACATTAACATCCCATCCTGCGGTCGGTCAGGTACACCCAAACTCCAGAGATGGCTACCCCCAGGATTAACAAATCACATAGTGCAGATGGGCTTTTGAAAATATTTGTGAGAAAAGTAAAAATTTAAATTTTTAAATACAATTGCAAAGATAATAAAATATATTGAATATATTCTAGTTAAATAAAATAAAATTAGTGAAATTTATTTTTTTGAAATTGTTCTTCCTTTAAGTAAATCAAAATGAAGATATATATAATCAATGAAACAATAGTACAACCAGCTTTATAACAAAAATAACAGCTTCTTTAATACGTCATCAAACAAGTAAAGAATTGATGATTAACCAAAATGTAAAAAGAATTGTTTCTAAAAGACATCGAGATTCATTTAAGAGAAAATTAAATGAGTACAGATATTACTAAGATTTGTATGTATTTTTCAATGACATTTGGGGACAATTATCAGTAGCAAAACTCGACAACTTGGTTCTTTAAAAGTGTAACTAATCGACTTTGGGAAAAAATAGAACCAGGTGGTAGAGTGAGTTAAGTAAAACATTTTCATAAGGTTTTTCAATATATTTGAACAGATTTCAAATTGATGATGTCATTTAACGTTTATTCGATATTTCGCATTCGAAATTTTAACAGGAGATAAGCGAAAGTACAAAATGGATGTTGGACAGAATTTAACCCGACCTTTGTTTCACCGAATAACTAAAGCTTTCCTCCTTAAATTGAGATTTATAAATATCTTTTTGTTGCCCTTTTGATACATTTCATACTGATCTTGCAACAGACACTGTATATTGAAAGAAATTCTCTTATCCTTGATTCAGTTTGCTGGAATCGTCATATGTTCTCTGAGCAATTGGAAAGTTTTCATTATAATGGGATATTCCTGAACTTTACGTTTTTTCTATATCCAAGTTATGACAAAATAGCTTCAACACACCCTGTTTTTCTACTTACCCTAGCGTTCAGAAGAATAGCACGATATTAGTAAGTACTAATGTACGATATTAGTAAGTACTAATGTACGATATTAGTAAGTACTAATGCACGATATTACTAAGTACTAATGCACGATATTAATAAGTACTAATGCACGATATTAATAAGTACTAATGCACGATAATGTAATATCTCAATTTATAAAGGAGAATTTTAGTGACATTTGAGCGACATTTTCTTGATAGTAGATGTGTCCAAAAGTCAGTGTGCTTTGAAACTTATATGCGAATTCTTCTCAATTAATAGGAATAGATGAATCACTGGCAACGACTTCAGCATGGACCTACCATCAGCATTACGCAGCTTTTCAGAAACTGAAAATTGATACAGCTTCAGATATGGAGGCAGGATCCATCATTGATTTTGCAACGACAGAATTGACCAGAAGGTAGGTTTATTTATACTGTAAACTGACCTGTTTTCGAAGCTACGAAATTTCGTAATATCAAAAAGCATGAATGATTTAGCGGCTAAGGAATTGACCAGAGCGTATGTTTATTCGTACTGTAAACCAGCTCGTTTTTTCAAGCGACCAAATTTGGTGATGTCTCCCCATCAAACAATTACGCGGAAATGTAATTCAGCGGATCAATCACTACACTATATATAGAATATCTAAGCTTTGTAATTTGCGGAATTAAAATTTCGCGAATGAGATCGTCCAGTGATATTGCGAAAACATATAGTTGGCGAATAAAATAGGCTAACAGTAGTTCTTTTAAATGCTTTACATAGGAATAATGTAACATGTCATCCTGCCCTTCCTTGCACGCATCCGGTGCATACATACACGTATGTGTGATTACATTCCTGATGTTGTGTACCCTATTGCCGAGATACAGAGAGATGGGGAAGGGGCGTGTTTGCTTGTGTTTTATCTGTTCTAAATATATTCAGAAATTTACACATTTGTCGTTGCGACGGTGCTGTCGAGTAAGAAACTTCCAGAATATATTCATGTTTCTGGTTCATACTTAAAATGAGTCGTGGAAAAAGAAACACATTTTAACTGACATGAGAGCATAAAGTGATATGGGTGATATGCACATTTCCAATTCATTGAAAGAAAGATAATATTTTGCTTGTAACTGTTTGCCATCAAAATCTTATCTTTGTGCTTAAAAAAAAAAACATTTTCGCAATGTTCTATATAATACATGCGAAAAAGGGATATTTAAAACTGATTCAAGCATTTTGTTGCAAAGGTAAAGATACAGATTTGGAAATGGAGAGACAGGTAGGAAACCATAGCTAGAAAGTCATATAGATTTTTTAAAGTGCGCAGATACATTTTACTAATAAACTCTACAGATAGTCTCAGCCTGCCAAGACTGGAGCTTTATGGGGATTTTGCAGATATCAAATGGGGGAAAAATATAAATCTCTGCCCCTTGCAGATTGTTTACATCAAGCAGATACATATAGGTTTCATTCCATGAGTAAGTGTTGACATCATCGACATTATTACGTCATAATATGCATGACAACAAAGACACAGTGAGAGTTGAAAGCGCTTAGGTTAGCTATTGTTCGTTGTCATTTTTTTACATTTATCTTAATCAATCTTTGACACACGTGATCCAATGCTGATTCAGTTCACTTGAAAGGACTATTACTCGCTATTCGTTTCTTTATATATATATATATATATATATATATATATATATATATATATATATATATATATATATATATATAATTATATATATGTTTAAACAAAAAAAAAGAGTAGATGTATTAATGCAGTCATGCTTGTTCTTATTCAGTATACACTGGATGATATAATAGAATGGACAGTATTTATTTCCATTATCTCCAGTCTTTCGAAATTCTTTCTTATCTACTCATCGCTATTGCTTGTGCCGAGGTATTTTTAGCCTAAATTGGAATTCTTAATAGTAATACATTGTTCCGATGGTGAAATATTATTGAAAAAAAATCTTCTCATCAGTTTCCTAATCTGTTTGGTGTCTTAAATAGAGGAAAGATTTTAAACTCTCTTGATTTCGGTTGTTTAATTATTTATTTATTTATCTATTTATTTATTTATCTTTCAGGCACAAATTGGTAAATGCTGATTTGACTTACAAATATGCATGCAGACCAATGTTAATGAAACTAAGTCGACATTTATGTACTGTGTTTTATCTGGTTTCCTATTTTAAATTCAGTTCCCCACCAAGTAGGTTGTAACATATATGTGATCATTATGAAGCAATCGTGAATCTGCGTATTAAACACTTTAATATGTCTATCGAATTATCATTTAAATTATCTTCCCTTTACATTTCGTCAAAATTGCCAACTTATTCCGTCACCTAGTGTGCCTATAGCCTAAGATAAAAGTCAGTTTCGTGTAATGTAATTTGGAAGGATGATTGACGGTATAGAAAAAGACCCCCCCCCCTCTCTCTCTCTCTCTCTCTCTCTCTCTCTCTCTCTCTCTCTCTCTCTCTCTCTCTCTCCGATATATAGTAATCATCGCTATTATGTCTTCCTTCTAAGATGTTTAGCAAATGGATATTGAATGCGCAACATCAAAAATGTATAGTACGTGCATTTCACGTTATATTTGAACTTTATATATTGGCTAGTGCACACTGTAGTAAAAAATAATTTATACTGTATTAAAATATCCTTTATGGTTACTAGGTTAGCGCGTCGATGTACACTAAACTTTCGTCTTTACATTGAAATTAAAGGTCTCCTCCAAAACCAATCTACCACTAAAAGAGATAATGGAACCAACCGCAATGACTATAAAAAACACGACCAAGACATAATATATCTATAGCTATATTAGTGTCATCTTTTGCATCACATGACTGGAAATCTGAAATTTCAAGTTATAGGAAAGTATGAGTGTGTGGGTGTGGGTGACGTCATATTTAAATACATTAACATTTTTTAACGGATTATTGGAGGTCGGAATCACGATATAATCTATAGCACGTTTAGTCTGATGCGATATGAATGCATATTTCCAATCTCAGATATACCTCTACATTTTGGCACATACATATTTAAATATAAGCAACGTAACAGTAACATTTAGTGCTTTCCAAAATGTAATAACATCTTTCCCTGTTGATGTATTTGCAAAGTGCTGAAAGGACCCTCTACATAGTATGATTTGGAATGTAGGGTATATCCTACTGTAATCGGTTATTAACTCTGTCTCATTTTCGATACATTCAGAACACCAGCAGAAATAGTTTCGTCTGTTTTTTGTCGATAGATTGAGAACACCAACAGAAATTACTTCGTCTGTTTGTCGATCGATTGAGAACACCAGCAGAAATAATATACAAATAAAAATCATGTATGTGAACAATTTCACAATCAAAATTCTCACGCATGTCTAATTCATTTAGCTCACATATCGTCGTTGTGGTTAGAACCCTCAGGTGCTATAAACATGTATAATAAAGTAATATATCTTTACTCTTTTCTACAAAGATAAAATTCGGACTCAATGAAACATCAAACAAATATTTTTATTTTCAATTCACTTACATTATATTATTCTCTGCATTTAAGTTTCAAAGCGCCCATTGAACAACTTGGAGCCTGTACGAGAATTGTTGAAATCTGGCACAAGTTGATAAGCTCAAGATGTAGACCTAGGACTGTCCAATGTATTCCCGGAGAACGATATAGGAGGTTGACGGGGGAATGCAACAATCTAAAGTTTCCACTGTGGGGAATGGCGAACAGAGCGGAGAGGAGATTTTTACCACCAGCATACCTGGACGGTAAAACCCTTTAAATATAAACAAAAATTTATACATATTACTGCTGCTGCTGCTTCTGCTAATAATAATAATAATAATAATAATAATAATAATAATAATAATAATAAAGAGACAAATAAAAAAATATATATTATTAGTATTATTATTGTTAATATTATCTTAATAGTGTTTTGGTTGGTCTTTGATTGTGAGATCCGGCCGCTTACTGTGGCCTTAGATCGCACTGACCTCCCTCAGTAGTATGGATGTTTCTAGGATTGCAGCTTTCTGTAGTAAGTCTGACTTAAGTTTCGCTCATAGTTTCTTCAGGCCGTCCGAAGGTCTATGGGTATTGTTCTAAATGGTTCCATTAAAATTGGCAGATTTTCTAAATTCTCTGGAAATGTCACCACATTCGTTACTTTCTCTTGTTGTTGTCCTCGTGCGACGTAAAGGTCCCATGGTGCTGTTATAACTGATATGCAGTCAGGCTTCTCTCCTTGTGAACCATCAAAATGTCTTGCCTCGTATGTGGTTGGTCTGGATTTTGGAAACCCAAATGATTTTCGCTGTGCTGTTCTCAATCATGATCATATAATTTGTTTAAGAACTAAAGCATATATTTCTAAGATGACTGCAAGACTGTCCTGCCGATTTGTTTTACTCGCACTGAGCTAGCTTCTGCATTCACTAATTAGATGATTAACTATCTCATCCACACTCATTCTGCGCAGTGGTAGATGTCTTGTTTTGTACAGTTGCTGTCTCTTTGATGATCAAGAATGTGTGGACCTGTGCTGTCATACCAGTTCTTCTGTTTCTTTAATTTCTTTCTTTCTTTAGTTTTCGCATTTGAAGCCCTCGTCTATCTTTGGTTCTGCTTGTAAACTGTAAATTGTTATTTGATGATATTTTGGCCTAACCAGTATATTGCCATGAATACTAAGTTCCATTCTTCAAGACATTATAGTTTTGTGACGATTCATGATGAGCTTCTGTCTATAACAACTAGCCCCAGAAATTCAAGAATCCACCAGAGTGTATTACGTCATAGGCTTTCTTGTACTCCGTCAAGCACATGTTTTGTTTCCACCTTCATCATTTCCGAGGTTCCAACCTATTGATTAGCAGTCGATCCTTTGTATCTCCCAACTTTCAGACGTAAATGTACAGCCCTTATTTTCTGCTAAGTGGTCATACATCTTTACCATATAATTCCAGATAGAATTTTCAATGCCTACAATTGCACACCGTTGGGCATCTCTGCTTGCCTGTCATCATCCGGACAGAGCGAAATTGTATTGTTCATGTTGGACTAGTGTCTGATTTTATGCAATACCGAAGTTAAGCTTGTAATCTATTATGGTTGCTTGTAAATCTATTTGGCTAGAATCTCCGAACCTCGTCTGGGCTGGGGACATGCCAGTTTAAATTTTTCGTTACTGTTTTCTTAGAGTTTTTGCTGTTTTGACGGTATGTTCTCTCTGGTCAATATCCCTGAGTTCATTTGTAACATTCTTTACACACTGTGCTTTGTCCTTGTGTTTAGACGGTTTGCCCCAAATGTTATTTCAGAATATTATGGCTTCCATCTGTTCGGGCATGGAATGGAATTGCATTCCCTTCTCCTCTTCCTTCTTTTTCCAAGTACCGCCATCACCAACACCACTACCACTACTGTATGTTTCTTTTTAAAGGTGTATCCATACCCCGCCAATTAAGTGTGAAGGGACATCCTCTCCCCAGTGCCCGGATGGTCAGCAATATTGTTCACAGACAAGATCCGTGCTGCCCTCTAAGGGAAAGGGACCTCAGTTTATACGTAATGCAATGGGGCCAGATGGTTGACCACGATATCGTGGATACCGCTGGATTGAAAGGTATGTTGTCTTATCCGAGTGTAAAGTTTTCCCAACTGTATGAGAGTAGACGCAGATCTGCCTTAGCATTATAGAAGGACATATCTGGGTCTACGCTGTTCACATTTTAGACCGCGCTAATCACATGTAGATACATTATCTTGTAAACAATATCTTTAAGACAGTCCAGTTGAAGGTGTGCGCTTCAGAAACTTGGGACCAATTCAATGCAGGACCACATAGCACAGTGATCTGTCTTCTACAGAAAATTGAAAAAAAATAGCTGGGATTCGACCGCATTCGTGTTTAACACTTGTCCTCCACCCCCTCCCAAAAATAGAAACAAACAAAACAAAACATAATATAGTTAACTTAAATTATAGCCTCAGTAATTTAATGTAAAAATAATTTCAGTTTCATTCACCGAAGACTTTTAGGAAGACACGTAAGCAACGTGTATGATTGGCCTTATTGTGTGATTCCGTCAAGTAGTCAGTATATTTGAGTTGACAATAATATGATATGTGGTATATCTAGGATAAGAACATACCGTCATCTAATAATATATATATACAGAGAGAGAGAAAGGGAAAGATAGAGAGGGAAAGAGACTTTTTCCTCATAACGTCGAAAAACTCTCACGCATAACCTTTATTAATTCATTAAACGTGTTACCAAAACTTGACTATATCAGTCATTACAAAATGTAACTCACTGAAGCGACGTTTATCGGCATATTCCTATTTACACGTGTCTCACCTTATATGTAGTTCCACATTATGAATTTGCCAGGAGCACACAAAATTGAAATTTGAGAACATATTAAACAATACAGTCGTATATATCGCCAATGGGATAATTTTTGGGGGACAATACCTTTGTTTTCGGGTATGAAGATAATATAGTATGCGTTGAAGATCATGGTTCAATATTTGGGAAAATTTTGATTTATGTGTTTGTTTTTGCTATGTTATAGCGGATGGATCTAGTAGGCAGTCCATGGTGAATAAAAATGTTTTTGACACGCTCTTGAAGTCTCTGTTGAGAATAGAAATTGATTCGAATAAAGATTGTAAATTTATTATATGTGATGTTTTTAATGCATGAACGTTAACACGCCCAGATTTTGTTGTTGATGACAATAGTCGAGATATGTATACATTTACCCGACGAGTATATTGTTGATGATTATAATATTAAATTGCTTGTTTCACAAGATACTGTACAGCCAGACTCTAATGGAATTCGATTACTTGACTTTTGCAAGCAAACTGGTTTATGTATAATGAACGAGCGTGTAGGTAATAATAAGAATATCGGGCAGTATAAGTATGTTGGACACGGTGGATGTAGTATAATAGATTATGTTATTTCACCTCAGTCCATTTTCAGTAATATACTGATATTTGATGTTAGTTAAGAATGAATATAAATCAAAAGTAAGTGAAGATTCTGTAATAGAGCAGATATAAACTATTAACGAAAAATTACTTGAGAATTGTGACGCTGGCATTCTTAAAAGTTGTTTGTCGACACTATATGATATTTTTCACAATGTTTGTTTGCCATTCTTTAAGAGATTAAAAAATGTCACGATAAAGTGCGGGAGAATATGATGAGAACAAATATATTCCTTGGTTTAATGATACATGTGAAGAAAAACGGTTAATTTTTATGAGTAAATAGAATCATTATCGAATTGTGAAAACACTAGAAGAAGAAAAAATAATAATGACAAGTGCAAGATCAGATTATAGCAAAAGTCTACGATAATACTGGCATGAATGTGATAAACTGATAACATTAGAATTTGATGAAGTGAAATATAATGATGCAGGGTTGTACTGGAAAATTTTAAAAGATGCTGCGAATCCTAAACCCTCAAATATTACAATGGATACGTTTGAAAAATACTTTAAAGCTGTAAACAATTCTAATGATCACTTTTTTATATACCAGATGAAGATGTTTTACATTTTAATCAAAGATATATAAAGGGAGAGTTTAATATCATGTTTAATGAACTAAATAAAGATATTTCCCTTCAAGAGGTAGAAAAGGTTTTGAATCAAATAAAATCATGCCGCAGTGCCGGTCCAGATATGATTATCAATGAGTTTCTTTACTATGGTAAAGGTATACTTTTAAACACATCTGTGATTTAGTTAATCCTGTATTTAAAATGTGTAACGTTACAGAAATGTGGTCTGAAGGTTTAGTTATATCGTTGCATAAATATGACCACTTACATGATGTCAATAATTAAAGAGGTATAACACTTCTGAATTGCGTAGGTAAATTATTCACACGTATACTTAATAACAGACTTAATGACTGTGCAGAAACCTATCATGTCTTTGTCGAATCACAAGCAGGATTTAGAAACAAATACGAGTACAGCTGACAATTTTTCTTTACATAGGCTTATCTCACATATTATTAATTAAGGTAAAAAATTGTTTTCTGCGTTTATTGATTTCACCCAAGCGTTGGATTACATAGTAAAGGATAATGTATGGTATAAATTGATAAGGCTTGGTTTAAGGGGAAATATTCTAGATATAATTAAATTGATGTACAGCAATGTAAAGTCAAGAGTTAGATATGATAATATGTTAAGTGATGAATTCTCTTATATTCTTGGTGTCCGGCAAGTGAATGCTTATCACCATTTCTTTTTCCAGTGTTTGTAAATGCTTTAGAGGAAACGTTTGCCATGCATGGTATTGAGGGTATTGATATTGGCATGTTACACCTTGTTATTATTTTATACGCAGATGACATTATCATCTTTTCAGGCCGGGCTAAAATATTTAAAAGATTATTGTGCTAAGTGGAACTTGTGGTTAACACCTCAGAAAGAAAAGTTATATAATTTTTAGAAAAATGTCGTATTTGAAATATGAAATTCACTTACGGTGATTAAAAACAAGAAAATATAAGCAAGTTCATGTATCTTGGACTTCTTAAGATATCTGGTGGTTCCTTTACCAAGCCATAGACAACATTGGCAGGGCAAGCTAAAAAAAAAGCGATATTTTTCCTCGAAAAATAAATGTATAAATTTACATCTTTGAAAACCAGTAATGTCATGAATCTTTTTGACAGACGAATAAAATCTATCTAAACTTATTGTTGCCAGCTTTGGGGCTTTATTCATGCTAAGTGCATTGAAAGAGTGCACTTATATTTTTGCAAACAGATATTAGTGGTGACGAAGGCAACACAAAATGATTTTATGTATCGGGAGTTAGGGTGTACAACAATTATAGTAAATAGACTTTTTATTACATTCTGAGGTATTGGTTTAAGATATTAGACGCAAAGAGGACAGATATATTTAATAAAGTAAATGGGACATATTTATTTAAAGATTTATTGTCAAGATTAGGATTATGTGAAGTTTGGGGTAATTAAGGGGTCGGTGACACTGACATATTTTGTTATAGATTTTTAAAATAAGGCCAATCGGACACTTTTTAAAAAATTGGATAGATCGTCTTAAAAACGAGCATTATTTTATGTAAATATTGCAAATTTCTGAACAAAACTTTACCTTGACAGAATCTATTCTTTGAAAAACAGAAAGGCAATTGCTAAATTTAGAGTATCCTCTCAGAGACTTGAAGCCGGTAGATGGGTGAGATCGTGTAAACCAATTCATGATAGACTTTATTCTATTTTTATACTCTCGTTGAAGATAAATATGTTGTAATTGAATGTTTATTGCATAAAGATCTAACAGCCAAATATATAGATACATATTTTAGAAAAAACTAAATATGTTTTAATTTCTAGAACATATGAATACCCAGAATGCTGTATTTTTTTTAATAATTTAGCTATTTACATTTACAAAGCTTTTAAGCATAGAAATAGCGTCAAATATTGAGTTATCTTGTAAATATTTTGTAGTGACCATTGCTTAAATATGATTTTGAATTACATAACATCTGATTTTATCTTCAAATTATTACCCTTAATAATGCAGCTACCTCTTTCTCATAAGGGAGATATTTTCTGAATTAATCTGCTTGTTTGCATTGTATAGATCTGCATCTTCAGGCATACGTAATTTCGTATGTTACTGTGTTTTCTTTGTATATTGTACACTATAGATGATGATACCTTGTTGTTTATTGTACTATCCGCCATTCAATTCAGTTAATTTAAAATGTATCCACAGTCCGTTTGAGTTATCGGTATGAATAAAGATTCTCTTATCACGATCGATGAGTATTACAAAGAGAGGTCCCGATATAATCGTATCTTGACACATATATTGTGCCTGTGTCCCGATATAATCGTATCTTGACACATATATTGTGCCTGTGTCCTGATATAATCGTATCTTGACACATATATTGTGCCTGTGTCTCGATATAATCGTATCTTGACACATATATTGTGCCTGTGTCTCGATATAATCGTATCTTGACACATATATTTTGCCTGTGTCCCGATATAATCGTATCTTGACACATGTATTGTTACTGTGTCTATACGAATAACGTATAATGGGTTTGACAATATCGTCTCAACTTATTACTATCTATCCACTCGCTCTCCAATCATTCATATAGACGTATAGTATATTTTATCGTTACAAGTAGCCACTATACAGTCGTATATCTCAACTGATATCACGATTGATGCGTACCTCATACAGAAGTCGCGATATTGTGCCAGTTTCTATACGAGTAACGTATAATGGGTTTGACAGTATTGGCACAACTTATTATTATTGCTCTCCAATCATTCAAATAAATATATAATGTATTTTATCGTTACAAGTAGCCTATATATGACAAATAAATGTTTGGTGTATTTTATCTTTAAAACTAGCCAATATATGACAAATAAGTGTTTAGTGTATTTTATCGTTAAAACTAGTCAATATATCACAAAAATTGAACTAAAATTATGCAATATAAAATTGGGCCTGCAAATCCAGCAACTTCATTCACTTTCAAACGTCAAATATTTTATGCTGTAATATACTTTAACATCTTACTTTAATGCAGTGTAAAATGACAATGGTTTAATCCTGTTATGTATCGTGGGTATCGCGATATAAGGGTAGCAATACGATCGTTGTATCGTTACTTCTCTGATTAACAAATGCAAGAATCAGTATATCGCTTGAATTACAGGACATTTAAACTACACGCACTTTAGAAGTTATCAACATTCTGAGGTGTAGAGCGTTGGATGATAATGGAGTTTCGCTTTTTCAAAAGAATTGGAACACTAGAAACCCTGTCTAATAATGGTAAATTCTGATAATAGAATTGGGGTTTTTGAAAGTCATACTATGGTTGAAATCAAGAGTTTGGAGTATGATGGATAGATTTCAAAAGAAACAACTCATATCACAGACGGAGGGCAATATTACATCTAATTACTGTCCGAACGTTTTAAGGGGAATAAAATAAACTCCAACTATGTACATGCAATTGATAATTGTGTGATTCGCCAATATTTAAATGTCTTTAACATCAAAGTACAAACAAAAAATTCATACGAAATGTTGTTCGTCTTCTGTAGAGTATTTTAGTATACCCTTACGACTGTTTAAGTGAAATATATATGAAAAGAAAGAAGAAAATAAACCAACATGTTCCAGGAATTATACAAACATTATTATTATTTTGAAACTTTATTTTCTTGAAAGACCATCTACAAAAATCACCGTTCCACAGGTAATTGGGCGGCATTAGTTCCTCATTTGCATATTTTAAAAGAATTGATTAAATTATCTCCATCTCTCAAATTTCGCAACTAAGCATATGTTTGCATTCCAAGTTTTGTGGCTTGCATAATACAAATAAAAGTTTACAATATATGGTTTTCTCAGACATGAAATTTAGGTGGAAATCTAATATATAACAGAAATGTTATTTCGATTATGAACTGTCAGCTACTTATATATATTGTTGCACTTAGCGTTGCGACTTGGTTGATCTGTCTAGGGAGAGGGGGGCAGTCTGTGTGCCTCTTTTCCTCTATGATGTTCAGGACATGACAATTTGTTCAATTAGGGGGGACACCGGCAGTTTCAGGTGGAAGATGTCCCATATACTCGCTCAAGGTTTGTCAATGTACATATATATTCTAAATTAACAAACATATATATGTGAATATATATATATATATATATATATATATATATATATATATATATATTGAAAATTAACAATATAATTTGGTTTTGTATATGTGTAATTACTTGACCAATTAAACAAAAATATTTCAAAAAATAAATTTTTAAATTACTTTTTAAAATATAGTTCTCAAGGTTTCATATATAATACTTTCCAATAAAGCACAAACAGTGTGTTGTTATAAGTAAAACAATACTTTAAGCCGTTTTCCTTTTTTGAGGGTGTAACAGCTGAAACTAATTCGGATGACGGAAAACTGCACCGTTGTCTACATATGAAACAATTATCAAATTTAGTTACAACGACCGCATGTGTCATTTCTGTGAATTATATTTCATCCCTCTTTTCCAGGGGCAGGCGACTCCTCTATTATGTGCTGTAATATTTCTGAGAAACTGTTGGAACAAAGGTTTGTCTACTTACCTCACAACCTTAATATATTCATACATATGTTATTAGACAATTATCAAATTAGTAATGAAGTATGCAATTGCACGTCTATAGGAATAAAATAGTTTACAATCTGTGAAGAAAGTCACAGTGCTGAAATTGTTTGTCTCATTGGTGCCACAGTTTTAGGCAATACTGTCCCTAATCGTCTTATATTTTTAATTTGGTAAATATTGGTTGACTGTCACAAATCGTCTTTGGCCTTTAATTTTGGTAAATATTGGTTGACTGTCACACATAGTCTTTGGCCTTTAATTGGGTAAATATTAGTTGACTGTCACACATCGTCTTTGACCTTTAATTTGGTAAAATTGGTTGACTGTCACAAATCGTCTTTGACCTTTAATTTGGTAAAATTGGTTGACTGTCACACATCGTCTTTGGACTTTAATTTGGTAAATATTGGTTGACTGTCACAAATCGTCTTTGACCTTTAACTTGGTAAATATTGGTTCAGACACTTTGGATTTGACAATAAAGAGAATTGTCATGATACTAGTAAGGGGATTCTAGAATTTGAACAGGTATGGTAAATTGTATTTTCTATTTACAGTACGACGTCGAACAATATTTCACTCAAATGAGCTTGTCGCTTTTAAAATTTTCGTACACTTTTTGTTACTGTGGTTAACTCTGAAATAATTATATTGTGTTTTAACAAAATATCGTCACTGTTAAGCTGTGTTTGAAACTTTTGGCGTACTGTCCAACCTTTCTTCAGGATCAAGATTCTGTCTGAATATCAGATTCATATAACTCATCAAAATGATATCATTTTTTTTCATTCGTAACTGCTCATACCCCCTTTACCTGTCTGTGTACATCGCCATAAAGATGGATCGTCACCCATGTGATAGCTTAAACGTTGAAATTAATTATGAGGTCGCTTCCATAGAAGATTTGTGATAAATGCTGATCTTACTTGGATATCAAACAACTGAGTTTTATTCCGGTTAATTTGAAAATACAATCTTAGAAAGGCGAATGTGTCCATTAGGTGTCGCGTTTATGATCTGTGACTTTAAAGGTCGCGATAAAAGCGTTTCTCTGTACTCATACGTTTGGTGATATTTGTAGACGTCTGTTTGAATCTATATATATATCTCTGTTGACCCCTGTATCGATTTAATTATTTTTTAAATATTCCCTCCTTTTGTTTCCAGACCTGAATGTTTTCCGATTCATATTCCGAAAGGTGACTTGCGTTTCCCAAACGACTGTATGAACTTTGTACGGAATCTACCTGCAAAAGATGATTTGTGCAGATTTGGTAAGACGAAGCAAAAGTATTGACTATTCACGTGCTGATGCCGACAATATTGTGTCATGTAACTTGCCAGCTGAACATACACAGAATATTTCTTCTTTTCTCTCTCTCTCTCTCTCTCTCTCTCTCTCTCTCTCTCTCTCTCTCTCTCTCTCTCTCTCTCTCTTTAAAGCGCATTACATGGAACTACCATTAAAGACTTTCTGCAAAAATGCCTGGCATTTCTATACCTTTACTAATATACGGTCGAGGTGACAGATCAGAGAATTGATCTGAGGCTGAGACAACATTTTAGTACTATATTTCTATCAACGCCATCAAATTGCATTAATTTACCCTATCGACTTACGTACAACGCGTGCACACCGGCAAACAGAACACGTGCCGAACCTAGTATCAAAAATTGTTCTCAGTGTTTATTCACGAGTGTCAGTACAGAGTTTTATATGTCGTTTATTAGATACGGATATTTCTAGACTGTTTTTATTTCTTGAAGTAAAGGATTACTTCCTTATTGGATTGTCATTCTTAGCGTCATATAAGAAAAGTTTACTGTAATAGGAACATTATATACCCAGCAAACAATAAGTAAATAGAACGGTATGCCCGACAGTATTGAACTGTTTATATTAGATTATTACAAGAAAAAGGTTTACTATAGCAGGAGAATGGTGTTCCCAGCAATGTGATGTAAAGAGAGCAGTGTACCCGACAAAAATCCATTTTTCTATTTGTATTGATGATATAATGTCCTCTTTCCGCTTGCGTGGGTTGGAGCTAATCAACAGAATTGTGTAAAGCAGCAGTTTTAAAGCAAAATACGTGATATGAAAAGAAAATAACATTAATTTGATTCAAATAGTTGATCATATCTGCTCCTTGGACATACATCTTAAGTCTGATATGGATTGTATAGTACCTGCATAAATACATCATAATTTATAGGTTTGACTGGACGAGGATGGGGACGGAGGTGGAGGGGACGAGGATGGGGAGAGGGAGGTGGAGGAGTCTACTCAAAAGCCGATCTGTGTTCATTTGTATTTAAATGTTCGTAGCTAATATCAGGGTCGATACTTAAGCGCAATAGTTGTAAAACATATTTTCATTAGATTCATCCAGCGATCACAAGTACTTTGGTAAAGTACACGGTAAACTCTTAGGTGCGCAGCTACATCGGACTGATCTTGTATCGCATGTGCGAAATTCCATGTGACCGCTGACCAATCCTATCGAGTTTTCGCTAATAGAACGTTGTCCTTTGAGGGTACTGCTAACTTTCGGCAAAAGTGGGTCATAGTGATCACATACACTTTTGTACATCCTGTCATGACATTTGATGGGTGCGTTCACATTTGATATCAATACATGCAGATGGTACATGCATGTAGAAGTGACATACATATATTTTTCATGCTCCATTGAAGATTTTATTTTGTTGTCATTTTTATTATTTTTTAATTTAAATGTAGCATAGTTTCCTAGACTCTGTTGAATGTATTGTCATGAAACTTTATCTGTGAATTCACCTTTGTCCACGTATGTCATACTTTTCTTACTCATGTGTGTATGCCAAGATTTTGGATTATGTACCGGCGAAGCAGGCGAGACATATCATTCAAAAATTTCCTGTTGGTTTATTTTTAGCACAGACCTTAACATTTGTATCAATTTTAACTGGGAAGTAGTGAAAAATCTTTCATTTGGATTGATTTCATGGATGGGAAACAGAGTAACAACTCTTTCGTGCATTTTTACTCACATCCACTCTTGATGCTTTTCTAAAGTGCCAATGTTATTCTTGCTGAATCAACATTTTAGGTTATAGAAACCAGGTGAACCAAGCGACTTCTTTCCTCGATGCATCTTTCCTTTACGGCCAAACATCAGAAGACAGCAAGACCATTCGTGCTTTTGAAAGAGGTTAGCACTTTTGGATGATGATGTTAATAATAATAATAATAATAATAATTATTATAATAATAATAATAATAATAATAATAATAATAATAATAAAAAATATTATTAGTCGTAGTAGTAGTAGCAGAAGTAGTAATAGTAGTAGTGGTGGTAGCAGCAGGAGGTGGAGGAGCTTCAGAAATTGTTAGCTACATTGTATTGAAAGTTTATAATGTGCACCCAATTAGATATATTACAGAGATTATTTCTAAGAAAGAACAGCACTCGCTTTTTCTCGGCGCTCTATTGTTGTTTTTGTTATATCCATTGACATCACCATTGTTCTTATAGCACTAGCACAGCTACTTATTTGTTTAAATGCACCAAGTTCAAATTCGTTTGGATCATAGAAATATTTTCAATGTGATTATACTGAATTAAAACCCTATAACGAATCGAGAATATGTGGAGAAATCAATCAAATACAAAATTTTGATGCGTTAAATTTTCGTCAAATCCACACAAAACTTTAAATCAAACTAATTTGTTCAAAACGGTCTTTTTTTTGTTTTACTCCCCGCCTAAACCGATAAGATTTTCATGCTCCAAGAGCTTCCGGATTGGCCATGCTTCTTTGTTGAATGATGTAATGTTTCCATTTTAGGGATGTTAGGAATGACTCGGTCTGGTCTCTTTCCTGCACCTGGCTCCACGGACACGCGAAGTTGTCAACTGGATTCTGAGGAGCATTACTGCATGAAATCAGGTCAGTAGTACCAGAAGTAAGTTTTGTGATGTATATGTTGGATATTGTTTTCGTCCACATACATACATACATACATACATACATACATACATACATACATACATACATACATACATACATACATACATACATACATACATACATACGTATTCAATTTCAACCATCATTCCTTGAATCTATACACCTAAACATATTAAGTACGTTTCATTTTGAATCTAGAAATTCAATACGTTTAGTGGTCTAGAAATGGTGCAATTGCCGAACGATAAGTCACTTGCAACATTTTATTACATTATGAAATCTCACTAACAATGCGTGGTCTTAAGCAAATTATATATTTTATAATTTGCTTGCTTGATAAATTCACAAATTAATCATGAGTCACATACCTGTGCGACTGTAAATACATTTTTATTTCTAACTGGTTATTTTTATCTGTTTCCGAACAGCTCGCGATTAGTTTTTGTACACATTATTTGATCAAAAAGATTTGGAGGAGAGTGGAGAGAACTGAACGTATAGAAGGCCATTACATATATTCATACTTTACATCTTTCTGATTGTAAGGTTCCCTGTCACCTCTATTTAATATCACTTTATGTACATACTTGTGTTATCTTTGTTGCCTCTATTTAATATCACTTTATGTACATACTTGTGTTATGTTTGCTGCCTCGATTTAATATCAATTTATGTACATACTTGTGTTATATTTGCTGCCTCTACTTAGTATCAATTTATGTACATACTTGTGTTATGTTTTCTATTTCTCTTTACTCCATTTCTTAACTTGGTGTAACTCTATATACTTGTACGACAAAGATAATTAGTTGTACACTTTGAAGAAATACAATTTACCATATGTTGTAATATGTTACTGTTAATAGGATAAAGAGTTAACTTAGTTGTCATCAGAAATTAAATAGATTGTTTGAATGTTTGAATACATATAATATCAGTGTTCTCCTGATGACCATTTAAAATCGCGGTACCGATACTCAATCATTTTAGCCGGCGATGCTTTTGAACCCGCCGATATGCAATGTACCACTGTGCCGATATGCTTTATGTTTCCTGCTACCCTTTAAAAATTATTATGTTAAATAAACATTCTGTCGCCTAATTCCAAGCCGTATCTCTCGAATGGCACCTTTTCTTACCGCTTCTTGGTTATGTAATTAAAATAATTAAGGATAATTACCCACTCACTTAATCGTTGTCTTTTACACCTGGCCTGGCTGGACTGCCGGTGCGCAAACTTTGATGCTGGTTCAGTCATTGCACTGAAATAGTCGCGTAGGCCTGCGATGATGGAGTCTACTGGCAGTGTTCTATATGTCGATCGTTTGCACTACCAGCTCATTGGGTGTGACACGAATTACGTTTGAAGTCAGTAAAATGCTTGGTGTTCATTCAGGAAAATGGATAGTACCACCATCTACACTTTTTGTTTTTAAAAAAAGCAAAATTATCCAGCTTCCAGCTAGCCCAGATGTTGACGTGGCTGAGAAGATCAGCTGCAGAATGTGCGGATCCAGTATCATATAGCGGAATTTATCCCGTGAAGATAAAGAAAGAGCACACGAAACAAAAGAAATGGAATGGTTCAAAACTGAATGAAATATTTCCAACCTAGGATGGAAATCGTTGGATCGGATGGTAAATCTTTTATATTGCTAACTTTTAGCTCAGATCTACATAGCAACGGGAAAGGTGTACAATTCCTAGACGCTATTACAACTATCGTTTTGTTGTAGTAGTGGTTCTTATTGTTCTTGTAGTTGTTGTGATTGTTGTCGTTGCTGTTATTTTTTAGAACACTATATGACGAGTAAAATTTCATGAATGAAAATTGCATCTCATCCCTAAGTTGCTCTTATGTTTACATAGTATAATCTGAGCACAAAAAAAAAACAATAAACACACACACACAAAATAGTTTGGTCAGTACAAAACAAAATCTTAACTTAAGTGATTGCTGCCCTAGGATTTTCTCTTTATCTGTCTATACTTGTTTTGAAACACGTAAAGTTTTGGATTATTCCTTCATTTATATTTGCTACATTTATCGAACAATAAGCAACTAGTGCTAACTATGTCTACAGTGGGTAAATAAAACATTTTAAACTTTTGAACAATATTTTAGCTCTCTGACATTTAAGGAATTAACCATAACAAAACATATTGATATATTGCTCTTAATAGAAAGGAATATGTGTTATATTAGTTATTCTGTCATTATTATTTAAACACAAGTCACTGTCTTGACTCTGCAATAATTCGACCTTGATAGTTCACTAAATTAAGCATCAGGCAGTTATGTACCTTTTCCTACATCTATTAATAAACTTTCTGTTCCTTTTTTCAGACTGTGAAAAGTCCCTTTTACAGTAAACAGGATGAAGAGTGTGTTGAGGAACAGGCTGTCATAGATGGTCCTCAATTACTTCGTAACAATCAGCACAGCAGGACTTTGACTTAAAGACTTTGACCTTAATGTGACGGTAAAACAGATATGGGGAAGTGAAGAAAAGAAAGATGTCTATTATTTAAATTTAAAGACTGTAGTCAGTTTTGACCTGAAAACACGACATAACATTGGGAAATAAATAATGCTATGTAAATAAATGTACTTTTTATACAGCACTGATTTTTTTCTTCTTCACTTTTATGACAATAACGCGCGTTTTTGAAAACATTTTCTGACGCTACCGCGCGCATAGAAGGATGCTATCAAACAATTCATATGAAGAACACTGAAATGTAATTCACCATTGTACAATTATTGACCTTTATTGAAGCGACTATAAAGTTTTATGGACCATTAAACCTTATATTGACCGACGCGAAGTTGAGATCAATACGTATAGATTATTAACTGAGTATTGAAAAAGTACTGGACCCAAGGTCATGTGGCGCAGGATGCCCGAGCTTGCGAGGCCATTCTGCGCCACCTGAACGAGGGCCCAATATTTTTTAATACTTAATTAATAATCTTTGTATAATATACTTAAAAGCAAGCAAATTTTATCATTATCTTATGTTATAGAAATAACACAATTGAAACAAAAAGAAATATTTCAACGTTTTATTTAACATTTTACAAGTCGTTCGTTTAATGAATTAAACCTGAACACCGCGCAGTAATACATGCTACTTTACTGCTATGGGAGCGCGCGCGTACATTGGGTGATTCTCATTCAAAACTGAACAGAACTAAGTTTTTTAAAGAGGATGGAATTTCATGTAGCCAAAGAAACACAACGAAATATTGATGTTAGGAACAAATGACGCAATACATCGATGAAAATTGAAGACACCTTTATGAAAAGACGAGATAGAATCATTCAATCTTAGGTTATTGTTGGGATTGTCTCACTACTGCTGTCATGGTGGTGGGTAAATTTGAAAGTGCAGTGTGCGTCATGATTGTTGACAGGGTATTGTGGTACATCGGTCTTGGATAATACCGCAAAAACAAGGATATAGATTAATTTTGGAGTTGCTTGTGTTTTAATAAATTCCAAGTAAAGGATAAAACAATGCGATTCAGAGTAAATAAAAAGTGCACTGTTTCCGTGAAAGAGAAGTTGTTGACTGACATATGATATCAACGGTCAGTTTGACTCTCTCTCTCTCTCTCTCTCTCTCTCTCTCTCTCTCTCTCTCTCTCTCTCTCTCTCTCTCTCTCTCGTACTAAAATCAGCCACTAGCGATCACTAGCCGTCCATTTTCAATACTTTAATAAATCATATTTATTTTGTATTTTCTCCTTGCAATTTAAATCTTTGCATGTATTCAGATTTTGTTTATTTATATTGTATTATAGATATTTTTATTTGGATGAGAGTTAGATCTGCTGATTCACCAGCACTGGTGTCAGGTAGAAAGGATTAAAGCCTTTGTCGGTATCTAGTGGCCATCAGATTTATGAAGAGGTCAGTGTTCTACGTTTCCGTCGCCATTTTTATTTGGCCCTAGCTAGAAGTAGTTCATCGAATGCAGGCATGCATTTACCATATAAAGAAGCGGTGTATATGTTTACTTAATTACGGTCAATATCCAGTGGTATATGAAGTATATAATAAAATATTTTTTACTGGTTCATACAAATTCAGATTCATCGAAACAAAGGTCTATAATTGTTTTTTTACGTGCTCGAGAGAAAAAAAAGTACAATTCAATTTAGCTTTAGAATTGTACATATGCCATGTCGACTGCCTGACGCAAAGAACTTTACGCTATGACGTCATGCGAAAGTCAATGACGCAATGACCATATAAAGAACGACCATGCGACGTGTGTAGGTTATTAACTAAGTATTGAATTGGGGCTGAGATCATGTGGCGCAAGATGCCCGAGCTTGCGAGGGCATTCTACGCCACATGAACGAGCGCCCAATATTTGTATTACTCAGTCAATAACCTTTTCATGATATACTTATATATTTTTATTATATACTTAAAACAAGCATATTAATCATTCTTCTATGTTATCGGAATAACACTGTTGATACAAACAATTATTTCAACTTTTTAATTAACATTTTACAAGTCGTTCATTAAATGAATGAAACCTGAACACCGCGCAGTAATACACACTACATTACCGCTATGAAAGCGCGCGTACATAGGGTGATTCTCATTCAGCATTGAACTAAACTAAGTTTGTTAAAAAGGATGGAATGTCATGTAGGCAAAGAAACACAACGAAATACTGATATTTGGAGAAAAAGACGCAGTCCATCAATGAAAATTGAAGACACGAATATGAAAAGATGAGCCAGAAACATTCGTCTAAGGTTATCGTTGTGACTGTCTCGTTGTTGCTGCCATGGTGGCGGGTAAATTTGAAAGGGCAGTGTGCGTCATGATTGTTGCCAGGGTATTGTGGTCCATCGGTTTTGGATAATATCTCAAGAAAAAGATATAGGTTAATTTTGGAGTCACTTGTGTTTCATTAAATTCCTAGTATAGGATAAAACAATGCTATTCAGAGTGGATGAAAGTGCACTGTTTACGTGAAAGATACATTGCATCAAAGGTCACTTTGGCCCCCCCCCCCTTCTCTCTCTCTCTCTCTTACTAACAGCAGCAACTAGCGATCACTAGCCGCCCATTTTCAATTATGTTATAAATCTTTTTTTTTTTCTCCTTTAAGTCTTTGGATGTATTCAGATTTTATTTATTTAATTTGGATGATATGTGTTTTTCTTTTGATGAGAGCTAGATCTCCTGATTCTCCAGCACTGGTGTCAGGTACAAAGGGTTACAGTCATTGTCGGACTATGGTAGCCATTAAATTTATGACGTGGTCAGCGTTCCCTTGCCATTTATATTTGGCCCTAGCTAGAAGTAGTTCATTGAATGCGGACACGTGTTTGCCATATAAGGAAGCGGTGAATATTTGTATCTAACTACGGTCAATACCGCTGGGTATTGACCGGTAGTAATAAAGTTAAACTAATGGGACTGTTTATAAAGTATGTAATGAGAAGAAATATTAGATATCACGTAACGTGACATCCAATGAAACGCCATCTCTTACAGTAATCATTTAATAATTCACATTAATTGCTGTTATTGATAATGTCAAATTTATTGAATTTCATTTGAAGATATTGCATAGAATTTTGTGTACATATTGATTATGAAATAGAGCCAAAGTATTAGATAATGATATATGCAGTTTTGTCAGTCATAGACAGAATCAATTGCTCATGTCATATTTGAATGAAGAAACCTAAACTATTTATGGGTTAAGCTTGAACAATGGTTGATAGAAAATTTTAATATTAATATGAAATTTAACGAAACGATCTTAAAGGGAACTGCAGATTGTCCAAAAGGTATTTATCTCCTCGCTGTTGTGACAAAGCATTTTATTTATTTTTTAAAATTGTTAAAGTTATCTTTAGGTTTTGAAGCTCTCGTCTAAACTAAAAGGAAGTAATTTAAAGTAGAGAAATACATTACAGAAGTGAATCAGTCTAGCAAGAAATGTATGAATAAACAGTCAGATATATATGATTTTTGTGATACATATATTTCATAAATATTGTCTTTCTATACAAAACTTTCATATTTGTAGTTCATAATATATAGTGGAAGGCGAAAAGTATTATAATATATTCTTTTTTCATAAGCATTAAAGGCCTAAATAACTTCCATAAAATCTTACGCTACTTCACGGACACTGGTAAGTTATTTTTACAATCGCATATATAAGTATATTTTTTATTCCCTGAATATTTCACTTATGATCTAATGTCGTCATTGGTGATTTGCTTTTGTTTTTGTATGTGCGTAATTTCCTTTTCTCTTTTTTTATTTTATGTAAAATGGTTCCTTTCTGAAAATAAAAAAGAAATGAAAGAAAAGTCGGATGAATTGGTGTAAAATACATTCGCTTTAAAAAGGCAAAAAACACTCTTTACTTGCTTATTATGTATTTTCACAATGAACTGGTAAGCAGGCAAATAAATATTTACACTAAACCAAGTTCGAATTAGAAGTTAAATTAGTGCTGGAATTGCCACTTTTATTTCCTTAGTTACACCGTTTAAATTTACTTGCAGGCGATTTTCGTATCCATGTCATGCCTGGATTAACATCGATCCAGGTCATGTTTCTCAGAGAACACAATCGCATAGCCTTAATTCTTGGAAAACTGAATCCTCTGTGGAATGACGAAGATATTTATTTAGAGGCAAGAAAGATCTTGATTGCTCAGCTTCAGCATATTACTTACACTTATTGGCTACCCTACGTAATTGGTCCAGATCGTATTCTCCAATATGGTCTCAAAGTATTAAAACACGGACATGCCAATGTTTATGATGAAGAAATAGATCCCACCGTCGCCAATGGATTTGCAGTTGCCGCATTTCGCTTCGCTCACACTCTCCTGCAGGATACAGTTCCTTATCTGAATGATAAAGTAGCACTTACTTTCAGGAGTGAAGATATGTTCAACAGACCGACTCTGGCATTTTCTAACAAGGGTATGGGTGTCTCGTACGTTGGTTTGGGGTTATCGCAGGCGCCACTGAGTAAAGCAGATGAGAAAGTAGTGACCAGTGTAAGAGACAACCTTTTCAGAGATATGAACGGCCGTAGCCTGGACCTTATATCCTTGAACATTCAGCGAAGTCGGGATCATGGTGTGCCTGGTTACAATGCATGGAGAAAGTTTTGTGGACTTCCATATGCGTTCCATTTCGGCACAGGTCCTGGAGGGCTGGTTCATCACTGCCCAAAAAATGCAAATAAATTACAACTGGTATACAGGTAAAATCTGACCACATTAAGTTTCGATGTAACTTATTGAAAATTATTCCGAATATAATTTAATCCACTAGACCATGTTTTTATTAAAAATAAAATTAAAAAATTCTTCTAAAAGCATGATTTTCAATAACTTTTTAATTCCATTTCTAATGATGAAACTGGCACTGAACATCAAGCAGATCCTAAAATCTATAGAGAGTTTACACATCTTTAATTCATCTTAACAAGAACTTTTGCGTATTCATGAAGTAGTATTTGTAATTTTAAATTGGGGAATTTCTCCAGTAGTCTTCGGAGCATAAAAAGACATAATTCGAGACGTTTATCTTCATTATTTTACTGCCTCTATTATTTATGAAACCTCCAAGATCGTCCATGGTAATTTTTGACAGGATATCATATCTTAGTTTTAATGAGATATTTGTGACTTAAAAATATCTATATAACATGCAGAAAATGTTCTTTAAATTCATACTTTTGAGCTTCACATGGAAACAATCTACACCGTCAATTCCTTGCATTTTGTGTAAACTCTGTAATGAACGCTTTGAAACATCTACATTTTATGCCAGTCAATATTATAACACATGCTAGATTCAGAAACCGAAATATGACCTTTGAATATTCAGTAGCAAGCACAGAAGCTTAGAGTCAACCGCAAATATTGTTTTAAAGAACCCTTTATAAGACTCGTATGATGCACGTTAAATCTGTGCAAATGGCCAAAAGTGCTTCTCCGATGTTAAATTGTCAAATTCCGTTTAATGGAAGTAATTAAGAATCTCGTCCCAAACTTTTCAAGGTAATTTTGTATATAGTGGCGTCCTAGAACTCTGTGTATTATCCATGAATACCGTAGAATTTTGATAAAATACTAATTTGTAATTTTCATTGTTTATAGTGAACATATTGCTATATATGTATTTTGATTTCATTTTCATCTTGTTTGTTCTTTCCTTTTATTGTGAAATACATGTCATTGAAGTTGATATCATGACTTCAAATTCTATGCTTGCAATAAGTTAAGTATGCTTCTATATGGTGGAATAGACCAGATACAAACCGAGCTTTACATATATACACATTTCAAATATCCAAAAATACAGATCATTTTAGTTTTTCAAATGCATTTCAGACATCCAGATGACATTGATCTTTTCCCCGGCGGTCTTTCTGAGACGCCCATGCCAGGTGGTGTCGTAGGGCCACTATTTAGCTGCATTATTGCACAACAATTTTCCAATCTGAAAAGAGGGGACAGATTTTACTATGAAAATGGATTTAAAAACACAGGCTTTAGTCAAGGTAAATCCCTATTGAACGATACAGACACAAGAACTATCAGGCACGCGTTGACATATGTGCATGTTTATGAGTACAGTTTTAAACCCAAAACTTTGTAATAGCACAAACATTATGTGCATATTTAACTAAGCAAGGTAAACTTAAAGTGAAATATAACATTTGCAGATTACAGCAACGATTTCAACACAAGTACGTCAACTATAAACAAAAAGTGATGACATTATCGAATGAAAAGATGACGCAGATATCTCATTCCATTTTACAATAAACAAATTCTAAGTAAAATAAGACCGAGTGATATCATCGTTGAATTTAATTTACTTAGAGCTCTCCTGAAAATGTATAATTAAAATTTCTTACCAAGCCTTTGTAACAAGCGTTTAGACGGGATAAAATTTCATCATGTGATGCAGATAACTAGAAGTTTGTAGTTCATAACAGCGAACGGATGTACCATTCAGCTAGATTTCGTGTAAACACTTAGACTACTTCATTTTTCTTTTTCATTGTTTTTTTTATATCTTTATTAAAAGATGGATATATATATATATATATATATATAGGGTCAATGCAAGCAAATGTTTTTATTTCATTCCAGCCCAATTAGACAGTATTAAGACAGCAACTTTGGCTAGACTAATGTGTATGCACTTCCACCTAAACCGGCTTCAGGAAGATCCATTCAGATTGCCTAGCCTTGTGTGAGTATAAAAATTACTATGATTTCTACTGTAGCCAGTCAGTCTTGATTTAAATATGATCACACCTTACAATTTGAATTTATATAGCATGTTTACAAGTTCTTTTCTCCAACCTGTTTTATACTTTTTACAGTTTTCATAACTCTCTGTACATATACAGGGTATCAAATTATTTTGAAGTATTCATCTTTTCCCAAGTACATTTTACGTAAACAATTAATCAATAAAATGTTGTCAACCTAATCTCTAAATCAAGGTGCGAAATAAATCATGCTTGACTTTATGGTCAACATAATTGGGAACATTGAATCTGAGGACGGATAATTTTGGTTATATCGTCATTAACATGATGCGCTCCAGTAAGATTTTCATTATTTAAATCTGTAACGAGAGCTTAAGTGCAGTGTAGTTATATCAAATGTACAAGATTTCTTTATGATACTTTCCAACATAAACATCCAGTATTTATACTACACATATTTATATTTATGTTTATTACACACCCACTTAATTTTACATGCTTTATTTGGTGTTTGATACGAATGTTCAATCTGTAACTCCGTATCGCACACCCAGACTAAAACTATTTAGATGTTTTCACTAACGTCCGCGTCGACATTACTCGATGCATCAAATCTAACTTTTCAAATTCCAATTTGCTTTGAATTCCATTCACACTGTATTTCCAAAGATATTTGGAAAGCGTGAAAAGGGAGTATGTAGTAAATACAAAACTGTATTTGTGTTTTGTTCTGAGTCGGGGAAAAAACTCGTTTGATATGGCGCTGGAATACGTCTCGGCCTGACAGCCTCGATGTTTCCCCACGCCATACCAATTTCCTTCTTCCGCTGATTCGAAACAAAACGGGTGTGTAATTTTGTATATATAGTGCTATTTTGAAAATGTTACAGCAATCCATTGGTCGACTGCAGTACCTTTCCGGATATCAACCTGGAACTTTGGAAGGCTTAAGATTTGTGGATACTAAGAAAAATATGAGGATCTTAACAACACTGTTGCCACATTACTTAGACGCACCTTTGCACATATAGGTCTTTGCATAACCAGTATTGTGCACCTTTAAGAGGATTGTAGCAGCATATATTTGATCATCTACGGAAGCAAGATTTTTATTTCTTAAACCTCCAGTTACTCTATAAAAACAGTATTCTTCAGCAAATCTTCATCTGGAAATCCGCATCTAAAAAGATGTCTTTGTTCCATGTTTTGATGAACTTTTCCATGTTAATGTCGTTGCATTAAAGATTTCCAAATCCACCTGCAGTATTGGCATGAAATATGCTGTATATGAATATTGAAACATTTGCACTTCAGAACAAAAAGTAATTTTGCATTATGAGAAAATGTTTTATAAAAAAAGCTTACAGTTTACAGTCGTTATAGGTTTTCAATTTAATAAAACATATTATCTACTTTATTTGCATCGATATAATTTGATTGACTTCAATTTTATTTTGTGCTTGATTTTAAATTTGGAATAGTTTGTATTAGGATGCATGATCCTTTCTTATTGAAGTGTGTCGCTTTGAGTAACTCCTTGAAAGGAGAATATTACATAGAATACTCGAGGATAAAGTTTTTGGAATAATATGATACAAATTCTTCCCATTACGTACAAACTTATACCCCACATTACATAGAAACGTGTAACTAATTTTTAACAGAAAACTGGTTATAAATGACCTTGGTTATAGGTGACCTTGGTTATAGGTGATTTATATATTTACCACATTAAACGCATGTTTCATAAGCAGTGTTGTTATCTATCATATCCGAATGTATCGACAGTTGAAAGATAAATTCTCTCTCTTTTGACTGATTCATCCAGTCATCAATCAATCAATCTATTGATTGATCTCCCCTTTCGTCCACTTGCCTGTTTGTTTATCCATTCGTGTGACTTTCTCTCTTATTTTTTCACAAATCTTGTTATAAAAATTGAGAATTACTAGCCACATTTATAGTATTGAGTTTTATAAGCAGATGATACTGCATTGATATATTTGCCCGTAAGCTCTTCTAACTTTCTAAGATAATGTTGCTATATTTTGAAACAAGGAAACCAAAACTCAAGGACAACAAATACAAATTGTGGTTTTAATATTAGAAAACAATTGAAATAGTGTTATGTATGATGTTTATATAATATTATAAATATTTTAGGAAATTATAAATGTTTCTTCACTTTAATATTTGCTTAAATCTTAATGTTATCAGGAAAAACATGTTTAACTAGTGTCCTTGAATTAGGTTGTTTTGATCAATATGTTTTCTCAATTTGAAGGTCAAGCTTGAATTTTATTTACAGTTAGAATTCCATTAAGATGACTCATATTCTAGAACATTCTGTCATGTGACCAATCTTTATATATACCATGTTTGGTGGACATTTTTTCAGTTTTGACATTACCATCAGTCTTGTAAAGAGCTATTACAGTTGTGAAAATTCATTCCAAATTCTAAGAGAGGAATTATTTTAAATATTCATTGGATTATAACAGTGCTCATAAACTTTTGGATTTTGGATTTTTAATTGATGATTTTGGAATTTATGTGAACTTATTCAGAGATTTTGGAATACTTCATTTTGACATCAGCACATCAAGATTTCTAGTACATCAGGACTTTGGAGACCATTGGCACATAATAACATTCAAAGACACAGCCGTGAATTCGGAACATTCTATATTTAGGACTTGTGATTAGAACAATCATTCTTATTGGATTATTAGGATTTCAAAACACATTACTGTAAGTGAATTTTTTTTTGATTTTTCATTTTAATTATCTAGTAATAAATTGCTTGTTGATTTTTACTTGATTTGTTGGTTTCACTTTCTTTCTGTTATATTTTTCTTAGACCATAGAGTCGTAACATAAATTGGGGGCTCGTCGTTCCGGGATCTGAATTTCATTAAAGCATATTAGAGATATTAAATTTATCTTTGAAATTCATATTGATTTTGTCTCGGAGAATTTTTTTTTGTCTTTGGCAAAGATTTTTAAGAAAGAAATTTTTTTTGTGTGAAACCAACAAGCATTTACAATGGCATCTAATGTTCAGAATTTCATTTCAAAACCTACCCAGGAGGGGTTAGAGTGCATGAGAAAGGATGAGTTGCTCGAGCTTGCCAGAAAATACAGTCTATCTGAGGCAAAAGTATCATTGACAAAACAGGAAATAAAGATTATTTTAATTCAATATTTAGTAGGAAAGAGAATTTTTGAAAATAGTGCTTTAAGTTTGAAGAGAAAGCCTGTATCTGGTTCTGACAGGAAATTTAGGGAATTAGAGTTTAAGAACCAGATTCAGAGAGAGAGTGAGAAAGAAGAGAGGCAGATACAGATGGAGAGAGAGAAAGAAGAGAGGGAGATACAAATGCAGAAAGAAGAGAGGCAGATGGAGAGGGAGAGAGAGAAAGAGGAGAGACAGATGCAGATGTAAAGAGAAGAAAGGGAAATGCAATTTAAATTAAGAGAATTAGAACTGGCAAAGAGAGCACACTCCACTCCTTTAAATACAAGTTCAGGTTTTGATGTTACTAGATATATTAGGTTAGTACCCCCTTTTCAGGAAAAAGAAGTAGATAAATACTTTCTTCATTTCGAGAAAATAGCTGAAAACTTGAAATGGCCCAGAGAGCATTGGACTTTGTTATTACAAAGTGTACTTATTGGCAAAGCTCGTGAAGTCTACACTTCACTGTCAGTACAACAAAGCACTGATTATGATGTGGTTAAGGAGTACATCTTGAAAGCTTATGAGTTGGTACCAGAGGCATATCGACAAAGGTTTAGGAATTGTAGAAAAGAAACTGGACAAACTCATGTCGAATTTGCAAGGGATAAAGAACAACTATTTGATAGGTGGTGCTCAGCCAAGAAAGTTGATCAAGCTTATGATAACCTCAGACAGCTCGTATTAATTGAAGAGTTCAAGAGGTGCATCCATAGTGATGTTAAAACCTATCTTGACGAGCAGAATGTGGAAACTTTGGAAAATGCTGCTCGTATGGCTGATGATTATTCCTTGACTCACAAAATTTCATTTGGCAATAAGTCGTCCTCTCAGCAGTTTTCTGGTAAAAAACCATTTCAATCTCATTCGAGTACTTCCAAATTTCACAACAGCACAACTGTTAGGAATCAAACATCTGATAAGACTGATCAGAAATCCTTATCTCTTCCTACGTGCACTTATTGTAAAACGAAAGGGCACGTTATTTCTGATTGCTTCAAGTTGAAAAATAAGCAACAGAGTAAAGACAGAGCTTTTCCAAATGCTCTTATTTCTACGAGGTCAAGGTCACGGTCTTGTATTAAAAGCAATACATTTGTTGGGTCAAACAAACCCCGGTCTGATTCTATTTTAGAGGCTTATGAACCATTCATGTCAGAAGGTTCTATATCACTTATTGGTGATTCTGCCAAACCTATCCCAATTAAAATATTAAGGGACACTGGAGCTTTTTCTCAGAGTCTTTTATTATCAGGTACTTTGCCTTTATCTGAGGAGTCTTCTTCAAGTGAAAGTGTTCTTGTTCAGGGAGTAGAGTGCGGCTTTGTAAATGTTCCTCTCCATTGTGTAAATTTGGCATCAGACTTAGTTTCTGGACCTGTGACTGTTGGGGCAGTGACTTCTTTACCCATAGAGGGTGTTCATTTATTACTAGGCAATGACCTAGCTGGAGATAAGGTTGTGGTTAATCCACTTGTAACTGACAAGCCTTGTTTGGATCCGAAAGTTGATCCTGTCGAAACTGAAATCCCTGATTTGTACCCTGCTTGTGCAGTTACTAGAGCTATGGCAAAAAGAGCTCTTGAGAGTGATGTTGATCAGGATATTATTCCTTTAGCTGACACATGTATTGGTCAGTCTTTTGACGAGGTCACTTTTTCCTCAGGTATTGATCAATCAAATGGTATTGATCACAGTGATCCTCCTTTGGCAACTCATTCTCTTTGTCCTACTCAGGGTGACAAACGACAATCCCTTGTCGTTGAACAGGAGCAAGATCCCGAGATATCTTGTTTGTTTCAGAGGGCTATTAGTGAAACTGAAGCCACACAAGTTCCAGTGTGTTACTTTGTGAAAAATGGGGTCCTTATGAGGAAATGGAGACCACCTGATGTACCCGCTGGTGACGAGTGGTCAGTGAGCTATCAAATTGTTGTTCCTAAGTCATATCGACAGGAAATTCTTAATTTAGCCCATGAAACTCCTTTGGCTGGTCATTTAGGAGTCCGTAAGACTTATCACAAGATCTTGAATCATTTTTATTGGCCGAAACTCAAAAGTGATGTTTCTAAATACTGCAGATCTTGTCACACTTGTCAAATGGTAGGAAAACCCAATCAGAAGATACCGGAGGCTCATCTGCAACCTATTCCTGCATTTGATGAACCATTTAGTAGAATAATAGTAGACTGTGTTGGTCCTTTACCTAAAACCAAGTCAGGCAACCAATACTTGTTGACCATCATGTGTGCATCTACAAGATTTCCAGAGGCAATTCCTCTGAGAAATATAAAAACTAAAACTATTGTGAAAGCTTTGGTGAAGTTTTTTACACTTGTTGGCCTTCCCAAATCTGTCCAGTCGGATCAAGGGTCAAATTTTATGTCTGGAATTTTCCAACAAGTTATGCATGAATTAGGCATCCAACAGTTTAAATCTTCTGCCTATCACCCTGAAAGTCAAGGTGCTTTGGAAAGATTTCATCAAACTTTGAAGAATATGATTCGATCATATTGCTTTGATACAGAAAAGGATTGGGATGAGGGTGTTCATTTGTTGTTGTTTGCTGTTAGGGAATCAGTTCAAGAGTCGTTGGGTTTTAGTCCCTTTGAACTAGTTTTTGGTCATACTGTCCGTGGACCATTGAAATTATTGAAAGAGAAACTTCTTTCAAATGAAGATTCAAAGATTAATCTTCTTGATTATGTCTCTGATTTCAAATACAAGTTGTCAAAGGCCTGTGAAGTAGCAAGAACTAATCTTCACACTACTCAGTCAAAAATGAAATTAAGGTATGACAGAAATTCACAGGAAAGGAGTTTTAAACCTGGTGACAAAGTTCTGGCTCTCTTTCCCATACCTCAGAATCCTCTTCAGGCTAAATTTTTTGGTCCTTATACCGTTGAAAAGAAAGTAAATGACTTAAATTATATCATTAACACTCCTGGGAGACGGAAACAGAAACGACTTTGTCATATAAATATGTTAAAGGAATATTTTGACAGAGATAGCTCAGCTAATTATTCAGTTAATTTAGTTGTATCTGTCCCACACAGTGAAGATATCAACGATGGAATACGATCAGACTATAGTGACTCTGGTATAACCAATCTTCGGAATTCAGAAATATTGAACAACCTAGACCAGAAACTTTCACATCTACAACAACAGGAAAGAAATGAACTAAAACAGCTATTACATGAATATGAGCACTTGTTTCCTGATGTTCCAACACGAACAAGTAAAATTTATCATGACGTTGACATTGTAGATTCTGCGCCTGTGAAACAGCATCCTTGTAGGATGAATCCTCTCAAACAGAACTATCTGAAGAAAGAAATTCAGTATTTACTGGAGAATGATTTCATAGAACCAAGTAAAAGTAACTGGAGTTCACCATGTATTCTTGTTCCCAAACCAGATAATACATTCCGTATGTGTACTGACTATAGAAAAGTCAACAGTGTCACCAAAACTGATTCATTTCCAATCCCAAGAATGGACGATTGCATTGATAAAATTGGAAATGCGGAATATGTCACCAAGTTTGACCTTTTAAAAGGATTCTGGCAAATTCCACTGACGGAAAGGGCAAAAGAAATTTCAGCATTTGTAACTCCAGATGGACTTTATCAATATAAAGCCATGCCGTTTGGAATGAAAAAATCGCCTTCAACGTTTCAACGTCTGATGAACATGATAACATTTGGTCTTGATAATTGTGACGCTTATATCGATGACGTCATTATCTACAACAACACCTGGGAAGATCATTTGGAAACCATTCGAAAATTCTTTGATTGACTCAGTGATGCGAATCTGACAATTAATTTGAGCAAAAGTGAGTTTTGCCATGCTTGTGTCACATTTTTAGGACATATTGTGGGACAAGGTCAAGTTAAACCTATAGAAGCTAAGGTCAAAGCTATCTCTGAATTTCAAGTTCCAATTTGTAAAAAGCAACTGATGCGATTTCTAGGTATGGCTGGATATTATCGGAAATTTTGTTCCAATTTTTCCAAAATTGCTGAACCTTTGACAAGTTTATTGAGTAAGAAAACCAAATTTCATTGGTCTGACAAGTGTCAGGAATCTTTTGACAAGTTAAAGGCCATGCTTAAGAATGCACCAGTTCTTTCTGCACCAAATTTTAGCCAATCATTTAAATTATCTGTTGATGCAAGTGATGTAGGGGTTGGTGGAGTATTGATTCAGGAAGACAAAAGTGGTGTGGATCACCCTGTGTGTTATTTTTCTAAAAAACTAAACAAGCACCAGAAAAATTATTCCACAATTGAGAAGGAATGTTTGGCTTTGATATTGGCTTTACAGCATTTTGAAGTGTATATCACCTAAGCTCTTTCTCCAATTATTGTGTACAGTGATCACAATCCCCTTACTTTCATCAACAAAATGAAAGATAAAAATTGGAGATTGTTGAGATGGAGTTTGATATTGCAGGAATATAACATTGACATCAAACACATCAGGGGAAAAGACAATGTGAATGCAGATGCACTCTCACGTGCCTAGAAATGTAATATTGCTTGATGTAATTAAGTCCAATATCATAAAACATGTTCTTATGTAATTTTGGTTATTATAGTATTAGATGTATATTCAAAAGAAAGCTTTATTATATAAATCTTTCTATTTCTTTATGAGGGGAGGTGTTATGTATGATGTTTATATAATATTATAAATATTTTAGGAAATTATAAATGTTTCTTCACTTTAATATTTGCTTAAATCTTAATGTTATCAGGAAAAACATGTTTAACTAGTGTCCTTGAATTAGGTTGTTTTGATCAATATGTTTTCTCAATTTGAAGGTCAAGCTTGAATTTTGTTTACAGTTAGAATTCCATTAAGATGACTCATATTCTAGAACATTCTGTCATGTGACCAATCTTTATATATACCATGTTTGGTGGACATTTTTTCAGTTTTGACATTACCATCAGTCTTGTAAAGAGCTATTACAGTTGTGAAAATTCATTCCAAATTCTAAGAGAGGAATTATTTTAAATATTCATTGGATTATAACAGTGCTCATAAACTTTTGGATTTTGGATTTTTAATTGATGATTTTGGAATTTATGTGAACTTATTCAGAGATTTTGGAATACTTCATTTTGACATCAGCACATCAAGATTTCTAGTACATCAGGACTTTGGAGACCATTGGCACATAATAACATTCAAGGACACAGCCGTGAATTCGGAACATTCTATATTTAGGACTTGTGATTAGAACAATCATTCTTATTGGATTATTAGGATTTCAAAACACATTACTGTAAGTGAATTTTTTTTTGATTTTTCATTTTAATTATCTAGTAATAAATTGCTTGTTGATTTTTACTTGATTTGTTGGTTTCACTTTCTTTCTGTTACATTTTTCTTAGACCATAGAGTCGTAACAATAGATAAATTTAAATGAGTTTAAACTGGCAGGCAGTCATAATATGCATGCTCTTTGTTATATAAAATTTCAACGATAAAACATTTTGGTTTGCAAACCAACAAATAAACGCGCCATATGTATAATCCGCAATATATTCTTACTATATTAACCTGATCGGATTTAGCTAATTATTTTACGGAGATGTGAGATGTTAATTATTACCATATTGATAAAATTATAATTTTACCCAATTATGTGAGGTCGAACCATTTTATACTTTATCAGTAGCAAAAGTTACTCAATTAATGTGAAAGTTGCTATTTATTCTTTCTTTCTTCATGATTAATGAGGATATGAATATGATGAGATGCACTCGAAGTGGCCATAAAGCCTCACATTGTGCATAGTTATGGTGAACCGTGGGGATAATGGAGGAAATACTATAGACAAGGGTTGAAATATAACATGGATGAGTCATTGTGGGGACCTTTAAACCACAAAGGGGCTTTATGGAAATTTAACATGGGTTGACCACAATGGTGGGAAAAAGCTGGGCAACTATTGGGGGAGGGGGATGGGCCACGATGCAGTGAATGGGAAATTTAGTATTTTGCGTCACTGGGGGGACAATTGAGGCGAAAGGAAAATTTGATATGGGACAAGATTGGGGAAGGAAGACTTTAACATAGATGGAAACAAATGGGAAAAGAGAATATTTAACATGGATGGGTCACTATGGGGATTATGAAAATATAATATGGATGGATCGATATGAGGATATATGGAAATTTAACACGGATGGGTCGTTATGAGGATGTATGGGAACTCTAACATAGATGGAACACTAGGTGAATGTAAAGAAATTAAACATAGATGAGACGGTATGGGGCCCATTTGGAAATTTAACATGGATTAGCTACTGTGGGGGTTGCATGGAAATTGAATAGACAAAAACCTTTATAGACGGACAAACAAACATACAGATAGATGGACAAACACTTGTTCTTACAAACAAACACACCTTCTTACAAACCAACACCCACAACTACATACCAGTGTGTAAGAGGGTAATCGTGCTGACTGTGTTAGTCAGCACGATTACCCCCTTACACACTGGTTTGTAGTTGTGGGTGTTTCTTACAAAATATCGTCCACACCTCCAAACCAATGTATAAGGGGGAATGACAAAGTATGATAGCTAACACGCATCCTTTCAATATAACACACGCACACACACACACACATTCTTTCAAACTAATGTGCAGGGAGAAAAGGAGTATGGTATACAAGGAATACTTACACTCGTCCTTACAAGCCAATACGCACACATGTAAACTACTGTGTAGAGAGAGAGGGGTTTATGAAATCGTATGATAAGACTCGTTCTTGTAAACCAACACACATCCTTACAATGAAACACATAAGTTATTGCAAACTAACGTCTAGATTGGGAAGGTGTATGTAGACCTTACAAAGCAACATCCACATATACAATCTAATGTCTAGGAAGAGAGGGGGTATGCTATCGTATCAAAACTAACAATTTATTATTACAAACCAACACACACACACACACACACACCAAGAAACCAGTTTGTTAGTGGGTAAATGTGGTATTCTGACTAACACTCATACGTACTTTCCAACACCTACACCTACAAACCAACGTGTAAAGGAAAGAAGAGGTAGGGTATACTAAAACACAGTGCTGTCAACTCTGGATGTTGAGGCGTGGATTCCAGTTCACTATCACGGTTTCGTCTTGCCACCGACGTAAACTGCGTTGTCGGGCGAAAGAGAAGAGATACCCATAATGATCACGAAATCGCAACTCTACTCCTTGTTTGTTTCTGGGTATATGGGATCTAAAACAAGTCAGTCATGTGCTAGAAGGATTCCAATGCTTCAATGATGAAGAAAATATACTCAGAAAAAATACACACAATATTGTCTAGAAACAACCCAATCTCATCCTTATGATCTCACTGTTGTGAAATAAGTCGTAGCAAAATTACTGCTCATTAAGTATTATATCGTCTTGGAGGTAAACAAAACGAATCAAAATATTCCAGAATCTGGTCGTTGTCGTATTTCGGAAAGTAGGCAGCTACCCAGTGTTTTCCTGGCCGATGACTGTCATTAGTTGTGATCACGTGGGCTCGAATCTCTTCGGGTTTTCGATGACGGAGTTCGTCTTTGGCACATAAAACTGGGTTTCATGATGCCGCGTACGAAATGCGTGTGAGTAGGTGATGAAGTTCCTAGGTATTCATTCTTAGACAACAGAGTTCACAAATAATGCTAGACGGTGACTTCAAACTTGACTTTTTCTTTAAACTGGTCAATGAAGTAGGCATGGGAGAAAGAGAGATTCGTGCTTGGATGCAAGCGGGCTTCGATGCGTCCCTCCTCTGTGAAAGTCAGTGGTGATTTAAGCTTTTGCAGCAAGGCTTTATACCAATCGTTGAAAAAGAAATTCGTGGATGAGAGTCCAAGCTTCCTCCAGAAAATACTCCAACTGTTCTTCTTGGCTCCTCAACAAATATTTGTAGTGTTGTACGTCACTGGGTTGATAGACACAACATAAGTAACACTGTTCTATTTTCAGTAGCGTTATTCTCTTGGCAAGGTATTTAGCAAACTATTTCACTAAGGCATTCTTTTTTCCCACCATTGTACCTATACTGTTACTTCTCCTCCTTCTTTTCATCCTTGTTCCACACTTTGACTTTGTTGCTGCAGCTGTTGTGTTCTTGGTCGTCTGCTTCAAGAGGGAGTTTCCATGAACAAGTTTTACATGAGTGAGTTACAGGAAGATGTGGTAGTACACTATAATTTCTCTCAGACTGTCGATTTCGATGGTATTGTCGAATTCAGCAAACAAGATCACGTTCACCGTATTGTCGAGTGGGTGAGCAAACTGAATTCCAGACGCAATAGTCCTGATCTTATAGAATGGAAATGTCACTCATCGCTACCTTGGTCTGATGTGAAATCGAATCCCCTCAAACAGTAACCTCCCGCATACTCGTGGTAGGAAATGTCGTGTGTACTGTTGGTACGGAGTTGAACTGTGGCTTCAAACAGAGTCAAGTAATTTTTGTGGTTAAAGTTGGGTTCAAAAGGTCTGGTACACAATGTACGTCTCGGGTGACTTCTATCGTTGTAGTGATGAAAATGGAAAGTGTGTTGATCTATAGCTCAAGTGAGGGCAGCATTGCTGACGATGCCAATGAAGAGACGTTTAGTAACTGAATCTGGAAAACACGACCTTTGATCTTGCTTTGCAGACCAGCAACAATGGTGAAGGTTTTCACCTCCACTTGTTGTATGGGATACTTGGTGGTGTTCCTGGTCAGGGTCTGACTGATCTTATTTTCTACTCTAGGTAAGACTTCTACACGTCGCACGTCCAATTTTGCTTCTTCGATGATGGTTTATAAATCGATAGCGTTGGCTATCAGATCGAAGATGGTGCTTTCCCAATTCAGTCTTAGACGCACATCAGCTCAGTTCAACAAATACTTGTATTGCAACCATATGACCAAGTGCAAACGATCCTGCATTTGCAAATGGCGACCTTGCCTGATTTTATTTTGTCGGTCGCTACATTATTGATTTTTGTCTGCGTGATCGTTGAACATGCCGAGCGTGTCGAGTTTCCACACACCACATGCATCTATGTGTGTGCTTTTTGCTTCTTTTCCGTAAGTGAGTAGATTCTCCTGGCAGGCACGGTAAGGGTAAGTGTCCATGCTGCTGTTCACTAGTTTGTTGTTCAGGTATACATCCACTTTAATGAGCAAAGAATTCATGAAACCGTTGACGAAAGAAACTCTAGCGTTTTGGACTGGATTCGTATTGTTGTTTTTGACCACTTTCACTTGGAGATGCCGGTAACTGTTATTTAGATCGATGTAGTCTTCAGGGGACCGCTGTAGCGCAATTGGAAGAGTGTCAGACTCGTTGTTCAAGGGTCGCAGGTTCGACACTTGCACAGACCAACACGGGTCGGCTGTCTTGGTGCGTCCTTGCGAAAGGCACTTATATCCCATTTCATCAGCATGATACAGCCAATAATTTGCTAAAAGTTCCGTTAAAACCATTTTTTAAAAATGAGCGTGACATTTCAAAGTATTCAATCCTTGGTGAGCGAATGTTTTCACGAGCGGCATGACAGTACAAAAGACCCATCTGAGCATTCTACTCAAACTGTATCCTCGATGTTGATGTACTCCTTTGTGTACGGAGCTACAGTGCTTCCCACTACGTTGTACTCTATCACATGTTAATACACAAAAATCAGGTTGCGTCCTTTATGATAGGGTAAAGAAAATACTTAAAGAATCTGTTGATGTTAATGACTACTGAACTGGCAGCAAGATTCGTGTTTCTTCCCAGAGCAGGAAACAAAGTCGGATAACAATTTTAAAAAGAGTGTTTTAATGGTGGAAAAATCCATTCGTAGACAATGGGGGGTGGGTGGGGGGTGGCTGCCTGCATGTTAGTTCATAAACACGTGCTTGTTGGTTTTCGTGAGTGCGTCGCCAAACTGATTGTTGAATATATTCCAAATCGTATCAACGAGATGTCGATGATTAAAATTAATATTCCTCAGGAAATCTCACCTAGTAAAGATTCAGTTTCAATTGGCTACCTGGTTTATCTTTAGTAAAAGCCAGGATCTTTGTACAACTGTTTTTGTACTCGGTTGTCTAGTGTCTTTCCCAACGACCAGAGCTGATCCGATGGCAGGATTCGAACTCACACTCTTCCAGTTTTAAGTCCAGCATGCTAACCACTTCGGATGACTACTGAAACGGCTGAGAATAAGCATAGGCAATTGTTCGGATGATTCAAACCAAAGTTCTAGAGTCATAACAAGAACATATGAATAGAGTCTAACAAACCAACCCACTCTGCTGTATCGAAAATGAAAAGATAATCGTTGAATTATTTTAAAAATTACCTTTGAAAATTTTGAATAAAAAGCTCAATGTAGCTAAGTAAACAATGAAAATAGAAATATTCGATTAGCTAAATTTTCATGTTAGAAATACGGAATGTATCTGGACATATATAAAAAAGAAAAGTTTCTTGTGATATTGCGTTCTTTGTAAATAAGACATTTATTTAAAGAAACTAATATTTTAAAGTACTTTTGCAACCTTTTGATTATAAAGTTTTACTACGTATGAAACAATACAGGCACGAAAGTAAGGACAACTTACTAAAAACAAAGATCTTAAGAAGGCCGCATTGTACATGTTTTTTCTCTAGTAAACAACCCCACCACCCCCCTAAAAAAAAAAGACAGAAAAAACAGACGTTGCGCACGATACTGCAGCTAAAAGTGCACACTAGTGCTTCAGTGTTATTTGCGGACATATTCCAGTTTATGTATAATTGTGGCAAAATATATACATCAATATAAACGTCTCAAAATAAAGTTTGATTATTGTATTGACCTTTATGTTCATAACATAAAGTCCCAAATATTGTCGCGCGTCATTTATCGTTTTTTCCTAAACATGCACATACTATATTCTCGTCCAATATGATAATCATAAATAAGATCTATAGTGAATTGTTTTCTACTATTCTCTATACAATCATTTTGAACAAAGAAAAAGTGTTCCACCCAGTAAATCAAATAAATGTTTCTCTTCAGATACGAACATCATCAACTGAAAAGTGCTCAGAAGGCACGACGGTATAACGAAATGAAAAGAAACCGTAGAAGTAATCCAAAACGATTTTTTAAAAAATACATACTTCACAGTTGGGTTTTATAATAAAACTAATTTAGCACTTAAGCAGCGGTTGTTTTCACATTAAAAAAAATAATTTAGGCTGATTTCGATAAATGTAAAGATTAAATGAAGACAATGCTAATACTGCTCATTAGTGGAAAAAATTGTCAGTGAATCTCATTTTCTATTCGAGACTCTGCGCATACATCTTCTTTTCGAATAATATAAAATACACATAAAAAAATTAAAATTAAGCAATATGCACATAAGTTTGCAAGTGTAGCTATGCTGCTGTAGCATTCCTAAATAGCTCAGTCAATAAGCAGAACAGACCCATTGCATTGAAATAAAGTCATCATCCAACCTGCCTATCATTCTAAACATAAAACTGGAATTTACAAAGTACTTCTCAAGTTCTAAAAATAGAATCATACCACACCATTCCCCCATATATTAATTTGTAAGTATGAGAGTTAGTCAGCATACCTCCTTGACCCCCCCCCCCCTTACACACTGGTTTGTATGTGTAGGTGTTGGTCTCTAAGTATGAGTATTAGTCAGAATACCACATTTACCACTTAGACATTGGTTTGTAAGGGTGGGTGTTTATTTGTATGAATGTGTGCTAGTCACCATACGATATCATACCTCTAGCCACTACACATTGGTTTGTGTGTGTAGGTGATTTTGTTTGTAATAGTCATCATAGCAAACCTTACCGTACCCCATGTCCCCTTCATAAATTATTTTGTATGTGAGGGTGTTAGTCAGCATACCACCTTTATTCCCTTGTAAAAGGACTTGTATCTGTGGGTGTTAGTTTGTAAGAACGTAAGTTTGTTTGTAAGGAAAAGTGTTTGTCCGTCTCTCCTTTAATTTTTCTGTTCATACAGGCGTTTGTCTACTAAGTTTCCGTACACCATCATAGTAGCCCATCCATGTTAAATTTCCATAGTGCCTTATACCGTCCCATTCATGTTACATTTTCATAAATACCCACAGTGACTTATCCATGTTAAATTTTCCATGTCCCCATAGTGTCTCATAATGCTAAATTCCCCCCTCCTCCACCTAGTAGCCTGAATTTTTCGCCATAGTAGTCCACGCATGCTAAATTTCCATATATCCCCTTTGTGTTCCAGTGACCACATAGTGGTCTAGAAGTACATACACCGACCCATCCATGTTAACCTTGTATCTTCATCCATATTTGATCGCACATCAGAATAATACGTCCTATATTGAAAAATCTTTATGCCAGGATGTTTTCCGTCAAAGTTGGTCATATTCTGTTGAGAATTTTTTGAAGATAAAATTGTTGAGGTTTTTTAGTTTTAGTCATAGCGGCCATACCTGATGCCTGACTGGCGTGATTTGTACACATTTTAAAAGCCTTCAAGCAACACGTTTCTGTAAAATTTGCTCAAAGTTCATAGAGCGGAGTTTGAGAAGAAGTGGTTCAATATTTGTATGTTTAGAACCAGTGGCCAAATCTGACGTCGGATGAGATTGATTTGTTCCAATTGAAAGCGCTTCATGCCAGAATGTTTTCTATCACATTTGGTCAAATTCTGTTCAATGGCATTTAAGCAGTTGTTTTTTTAAAAATGTATTTCAATTTTAAGTAACAGTGCCCATATTTGAAGGCAAATCGGGATTATTTGTAAAATGTTGAAACCCCGTAATGACAAGATGTTTTTATTAAAATTTGGTCAAAGTCCATTCATCATTTTTTTAGAAGACGTGTAAACGCTTTATTTTTTAACAGCGGCCATATTTGCTGACAGATCAACATCATTTTTTTACAGCGGCCATATTTGCTGACAGATCAACATCATTTTTTTTCAGCGGCCATATTTGCTGACAGATCAACATCATTTTTTAACAGCGGCCATATTTGCTGACAGATCAACATCATTTTTTAACAGCGGCCATATTTGCTGACAGATCAACGTCATTTTTTAACAGCGGCCATATTTGCTGACAGATCAACATCATTTATACGCAATTTAATAAAAACCTTCACGCTACAATGCTTTTCATTAAATTTGGTCAAACTATCTTTAGTGGTTTTCAAAAAAAATTGTTAAAAGATTCTTATATTTTAAGGACCAGAAGTCATATCTGATTCCAGATCAACATCAGTTGTATAAAGTTAAAGGAATTTAATGCCATGATTTCTGTCAAATTTGGTCAAATTATGTTAAATGGTTTTGAGAAAAGTCGTTTAAATATTTGTTTTCAATTTTTAGTAATGGCAGCCATATTTGATGGCGGATCGGCATCACTTTCACAAACCTAAAAGCACTTAATTCCAGAATGCAGTCTGTTACATTTGATCATATTCTATAATCTTTTTGAGAAGTTGTTTAAAGTTGTTTTTTGTTTCTTCTATTTTAGTAACAACGTCCACATTTGATGATGGACCGGCATCATTTGTACAAACATAAAAGTTCTTCATGTCAGGTTTCTCATTGCGAAGTTTGGTTGAAATTCTTCCAGTGGATTTTGAGAAATTACATTGGACGCCGGACTGATGACGCATTATCATACTAAAAGTTCACATGGCATTCAGCCCATGTGAGCTAAATATTAGACTTTGAAAACATTGAGAGTATCGAAAAGTTTCTACCATACATATCAATAAGTTTATTCTTACATTTATTCTATTTACATCAATAAATATCACATTTTCAACAATCTAAGGTGTCAAAGTTATTCGACAAACAAGCATAACAGTGAACCATTGCCAAGTTCCAGACTTGCCTGGTTCATCCACAGGATGCGTGCTACCCATTGGGGGGGATTTCATACTGTACTTTATGCCGATGGAACAGATCATTGACCATGGTATTGTAGATACAGCGATTTTCAGGGGTACAGTGTAATATTCAATACATACAAATTGCAATGCGCATTTTGAGTTATTTCCTGACCCCAGTTGCGTGCAGAATTGTTAAGTATGGAAACTTGACCAAGTTCCGAAGTTCTGTAGATCGATACTCTGGTAAACTGTGTCAAGCGGAGGGAGGAATTACGAGCCAGATATTGTTAATACTGTATTGTCACGCCATTCGTCAATAGATGAAATGACTTAGTAATACATCGGTTTACAATAATACTCTATTTATGATAACACAGTTCGCTTGTACATACATACATACATACATACATACATACATACATACATACATACATACATACATACATACATACATACATACATATATGCATACATGCATAATACATACATACATACATACATACATACATACATACATACATACATACATACATACATACATACATACATACATACATACATACATACATACATACATACATACATACATACATACATACATACGGATATGATTACTGCGAAGAGGACAAAGAGAAACATTATCCACATGGATTTCTTTGTATAGTTACGCAACATAATGAAAAACAAACATAATATATACTTTCATTATTTTATTGGGCAACACCACTACTTTAATCAAAACTGTGTGCAGATGTAGCATAAGACTAATGTTTGACATAAAAGAAGGTCCTCCGACTTCATTGGTTCTATTCAGAACAATTTCGTTTTCCTAGAAACCTGGAATGTTCATTCCTACAAACACTATAGCACGAAAAAATGTTGAATCAATTATATTTAGTATGCAAAATCAAAGATAAACGGCCTGAATTTGAAATTCCTCGAATTGCATTGGAGCGGAAATAAAAATTAATACTGATACTCTTAATACTATAATACGCTCGATATTAGCTAATACCGTCATTTCCCCGCGATAATTCGCTCATATAGTAATATCGGAATAATAAACGAGGATTACGTCAATCATATAGGTTACCATAGGTTACCACTTTCTATTTGCTAAGTAAAAATGTGTAAATGCTAAGCTTAATGCTACTAGAACAGCGCTTGACAGTCACTACGAGGTTTACATTGATAGACTGGTTCTTTAATGCTTGTTAACTTTATAATAAAATTAAAAACTTGGTCAAGTACAATAATATGTATGGAACCAGTCCAGGAAGAATGACTTTGCAAAGCTGGCAACCGATTGCCAAGGAAAAATACTCGTAAAGATTGTCAAACACACCAAACTTAGCATCTACATGTTTTTACTTCGCGAATAGGAAATGATGATCTATCTGATTGATGTATATCTTATTTATTACTCAAACAATACCATATAAATGAAATTGCTGAGGAAAACGACGCTATTAGCTAATCTCGAGAGTACTATATAATTGTAAATATAACCGAATGAGAAAGATGTTAAGTTAAGGAGAAAATGACTGAGATGAATAAGTGATGACACAAAAACACGCACAGTTGGAGTCAAATATGCAACCTTAAGAAAAGTACTCAAACTGTTATTCTAAAACTAGTCCTAACGTCATACGACCTAAAGCATCTTTCTTAATGAATTGACCGTAAGATATCAAGGACATCCCTACATTCATTGCTAAAGGCATGAGGTAGAACATAAACCAATTAATTGCAGTTCCACATATTGAAAAATGAAATATTTTTCTTGCATATAAAGACTGATTCTGTGATCTAATATAGAAAGGAAGAAAATCCAGAATTTAGTATTTCTTGTTTGAAAATTCATTCTCTGAGAGCAAATATATTTTCAAAAGAAATTCAGGACCATTTTGAGTAGCTTAGCCCAACAGTGTTTATTCTCCGTTGGACTAGAATTTAAGATCTCACAAAAGATACAGAAGACTAAATGTTGATATTTGAACAGCTCGTGAGAAAATACATTAGCCTTGGGTATTGCAAGTGTTTTGAAGACATCCAATCACTGGTATTTGCGGAGTAACTTTCATAGCGTTATCCAACATGTGCAGCCAACTAGAAGAGAACGGAATAGAACACATACTTTATTTAGCATTCAATTGCACAAGCAATTTATACCTACATACCTGAGGTATACCTAAGGATAAGTAAAATAATTCAACTGAGTATAAAATATAATATCATCATCATCGTCAAGCCGTTGGCACCAGTGTGGTGCACCGGGCCACATCAGCACGCCAGCTGTCTCTGTCTTGACAATTTACCTCAGCTTCTCTCCAGGTAATGTTCATTTCTTGTAAATCTCTGGTCACAGTCTGCATCTATATGATCTTCTGACCACATCTCTGTCTCTTCTCTCAGTATGGGACCCAGTCCGTGACTCTTCGCGGCAGCCGTCTGATCTCCGTGTGGCAGATGTGGCCCAACCACGTAAGTCGCTGTCTATGCAGTACAGTGAGAGGATAGGACTGCCCGGTCAGTTGACACACCGTTTCATAGGCTACGAAGTCATTCTTCCATAATCTTCCAAAGGCAGCAGTAATGGAAGCTGTTAAGCTTTAATTCTCCTGCTATCTTCAGCAGCCAGGTTTCAAAGCCGTATAGCAGGTCCGTGAGAACGTAACTGGTGTACAGCTTCATCTTAGTCGTCAAAGAGATATTGGTATTCCACCATATCTTGTTTGGCTTCTTGAAAGCTCCACTTTCCTTACCAGTGTGCTGCTGGATTTCCACGATTAAGTCATTAGTGTTGCTGACAGTACTGCCCAGGTACGTGAACTGCGCGACATTCTTCACCTTAGCCCCTCTGACTGTGACGACAATGTCTGCTGGTGCTTCTCCTACCACGATGCTCTCTCGGTCTTGTTGGAGCTAATAACTAGGCCAACGCTGCTTCCCGCGATGTCAACTCTGTCCGTCTCCTGTTGCAGGTCTGCCACTGACTCCGCCATCAGTGTGATGTCGTCAGCAAAGTCCAGATCTATCCATGCGATGCCCGTCTACTGCTGTCCAGTGCGGACCTGAGCACCCAGTCGATGACAATACCAAACAGGAGTGGAGTCAGCACGCATCCCTATCGGACTCCAGTTGTGATCACGAACCATCGTGACAGATCAACTTCGGCACGAACTCAACCCTCACACCTCTCATACAGGTTCTTAATGACGTTAATGATGGCTGGTGGAATGTCGTAAAGCCTCAGGATCATCCACATAGAGGCCCGAAGGACAGAGTCAAAGGCTTTCTCAAATTCGATGAAGTTCTTGAATAACAGCTTCTGAAATTCCGACGACTTTTCGATGATTCTTCGCATCGTGAAGATCTGGTCTGAGCAGTAGTGCCTGGGCCTGAAACTAGCTTGATTGTCTTAGCCGACGGTCACTGGCGGCTTTGATATACTCCAGGATGCAGAGTGCAGTGATCTTGTTCGGCACAGAGATGAGAGTGATATCACGCAAGTTGCAGCAGTCTTGAAGTAAACCCTTTTTGGGAAGCGGAATAATGATGCCCCTTGTCCAGTCGGTAACAAGCTCACCACGCCAGACATGATTGAAAAGTGAAGTGAGCTCACTAATCAACGTCCGTTCACCTGTCTTCAGCATCTCTGCAGTGATGTCGTCAATGCCACTTGCCTTTCCGTTCATCAGCTTGCGAACAGCTTTTCCCACCTCAGTCTCAGTGAATAGCTCTATAGAGACGTTCATCTGGTCGATGATGCAGATTATCATCAGTTGAGTTACACACCGTCGGTTCATGAAATCACTTAAACGTTCGTCCTATCTGACTCTTTATGACATTCCGGTTTGTATCCAAAATAAGTGGACACGGGAGCTTCCATTCGCCAGCCAGAGTCTTGGCAATGGTGTACACCTTTCGCTGGTCATGTTTTTTTGCAGCTGCTTCCATTCTAGTTGCCTTCTCATCGTACCATCTTCTCTTGTTTCACCTGATATTCTTCCATTCTAGTTGCCTTCTCATCGTACCATCTTCTCTTGTCTCACCTGATATTCTTCTTCACCTACTGTCCTGTAGTCGTATCACATGGCCTTGTAGGTAAACGGCTGCTGGGTGGCCCTTAGTTTTATCCGAACCTTGGCCACGACTAGCTCGTGATCGCTGAAAATGTTGCCTCCACAGTACACCCCCATATCTTCTAGTGATCTTCTCTATGCCCTCCTGATGATGTGATCCAATTGGTTCTTAACTCGACCATCAGGTGACCCGCCTTGCTGTTATTGCTGCTGTAGTTTCTGTAGCGTTAAGCGTTTTTTTGTTTTTTGTTTTTTTTTTTTTGTTGTTGTTGTTTTTTTTGCTTGTTGTTTGTTTTTGTTTTTTTAACAGGGTGGGGTTGCTAGCCTCACGCCTAACCCTCCTTCTTTCACACTTGGGCATGGGACCGGCCTTAGCGATAATATAATGTACATATAATTTAAAAAAACTAAAATATCAATAAATTTACATAAAATGCAAAGACCAAATTATAATTAATTCTATTAGTCTTAGAATACAATTTAATTATTAATTACTTATACAAAATTAGTTATTTTCTGACCTTTTCTGTTGCGCAAAGTATCAAAATGTATATAAAGCTTTTAAAATATTTATAATTTGTAGATATAATGGCTTTACGTACAATATCATGGTAAATAAGAATATAGACTTAAAGTAGTATAGATTTGTATACCGTATTAATAGATCAACTGATACATCCTGATTTTCTCATTTCTGACACTCAATAATTAACAAATGTAAACATACTATATTCTAAACTGTATTTTCACAAATGGAGAAATAGAAAAACGATATATAGTTTGTATTCATCTTCCTTTAGCGTTTGCTCTGTGCATATAGGGTTAAACAGCTAAAACGGTTAATTGCAGCATAACATTCTTGTTTATTTTCAGTACTTTCTTCTCATATTGACCAGTGGCATCAGTATATAATATAAGTTTACTTATATTTCTTCATTTGTATGTACCTGCTTTTGGGTGTACATACTCATAAACTGATACTGCAAACTTGTGGTCAGTCACATATAAAAAAAATTATTTTTATTTATTTTGAAATACTATTCTCTTTTAACTTTGCAGTCGTTAAAAGACTTATGGAAAAATGAAAACAAGCAGAAAATATCTTGCAATTGGGCAAATCATCAAGGCATAATGACGTTATAAAATATTTCAAAATGGTAAAATGGTGTTTACGTGTCAAAAGTACTACCCACAGATACACATGCAGGGAAGACTTTATGTTTTATGTTTCAGTCATTCACTTCTTTCTTTCTTCTTTCCTTCCATTTGTTTTCTTCCAGAAATATAAAAGGATTTTAAATACCGACTCTTAGTTTTACAACATTTCAGCTCAACTGCCTAAACTGTCAGCTCAACTGCCTAAAATGCAGATTTGTTTTATCAAAGTTTCTTATTTAGTTTTTAATTAAGTCAATGTCGGTTGTACTTCAGTTAAGGATCCAATAATCATTCAGCCGTCTGCTTTAATGATCATAAATAAGTTAAGTATATGTACAGGCAATAATTTGGAGTTAATTTTTTGTTTTACTGACGGTATGCAAAACGTTTTCAAGTTTAAAATATTCTGAGATTTATCATGTCATACCTATTTCGACAAGTTTATGTCAAATTATCTACACATAATACCTTTCTATGTTACATCAAACATAGAAACCGTATACTGTGTAGTAAGCTTGTACGTGATCTAACACACGATTGAAAGAACTTGAAGACAAAGCAAACGAATGACTGTGACAAACGTGGGTTGTTGTGATAAAAAAATAATGAATTACATAATATATCATTTATTTACAGTAATAAACAAATGGTTCTTTTCAGGTACGACAAAAATGTATTCCATTGGCACGTATAATTCTAATATATTAAATGGACTGACATGACAAAGTCCAACGGGTTACTTTAATGGAACCGATCTATTAATGCAATGATAAATGCCTGTATTTTCCTTTAGAAGTTTCCAGCATATAATGAAAACCCGGCAAGATTTATCTATTCTGTTGACAGTTGTTGACAGATCTATAAAACTATGCTCGAAGCTGTGGAGGATAAGGAAACGTCCTATTTTGTTTAACCGTAGCTAACAAGCTGACACTAAACGCTAGATACGGTTGTGTGTATGTGCTGCTTATGACACTTCCACTCTGACATGTTTATATATTTACACATCTGTTTCTGAAATAAAATGTGCTGCATGCGTACGTATAAGATATACATGAGTAGTCAATTACTTTTTATTTCCGTTCTATTTGTTCAAGTTGAGGAAAGTAAAATGAGCTTATGAACCAACTGTTCTTTTTACCAAATGTTTAAAATAGTTTGGTATGGTTAAAAAAATTGCGCGTTCAGAAAAGTACAGCATTTGTAAGCTAAATTTCAAACGCGTAACCATAAAAGTGGCGAGTATATATGAACAAAAAGATTAAAGCACATACTTAAACTTAATTATTAACCATTCAAGTCGTATCAATATGTTCAATGTTTTGAAGTGCACAAACGAGACACTCTCTTTAATATACATGTTTTCAACGGTTCATGATTAGGGCTTTTAAATTTATACAAATAATGCCAACCGCTCTACAGAGTATGGCCATATTTGACAGAAAGTCTTCTAGATTGAAGGGATTTAAAAATATGGCCGTAGTTGTTAAAAATAGAAAAACATTTAGACAACTTAATCTAAATAAACCTCGAAACAGAATTTGACCAACTTTGACAGAAAGCATCCTGGTATAGATGTCTTCAAATAGCTGAGCAAGGATGCCGATTTGCCATCAAACATGGATAAAGATAGAAAACCTAGAGAAACCTTGAAACAATAGGTTTCATAACATATACATCCTACTGACCCATATTTCATGGTCAAGTGTTCCTTTATTTGGCCATTAGGCAGATCTTAGCCAGGTGAGTGATATCAGATCCACTAGGACCTCTAATTGTCCATGGAGTCGTTTTGTGCATGGATCTCTCGAAAGCGAGCATTTAGACATGGCTACAATTTATTTCAATCAAAATATCATTAGTGTGTTTAGCGCGATGTATATATATATATATATATATATATATATATATATATATATATATATATATATATATATATATATATATAAAGCAACTTAAATGAAAGAAAAGAAAATATTGATTGATTGTTACAAAGTAGAAACAATACATAGTCTAACATGATCTCAGACCTAGATAACGACCCTCAATTAAACCATGTACCTGTGTTAGATTGCAACATGTTCTTAACGAATCTACACTACCCTTGGTATCTTCATATCCCTTGCGGTGAGGGGCATGGGTATTAAGCTACTATATGAGAGGGTATGTGCCGGTCACGGTACTCGGTGCACCATGTTGCCATTGTATCTTTTTTTTAACGTAAATACAGTATGGCTTTTGATGTCAGCGTACAGCGTTAGCCATTGGGTATATTTTAATTCTATTAAAGGATCGTGAGACGAATAAATGAACTCAGTCATTTGTCCAACGTACCGTGGCACCTACAAGTTATTAGGATCCCCTGTCCATGCTATTATACGTGTTAGCAATTTAAGTTTTATGTATAAAAATAAATAATAATAGAAATATACAAGGAATAAAAATGCCCAACCTAAAAAAAGAAATTTAAAATGCTCCAACATGCAGATGATTGCACGAATTTTATAAATGATGGTTTTTCTTTTAAGCATTTGGAAAAAGAATTTTTTGATTTTGGAAAAGCATCGGGGTCGAAAATTAATCATACGAAAACAGAAATACTTCTAATAGGAAATTGGCGTGGGAATCATCCAGGTTTACCACCAGAACTAATAAAACATAAAGTGAAAGCTCTAGGGGTGTATTTTGGGAGAAACGCTGACAAAACAAATTTTAATTTTTTAAAAGATAAAGTACAAGTACAAATTGATTTATGGTTATGTACACATTTAAATATAATGGAAAGGGTACAAATAGCGCATACATATATATATAGTGCCTTATGGTATATCATGCAAATAATTGATTTTAAAGACACATGGCTGGAAGTTTTAGATAAAAAGATAGTTCACTTTATATGGGGAGGAGGGATGCACCTTCTCCAAAGAGAAAATCTATACAAATCAATAATGGAAGGAGGACTGGGTATACCGTACCTGAAATATAGAAAAAGCGCTTACATTTTAAATAGAATACGAAATCTATGGGGGAAAAAGGAATACGTGTGGGCGGCTTTATATATATATTTTTATGGTTTTTTGTATTAATAATATGCCTGAAATATACAGAAATAATAAACTAATCAAAATAATTGAACCACCGCGGAAACTGTTTCCAATAAAAAATGTCATTATGAAATATAGGGGGGATATTAAAATATGGACAGAAGAGAAAGATATTTTAACATACAAAAACATAATGAAGGGGGTAAACCAACATGCCACACATAAGGTAGAAAAAGAAAATCCGGGGCAACAATGGGGGGCAATATGGAAAAAATGGAAAGGGGTAAAATCAAATCACAAACAAAGTTTAGTGTATAAGTACATCCATGATGTGTGGTTGACGGGAGCTGTTGCTTTTAAAAAGCACATAGCAAGTAGTATAACAAAATGTCCTTTGTGCAAACATGCATTATACACAAAAAGTCATGTAATCTTAAAATGTAAGGATATAGAACAAGAGAGGGTTTTAATAATTAACATGATAAAAAGGGAAAATGGAGCGTATGAGGAAGGAAATTTACTATATACTAACAATATAAGGGATAAAAAAATTGTATGATAATGTAGTAACATACATTACAAAAACTATGGTGAAGTGCTATAGAGGGCTAGAAGGATTTTTAAAAGAATAAAAAAATTTGTTGTTGTTGTCATTAACATATAATAAATTTCTTGTCTATTCTAAAACAAATAGAATAAATAAATATTTACAATAATTTTAAATATAGGACGCTGAGTACTTGGAGGACCCAAGTATAACCTCTGTAGGTGATGGGATCCAGTCTGCCCTCCCACTAGGGGAGAGGTCCGTCGTAAAGGCGAGCTGGGACCTAATCACTCACATGTTAGAAAGGTCAGCCTCTCAAAGTCGTCCACAAATGTTTTTGGATGTAATAATAAGAATATTGAAAAGTAGACAAGATTTATAACAACTAATAATAAAAAGAACTTCGCAGTGCTAACACAATTTAACAAACAGATAGGAACAAAATGAAAGCAGACATAAATACAGGGGGGGGGGGGGTATGTGACTCAAAGTAGGATATGAGGACGAGTGACACCGAGGGCTACAGGGCTAACGCGAAGTAGTAAGGGTCACATCAGAGTACCCGAAAAAAATGAGGCATAACCGATATAAACATTACAAAACAAGAAAACAAGGGGAAAACAAGAAAATGTACTAACAACTGCGAAATTCTACCATGCCTACACGCATCTCAGACACACAAACCAAACATTCCTTTTTTTTTATTTTTTTTTTTTTTATATAAAAACATAATTTGTAGCATAAATAGAAAAAAAACTTGGAAATTTTAAATATGGTCTTAGAAACCAGAGTAAAAAGGAGACAGGGGGAGCACAAGTATGGCCTATGGACGGAGGGAAGGTATAATATAAACTCGAACCATAATACCTCCAACATGGGCCAACAAATTTTGCGCCACCAGCATCCAATTTCAAATCTCCTTTAAGAGATTATATTATACATTTTGGAACCTATTTCTATATATATATATATATATATATATATATATATATATATATATATATATATATATATATATATATATATATTATTTTCTCTTTAAAAGTAAATAACAACTACAACCAAATTTGGAAACTAAAGCCAGTCCAAACAAGAATACAGGGGTTTATAGCACACGATAACACAAATATAGCAAACATACATATAGCATACACTGGACTTCTAAAAGATCCCTGGCAAGGATCACTGAAAACAATTTTATAACATGGCAAGGAAACCAGCCGCAAGGGCAATACCTGAGGAGGGGAGTACAAGCCATGGAGTAAATTCTTTAGGCCTAGGGTGGAACGACTTTGAACCTGGAAACGGGTTTCAAATCAAGTACCCCCTTCGAAAAATATATACAAAAGGAACCCTAGTCTAAAAAGTAAAAATAAAATTTCTTTTCAAAATTCTTTTTGAGTTTTTTTTAAAACCCACAACAGCAGACTTTATGGGGGTACAAACAAATATAAAAAAATTTAAAAAAAAAAAAACATTTTCGGCACAAAGGGGGACACCTTAAGGGCTGATAGCTTAACATAGTTAGAGGTCTAAGAGGGGTCCACACAAAAAAAAAAAAAAAAAAAAAAAAAAAAAAATATTAGGATTTTGAACTTACTTACCTCAAGGCGTGTTTTGTCACCTGTGATTTGCATCATGTATGAGTATGCAAGGATTGAATTTTCCAGTATAAGCAAATAGAGGGAAACCTTGTCAGGATGCTATCCCGTTCATGATAATTTGTATCTTTCATCTGTAAAGTTATGTAATAATCGGAACAGTTCCTCTTTTTTATATCACCCGTGTTTGATAGAGTATTCTACTGTGTTAGGATGATTCGGGATTTGTCTCAGATTTCCTTTACATCAATCAAATTTCATTTCGCATAGTACTTTCATATTTATTAGTATCTGTTTTCAGTTTACATTCATAACTGTATCTGAATTAACAAGCTGGTATGAATTATCAGTGTTGTATATAGTAAATGATGAGAATGGATTTAGCTTCTTGTAATTCCGTGTAATTATTCTTGTTACAGACAGAGATTCACGTGCAAACTTGGTTGTCTTATAATCCTAAACAGATGTTGTTGTATACAACGGGTTTTAACAGTTAAACTAGATCTTTTCTTGGTACGCATACATGACATGTTTATGTATGTTTGTATCATAATGCGCCAAATATTCAAGACTATGTATTACATGGTTCACTGGTATTTCAGCTGAACCTGGGATGCCTAGGCCTAGTAATGATAGTTGCGTAACCAGTAGTTTGATGTTGGCTGTGTGAAAAATATTGTTCGTCTCAGTTCAGCGTCATGTTGTCTGATAGGTCAGCGCTTTAATGGCATGCTCTAGTCTTCGTCTGCCTGTGAGTGAGTCTCCGTCAAGCTGCTTCGGCAGACGAGGATGTGTGCCATATTTGAGTTAATCCTTTGTATTACGCCTTATTAAAGTGCACTAGCACATTTGTTAATACCTGTTATGTGAACAGTATAATCTCATACATTTTATGAGAACAGGATGTTATGTGGTGCTAACAATTTCATGTATGTTATGTGAACAGAATAACGTCCTGTACCTTGTGTGAATAGAATAATTTCATGTCTGTTATATAAACGGAATAATTTGATATCTGTTATGTGAACATAATAATTTCATATATGTTATGTGGTCAGAGTAACTTTTACATATATGATGTGAAAAAGATACTCTCACATTGTTAAATAGGCAACGTGTAGCCATTATGTTATAAGACAGATACATTCAGCAACCGCATGTATAAAAGTTCTCAATAATCCATTTTGAAATATTTGCCCATCAATATCCAGTGCATGTGTAGACCATGTTTTGTTTAGTTTACATTGTGTACCAGATCAAAATGTGAAGCGTCTGAATCTCATTGTGTAGCTAGATGCCAGAAATTGTTTGTGACAGAGTAGGTCAGTGTCTACAAGTTTTGTTGCATTGTAAATACATGCAGATGTTATTCTGATAACGAGTCTTCCCTTCTTTCACTGATCCAGTCTCCACTCGGTGTATCCTTGTGACAGTGCCCTACCAGGTTAGACTTAAAGGTTCTTTCTGAACTCACTGGTCATAAAAGGACAGGTCTTTGGCACTGACCAAAACCTCCACATTAATACCGTTTGGAACTGCAAGCACCCAAAACTGGACTCGCATTTTGTTGATACCAGAAACGAAATCCATCGGGTTCATGTCTGACAGCTCCAAAGGGGCCTATCGAGCGGTTCAGGTTGATCATTTGCGGTCTATTGGGACAGGCAATACTAAATAAATGTGGTCTTTGGGGACAGGAAATATTGAAAATTGTGAGTCTTTGTTGCGGTACATACCCATAGTCGTTTTATGGCAGTGCCCCCACTCCTACCCCCAACCCCACTCCCACTCACACAGACCACCTATATTTGTCAAGAAAGAATTTGAATATTACAGAGTTCTATATCAATTTGAAAAACTTGTTTACAGAGCATGAAAATAAATAGGATCAAAGCTGTGTATGAATGTAACTGGGATACAGACACTATTTATTTTGTACCAGCTTTCTTTTAAAAATACAATTTAAGCGGTTATTGTAAATAATAATGATAATAATAATAATAATAATAATAATAATAATAATAATAATAATAATAATGAATATAAAAAATGGAGCCTTTCTTTGAATAACTGCAGTATTTATGAAAAGTTATGTACTTGGTTATTATTATTATTATTATTATTATTATTATTATTATTATTATTTATCTAAAATTCCGAACAATTCATGTCACTTCTTACTCCATGAGCTCCATGAAGCCTAAAGCAATTCTACTTTTTCTAGAATATACGTTGCAGTGCACATTGATTAACGACAACAACGACATCATAGTCATCATCATCATCATAAACAGGTTAAAGGTAAAGTCTTGATTATTAGAGAGATCTTTATTTTTTCATACTTCTCGGCCTGGACATGTGACCAGGAACGGCAATTAATTAGTAGCTCTTTCTTAACTGCAGTTCATTCATCTATAGTGTCGTCGAAAGTATCTTGGAATTGCTTCTGTCTCTATGGAAAACTTGATGAGCTCGAAACCTTTGTGAAACTAATTTAATAACCGCACCGTTACCTGTATATATATATATATATATATATATATATATATATATATATATATATATATATATATGTGTGTGTGTGTGTGTGTGCGTGCGTGCGTGCGTGTGTGTATATGTGTGTGTGTGAACATGTATTACCATATTGAGTACCATTATATTATGTATCTGTAGGCATGACCTCAAACACTTTAAATTATGGAAACTCAAATCAAATGGTGAGGGATTTTTGTATCGAATTTTACAATAGCTTTAGTTAAGTCTGTGTTTCTCCAATATTCTATAAGATTTAATACAGTAATTCAAATCATGTAATAACAATTAAATATGCCTAGCTATTAATAGTTTCGAATCTTTTGTATATGATTAGACTTCATACGGATTATCATTACTGTGTAAAATGTACATAACAGTAGTAATTGAAATAAAAGATATCTTGTTTGTTTCATGCTCCTTCTTTGGAGATAAGTATTTACAACCATACACATGAAATACTGGGCATTTTAAATACCGCAATATGACGAAAAATGCATGAAAAAAATTGATGAATTTACAAATGTATGTAATGATGCTATAAAGCTGCCAATCTGGCAATCAAGCTGCCAATAGGGCAATCATCAGGAAATAAAAGGGTAATAACAATTTGAAAGAGACAACCAAATTATTGCAATCACATTGTGAAATTAAATATGTTTTACAGTCGTCAATGATTTTCAGATGATCGTTCCATTCTCTTATTGGTGACATTAGTTATAACTACTATATAATTTTTGAATTTTGTTATCAAATTCATGCTGGCTTGCAAAAGCGCATATACCATGGAATTGCACAGTGTATACACTTGATAATTAATGTAATGACAAACTATCGAATTAAGCAATTCTATAGCATTCCGATTTGTTGGTTACTATTTTTTAATATTAATACAAATACAAGGTAGCTGGTATAAAATGCAAATTCATGAAGAAAATGATCAAAAAACTATGGAATGTACGCTGAAACTTGTTAAATTCAATTTTTTATTTTGCTTTCACAGGACTAGTCGTCTTACTTTACCCCCAAAACGGTGCTCAAAGGAAAGATGGCATAGAACAACAGTAGCAACTACTACTATTACATGTAACACTAAAAAACTGCTTTATTGAATGTCTATGAATTGTTTTAGTCATCTCGTTACAAATTTTAAACAGTATGAGTATTGCTGATTTCTTTCTTTGTTTTTCTTTCCTCAGTTCCTGACACAGACTGCACTTGGTATCAACAAATTGTAATAAATTTGATGGTTGGAAGTTTATCATTCAACACTGTAATGACAATGCTAATTTTTAACTTCTACAGTTTTATATACAATCATAACAATACAATTTGTTATATATCAATGAATATATTGTAATATATTTGGGTATGTTCCATTTGTATTTATGTCTCCATTTATAGGTTCGTTAGATTTTAGTGATTAGTGGTTTGATTATGGGAAGTCGGTGTTGGGAAAATATTTCCCAGCCCGAGTAATTAGCCAATTTCTAGCAACAGACGTTATACTTACAGTTTTTAAGAGACTTTGCAATAGCATGGATTGGTTTCGTAGTTTGAGATGGAGTCAGACTAGCATAAGTAGCATAAGTCGGCATGGAGCGAAGTAGTTCCTATCTTAATTCAGAGGTGTTGATTGATTGTGCCTTTCAGTGGGAGATATTCGTGTCAAGAACTACTGTTTTGTGCCATGGAATAATTGGGAAGAGGTCATCCTTTTGTTTGGAGATGCCTTTCATTGCAGCAGTGGTGGAAGTGCACATGCGAAACGTGGTTCAGCCTGTGGTTTTTATTGACCCAGGGATGCAATCGAAAAATAGTTCCCTGCATTGGTTGTTTGAATTGAGTTATGTGCTTCATGCCACGGCGTGCTAACAATGAAAAGTCATCCAATTGTGAAGTTATAGTTGTGACATTGTGGTCATTCATTTATTGATTAGAGAAAAGTTGTTCCTAGTCTTGACGCGTTACGAGAACTTCGAGTTGACAACGAATGTTGTCGAGAAGTCCTTGGAAATGGGGGAAAACAAGGGACTTCCAGCCCAACCTCAGGCAGGTGTTTGATTCGCTCGGTAGAGGTTCCCCTGTGCGTGTTACAATATGATTGATAATTAATCATTGATCTAAGCAACTGAGAAATCACCAATGTATCTTTGCATGATTAAAAAAATCAATGTTTATAGAATGTGGGTAATACATGTACGTGAATTTTATAAGTTGTTAAAAGAAATGTTTAGTTCATTGAAGCCAATTTTTGCCAGAGAAGATGGCATTTGGAAAGCAATTATTTTAGAGAAATAGGAATTTAAGTATATATCGAAAAAAACAAAACAAATTTTAAACCTAAATACCATTCCTGGAATGCAAACTTCATTGTTTATATATTCTTTATTTTTTAATCTCAGGATTTTTTTTGTGTGGAAGAAAACTGAAAACCTTTAGTACATCCTCAAGCTCCGATAAATTACGATTGCCGGATGAAGTTGTTAAAATGTGATAAAGAAAAAAACCCCAGCGACTTGGGAGAAGAGATGGAATGGATAATAATAATAATAATAATAATAATAATAATAATAATAATAATAATAATAATATAATAATAATAATAATAATAATAATAATAATAATAATAGGTACAGGCTCAGACAATGGATTCTCTTTTAAACGGGTCACAGGGAAATATAAATCTCAAAACGTCTTTGTTTCCAATTTGGTTGTGCAGCCTTTCTGCAGCTTTTCCATAATTAAAAAAAAAAATAAAACAGAAAATTGAATTAAATAGGAATAATTTTTAAGTGCGTGACAATTTCACTTGCATTTTCACACGCAATGGCCAAAAAAAAAAAAAGAAGAGAAGAATTAAGAATTATCGCATTAAAACCGTAAGATAAATTACAGTATTATTGAAAACTCTGCAAATCAGCCTAAATCTTATTCTCCTACCTCCTCCTCTTCTTTTTCTCGACAGCAATGATATAAATATTTCAATACAAAAAAAGAATCCTTAACAAATTGTGACAAAAATCCACCATCTACGATATGTTTCCACCTCCTCCTCACCCTCTTTCTTATTCTTCTTCATGTCAGCAATATCAGTAAATTTTCAATAACATCAACAAAAATTAATTCAATTTTCACATATTGAGAAGAAGAAAAAATACCTTTTTATGATTTGTCTCCTCTCCGCACCTCGTACCTCTTCTTTGGTGGTGGTGTATTAATAAGGATATACCTATCACTGTCTGTGTATTAATAAGGATATACTTACCACTGTCTGTGTATTAATAAGGATATACCTATTACTGTCTGTGTATTAATAAGGATATACTTATCACTGTCTGTGTATTAATAAGAATATACTTATCACTGTCTGTGTATTAATAAGGATATACCTATCACTGTCTGTGTATTAATAAGGATATACCTATCACTGTCTGTGTATTAATAAGGATATACCTATCACTGTCTGTGTATTAATAAGGATATACCTATCACTATCTGTGTATTAATAAGGATATACTTATCACTGTCTGCTGCGCGCTGAACACAGAGGGCACAGATTCTAGACGCCTTATATATCAAGATACATATAACAAAGAGCGATCAACGCGTTTGTCCTAACAAAGTCGAAACGTTTACCCTAACAGAAACATTTTGAACTGTAAGGTGAAGCCTGAAATGTTGATTACTGTCCCGAATACTCAGAAAATCTTGTAACTTTTTAACTCGTATGTGGACATAATACTTGCCTTATAATTTTCTTTTGGATAACTTTTGTAAGAAAACTTATACGTGTACATTGTTTCTCTCTCTCTCTCTCTCTCATATATATATATATATATATATATATATATATATATATATATATATATATATACATATATATATACACACACACACATTAATGCACACGTGGGGTTCGATCTTGTCTCGTTATCTCGCTTTCATTTTACATGGATTTGCCTACTGTGCATTACGCGGCCCCTAACATGTGTAAATCAGCCACTGTTCTCAAGCGGCACGTGAAATGTCAATATATGACAGCAGCTTACGAGAAACAAAACACAACCAACGGGCCTTAAGCCAGCTTGAACCGGGTAAATTGAATAATTAAAAGGAATAAAGCAATTCCTCTGGTGTTAAAGTCATATCAAAAACACGTAGAGACACATAAGTTGATGGATTTATTTAGTTTTCTTTAAGAAATAGAGTCCAATAGTAATTACACTTATAAAAGTTTACTGTCTTTTTTTAAAAAATAAAGGTATCGAATTGTCGCGGAGTACATGCCATATATATATATATATATATATATATATATATATATATATATATATATATATATATATATATATATATATATATATATATATATATATGTGTGTGTGTGTGTGTGTGTGTGTGTGTGTGTGTGTGTGTGTGTGTGTGTGTGTGTGTGTGTGCACCAACAAATGAATGCACCAAAATTACGTCATTTTTAAATAAATGGAGAGCCAGGACTTTGGTTTTGTGTTTTATAATGATGTGGTTCCAATAAGAAAATTGATTGCATCTCTCTCTCTCTCTCTCTCTCTCTCTCTCTCTCTCTCTCTCTCTCTCTCTCTCTCTCTCTCTCTCTCTCTCTCTCTCTCTCTCTCTGTGTGCACATGAAACAAAGGATTTAAAAATACATATTTGTGATATATGACTTCCAGAGCTTGAACGCTAGAGTTCTGCTATGATAGTAGATTACAATAAAATTTTAATCATTGCCAAACGAGTGGTAAGTGAGGATATATTTGAAGGATAATCAAAACGTAAATAAACATGGACCTATGTGCGACAACTCTGAACAATCTATATACATTGTACGTGTAGTTTTACTATCACCATGTCAGATATTTAAACTTGACCAATAATTTGTGAAATTTTGGTTTAAAATTGAGAAACTGACAAACTAATGGGTTAGTTTTGAGTTGTATTCAGTTTACATCGAACAGTTTTGCCCGATTTAGAAATTCAATAACAATGCAAACCTGATTTACACAGCTGAAAACCATGTGTGGACCACATTAAATTTATACGTTTGAAAACCATGTATGGTCCACATATAATTTATACGGTTGAAAATCATGTATGGTTCACATATAATTATACTGCTGTAAACCATTTATGGTCCACACGTAATTTATACAGCTGAAAACCATGTATGGTCCATATATAATGATACTGCTGAAAACCATTTAAGGTCAAACGTAATTCATACAGCTGAAAACCATGTATGGTAAACACGTAATTTCAAGGTATTGTCCTCTTAATCTATATTTATATTAAAAAATTCTAGGTGAGAGCAAATATACGGGTTGTCTAAACTGTAATGAAATGGGTCTCCAACTTATTTTGAGCTGTATATGTTGACAAACTCCCAATATAAATTCAATCTCAGACGGGTTCCTCTAAACTGTAATGAAATGGGTCTCCAACTTATTTTGAGCTGTATATGTTGACAAACTCCCAATATAAATTCAATCTCAGACGGGTTCCTCTAAACTGTAATGAAATGGGTCTCCAACTTATTTTGAGCTGTATATGTTGACAAACTCCCAATATAAATTCAATCTCAGACGGGTTCCTCTAAACTGTAATGAAATGGGTCTCCAACTTATTTTGAGCTGTATATGTTGACAAACTCACAATATAAATTCAGTCTCAGAGGTTTGTATATCTCGTTCAATTGGGAGATTGCGCGGGGTGGGCAGTGGGTGTGGTTGGGGGTATGGGGAGGGGAAGGGGGGCTCAGAAAAACAAGAGACCAATATTTACTGTCCACACATAATTATTTGTAAGCTCAAGTAATATAATCCTAATTAATATTCATATATGTCAAAGTCTTGAACTTTTCATTGGCAGGATGTAAACGGGAACTTAACGTTTCTTTTTCATTTCGTTACTTGAGTTTGAAATCATAAACAAATTTTGTGACAAATATTGCAAAAACTGCTCCATGGATTTTTCTCAGCATGTACCGGTCTGTATTAAATTGGTATTAAATTGGTGTGACGCAGGACTGCTAACCAAAATATAGAAAATGTGCATGGTACATAAAGAATTTATAACGGAAATTTTCACTTTAACATAGTGTAACACGCACAGGGGTTTCTCTGCCGAGCGAATCAAACACCTGCGTGAGGTTGGGCTGGAAGTCCCTTGTTTTCTAAGGACTTCTCGATAACATTCGTTGTCAACTGGAAGTTCTCGTAACGCGCCAAGACTAGAAACAATTTTTCTCTAATCAATAAATAAATGACCACAATGTCACAACTACAACTTCACAATTGCATGGCTTCTCCTTGTTAGCAAACACCCAATGCAGGGAACTATAAAAATACTAAGACTGCATCAACAGAATCTTGTCTCAAAATACTTTTTTTTAGTTAAATTTTTACTTTCATTTTTAACCAATTGTGGACCACCAACCCGTATATACTCTATTGTATCTGAACCCATTTCTAGACTGGTTCACAGTTGTTCCGAATAATTAGTACCGTGTGTCGTAAAAACAACAGCCAGAACCGCGTTTCCCACGTGTACTTCCACCAACTGCTACAATGAAAGGCATCTCCAAACAAAGGGATGACCTCTTCCAAATTATTCCATGGCACAAAACAGTAGTTCTTGACACGAATATCTCCCACCGAAAGGCACAATCAATCAACACCTCTTAATAAAATAGGAACTACTTGGCTCCATGCCCACTGATGCTAGTCTGACCCCAGCTCAATGTACGAAACCAATCCATGCCATTGCAAAGTCTCTTTAAACCTGTAAGTATGACGTCTGTTGCTAGAAAATGGCTAATTACTTGGGCTGGGAAATATTTTCCCAACACCGACTTCTCATAATTAAAGAAACTAATCACTAAAATCTAACGAACCTATAAATGGAGACTTAAATACAAATGGAACATACACAAATTTATTAAAATAGATTATACCACGAAAAGACAAATTCAATTTTGACGGATGGTTCCTTTCGTTTCAACAATAGTTTTGGCAACTATATAAGTGTGGCACTGGTATTGGATTACAGATTATAAGAACTTATCAAGAATCATTATCCTTACAATAATTAATATACATCAGGCGGCTCAAGGCAGTTGTAAATATTGCTAGATAATTGGTAATCATTATATCAAAGACATACTAATATTTTTTGTAAAACAATGATGTCACGCTATTCAAGGTAGAAAGAGAGAAAAATAAGTTGGAGAAAAGTGGAAAAAGATAGAAAATAAAAGTGACACAAAGAGCACAAAATGGCTAGATAAGAAGAAAACGGAAGACAATAAGACCCTAAATATAAAAAAGGACCCCCTAAAAAAAAAAAACTTTGCTACAAAATTAGTTTGTTATCTAATGGTGAATAATCAAAGGATCCATTCAAACATTTAAACAGAAGGGTATGGCCTCATACATTGTGGGAACTCTTTGTTGCTGATAATTTGTACAATCAAAAAGGAAAGGTGAATTGAATTTTCAAATTCAAAGCCACAAGAACAGGTGTAGTGTAGTATGGCATGCGGGGGCATAAGGGAAATTAACATTACGCCGTAGGTTTACATTATATGCACTCGGGAGCATAAGGGAAAGTTAACATTGTATGGCACTCGGAGGCATAGGGAAATCTAACATGGGGATGGCAGTCTGGGGCACAAGGGAAACCCTATGTTAAGAAATGTTCATAGTTTTAACAGTGGGCGGTATTCTAGGGCATAAGGGGAAATGTAATATTAACATTTTAGATACCTTCCAACACACAACATTTTAATATACTATCAAACACACCATTTTTTTTATTACTATCCAATACACCACTTTTTGATTACTATCCAACACACATTTTTATATACTATCCAGCACCGACTTTTGAGTAATATCCAACACATATTTTTTAAATACTATCCAACACCCAGTTGTTGATTACTATCCAGCACAAATTTTTATTACTATCCAACACCCACGTTTTGATTAATATTCAAAACACCATTTTTGAGCACTATCCAACACCCACTTTTGAATACAATCCAATATCCACTTTTTGAGTAATATCCAACTCACATTTTTTAATACTATCCATAACCACTTTTTGATTATTATTCAACACCCACCTTTTGATTACTATCCAATACCCCACACGATGCCATCCAACACGGCGCGGCGTATGTAGGGACCAAAACGTAAGTGTTTATACTTACAAACGCACAAACATGCTATCGCACAAGAGGGGCGTAGGAGTAAAATGAAGGGGATAAATATACACACTATCACACACAAGCAAGGCAAGGGTATGTAGTGTTTATAGAAACACTATACCCACAAACATTAGAGAGGGTTTTTAAGATTCAGTTGGGTTGTAAACATAGGCATAGACAGAGCCATAGACAAACATACAGACATACAACAGATAACGTGGAAATGGTTTTGAGTAGTATCTCTCTTTTTGAAGAGATCTGGGTGGCCCTGAAAAGGGCCATTTGGTTTTGTTTCAGTCAGCACTCTCAATTAGTGACTGCACCTCCTATGCCGGGATCCACATTTAGCACATCTACTCCATCGATTCAAGGATTAATGGATACGGGAAGGAAAAAGTGAGGATGATTAGCCTCCCCTTTCCAGTCCTCTACTGGTGGAATGAGGTGTCCAGGCTCCTGATGTTGCTGTTGTTGCTGTTGCCATTGAAGGAACATATAGTATTGCCCCTTTTGTTTCTTCTCTGCCAATATTATTTTTTTCTTTCTCCATTTCTTCCTATATCAAGGAGACTACTAACTCTTTAGCTGTTTGAAATGGTCCTTTCCTCTCTTGAAAGATCTCATTCAGCGGCGTTTTGATGATATAGTGTGGGTGTTTGATATTATATAACTGATTGATGGATTGTAAATAATTGGGTAATGGTCACTCCAAACGACGTGTTAGATAGTAGATAATTGAGTGTTTTAATAGTTTATAGCTGGGCGATGGTCACTTCAAACGGCGTGTGAATGGTATAATGTGGATTTCGGATAGTAGATAACCGGGTGATGGACGGAGTGTTGATGGTGTAGTGTGGGTGTTAACTAGTAGATTACTGGATTTTGGTGTGTTGGTTAGTAAGTGTAGTTTTAACATTAAATTTCCCGTTAGAGGGCATAGATATATATTATGTTAAACATGTAGACATTTTTAAAATTACATTTCACGTTAGAGGTCATAGGGACCAAAGACCATAACTTATAGAATTAATGTTAGATCTCCATATTTTAAATTAACTAGTGGTCCAGAATTCATATACATTACTTATTTACTCAAATTAGGATTTTCGCATATCTATTTCCGTGGACTAGACTTTTCGCATATACATTCATTTTATATTTGTTCTCGACCTACAACCACTCTAAGCTTTGACCACTAGCAGAGTTGCCAATACATCTAGTGTGTAGTTTAGAATTTATAGATTTCAACCAGTAAAAAACATTTTTTAAAAGTGATACGCAAAATGTTTATTTTTACAAATTACTTTTAGTATTAAGAAAACCTTTTGATAGTACAATGTACCTAAACTAGAGCTTGTGAGTAACATGTTCGTACCAATTACAAAAACGTTTCACGTTTGTGAGGTATGAAAATTTACTGTTTACAAAAAGAACAATTGCATCTTCTGCGACATAGGTGTTTTCAACATTTGTATCTGAATGCTATAAAAAAGCTTATTAGTTTGAAAATGTTCAAACGGTCAGAAGACATTCCTGTAAATGGACAGTTTAGAAAAGCACATTCAAAATCTACCTCTTGAGCTGCGAAAACGCATTTACAACTACTTTGTACAGATTTAAGTGAACGCGAAGAACAATTGCACCCGAAACGGTATAGACTTTATAATCATTGGTATCTGAATGTTACAAGTAGACTGATTACTTTGAAAATGTTCAAATGGTCAGATATTAATCATCTGCGAGGACATTATAAGACTTGCCATGGCACGACTTTTGCAATCATTATTACACTAAATTCCATGGAAGAAAGTCATTGACACTGTTCAAGCCTTCAGGGATTACCAATTATTGTTAGAAGAATTCCAGAGCTGATTCCAGAATACTAGAAGATTCCATTGAATTTTGGACGCCGTGTTGTGCGTGTGCTTTCGTTTAACAACATATTCTTTGTGGCAAATTTATGAACATTACACACAAAGACATGACAACCACTGGGACTTCAAATGTTTAAATTGAACAGTGTAAGTGTAAACCGTCGCTCTAAATTTTATGGAAGTCGCTTTTTTGAGTAGCTGGAATGTGTAAAAAATTGAACGACTTTCTTTTCTTGGCTAATCTTGACTCTCTATGTCCAGTGAACGTAGATGGTGTTTGATATGGGTCAACCATGTCGTCTTTAAAATCGCTAGCCTGAACGTCTGCTAACACTTCCTGGAGAGTGTTGAGTGACACAGAACGTCGTCCTTGCTTGGCTTCCTGTTTCTCTTTGGAAATATGTGATCGTTTCATGACAGTAGATGATTCAATTTAATTTGACTTGGTTACATCTCTCTCCCTATATATAGAGCACCCCTCGACCTAAGAGAATACACTCATTCAGTTTTCAATCGGTGAAGATGGAGAGTCACAACAGATCGCACTTCTGGTCAGAGATTTAGTCGTTCGAAAGTGTACTTCCAACAAGACTTCTGACTGCTCCTCTTGAGATAAAAGTCGAGATACCTGCTATATCTGTCGATGTCAGAAAAAAAGACATTGACCTTCAAAGTGTCCCAAGAAAAAGGAAAACAAGGAGAAGGAGCATTCAGATGCAGAAACAGAAGAAGAACCCGTTCCAGTAAAGACATTAAAGAAGACGAGACAAGCAGAAGAAAAAGTAAAAACTGAACAAACCATACCAGTAAAGAAATTCAAAAGAGAAAGACAGTAAAAGTGGACTTTTGTGACATGTTATGAAATTTCATTGTGATTCTGATTTCACAAGATTATACCAAAGAAAGAGTAATTGTATCTTTGTCTTGAATTCTTTCTTTGAGTATGAATTAGATACTCAAACACACTTTTACGGACAAAAAATGGCGCGTTGGATTGTAAGTGTGGGGCGTTGGATAGTAAATGTAGGGTTCTGGATAGTAGATGACTGGGTGTTGGTCATTCTACCTATTTAGTTGGTTAGTAAGTATAGGTGTTGGTCATTCAAAATAGCGTAAAATGTTTTTTATACATCTCTTTCATAATTTTTGAAGCAAATTTTTCATTTTTTTTTTTAACAATTTGGAAAAATTGCAATTTAAAACTTTTTCCGGACATTTTTCAGTCTTCGTAATTCTGCATAAATTGTTTTGTTTTATTTTAATTGCACAAACATATTTAAATTAGTAAATTTGTCACTTTTAAATTTGTTGACAATTTGTAAACATTCTTTTTGCAATTTTTAATCTTTTGGGAAATTTCTTTTTTAATCGCCACCAAATTCCGTATTAGTTTAGAAATTTTAGTATTACTTTTAGTTTCAACCATATTTTTAAATTTTTCCGGACTTTTTCAAGTCTCCGCAAAAGTCCGTATGTGTTACGGAATCCAGCTGATCGAGATCCATACATACCTCATATAGAGGCTGGGCATCATAATCTGTGGTTGCTATTGATGACCATTCTGAATCATAGTCACAAAAGAAATGAGGATCCTCGTCCACTAACTAGTCATCAATAACAGCGTCATAACTAGACCCAGCCACCAAAGATGATATTATGGTATCCAAATAAATCTGAGCTGGATCATATGCACCCACATCGTCAAAATGCATTTGAACAGTTAACATCATTATATTGGTCTCAGCATGCATCCTATTTCTGTTTGCTGTCTTAATTTACTTGATTTGAGACAAGCCTCTCTCACGCATGTCACTACAGTCTGGTAGAGACGGGATTAAATCTATCAAACATCGAAGCATCCAAATAATTCCACAAGTTGACGTTGGGAATGGGAAGTAGGATGTGTCATCAGACACCACATAAATGCAGAATCGTTTTAAAACTGGAGTTGCAAGCGTCTATTGTACGCAGATTTTATGCAATTTATTTCCCTCCTCATTTCACCCAGCAAATCTGATTCTAAGCTTTGGATTCGCGAGTCGTCATCAGTCGTCATCAGTCGTCATCAGAAACTAATCGCTGCTTTTAAATTTTCACATGTTTTTTTTTTGTTGTTCTTTTTTTTGTATTATTTCTTTTAATAGGATAAAATATGCAATCTATAGATTAAAGTTTCTCTACATACCTAAAATTATCTGGCATCGGAACAATTTCGCACGATGTGGGCAAGCTATTTAGAGGCCTTCTTTGAGGGGTTGGAAATACATTGTGCCACTGCTTAAAGGTAAGAGCCTTTGGATTTGACATTTGTCTGAATTATATTCTTCCATCAGAATACTCATCATTTTCTAGACTGAGTACTTTTTTGTTCCGTCAGCAATTAATGTATCTGTATAACACGAAGAGAGATATATGTTTTCCCCTTAGCGGTTGGAATAAATCAATCAAAAAATGAAAAGATACTGTGCGACGAAGAAACTTACATCTAATAAAATACAAACTGCAACTAATGCAGCAAATTTATGATACTTGTAAAGAATGGTGCACTATCTAAAACAGGTATTTTTTGTATTCATCAGTTACAAACGGATCAATTAATTAAAGGCCTAGTATACATGTATAGTTGGAATGATACACGAGCGTTGCCGTATACAATTTATCACATTATAAATGATTTGAAGAAATATAATTTGGAGGCAAATATTTTGTGATGCAGTTTTATGGCACTAACTCAAGTCGCTATTTAAAAAATATGATCGAATAAAACGAGTGCGTTAAAAACAAAACAAAGCAAAACAAAACCATAATTTACAGTTTCCTTAGTTATAAAAACTGCAAGCATCCTCCACCAATTCTACGTATGTATACATGCACGTATCTACATTGCTGAGCAGTTTTTATTGGGATGCTCTGACAATATTTGCAATCCCTTTTAATTTGTGGACAAATGAAAAGGTTTTTTTTTCTTTCTTTTTGCTTTAAAAATGCACGAAATTGAAGGGTCAACTCGCATTCTGACTGCCTACATAACGTGTCTACAAAACTTGTTGACGCCAAATTCTTTTTTTATCCCGTCTTTTTTCTTTATCAAGTTACGACATATTCTTATCCAACCATGATTTTGTAATATTTGTAATCATTAACAAGTGAGTATCATTAACTCGGAAAGCTTCTATTGAGGCGCCTTTCTTGGGGTGTAGGACTTTCGGTCCCGGCAAGGGAGGGGGAACCTAGAGGTACACTTTCTTTGTCAGTTAAACACCAAGATATGTTTTGTAGAATGAGATGAGAACAGACGTTCAACCAATAAAGAGATTATATACAATTTCAACATTTCTATCCGAATACTTGACAATAATAATAATAATAATAATAATAATAATAATAATAATAATAATAATAATAATAATAATAATAATAATATTATTATTATTATTATTATTATTATTATTATTATTATTATTATTATTATAGTATTTATAAATAAATGTTGCCATGTTATTTCATTTTCCTCTCTTAATATTTGTGTTCCTTATTATGTTGATTGAGATGTTTCCGCCAATATTTTCCATTTGCATTTTTGCTAATAGTAAATCATTCTTAGGCAGCATTTCTTAGTTGGTATAGACACTCGGATTTTAAATATCTTAGTGAAAGTTAAAAAAATATACAATTTCTAATTGGAATTATTATAACCGAGACAGTTTCACTCAAGCCATCCTTGAGAGATAATTAAAAGAATAAAATCTGCATTAAATTCAAAAATTTACAGTGTGCTGAATTACAAACCATATTTAATAAGTATGCTAATCAGCTCCTAAATGACTTTCTTATTTTTAAAAACATCACGATTGTGTCATGATTTCCTTGGAATCGATATAAGTAATATTACAATTCGTAGCCGTCCATACTATTCATCCTCTATAATAATACCAGGTATTACGTACAGGTATTATTACCTTTGATTACACATGCGTGGCGTATAAGTAGTACCTGGTGATTTGACACATCGAACAAATATAACGTGACACATTACTCCCAGCAGATAAAGCCCTTCCGTCATATACCACAAATCAAACATGACACGCGGCGGTTTACCACCTTTGATGAAAGATGTACTTGTAACAGAATAATCGAGCGTGGAAATGTCTCTTGTATTTTTGTCCCAGTAAAACAAGTACCGATTATATATATATATATATATATATATATATATATATATATATATATATATATATATATATATATATATATATATATATATATATCCTAATTGACTCATTAAACAAGCATTGAAGCATACTATACATAAATCCACACAATTTTACATGTATTGTGGAAAATGTACAAGTGGTAATTCATGCGAATTGTACTAGTATGTTTAAAGCTGATTTTTTAAAATTCTGTTAGGTATTCTGGGTCCCTTATTTTTGTATCATAAGTCAATTTTATGTGCAGCGTATTGTCATATAAATAAAGATCGAATAGTCCATTTATCAATCAATCAATCCAATAAATGTACATCAATCTGTCCATATGTATACGTAATTGTTGTGCATATATCCGCTGAACAACCGAATTAATCTGATATTGATGCAAGCATGCTGACCAATAAATATCTTAGAATTAAATATTACATAAACCGCTTAACCATATACATATAACTGGTTATTTTTGCGGATGATTTGTTTGTAGTTCTTTTTGTTTGGCGAGGAAGGGGAGTAGTTCAATGGGAGGCGGGGGGGGGGGGGGGGGGCCGACATTCTTCATTTTGATTTCGACAAGTTCGATGTTTCTAATGTGGCTCATTTAAAATATTAATTTTCCGATTATTAACAACACAAAGATTTAATTTACATTTAAAAAAAAAAAAAACAGTGTGCTATTATTATTCTAAATTAACAGTGATACAGTTAGAACTATCCAAGTGTTGATGTGTCAAAAGTGTTAATGTCACTAGGCACCATGATAAGGTCACCACACTCAACAACTCAGGCTGTATTGACATGTTGATGTGTCAAAAGTGTTAATGTCACTAGGCACCATGATAAGGTCACCACACTCAACAACTCAGGGTGTATTGACATGTTGATGTGTCAAAAGTGTTAATGTCACTATGCACTCTGATAAGGTCACCGCGCACAGCAACTCAGGGTGAATCAAAATGTTACTTATTTCCAATGTGATGTTTATAGTTCACTGCAATACCGTCTTTTACAAAACCCTTATATTTAAGCAAAGAATTAGCCCGAATGTTACTGTAAATTTAAACAAAGCCCATCAGCTCTAATTGGTTTCAGAAGGAAGGAATATTTTCCACTTATAATTGTTGCGGTGGCATTAAGATGGCATAAATAAGTGAAATTAAATTACCACAACAAATACGGGTTATAGTGTATTTTGAAAACATCACAGGCATTTTGACTGACAATCTTTAATTGTCGTTTCATGAGTCGTTTTTCCTATCGAGCGAACTCAGTATTATGCGATGATTTGTATCCTGACCTTAAAAAGAACGAGAGTAAAAGTCATTAATTTAACAAAAGCACATGCTTTGATAATAACTTACGATTTTTATATATTACCGGTTATATATAACTGGTTTGGGTCAAGGTCGGGAGCCCTGGGTCAAGTTTGGGGGTGGGGGTGGGGTCTGAAATTTAGCTCTAGTGTGATAATGAGCTCAATTCGTATACTTTATAACGTGTGTATTCTATCGCGTCTATCATAATATAGCTAGAACCTTCTACTCGCACTTAATTTGCATGAAATGTGTGTCATAATTCCAGCTCTTCAAGGTTCGCAAAAACTCCTAAAAATATTAAATATCGTGTTATACATTTCTTAGGCAATTAGTACCAAACTTAAATACTCGATATACTATTTCAGATAGAACCCCATCGATCCAGGACAGTTTCACTTCTGATGTAAATAACGATGATGTTCCATCTGGTCATGCTCCACAGGCTTGTGCTTCATAAATCCATCCAGAAAGCTCGGGAGTCTTTACAGAGACAAAACGCATTATTGAAAATAGGTGTGCACTAAAACCAAGATAACAAAGATCCTCGAGTACAGATATAACATGTTGTATTTTACAGCAATTGTTTATGTTAAGGGTAACAAATTTATGGATTTGATTTTGTTCAAAACAGTTTGCCTGGTGATTTAGTTTGCTGAAAATATGTTGCTGGACTCTGCATGTACTTTTTTCAACGGCTCGTGACTCTTACTTCAATTAAAATTTTTGAATTTGTATATCAAATATTATTTACGAGTTTCGTGGCTGAAAACATGCGTAAATTTATCATAGATAATGAAACAAAAAACACAAAACGCTGATTGTTAATCATTTTAATTAATAAATCTTGACTGTTTCATTTTGAAAAAGAAGTCTTATTGTAACGTCTCAATTTTTTTTAAGGGTGACATGTATCTGGAAATGATTATTTAAACAGAACTTTATAGATTCTCAATATATTTTCAAATTAAAAATAGAAAAATAACCAACCTGAATGAAACAAGAAATTGCTAATTGTATTGCATGTCAGATTTTTTTGGCAACTGTTCAAATTTGTGGTTACCTACCTCAAACAGTTTTGTGGAAATTTTTACTATTACTTGCCTATTCAGTGCCTTAAAATATGTAATATTGGTTTTTTAATTACTACATGAAGATAAACAATATAAATGTCGCGCACGATATCGAAGCATTGCCTTAAAATGTTTGTCTTTGACTCCAATGTCAAAACGTTGAGCGAGCGTGCTGCAGAATGAATAGTCTAGCAAAATGGTGATTCATCCCAGGAATGAATAGAATCCATCAGGAAATTTATGAAATATAAGCAAATTAAAAACTGTAAGCGAAACCTTTAAGCAAATTTTCTGTGACTGTTGCCTTGACTCTAAGGTCAAAGGGACAAAGGAGCATGTCGCAGAATGAGTTGTCTTTGCTTCGTAATAATTCATCCAAAGTAAGAACATAATGCATCGAGATTTTTAGGAAACATAAGCAAAACGTTAGCGCACATTTTCTATGACTGTGCCTTGATACCAAGATCATGAGGGTGAACGAGCATGTCGCAGAATGAATCGTCGTAGCTTCATCAGAAAATTTCCATCCAAGTATGAACAAAATCCATGACGGGTTTAGGAAATATAAGCAGATGAAAAATAGGCGATTCATTAGTGAACTCTACCTACAAATGTCGATATTGAATTCATCACTGCTTATGCCGTGTCACTGAGAGCACAAGGAGTCAACGTAAGTCTTTGTGACTTAAGACTACAAAAGGCTTTTACCGTTCTACACATCGGCAAGGAATAGTTTTACTGCATCATCAGGGCCGGCTCAAGGGTATTTGGCGCCCTAGGCGAACATTCAGTCATGCGCCCTCTCCCTTCCAACCTTCCAACAATTAACTTTCGAAAATGAATATTCTGCTAACGCGAACACACACACACACACACACACACACACACACACACACACACACACACACACACTTATTCTTTCCGTCTGTTTTTTTTCTTTCTTTTTTAGACTCTTATTATCTTCTGTGTTACGACTCTATGGTCTAAGAAAAATGTAACAGAAAGAAAGTGAAACCAACAAATCAAGTAAAAATCAACAAGCAATTTATTACTAGATAATTAAAATGAAAAATCAAAAAGTCACTTACAGTAATGTGTTTTGAAATCCTAATAATCCAATAAGAATGATTGTTCTAATCACAAGTCCTAAATATAGAATGTTCCGAATTCACGGCTGTGTCCTTGAATGTTATGATGTGCTAATGGTCTCCAAAGTCCTGATGTACTAGTAATCTTGATGTGCTGATGTCAAAATGAAGTATTCCAAAATCTCTGAATAAGTTCACATAAATTCCAAAATCATCAATTAAAAATCCAAAATCCAAAAGTTTGTGAGCACTGTTATAATCCAATGAATATTTAAAATAATTCCTCTCTTAGAATTTGGAATGAATTTTCACAACTGTAATAGCTCTTTACAAGACTGATGGTAATGTCAAAACTGAAAAAATGTCCACCAAACATGGTATATATAAAGATTGGTCACATGACAGAATGTTCTAGAATATGAGTCATCTTAATGGAATTCTAACTGTAAACAAAATTCAACCTTGACCTTCAAATTGAGAAAACATATTGATCAAAACAACCTAATTCAAGGACACTAGTTAAACATGTTTTTCCTGATAAACATTAAGATTTAAGCAAATATTAAAGTGAAGAAACATTTATAATTTCCTAAAATATTTATAATATTATATAAACATCATACATAACACCTCCCCTCATAAAGAAAAAGAAAGATTTATATAATAAAGCTTTCTTTTGAATATACATCTAATACTATAATAACCAAAATTACATAAGAACATGTTTTATGATACTGGACTTAATTACATCAAGCAATATTACATTTCTAGGCACGTGAGAGTGCATCTGCAATCACATTGTCTTTTCCCCTAATGTGTTTGATGTCAATGTTATATTCCTGCAATATCAAACTCCATCTCAACAATCTCCGATTTTTATCTTTCATTTTGTTGATGAAAGTAAGGGGATTGTGATCACTGTACACAATAATTGGATAAAGAGCTGAGGTAACATACACTTCAAAATGCTGTAAAGCCAATATCAAAGCCAAACATTCCTTCTCAATTGTGGAATAATTTTTCTGGTGCTTGTTTAGTTTTTTAGAAAAATAACAAACAGGGTGATCCACACCACTTTTGTCTTCCTGAATCAATACTCCACCAACCCCTACATCACTTGCATCAACAGATAATTTAAATGATTGGCTAAAATTTGGTGCAGAAATAACTGGTGCATTCTTAAGCATGGCCTTTAACTTGTCAAAAGATTCCTGACACTTGTCAGACCAAAAAAATTTGGTTTTCTTACTCAATAAACTTGTCAAAGGTTCAGCAATTTTGGAAAAATTGGAACAATATTTCCGATAATATCCAGCCATACCTAGAAATCGCATCAGTTGCTTTTTACAAATTGGAACTTGAAATTCAGAGATAGCTTTGACCTTAGCTTCTATAGGTTTAACTTGACCTTGTCCCACAATATGTCCTAAAAATGTGACACAAGCATGGCAAAACTCACTTTTGCTCAAATTAATTGTCAGATTCACATCGCTGAGTCAATCAAAGAATTTTCGAATGGTTTCCAAATGATCTTCCTAGGTGTTGTTGTAGATAATGACGTCATCGATATAAGCGTCACAATTATCAAGACCAAATGTTATCATGTTCATCAGACGTTGAAACGTTGCAGGTGAATTTGTCATTCCAAACGGCATGACTTTATATTGATAAAGTCCATCTGGAGTTACAAATGCTGAAATTTCTTTTGCCCTTTCCGTCAATGGAATTTGCCAGAATCCTTTTAAAAGGTCAAACTTGGTGACATATTCCGCATTTCCAATTTTATCAATGCAATCGTCCATTCTTGGGATTGGAAATGAATCAGTTTTGGTGACACTGTTGACTTTTCTATAGTCAGTACACATACGGAATGTATTATCTGGCTTGGGAACAAGAATACATGGTGAACTCCAGTTACTTTTACTTGGTTCTATGAAATCATTCTCCAGTAAATACTGAATTTCTTTCTTCAGATAGTTCTGTTTGAGAAGATTCATCCTATAAGGATGCTGTTTCACAGGCGCAGAATCTACAATGTCAACGTCATGATAAATTTTACTTGTTAGTGTTGGAACATCAGGAAACAAGTGCTCATAGTCATGTAATAGCTGTTTTAGTTCATTTCTTTCCTGTTGTTGTAGATGTGAAAGTTTCTGGTCTAGGTTGTTCAATATTTCTGAATTCCGAAGATTGGTTATACCAGAGTCACTATAGAGTGATTGTATTCCATCGTTGATATCTTCACTGTGTGGGACAGGTACAACTAAATTAACTGAATAATTAGCTGAGCTATCTCTGTCAAAATATTCCTTTAACATATTTATATGACAAAGTTGTTTCTGTTTCCGTCTCCCAGGAGTGTTAATGATATAATTTAAGTCATTTACTTTCTTTTCAACGGTATAAGGACCATAAAAGTTTCCCTGAAGAGGATTCTGAGGTATGGAAAAGAGAGCCAGAACTTTGTCACCAGGTTTAAAACTCCTTTCCTGTGAATTTCTGTCATACCTTAATTTCATTTTTGACTGAGTAGTGTGAAGATTAGTTCTTGCTACTTCACAGGCCTTTGACAACTTGTATTTGAAATCAGAGACATAATCAAGAAGATTAATCTTTGAATCTTCATTTGAAAGAAGTTTCTCTTTCAATAATTTCAATTATCCACGGACAGTATGACCAAAAACTAGTTCAAAGGGACTAAAACCCAACGACTCTTGAACTGATTCCCTAACAGCAAACAACAACAAATGAACACCCTCATCCCAATCCTTTTCTGTATCAAAGCAATATGATCGAATCATATTCTTCAAAGTTTGATGAAATCTTTCCAAAGCACTTTGACTTTCAGGGTGATAGGCAGAAGATTTAAACTGTTGGATGCCTAATTCATGCATAACTTGCTGGAAAATTCCAGACATAAAATTTGACCCTTGATCCGACTGGACAGATTTGGGAAGGCCAACAAGTGTAAAAAACTTCACCAAAGCTTTCACAATAGTTTTAGTTTTTATATTTCTCAGAGGAATTGCCTCTGGAAATCTTGTAGATGCACACATGATGGTCAACAAGTATTGGTTGCCTGACTTGGTTTTAGGTAAAGGACCAACACAGTCTACTATTATTCTACTAAATGGTTCATCAAATGCAGGAATAGGTTGTAAATGAGCCTTAGGTATCTTCTGATTGGGTGTTTCTACCATTTGACAAGTGTGACAAGATCTGCAGTATTTAGAAACATCACTTTTGAGTTTCGGCCAATAAAAATGATTCAAGATCTTGTGATAAGTCTTACGGACTCCTAAATGACCAGCCAAAGGAGTTTCATGGGCTAAATTAAGAATTTCCTGTCGATATGACTTAGGAACAACAATTTGATAGCTCACTGACCACTCGTCACCAGCGGGTACATCAGGTGGTCTCCATTTCCTCATAAGGACCCCATTTTTCACAAAGTAACACACTGGAACTTGTGTGGCTTCAGTTTCACTAATAGCCCTCTGAAACAAACAAGATATCTCGGGATCTTGCTCCTGTTCAACGACAAGGGATTGTCGTTTGTCACCCTGAGTAGGACAAAGAGAATGAGTTGCCAAAGGAGGATCACTGTGATCAATACCATTTGATTGATCAATACCTGAGGAAAAAGTGACCTCGTCAAAAGACTGACCAATACATGTGTCAGCTAAAGGAATAATATCCTGATCAACATCACTCTCAAGAGCTCTTTTTGCCATAGCTCTAGTAACTGCACAAGCAGGGTACAAATCAGGGATTTCAGTTTCGACAGGATCAACTTTCTGATCCAAACAAGGCTTGTCAGTTACAAGTGGATTAACCACAACCTTATCTCCAGCTAGGTCATTGCCTAGTAATAAATGAACACCCTCTATGGGTAAAGAAGTCACTGCCCCAACAGTCACAGGTCCAGAAACTAAGTCTGATGCCAAATTTACACAATGGAGAGGAACATTTACAAAGCCGCACTCTACTCCCTGAACAAGAACACTTTCACTTGAAGAAGACTCCTCAGACAAAGGCAAAGTACCTGATAATAAAAGACTCTGAGAAGCTCCAGTGTCCCTTAATATTTTAATTGGGATAGGTTTGGCAGAATCACCAATAAGTGATATAGAACCTTCTGACATGAATGGTTCATAAGCCTCCAAAATAGAATCAGACTGGGGTTTGTTTGACCCAACAAATGTATTGCTTTCAATACAAGACCGTGACCTTGACCTCGTAGAAATAAGAGCATTTGGAAAAGCTCTGTCTTTTCTCTGTTGCTTATTTTTCAACTTGAAGCAATCAGAAATAACGTGCCCTTTCGTTTTACAATAAGTGCACGTAGGAAGAGATAAGGATTTCTGATCAGTCTTATCAGATGTTTGATTCCTAACAGTTGTGCTGTTGTGAAATTTGGAAGTACTCGAATGAGATTGAAATGGTTTTTTACCAGAAAAGTGCTGAGAGGACGACTTATTGCCAAATGAAATTTTGAGAGTCAAGGAATAATCATCAGCCATACGAGCAGCATTTTCCAAAGTTTCCACATTCCGCTCGTCAAGATAGGTTTTAACATCACTATGGATGCACCTTTTGAACTCTTCAATTAATACGAGCTGTCGGAGGTTATCATAACCTTGATCAACTTTCTTGGCTGAGCACCACCTATCAAATAGTTGTTCTTTATCCCTTGCAAATTCGACATGAGTTTGTCCAGTTTCTTTTCTACAATTCCTAAACCTTTGTCGATATGCCTCTGGTACCAACTCATAAGCTTTCAAGATGTACTCCTTAACCACATCATAATCAGTGCTTTGTTGTACTGACAGTGAAGTGTAGACTTCACGAGCTTTGCCAATAAGTACACTTTGTAATAACAAAGTCCAATGCTCTCTGGGCCATTTCAAGTTTTCAGCTATTTTCTCGAAATGAAGAAAGTATTTATCTGCTTCTTTTTCCTGAAAAGGGGGTACTAACCTAATATATCTAGTAACATCAAAACCTGGACTTGTGTTTAAAGGAGTGGAGTGTGCTCTGTTTGCCAGTTCTAATTCTCTTAACTTAAATTGCATTTCCCTTTCTTCTCTTTGCATCTGCATTTGTATCTGCCTCTCTTCTTTCTCTCTTTCCATCTGTATCCGCCTATCTTCTTTCTCTCTCTCCATCTGTATCTGCCTCTCTTCTTTCTCTCTCTCCATCTTCCTCTCTTCTTTTTCTCTCTCCATCTGCCTCTCTTCTTTCTGCATTTGGATCTGCCTCTCTTCTTTCTCTCTCTCTCTCTGAATCTGAAGCTTTGCCAATTCTAAATCCATCTGGTTCTTTAACTCTAATTCCCTTAATTTCCTGTCAGAACCAGATAGAGGCTTTCTCTTCAAACTTAAAGCACTGATATCAAAAATTCCCTTTCCTACTAAATACTGAATCAAAATAATCTTTATCTCCTGTTTTGTCAATGATACTTTTGCCTCAGATAGACTGTATTTTCTGGCAAGCTCGAGCAACTCATCTTTTCTCATGCACTCTAACCCCTCCTGGGTAGGTTTTGAAATGAAATTCTGAACATTAGATGCCATTGTAAATGCTTGTTGGTTTCACACAAAAAAGATTTCTCTATATAAAAATCTTTGCCAAAGACAAAAAAAAATTCCAAGACAAAATCAATATGAATTTCAAAGATACATTTAATATCTCTAATATGCTTTAAAGAAATTCAGATCCCAGAACGACGAGCCCCCAATTTCTGTTACGACTCTATGGTCTAAGAAAAATGTAACAAAAAGAAAGTGAAACCAACAAATCAAGTAAAAATCAACAAGCAATTTATTACTAGATAATTAAAATGAAAAATCAAAAAGTCACTTACAGCAATGTGTTTTGAAATCCTAATAATCCAATAAGAATGATTGTTCTAATCACAAGTCCTAAATATAGAATGTTCCGAATTCACGGCTGTGTCCTTGAATGTTATGATGTGCTAATGGTCTCCAAAGTCCTGATGTACTAGTAATCTTGATGTGCTGATGTCAAAATGAAGTATTCCAAAATCTCTGAATAAGTTCACATAAATTCCAAAATCATCAATTAAAAATCCAAAATCCAAAAGTTTGTGAGCACTGTTATAATCCAATGAATATTTAAAATAATTCCTCTCTTAGAATTTGGAATGAATTTTCACAACTGTAATAGCTCTTTACAAGACTGATGGTAATGTCAAAACTGAAAAAATGTCCACCAAACATGGTATATATAAAGATTGGTCACATGACAGAATGTTCTAGAATATGAGTCATCTTAATGGAATTCTAACTGTAAACAAAATTCAACCTTGACCTTCGAATTGAGAAAACATATTGATCAAAACAACCTAATTCAAGGACACTAGTTAAACATGTTTTTCCTGATAAACATTAAGATTTAAGCAAATATTAAAGTGAAGAAATATTTATAATTTCCTAAAATATTTATAATATTATATAAACATCATACATAACATCTGTTTTACGCTTTTTCTCTTTCTTTTTTTATTCATTCAGTTTTTTTGACCCCCACTCGACCCCCACCCCCACAATTTTGCCGCTTTAGGCAACCGACTTGGTTTGCCTAGCGGTTAAACCAGCCCTGTGCATCATCAATTTACTGTAGACATTTACAAACAAGCAAATACTATCTCTGCAAATCGGCATGAAAAATAGAACTATTAGATATACAACCGACAATGTATAGGTTGAACAGATCTCGAGTGTCCATTTTTTATTTAATTAAAGATTTCGTTAGTTTTTGTACCCAGAGATTCTCTGTATCTGGCTCGAGCTGCGACCGAAGACTTGTAATCTTCGAAAACAAATACCACCGGATTTGAGGGCCTTGCAACAACCGGGAAACACACTCTCGGGGAGGTCACATCGTCCCAACAAACGCCTTCTGCCGTTGAAATACATGGATGATGAACAAAACAAATCATTATCCTCGTATTTTTTGCGAGAAAATAAAATGTTGTTTAAGCAAGCAAAGTCTTGCAAATAATCAGTGGATCACAAGTAGTTTAATTGAATTATTTAAAACAACAACATGAAGGGTAGCAGGCAATAAAGATCGCCTTGTGTCATGAGTTTACACTGTCCCCCCCCCCCCCCAAAAAAAAAAAAAGAAATGATAGACACAGTTTTTTTCATAAATTTCTATTTTTTTCCTCACAAGTTCATGCTTATATAATAAAAATAATTACAGCCTGAATCTTGTTTTTCACTTTTGTAAATTAGTTCCATGTTTATACATCTTGGATCATTAAAATTTAAACTTATGTCATGTTTAACTTAAGTATTAAAAACCTTGAATTATATATATCCAATACTCACAGAAAATTAGGCTTAATGCAGAAAAGAGAGCCAGCATGAAGAATTTGACTAATGATTTGTCATTTCTGGTCTAATATTGGGTTGGCAAATCAAATACTTGATGCTATGTTTTATGTCCCACTAGTTGAATTAATCACCATGTTCTAGTTCAGAGGTAGTAGAAAGATTTCTCATAGCCATGTCTTTAAAAAAAGCGTGAGAAATAAGCAACAATTTATGCATTGCATTTATACTGGCTTATATTATTAGTGCGTTCAAGATATCTATTTACAGACAATAAATGTAAACAGCGCATCTATTGTTACGAGTGTCGAAGGAAAGCGTACTGGCAATGCTTCGCCATCCATGTGTTACTGTCATGCAATTTGCGTGATTTTCAAACTGAAGCACACACCATCGAACAAAACTCCAAATAAGGTGATATTTTAGACTAATGGTACACCAAAAAGTTCTGAAGAACCACGGATTAGACATAATCGGTAGCATCTTGAGGGACTCTTCTGAACGTCTAGTTGAGTTGTAGTGGTTGTCGAGTGTTATGTTGATTTTATTTCCATTGTGGCTCTACACAATGCAAATGTGGCTCTTGTGGTTTTATATACCTCACCGATATAGCCAATGGCATACGCCTTGATAGGCACCGGCTTCCCAAGAAGATGGAAAGAAACAAACTAGGAATGCAAACCAACGGCATGGAGATTATACTGTAACACGCACAGGGGTTCCTCTACCGAGCGAATCAAACACTTGCCTGAGGTTGGACTGGAAGTCCCTTGTTTTCCCCCATTTCCAAGGACTTCCCGACAACATTCGTTGTCAACTGGAAGTTCTCGTAACGCGCCAAGACTAGGAACAACTTTTCTCTAATCAATAAATGAATGACCACAATGTCATAACTATAACTTCACAATTGGATGACTTTTCATTGTTAGCACGCCGTGGCATGAAGCACATAACTCAATTCAAACACCCAATGCAGGGAACTATTTTTCGATTGCATCCCTGGGTCAATAAAAACCACAGGCTGAACCACGTTTTGCATGTGCACTTCCACCAACTGCTGCAATGAAAGGCACCTCCAAACAAAGGGATGACATCTTCCCAATTATTCCATGGCACAAAACAGTAGTTCTTGACACGAATATCTCCCACCGAAAGGCACAATCAATCAACACCTCTGAATTAAGATAGGAACAACCTGACTCCATGCCCACTTATGCTACTTATGCTAGTCTGACCCCATCTCAAACTACGAAACCAATCCATGCCATTGCCAAGTCTCATAAAAACTGTAAGTATGACGTCTGTTGCTAGAAAATGGCTAATTACTCTGGCTGGAAAACATTTTTCCCAACACCGACTTCCCATAATCAAAACACTAATGACTAAAATCTAACGAACCTATAAATGGAGTCGTAAATACAAATGGAACATACCCAAATTTATTACAATACAATTCGCGCCTTCTAGAACCATTTCATTTTAATATTATTATGGCGGCTGTCTTTCCAATTGTTAGCCAAGTGGACATTGGAAAGAAACTGGCGATTATCACAAAAAAGCAAAGTAGTGGTTACGTAGGTCGGAATATGGCCCATTGGCATTTATCCTACATAGAATTCTCAGAACACCAAACTAAAACAAGAACATGACTAAACCAGCTGGACGTTCGACTAATTAAATCACGCTGTACAACACGAACATACTATGTATAGAACTCACTATGTATAGAAAGCCCGGCAGCCCAAATGTAATGCAGATGCGATATGGATCTTGCACTCGACCCCCAGGACAAGCATGATTTAAATTTCAACTTATTCGAGTAAATAAACACCTTTCTTAAGAACAGAATGTCGACAAATACTGGTCTTTCACCTGACAAACCACAGCATTCTTCCAATCAAATAATGCAAATACCCAGTCAAAAGGATTAAATCTGGGAATAACTAGAATCATATCAATCCAAATCAGCACCGACACATGTCCTCCATTCTCAGAAACATCTCTAGATTTAGTACATATTCTGCATCCAATAATGATCCACTGAAGACAAATATCCTACAACTGAAATACTATTTCTTCTGCCGTATTCAATACTGCATCTGTGGCGAATGTCCATGGTGGAATCGACATACTTCTCGATGGAAACGTTGCAAACATTCACATCAAAATCCATGTACAATATATGACACCTCAACTGCTCCAGCTGACCTGACCGAGTGAACTATGTGACATCAAATAGGAATTTCCATCAGAGATTCAGTGTTTAAAAATGATTTTATTCGTGTCAAATGTTCTATTGATTAGAAGGAGAGTTGCTTTGAATTGTAATTTATGGGGGAAAAAAAAAACTACTTCTAAATATTACTGGTTATCGAAATACGCCATATAGCTTCAGCTCGAGTCTGAAACTATTTTTTTCACGCGCAAGAACTGTAAAATATTTGTTCTTCTTCATAACTGTCAGACAACTATTTTTCTGTCATAACATGTTGATTTGAGATTACGCGTGATGCAATGAATGGCTACTTGGCATGTTCTGTTCCTCAGAGAGCACAATCGTACAGTCAAAATTCTGGGTAAACTAAACCTTCATACTCTTACAGTATTATTCATTACGTGCATCCTTCCAGCAAAACTGATGGTGTTGATTGTGAGCAGTGTCAGACATCACTTGTTCCTTGACCACAATGGCAAATGTTTCGGTCTGATGTTGCTGAACATTTAGCAAGGTCGAGGTGTGCACGCCTACAATGTATGGAGAAAATATTGTGGACTCCCTTGTACTTTTCACTTCGGCACCAGACAGAGAGGTCCAATTGGCCATTCTGCAGAGAAAGCACGGAAGCTTCAGGCAATGTAGCCGCAAGATGGACTCAGATCACAATTATTACTACAGGGTCAGCACCCACTAATGTAGTCCATTTCCTCTCTTTCCTTTGGTGATGATCCATATCTTAGACGTAGGCATTCTTGGTACTGATTTTTAAAGGAAACTGTTTATTGTTTAGAATATGAGGATTATGGTGTGATTGTCTGTGTGTATTTTGAATAGAGTGCACAGTGAGTAATCAGACATTGAAGCTGTCCCGGAAGGGAAATCTGTGACCCATGACACGTTGCTTTGTTTACAGTTTAGTCTTAACAACAAATTTACCTAGGAAAGTACATTTGATTAACATAAAATTTTAGTTGGATCTGGAACACTGTAAAGTTCAATACTGAAAAGCATATATAGAGAATATATAGGGAAAATGATTGTGTACTGAGTCTTGTTAGTAATACTTACAGGGGCCTTAAATTTCATATTCTGAGCACACTACTGAAGCCACGGAATTCAAAATTTCCATACTTCTTGTATATTTTATTACATAATTTTCAATTGTATACTTTGGTATTCTTACAAGAATAAAATTTAAATTTCACAACTTTTAATTGAAGAAGCGAACATTGCTAAAACATTGAAATATTAACAGCTTTGCAAAATTTTAGTTGTATTAGTACAAAGTAATGTGGCATATTGTTACACGCAAGGGGTCTAACTACCGAGCGAATCAAACATCTGCGTGAGCCTGGCTTGAAGTCCATGTTTCCACTATTTCCAAATACCTCAAAACAACAGTCATTGTCAACTGAAGGGTTTTTAAAGGCGCAAATACTACAGTAGTTTTCCGCTAATCACCTAATGACGACACATCACGAAATTCTAATAATTTCACATTTGCATGTTTTTTTCTTATTTCACATTTGTGTGACTCATCAGTACTTCACGCCATGCAATACAAAACATGACACCTAAACACAAAAAACCTAATATAAAGAATTATTGCTATCTCAAATTACAAAACACATATACCTAAAAACATCCATAGAATTCTCTATGTTAAGAAATTAAGGAGGGTCCATTTTACGAAACTAATCCATGCTATCATAAAGTCTCGTAAGTACTGTACATGAAGACGTCTGCTCCTGGAAATTGGCTAATGACTCAGTTTGAGAAATATCTTCCTAACACCGACTCCCCATAATCAACAAATAATCACTAAAATCAAACAAAGCTATAAACGGAGACGTAAATACAAATAGTACGTACACAGGTTTTATTACATTATTTTATACAGTTTTTTTTTCTTCTTGGTCCAAACATATTGGTATGTAGCCTATCTGTAACTCGTGGCATATTTTATATTTACACTATAGGATCAAAACAATGTATCGTGGCATATTTTATATTTACACTATAGGATCAAAACAATGCATCGTGGCATATTTTATATTTACACTATAGGATCAAAACAATGTATCGTGGCATATTTTATATTTACACTATAGGATCAAAACAATGTATCGTGGCATATTTTATATTTACACTATAGGATCAAAACAATGTATCGTGGCATATTTTATATTTACACTATAGGATCAAAACAATGTATCGTGGCATATTTTATATTTACACTATAGGATCAAAACAATGTAAATGTATTTCTCTTATAGGGAACCTAAATTATTTAAGACACGAGTGGTCATTTTAAAAATGTTATACACGTTGTTTACTCATGTGCCATTTATAGAGCTTGGATATTAGTGACACTTCATCAACATAAAAATACTATTTGATTTGTATCGTTATAGTTATAATACTGTTTTTAATTGTATTTTTATAGTAATGTGTCAAGGGACTAGTCTTGAGAAATCACATTGAAAAGGCTGAGATGCTTTATACTTAATACAATATAATCAGGCCATTATTATTCTCAAATACATTATGATATTATCGCCTACCTTGTCCTTAATAATTGCGCAAGTAACGTTAGAGACAAGGCAGATAAATTCCTTAAAAAGACATGTATGATATATTCTAATTTTTGTCCCAAACGGTTTGTATGTTGACCTCATTTTAGAAGACTAAGATATATATATATATATATATATATATATATATATATATATATATATATATATATATATATATATATATAAATAGAGATATATATATAGATATAGATATATAGATAGAGATATATATTAAAAGACACTGACCTAACCAATGACATAAATTTTTATAGGCTCCAGATTCAGGAGAAGTTCAAAAGAAATAAAAGGGGGATGCAATCCAAGAACACATATATTGTATAATGACATAAATGTTCGAAAACGGCCCCGAAAAATAACAAAGTTACGGTATATTTTGACCTAAAATAAGGTCTTCCTAAGGGGACAAAAACAGAAGATACAAAGAGACACATACAGAGAATGACCTATACTGTGTTTCCATGCAACCAACAGTCCTTTAGGCTAGAGTTTAGTGATCATAAAATCAGAAGGCTATGAATTTTCAAGGGTAGAAGTTACATGAACATTACATGTTTAAGAGCTGTCTTGACAGCGCTTTCTAGAGTAAAATATTTCTACTTTAGTACAGTTAATCCGATAGAATGTGTAAGACCTATTCGCTCTAAATGATGTACTTTCTCCGCCCTTAGTGAAAACCTTCACCTCATCCATTTCTTCCGCGCCTTGGGACGACAAGACAAAGGTTCTGTATAAATTATTGATCCCGTTGTCTATTCTTCTTTTAAGTAACGAAATCAATATCACGACGGCTTTATTTAATGTCAACATGAAAAGAGATTGTCGTTTAGAGTGAGATAGAAAGCGATTTATTATTGTGACTTGAGTAAGTACGAAAAATATTCTCCTTAAATAATTGCTTGTTTCTGATCTGATCATGCAAGTTTTTTCAAACTTTGACAGTACATTTCAAACATGTCAATGAGAACACGACAGCTACGTGGATAGTAAAAGAGTTGCATGAAAGGAAAAAATAAATAAATTGCCCAATACTTGCATATCCAAAAATAAATAACGCCAAATAAATGTACGCCACTTTAGGAAAAATTGGCAGAGAAATCTGCGTGAAAATATCGAGATACAATGGTGTTTGTTTGTGCGTATGTTCGATGATAAACTTTATAATTCAAATTCAAAACATCTAGATCTTAAACTTTACTCAGGTCCCATGAATTAGCTAAACCAGACAACTTCCTCTCTTGACGCCTCTTTCCATGATAGTCATAACGGCGAGAAAGCACACAAAATTCGAGCATATGAAAGATGTATAATTTTCAATATATCATAGTTATACCATCGCCCTTGATTAAATCAAATGTACATAGAACATCTCGGATGAGACCTCATTTCATATAATGCAAGGATATTAAGGCTTCTTTAATCTGAATGACAAAACATGAAATCATTCAGCAAGTTGATCTGTTCATGACGTCCATGTTTTCTTTAATGAAACTCAGTACAAAAGTTTAGTTGTACTACTTGAATCACTGAATCACACTTGGACGACTGGAACGTTTCGCTTCACGATGTACCTTTTGTAGTGTCATGACACACACGTTTCATATCGACGTTATGCAATTGTTTTACAAAACGCCGTATGATTTCGTCTCATTCATGTAAAATATATTGTTGAGCTGCAGGGGGAAATTATAAGTGAAGTCGAACTTGGATCAAAGATTCAGTTTAATAAAGTATGTAATATTTTTCGTAATTGCTCGGAAAACTCTGATCGATCCTGCTACTATCAAGGGTGGAACATGATATATAGGAAGTTTGATATCTTAAGACTTAATGATATCTTAAGACTGAATGATATCTTAAGACCGTCATGATTTCTAAGTTCAAAGCAGCTTAAAACGCAAATAGTAGCCATGTCGACAAATCTTGAGATTCTTCACTAAAACGTTGAGACTATTCCTCACGACATAACAAAAGCATATGAACAGCAAAGATCTCAAATCGCTTGTTATGTCTTACAACCGTAGCGGTTCAAATAGAGGCAAGAACTGGCATGAACAATATCAAAGTTTATTGCACAAATTACGAAAGGAGTGCCTTCTTTTAGAATGATTTAGATTTAAATCATAATTGTGTCTGTTCTGATTTAAGATACCACAAAATCTCTCTCTCTCTCTCATCAGGAAAAATAATAATAATAATAATAATAATATTTTATGGTCACTTGAGTAATGTTTATGTTACGGCTGTATATTACGTAAACTGGATGGTTAACTAATGTTACTGTTTTCAACAAAAAAAAAAAAAAAAAAAAATTGAACAAACTCAGTTTTCCATCACAAAGAAATCATCTTGCTTGATTCCAAAATTCTTTAGTTTATATGCACTGAAAATGGAATCTAGGAAATCTTTATCTTGATTCCAAAATTTGTTAGTTTTGTATGCACTGGAAATGCAATCTAAAAAAATCAACAACAGTACCTTGTATATATTCTGACTGATGTCTCGAATCTAGAGCAAAACATTTGGTTACAATAAAGGGATTTCATTGGCTAGAATTAAATGTAGACATGTATGATTTTATTTTGGCTCATATTTTTAAAAACGGAGATAAGTAATACGTGTTTTCTTTTCGTGCTGGGACATAACTGTCAGTCAATTTACAAAAAAAATGCTCTTGAGATATATTAAGAATTAAATGAATGAAATTTTTAACTTATTTAACATAGGACTCCTGTTTGGGTCTATAGTGCCATTTCTATATCACGCATTTCTCTCATACATCATGAAAAATTAATAATAATAATAATAATAATAATAATAATAATAATAATAACTCTCTCTCTCTCTCTCTCTCAAATCACGAACGCACTTCGATGCTCTCTCTCAAATCACGAACGCACTTCGATGTACTTTGATATCGCTATATTTATCAAGCAAAAAAAGTATATAATAAGGTATGTGATTGAGAGTGCATACCAACTCGCATTTTCCCACCCAAATGGAACAAACATACAGACTCCTCTGTGAAGGTTTCATTCAACGTAGGATAAACGCATTTTGTAAGAAATACACGGCCGCTGGCTGACAGAATATAGGGCATACTTTGTAACATATTTTAAGAATATTACATAACATGTTGGCTGACCGAATGTTAGATTTCCAGGTTTGTAGGCTGAAACAATGGACGCATCGGGTGATACAACGTTGATTTGAGAATGTGGCAATATACCACAGAGTTTCAGATACTTATCAGTGAAAAATGGTGTCAATGTACGTTTCTAACTTAGGATTTGCCCTTGTCCTCAGAAACTCCTAAAAAGGGGAACCTAATCTTAATTTCTCCTTGTCCTATAAAACAGCAAAAATGGTGTTCTACTTTATTTCTTCTTACACTCCATACTATTACTACTACTACACAACACTACTACTACTACTACTACTAATAATAATAAATATTAAATGGTACTGAATAGTAGATAATTGGACTTCATCTCTCTCTCTCTGTGTTTCACACACACACACACACACACACACACACACACACACACACACACACACACACTTATAAGAGGAATTATAAGGGTTAGGGTTAGGATTAGGGTTGTTAGTTTTATTTAGAAGAGATTTATATGGTCTGTAGTCTGGTGAGTAAGGTTTACTCTATAGGGTTGTAGTGGAGATACTGAAGATATTTTTGTTTTAAAAAATAAGAGGGTAGAGTAGATATATTATAAAGGGAGGTAACTAATGGGCCTTTTAGAAGGGGCTAGATGTATTGTTTTTTTATAAGAGAGATCATAGTATGGTATGGGGGTTAGGGACGTTAGTTTCATTTAGAAGGGATAAATAACCGGTTGGTTGATAGTAGATAAATTGTTGGTGGATAGTAGATACTTGATTGGTGGATTGTAGATAACAGGCTGGTATATAGTAGTTAATTAGTTGGTGGATAATAGACAACTGGTTGGTGGATAGTAGATAAATGGGTGTTGATAGTAAATAACTGGGTTGTCCTGATAGTAAATAACTGGGTGTTGATATTAGATAACTGGGATCTCGATAGTATATAATTGGCTGGTGAATGATAGATAACTGGGTGATGGATAGTAGATAACTGGGTTTTATGATAATAAATCACTGGGTAAATAGTAGGTCACTGGGTGCTGGATAATAGATAACTGGGTGTTGATAGTAGGTAATTGGTTGGTCGATAGCATATAACTGGGTGCAGGATATTAGACAACTAGGTGGTGGATAGTAGATAACTGCGTATTGATATGTGAAGATTATGAGAATGGTAGTTTTGTTTTTGGAAAAAGAAGAGTAGAATAAGGTGAGGATAATATAGAATGGGGTAAAATATTTTATCTGTATAAGAGGGATCATAGGATAGTAAGGTGGTAGATGAGATAAAAAGAGTTAGTTTTGTTATCAAGCAAAACAAAATACGGTATTTCATTTCATTTAGTGTGCAGACAACCTACCATTTTCCCTGTCTACAAAATCTAACCCCTTACATTTCCCTCCAAAATAGAAACAACCTGTTGCAAAAACAGACAGACTCCTCATGTGAAACATATGTCGTTATAGAGAGCAGACCTTCGCCTCATGCTACACTGTTTAAAAAAACACATACTTTTTAAAATGGAGACATAATGTTTATTTCCCGTTTGTCCACGTAAATGTTTTACCCTGTATAACATAGGACTCCCCTACGGCAGTTCGTTTAGAGGGCAGACAAACTCACATTTTCCCGGTTGACAAACTCAAACCCCTTGCATTTCCCTCCAATCTTGAACCAACATGTTCCAAACAGACAGACTCCTCATGTGAAACATATGTCGTAAAACGGCTTTTTAGTTCGAGAGCAGACTGTTGCCTCATACTACACTGTTAAAAACATACCTTTCAATATGTTTGCCTTATGTTAATTTCCCGTTTGTCCCTATAAGCTTTTGACCCTATTTAACACAGGATTCCCTACAGCATTTCATTTAGAGGGCAGACAAACTTACATTTCCTGTCAAACACACACAACACTGTTACAAACAGACAGACTAATCCTGTGAAACCTATGACGTAATACGGTATTTCCGTCGAGTGCAGACCCTCACCTCACGCCACACTGTTACAATGTAGCTATGAACTAAGATGGCACCTATGCTAAATTGCCGTTTGTCCCCGAATCTTTTCACCCTATTTAACACAGGGCCCCCGTTCGTCCCGCGAGTGGCATGTTCTATTACTTCTAATCTCTGCAATTTGTCCTATGTGAGGGATGCCATTCTCCAATAATGTGTCTGCAGTATAAAATATTACACTCCATATATTTTAAGCGAGTGTGAGAGAGAGAGAGAAAAGACAAATGGAAACGGTTCGGGATATCATGTTATAACGGGAGTGTAATTCACAAAGGTAATTAACGGTTCACTTTAAATAGATAGACAGATAAATTGATATTTTACGAACACAATGATTTGTAAGTTACAACCAGCTGAAACAAGAATTCGAGCTAAAGACAGATGATAGCCATTGCTATAGATTTATCGAAGAATTTATATGCAATCCATCTCGACACGCCTAAAAAAAATAAGTACAGATCTCAGATCGCTATTCATATTAAAGTCGTAACTGTTCAAAGAATGATTTCTTAAGTGACAGAAAGGGATGCTCAATCCATCGTTTCATTGCATTTTGATTTGATGTAGTTGATGGATTAAACTACATGGAAGTATTAAGCTGCCATAGTCGTGACGAGATATTCCAACAACATAATTGATCAAAGCGATATCTGTTTCGTCAACAAGACGAGTTACTGATTGCAATGTACTGACATGATTATGTTGATATGATGATAAATTGGTATATCTATGTTGTCCTACTGACATATTGCCACAATATAGCAACCAAAGTATGTAAATTTGTCGTCATGTCCACATAATCATGTAAATAATCTACAATCGGTAACTCGTCTTGGTGACGTAAAAGAAGTTCCGTTGATCATGTATGCAAAAGAAATATCTCGTCATGTGGACCGTAGCTTAATACTTTCATACTTTCGGGTCTTTGACTTTGTGTTGCAAAAATCCTTACGGAAAGCAGATTTTGTTGTAGAACCAGCTTGTAAATGTTTTCATAAATGATTTTGAGACATTAAACGGTTATAGCTATTGAGCAGTTTAGGGCGGAATGAAGGGAAATATTGATTCAGTATGAGCAAGCTTTTATTATGTAAGATAATTATTTCGTTAGTTGTGATGGACTTTTACTTAAAATGGTCGAAGATGTGTACCATATCAAATATGATACAGATCTCTCTTTCTCAGATATTCACACTGGATATTTTGGCGAAATTTGCAAGTTGACCTTAACCACTAGTTGCAATCTTAAATACCTTTTGCCTAAGAACAAAAACTTGTGAAAGTAAAATAAAATGCTTACTCATTACGTTTTCTTCATAACTTATTCTGACACACAACTGTGTCAGTTATTAGGACTATATATTATATTATCCCCCTAACATCGTGTGCTAATTTTGAAACAGTTCATCAAACTGGTATCTTAACTGCTGAAATTATGATGATAAAATGACATTGATAAAATGACATTGCTCGAAGTGACAAAACACTTGATTTGTCCACCTTTTTAGTTTCTTTGCAAAATTACAAGTCATTATGTCATACGCATTAGTCCTATTTTGGTTCATACATGTGGCAACTTAAAAAATGGACATAAAAATAAATTCACTGAGAGTGACAGCTTTTAATTGAAAAAGAAAAAAGGTAAGCAAAACACGACGAATGAACATTATACATATGAAAAATGAAATTTTAGAACAACTCTCCTAATATTTAGCTCGCATTATTTAGCTTTCATTTACAGCGATAACTTTTAAGAATTTAATAAAGTTTTCATTTACTAAACAATTAAGAAAGAAGAAAAATAATATTTATATACGTAGGTATAATTTACGGTGAAAGTTATACTTTTTATTTTTCTATAATTGCAGTCGGTGAAATACAGAAAGATTATTACAGTCATCTATCGACTACACGAGTGTTATAGGTATACACGTTTTGGGGTGTCCTTTGGCGCCTGTGACCAGAAATACGGTTAGGTCTATATTACTAACATGAGTGTCATGGTTATACACGTTCTGGGGTGTACTTTGACGCTTGTGATATTTTACCAACATGAGTGTCATATTTGTACACGTTCGGCCTAAATTACCAATCAGATGTTTTAGTGACCTTGTTTCAGCTGAATTATAAACGTGAATACGTGTGTTCTCATCATAACTAAATTCTACTAATACAACCGAATGACAAGTGAAGGTTTCTTGTCATAACACAAAAACAAAACCCTGTCACACACACGACCGACAAGTAAAGGTTTCTTGTCACAGCACAGAAACACAACTGACCGACAAGTAACGGCTTCTTGTCACCGCACAAAAACACGCGCTTATCAAGAACTACTTCATATGTGTGAGGGCCTGCCCCAGTAGGAAACTGTACTCAAGTATGTTGAAGTTGTTAAGTTTAAGTACAAATTTGATAAACATGAAATTCAACCTTAGAATCTAAGGTGCGAATTCAGGATTTTTTTCTGGGATGGTTCAAGTTTGAAACAGGATGGTTCGTTTTACTTGAATTAACAACTTTTTTTTCCGTTTTTCTGTAAAGAGGATAGTTTAATTGGAAAGGGAATTCGACTGAAATTACTAACCCCAACTGGATTTTCCACTGTTGTTAAAGGATGATCAATTTTGAAGTGCATGGTTTATTTACAGAAATATTGTGCATCCAGGAGTTACACAAGTGGCATGTAAACGGTGATAGCTTTGGTTACATACGTTGATAGGCGGGTGATACGGGTGTATATCACCTGCCTCGGATTTTACATGCAACGAGACGTAGGCAAGGAAGATGTATAATCCAGGCACCATTCGCCTATAACATGTATGATGAATTTTGCTCCAGATTATTTATCCATATCTGTGTATTTTACAACCTATTTGACGATGCACACAATCATGCTGTTTTAAAGAAAACTACACTAATTATAGTTAATTAGTAATATTTCATTAGGCAATATTTCAAATGTGAATTTATGGTGGAAATATATCCAATAAATTCAAATGTTAATAAAATGGAAAGATGACGAAAAAGTTACCAATGACACATGTGCCCACAACCATCAATACATTACATGCAATATGCTTAACTAGTTACCTCCCTTCCACGTCATATTGCGTGCATCATTCGGTATACATACAGTCTCGTATATATTGTCAGACTTAGGATATATGGATTCATATTATATCGCAATTTTTACCGTTCCAATTCGATTACGCAGTGTGGCAATTATATTCAGGAAAACGTAAAACAAATTTTGCAACTAAGGTCAAGTACACTCAAAGACTAAAAAGGTAGGACCGCATACACTGTACGACTCTGCGTTACGAACGAAGATTTTTATCGAAAAAAGAGGGACTGAAGAAGAAATAGAAATACTGGATCTAAATAATGGTATATGATAACATGGAGTTTTTTTAAAAGATTCGCCAGAAACAGATTTCATATTCATCTTCTTTTCCATGAATATGCAGCATGTTATATAACCTCGACTTTAGTCTCTGGAAATCTTGATTTTCTGGCGATATGTGGAAGACAAGGGGTGTAACTTAATCAGATGTGTGGGATATATATATATATATATATATATATATATATATATATATATATATATATATATATATATATATATGCAAGATGCATCTGTCCGTAAAAATAAGAGCATATACTTAGAATTATATTTGCAATCAATGGTGCCAAGTTTGCTAAAGTTGTGAATGGATATTTTGGAAATAAAAGATAATGCAACTGTTAAGCTTTAATTTGCAATGGCAAGACACAATAATATAACAGTACACAAAGCATAGCATTCTTAACTGTATTGAAGTGACAAATGCAAACACTAACATATGCATATTGATCTTTTCTTCACTAGAAATTGAGTGACTACTCGTGCAAGAAAGAAGAGTAATATTTACACAGAGGACTATATATATATATATATATATATATATATATATATATATATATATATAGAGAGAGAGAGAGAGAGAGAGAGAGAGATCGAGATCATAAATAAATCGTGCCCCATTGTTTAAAATATGGAAACGCTTTTGCAGATTTAAAATTGTAGGTATGTATAACTCAGATGAATTTAACATTAAACAAACAAATTTGTCTAGGGATGAAGATATTTCAGAAAAAAATGGGATTTTGTTAGTTTTCATGTGCTCATGATGTTGCTGGCACTTTATGTAAATACAATGACTGTTTCTGAAACTTTATAGACATTTTCAGAAACTTATGTTTCCTTTCATACAAAGTTAAGTGATAAATACTAGAAATATTTCGGCATACAAGTAACATGCAAAATGATAATTCTGCAAAGCGCATAATAATATCAGTTATTCTCCGAAGTACCCTGATGCTCGACTGCTCACTGAGCTTAACATAATGTGTGCAATTAAGCATTTTTCTTTCTGCTGCAGGTATGCTTTGGAGTAGCAACTGCATGAGAGTACTGGCTGTGTTCTTTTTACCCCAACCCAATCGTGTGGTGTTACGACAAAATCTAACATAAAAAAATCCAAGATTGTATCGAATAGCATTTTTCATACCACTCGACTAAAATTAAAAAAATCAAGTATGGCTGACGCACTAGCGAGGTTAAGGCGAAGAGAACACTGGTTTGAACGTTTACACATCATAAATAATATCACAAAACTGCAGCGTATTGAATTCAAGAGTTTTTAGTAGAAGTGCGACGAACACCAAATGTCGTCCGCTAGACTTTTACAGGTAAATAAATGTCACATAGTGTACATGGCTAAGTAGGCAAGTCCGCGTGACGTATTCGTAAAGCATATAAATACAAACCAAGTGGTATGTGGTTCGAAACTCGGCAGAGGTGATATTACAACAGTGACACAGCATACAAGTTAAAATCATAGCATGAATTCTACTTGCGTGCCACATGAGTGTATTCAAAACGGTGTTGTATTACACAAGTTAAAATCGTAACATGAATTCGACTTGCTTGCAACGTCACAGAACACTAAAATAATGACATACTAAACAAATTCGCAAAAGAGTGACTTGGTTTGTACATATAAAGTAGTTAAATATACCCATTTGGTTTGTACATATAAAGTAGTTAAGTATACCCATTAGCTTAAGAGAAACTAATTCCAGATGAAAACCATTTATCTCCCTTGCAAAAGTGTTGCATGAGATAAGAAGAAAATAAAACCAACAGTATCAAAACCGATATGTACATTGAAAAACAGAGAAATATGTCATTCACGACGGAAACTGAATACATTATAAACTGGGTTTAAAACTGAAAAAAAAAAAAAGAAAAAAAAAACATACAGAGTTTTCTTGCTGTAACAACGACAGTGGTTTAAACCCTACATAGACCTGGATACAAATTTGAGACAAAAAGCGACAAATGATTTTGAAAAGATTGTTTCAAACTTATGTATAATTTTGTATTCGGAAAACAGCTGGGAAATGTCGGGAAAAGAACAATAGGAAAGAGATGGACAGATGAAAATAAATGCCAGAAAAATCTATCATTTAACAGGAAAACAATTATAGACGGTGGCTTAGTGTTAGACAGTTTGACAAACAATAAAATCAAATTGACAAAATTAATTTACGATAAATTTACAGTGTTAGAGAAATCAAAACGGTTGATGTACGAATTGTACTACAAGCTTAACAACAAATACGGTGAATAAGACAGAAAACTTTTACAATGATCTGAAGGACAGCATCAAGTTGTATGACACTAGTGATTATCCAAAGGATAATATGTTTGAATTACCGCTTATGAATAAGAAAGTTCCTGGACCTATTAAAGATGAGTTAAATGATATTCCAATTAATGAGTTTTGTGGGTCAAGGTCAATACTTTATTCATTCACAACATACAAATACAACATTCAAGCCTGTAAAGGAATTTGAAAAAATGTGTAAAGAAGTAAATTTTGAACTTCGAAATATACAAATATTGGCTCTTTAATGACAAGGAAGATTACCAGGAAATGAATATACTCAGGTCATTCAACCATTCAGTCACGAGTTTATAGCATCTAAATGAAGAAAGTTGCATATTCTGTGTTTGATGAAAAGTGTTTTCCTTTTCGTTGACACAGAAAACATTATATTACGGACTCGTAAGTATTGCACCTACGTTACAAGTTGCTTACAGTGCGACTCAATAATCGTCCACCTTAGGCATTGTTCCTTCAGAACGTCTCGACTTCGTCGACGACGTCTTTCTAAAGACAAAGCCAATGCTAAACGCATCAAAAGTTTATAACTAGCATGGTCTTCTTCACAGACAGTTCCCGTTCTGTTTTATTCTTGCTGTACAATACAACATAAACGTGTATTCTCTCTTAAATCTTGGATTATGGAGTTCACGTTTGCATAATCACCCAAGCAGATATTTAAAAATGTCTGCCACTAAAGCTAGTTTGGTTGGGTTAGCTGCTTTCTTTTTTTACATCATTAATGTTGCCACAATTATCAATCATAAACAAAGTTGTACCAATTTAGATATCAAGCAGTAACTGTAACCACTTATTTAAGTTAGCTTCAAGATCTATCACGATTACCATTCCATCCTTGAGTAACAACTTTCTGCTGTAAGTCATGCTGAACAGAAAAGTTTGACAGATGATAACGATGTAGTCAAACACGTTTCTGCATTCATTCTGTCAGTTTTAGTGCAAACATACTCTTTCCACAATTAGCTACTCTTCAAATTATCATATAATGAGGCTCTTTTAAATACATTTGTTGTGCCTAAATTGTAATTTATTTTGGTTGATTCTTTTGAAAATTTACCTGAGCATCAGACAATAAATAAGGGGGACACAGTTTGTGAGTTTCAAAATTTATTCGGTTGATTTGAAAGTGAATACCCTTCTTATTGAACGTTAGCTAAGCTAAGACTATTACCATGCAATATGTTATCTTGTATGCTTCTCAACTCAAACAATATACAATGATTATCAGTATATACTCTTTTCAGCACTTGCATTACGAATTTATGTGTGATTGTGTTGTTCATAGAATAAACAAAAAGTGGCTTCTGTAAACTGTTGCCTTCATTGACAACCATACCAATAAACCATATTTGTAAGACCTTCTATAGTCATTGAGATTTTTATATTGCCGAATTATACAACTTTACTAAATCACTTTCTCCGCACTTTTTGTACAATATCGAGAACCCTTTAAGCTCTTGGAGAATCAAGTCCGACATTTCTTAGATTTTTGTTCGCTGATATGTTGATAATTATGTTCCTAGTCATACAATAAAGTAAATTCCGTTTCTGTACTTCACATTAATTGAATGGCAAATTGATTCTGAAATAATAGTATCGCACGGTAGAAGGTTTTCGAGTTCAAAGTCTTGGTTACCAACCTTTATCAATTCAGAGGCTTTGCAGATTTTATGTTAAAATGCACAAATGCACTTATCCATTAAGTTTTGTGTATCCGTATATTTTTGTAGTTGTGCGGAAACCTTAGGAAAAATGACACAAATAAAAGTCAATCTTTTCAATTCAGTTTCATGAGACACGTGCCACCGCCTCATTATGAAATTGGCCGGTCCTAAAAAGTAAACATATTTATAAAAGATAGTTGGAGATCTATTCATTGTGTTTTCATTACAAAAAAACTCCTCTGGGTCAGACTCACTCTTGTCTGAACTTTCGATAAGTCTGTGACATCAAGTAAGGATGTTTTGTTTTCGTGCATTTCTTCATAACGGCTGTAACCCATGTACCGTAGTACACCAACAACATAGGCACAACTTCCAACAACCCTTGCTCCCACTTTACATATACAATACCATCCCTTTATGAGCTATGTATCCTTTCCATCAGGTGAATATTAAATCCATAATGTTAGGAGAACATTGTTGGAATGCAGGGATTGTATTTTAACTTTCAACAAATAGACATCTTCTCTGTACAAAAAACACGTCATATTACCCGCTGTCCAATACATGCTTCCGGATGTGGGATGGGGTTTGCTTGATTTGGTAAACACCAAAGAGGATGTTTCGTAAATCTTCGATCGACAGCTTGGGGAAATTATCAAACTGGCCATTAGATCCAGCTACACCTGTATAGATATATCTCCTGTTTTAAATATTTTTCTTCTCTAAGGCATGGAACAAGTAGTTCTCATCTGCTGCTTTAAGCAATATTGTATTGCCTAAGACGTCTGATGCAGGGTTTGACTTTTACAAGGACTTGTGATATTTGTTCAGGATGGTGCTTATAATGCAGAGAAAAACACCCACGATAGGAATGTAGGTATTGGGAACAACATTATCCATCATTTTAAAGTGTTTAATTCGACCATTCACACTCTCCACAATCCATCTAACTTTAGTGACTAGTCTGGTGAGATTTGCTTCCTGGACCGTGTGCTGTTTAGATCCTTTTTGAAAGTAGGATGGCATTTCCACACGGAAGTCTTGTTCTTCAAGGATATTGACTGCATCTCGAAAACCTCTATCCACAATAAGAGTATCGTCCTCTTTCAGGCACTAGTGTTAGCAATTACCTTGTTGTTATTGACATGGTATTAGTGTTAGCAATTATCTTGTTGTTATTGACATGGTGTTAGCAATTATCTTGTTGTTCAAGTCAACTCTGACATGGTATTAGTGTTAGCAATTACCTTGTTGTTCAAGTCAACTCTGACATGGTATTAGTGGTCGCAATTACCTTGTTGTTCAAGTCAACTCTAACATGGTATTAGTGTTAGCAATTATCTTGTTCTTCAAGTCACGCGTGTTCGTGTTAAAATCATTATTTCAGGTTTCTCTATAACCATATCAACGGTGATTGTAAAGTGCTATTGTCTCCCAGAGATTGCGTCCTCTATTCGTCTTCCTTAAATATCTATCTTACTCTTTGTTATGTACGTAATTGTCTGTAAACATAGTTGGACGTTAGGTATTTCGCTGGTATTTTTTTCTTACTCTTTCTAATGTTTCCATAGAATAAGACAATGAGCTGAATCGTTGTTGAAATAAATTCTGTGCAGCTAAGATACGGTTCTTTTTTTATAAATTTGTACTTGCAGTTCTAACATTTTGTTAGCCCATTCAGTACATCTCTGTTCAATAGATGACAATTTGTTCTCATCTTTATCTCTCTATGGTTTTATATACTTCATAGTATTATCCGTCATAGTTGTACGCATTTATTGAATAATACGTCTTTGTATACGTCAACTATTAGCCTAAACGGTTAAATTAACAGGATCACGTAAATTTGTGACACGGCTATTGGTGAGGTTTAAGTCACTGTTAATTGTTTGATCCAGTGTGGCATCTTTTTCCTGTTTGTATCAATGTTTGAAGGTAAACTGACCTGGCGAAGTAACTGCAAATCAGATTCACTGTGAACCCTCAGGGATAGTTCTGTCATCCTCTTATTATCCATCTAGCGTGAAACAAATGTATTACAGGAATGAGATAAAAGTGTACACTTTGGTAATTTCCGTTACCATTGAAATAGGTTTTTGTGTTATTTATTTGATCAAAGTAATGTAGGAGAGACATATTGGACGGTTTAGAATATTTTTTTACTGACATCTCTCGGCGCCATTTATACCAACCCCCATGGCTATTAGTATTTGTATCTCGATCGTCACATATTAGCACATGCGCGGTTGGGTTTACATAATATAACCAAGGCGATACTCAAAAAGTTTGAAGAATTTAACCCCACTATCGCCGTAAACGTGTACACTTGGGACAAAGGTCTTTTATCCGCTTTAACTATCCCCACATATGCGAAACAAAGATTCGCATGGACGGACCGAGATTGATCTGCTGTTGATAAGCGGCATGAATGGTTCAAAGTCGCTATCTCATTACGTATGCATAAAGAATCTTTCCTGATTGCTTAACTGACACAGCACGCACCACGGTAAAATGTTTTCATGCAGACGTTGCCGGCATTTTTTTAGCACGCCACAGCTGCTCGTGGACCATGACTTTTACTGCGGTGGAATTAGTGATAAACCTCAGCTTACAATTATGTCAGAACCCAGCAAAAACATTTTGAAATTCACCGCGGTGCAGCGAAAGATGGAAGTATCGTATATCATTTATGCGGACTTTTAATGTTTGAATGTTCCAGTGAACGCTCCTGAGGTTATAACAAATATAACACAAGTTGCGGAACAAGTCCCATGCGGGTTTAGTTACATTGCTGTCCGATGCATCTGAGCAAGGGAGCCAACAATATTGTATCGTAGTGACAATTCGGTTGAGGTGTTTCTTAAATCGCTCGAGGTTACAGTGAAATGGATCCGCAAACAGCTCTACTCTCCTGAAGACATGATCATGACCCGTGATGATATTGATATGTTTATCGTGGACAATGATTGTTGGATCTGCGATGGTGCTTTCAGTTCACTGATGCGAAAGTTCATGACCACTGTCATATCATTGACGCGTACCGAGGTGCCGCACACGGCGCATGCAATCTACAGTTGCGGATGCGACCTAAATAAAATAAAAATTCCTGTGTTTTTTCACAACCTGCGTGGGTATGATGGCTACCTTATTATGAAGGCAGTAGCCGTGGCATCGTATGCACCAATAATCGACACCCCCAACAACATGGAAAAGTACATGACGTTTATGCTGGGTCAGTTGCAGTTCATTTATCGCTGCAGTTTTTGAATTTCAGCTTGGACAAGCTAGTTAGCACCCTTGCTGTGAAAGGTTTCAAAAACACCAGTCGATATGGTGCCATCGGTGACAAGTTAAAGTTGATAACGCGAAAAGGAGTGTACCTATACTAGTATATGAGTGGATGGGAAAAATCTGATAAAACTCAGTTAACACCGATCGAGGCATTCCATTCGTCGTTGTCTCGCGAAGATATTACCACGGACAACTACGCACACGCAAACAATGTTTGGTCTGGATTTGAATGTAAAAGCCTCGGTGACTACCACGATTTGTATTTTCGCACCGATGTGTTGCTGCTTGCGGGTGTCTTTGAGATGCTTCTCGATACAGCCAAGCGTGTTTACAATCTCGATCCCACGCACTATTGACGTCACCGGGAATGGCCTGGAATGCATTGCTGTTGAAAACCAAAATCGAGTTGGAACTACTCACCTTTATTGACCAGCATCTGTTTAACGAGCTCTCACTTCGGGGCGGGATTTCCATGTCAGGTCATCGATACGCTCACACGAACTACCCGCGCGTGGACAGATAACTCGGCGCCAATGTGGATCTGAGTGGGTTTGTCATCAAAGCGGATTTGATCAAGTTTACCAGCTGGGCTGCTGCTGACGTGGACATGGGCAAGTTTGTGATTTTCCAAGATCAAACTGGAAAACTTAAAACATCTAACGTGGACATTCAAAATATCGTTTTAAGAGAGGATTTGCCTGAGGCTGCGAGGCGCTCTCGCACAAAACCTGTCCGTGATCAGTGAAAACGGGGCAATCAGAGATGCTAGTGTGTCGGTTGCTTTTATCAAAAACTATGTTGACGATGCTGCTGCTGCAACACAACAATACGTAGATGAACAGATCGCAGACGTGCCTTTTCCACCGCGTGTAATAACTTCATGGGGTGAATACAGTAAAATATTAACCAGAGAAGGAGAGGGAAAAGTCGGCCTCGCAATTTTAACAAGTGGTCTACCTATTTTCGGTTTTTCTGAAAGTGGTTTTGATAAGCATAAATCTTATATCTTAAACGCGCGCTAGTCTGGATCGTACTTGTTTATCATAACCGGAAATAATGGTAAGTGAGGTCAAATAGCTATGTTGATAAATGGTCAGGAGCGTCCTGGTTTGCTATGGATATCACCTGTCCACAAACTAAATGGCGTTTGTTTCGATTTTTCACATTTGTATTATCTACATCATTAGTTGCCTGAGATGAAATTCAATTCGAAGTAATGAACATCCATCCACACGGATAAGTAACTTAACCGTCTTTGGCGTTTGTGTTTAAGATTAGATTTATCATTACATATAAGTAATGGATTCTGACCGTGGTGATGAGGTTGTGGAATTTGCCGACGGAGTGTTGGATCAGCGGATCAGTGATGCCAACATTGATGCTGATTTTGTTCCACTCGTCGACGAATATTTGTTTCAAAATGATGTTACCACACCCTCGTAAACGCTCAAATATAATTTTATTAAGGTTCAAATATTAAATAATTTACCAGATATACCAACTCGAACCCAGCTTGGAATCATTGCATTAGCAAGTGAAAATGCCTGATCGCTGACAGCACTACTAGGTGTGAAAAGATCCAGATATTGTTTCTACAACGATGAATCAATATTCACCGATAAGGCCACCCCAGCTGCATTCCCGTTAATATGTTGCATCAACATTTACTAAACTGAGAAGAGAAAAATCTCGACTGCTATTTAACAAGGACGCACTTGCCCGTGTAACAGTTCTTGGGCGGAGAGATAAATGATAGTTTCAGACACCAGCCAAGGGTTTAACCAATATGGTTCTAAGTGAACGTGGTGTCGTACCTACAAAACGCACAATTGCTCGATATTGCTGGATATTTAAGCATTCCCCAGGAAAATATTTTTTATGATTGTATTGCAGTTGTACCAATAAAAAAGGGTAATTGGTTAGAAGTGCGTGTGCGTGTTGCACCTGGACATGATGAGTCTGGACAGGGTCTGCCTGTCGAGCAGTTGTACTACGCGATTACATTATTAATAGAAGAATTATAATGGACCCTCAATGTTACGAACGCCAAAAAATAATCGAAGCGGAACTGCTACTGGAGATGAAATTGTTAAGAGAACCACGCTGTTCACGAAATACATATGAGTGTATAATATCGTTGATGCTATTTGTGGGTTTGCACACGCAACTTTCATAGGTACACCAATCGGAATCGTTGTCGGAGCCATATCAATGGTAACTGGTGTCGCGGGCGGTTCCAGTAAAATAATTTCGTTACGGTTAAATTCGCAATTAGGTATCTATTCGGAACTTCTAGCGGCAGCACAAAGTGGTCTCAATACGATTGCGAAGCTGTACTCGGTGGCTATTGAGGATAAAATCATTAGCTCGGCCGAGTTCGAGACAGTGTTGGCAGAAATAGAAAATCACAGGCAACTCCTCCCACAGATACGCAACCGCGTAGTTAATTTGCATACAGTAAAATTCGAGTAATTGTTTGGATAACAATTAATAACAGCCCGCTTGCAAAAAAATCGAACTAATGTGCATATTTGTAGGTGTCAAAAACTCGCAAACTGTCTCAGATTCAGCAGATGTCTCTATCGTTCTATGGCTTCTGAATGATACACAGTTTGTATTGTAGTTGGTAAAAAGCACTGCGTAAGTTTTTTTCTCTGAGTGATTTTAACTTTGAGTTGTGTTTCAAACATTTGACATTCATGTTTTCTTCGTTGTCACCATTTACTGTCATTCCGTCTTTGACTTTATTCATCTACATCTCAAGATTATAAAAGCCATCAGGAAATAAAATAGTCCTTATTAATTTTTTTCTTCTTCTGCTTCTTTTCTTGTTATTTATGTAAAGATCTATTCGTTGCAACGATATCGATAGTTTCCCATATTTATTATCAATTGGATTGGTAAAATAGATTTCTTTCTATCAAGCATAAATGATTCGTTGATGCGAAACATTTATAAAACAGAAATGTAAACGGCCAATTACTAATTTATAATACAAAGAAGGAGCTTGAGGAGAAAGGTTTTCTGTGTCCTTTATTGCAATGATGAAATGCTGTCTACTTACAGTCAACTTTTCCAAATCTCTTTTTCCATCAATTTATTTCCCTTCCGCCAAAAGTGCTTTTATTTTGATTATTATTTTTCTTCTTCGGAAACCCACTTATCCGATGTCTTAGATTTCCGTGATTGTATCTTTTAAAAAAAACCTGTTTATATTTCCTTGTACTTATTATACTCGTAAAGGATGCAAACGAACTCATCGTGATTGATTTCATAGTCAATAATTACTTTGCTTATCATGTCGTCGATACTTTTCATCTTACTGATTATCCTTCTGATGTTATTCCCATACCAAATAAAACGGTTGCCACGATACCTTGCACCAATTTCAAAAATGTCCATTCTACTTCGAATTTCTTTCCAACACCTCTATTGCGTTCAATCTCTCTGACCAGATCATTTTTTTATCGCGTTAATATTTTGCAATCTGAACGTAATGCCATTGTTAGTTGGCACCTGAGGCGAACATCGCCTTCAGCGATGGAGTACAACAGCAGTGTAGAATATAGCGGTGAAGGACTTGGCATCTTTTCACTTATTCGTATATATGAAATATATAGCCTTGACTCTGGAGTGGTAACCCGTTGTATTGGTGTTATAAATGTTTTCGGTTGTACTGTTGTATTTATATCTATACCAGATACTATGTGTCCACCATCTATGAGGCTTCTCCGTCCATTTGCCGAAAGTAGACCTTCTGCGTTATCTGTGACATGTTATTGCTCGTGAAAAGCTCGCCTACGGCGACGATTTAGCATTTTTCCTTGCCTTACGTTTCAAAATAACAATGAAAATATTTTTGTTCATTAATATTCATTCTGTTTCAGAATCTAGGTTATTGACCTATTGGTAATAGTTTGCTTTGCAAAACATTTATTGGGTAACACTTTTATCTGGTAGGAACCCATAAGATGCTAGGTAGTCGATTGTAAACTGGCTAAAGGAAACTGGAATAATCAGCTTTACAAATTTTCAATACCATGCCAGACGCGAACCAATTCTAAAGATCAGTAGCTTTTTCAACTGATGCTGTATGCAACCGTAAGAGCAGAGTTTAATATTGTATGACAAATCGTGCTGATAATTTTTATTGTTTCCTTCGACATTTGTATGCAGGTAACAGCCTTCCTAGTTGTTAGCCAAAACGGTTATAATTTAAAGCATTTAGAAACATAAGTTTTATTTTTGTTTTGTTTCTAAAGTGTTAAAATGTTTGTTTGGTAAATGTCCGTGTGCTATCAGGTAGTTGATTATAAACTCACTCAGTGCAAATAGGATCTTTAATTTTGCAAATTTTAAAAAATTCATATTTGAAGGTGGATCTATTGGCATCTTAAACAACATTTTTAAAGGATGCTGTGTACAATTTTGAAAGTAGTATTTGGTGCTGGTTGGTAAACAGAGCTAATACAATTTTTTTATTTCACTATAAATTCATCAGTAGGTAAAGCTGCACTTTATCTAACAATAAATGCTGTGCTGTGAACACCCTATTTTTTACCTCAAAAGTCAATGGATTTATGGGATCAATTTGGACAAAGCACGGACTTCGCTGTTGTATGTATATAAAGTCTTGTCATGTTGAACTTCGTACGGAATTTGCTGTCGTTCTTTAGTGTTGTTGGTCATTACCATTATGTGTTATAGTGGTTTTGCCATTTCATCAAAAAACAACTTTACTTTTTGACCATATGAACAAGATATATAAAACAGATACATCACCCACCAGTTTTTATATCTCCTGTGAAAGTTCTTCAAGTTGTCTTTCGAGTTCAACTTTACATGGAACTTTTCATGTTGTGAAGTAAGCTTTTCATGTCCTTTATTAACCTTAGATTCATCTTGCATTTTTGTAAATCACCTTCCATTTATTTGCCAGGATATGCTGAAAGTTAACTCAATATAAATCTAAATCGGAACAATATTTAATTGCAACTCATATTTCACTGCTATTTTGAATAGTTAAAATTAATTTTAATTTGAATTGCCTTAATAACAACAATGGATACAACGATATGTTCAAAATATTAAAAAATATATATCTGAATTTAGCAGTAACTATTGCAAACCATACAAAAAGAAATATGTGGGAAAACGGAGGGATGAAAATGGAGAATACTGCAACGATAACACATCAAAAGGAGAAATAAAATATTATCTTTACAAATAGAAAGATGAAAACAGACAAATCCACAATGAATATAGTAGAAAATACAATAAGCAAAGTTGGCACAGCAATGAAAACTTGAAAGCAATTAATCTGACAAGAAGAAGAATTTTACATACATTAAGAGACAATATTACATTAGATACCACTTCAAAAACACTTTGCATTCCGTCTGTTGACTTTTATTGAAGATGGTTAAACTTCTCAAAACTAAAGTTGCTAATGACGATGACCTTCATATTGATCATTTCATCTCAAGTGCCTCTTTTGACCTTTTTGACTTGTATTAATAGAGAAAATGTCTCCACTGTTCAAAAAAGAATATATGATAGCCAGTGATAACATACCAAATAAGATATAATGCTTTCAGAAGATGAAAAAAGAAATCACATAACAAGATGATTCATTCAAGATGGTTTGCTTCCTTAATAAGGACATTTTATTATATAGTCTATTTTCCATGAGAGGCTTTATTGCATGGTAAGCAGAAACGCCAGTAATAATAGCTACTCTAAGCATTTTCGTTAAAGGCGCAAATGCATCAACAACAAAGCAAGCATGATGTATTGTTTCCAGTGCATTTGTGGTCTTACTTTCTTGTGGCCTTTTCAAATTATTATATATGAAAGTTTTTAAACTAGCACTGAATACAGATGGAGGTAATTCCAATCTGAATGACAAATTCCAGTGCAGTATCTAATTCCACCATTCAGTCCTGTAATCATCTTTAAGTTCATTATTAAAATTATCTAAATTGCTTACCGAAATAATTTTGCAAACCAATCATGACACAGTATAAATTGCATCATCTAACAATGGTTTGGTAATTGTAGCAGCTTTGGCATTAACACAGATTTCATATGTATTCTTGGTTTGTTTCTCTTCCATTTTTCCAAGTTCTTTTCAGGTAACATTTTACCAGTTATTTCATTGTGTGTTCCATTTGCAATAGCTGTGTTTAATTCGTGTTTGTACTCTTCATTTTCTGTAGACTGTACATTTTCTGAGTTACCGTTGGGTAATTTTCTTGGAAACATAAAAAATCCCAAACCTTTTTCCAGTTTTGTTCTCTGCATTTATTAACGATAAAATCATGATCTGATATATGACTATCTCTCTTCGGGAGACCTTTCATCCGAAGATAATTAATAACGCCTAATCTTTCCTATTTAAATAACCGAAAAATGATACAAGGTTGAGATAATTTCGATTATTCAATTGAACATCATTTGCATGATTATGCTGTTTATTTTATAGAGACCTAACCTGAAAACAATGATGCTGTAAATGTTGCTCGTGGTTTTGTAGAGCAAAGTATTGGGCGTTTTGATAATGTCACAACAATTGGAAATTCTAGACTTTCATGCCATGTTCTCGATTTGTACAAGGAAGACATAAAGATAGGCATTGGCACGAATGAATGACAATGCAAATCGGAGTGAAACAACCTTATATGTAAAACGGAATAAAAATCAAGCTTAAATTTATTTGGAAGCACATTTTAAAATAAAGCCTATGCCAACTACTGCTGATCAATACATTCACTGGTTAGAGAGTTACCCACGTTTAAAGAATCAATTTCTTTGCACCTGCACGAAACGTGCCTAGGTACTTATCGTACTTCAGGCCAAATTTCATGTAATAGTTGTGACGTCACATGTTTAACTGCTGTTCATTTCAGGTAGTACACAAACGCCTTGACTCTACGAAGTCACCATGGAGATAAACATATATTGGGTACTGAAACCATTGTCTTGGTAGTTGGTGATTATTAATGAGATCTCTAGAACATGAGACCTTACATATTCGAACTGTAAAGATAATTGGACATGTCGTGGTCCTCTAAGATTGTAACGTCTATAATGAGTAGCATGGACTTGTACAGTTTCAATATACGAGGGTTTTATACAATTGCAATTCCTCTGAAAGGCTTCATAAAGACATGTTTACGTCACTGTCATTTACCTATGTTACATCACATGTATATATCTACAGATGTCCGGCGCATGCTGCACATACAGCTGTAAATCATGTTATAGAACGTAATTTTGTCTATTAATCGGCAGTACATTTATTGACAGGTTAAAAAAAAACAAAAAAATTATAACAAAATATTCAGAACTCTTCAAATGCCCCTCGTATTTCGTCACTAGTTATGTAGATCATTTCTGTAAATTGTTGTTGTAGCGGACGATACTATTAATTCTTATATGCATATAACTAGGTGACAGTACACCCGACAACATAGATTAATTTTACTGGTGAATCTGCTATTGTTGAAATTTGGCCACAAGGTCTTCCTTTGAGTTGTAACCTTGCATTCCTAAAATTAAAACTCCATTGACTTTAAAGCAGTGTCTGATACTGTCGAAACAGACCGTGGAAGCTGTTCTGTTTTGTACCTGTGCACATTTATGTAGATTAATAAGACCTTATACTTTGATTTAACATTGTTATACCTTACCTGCATTTGTTCATCCGTCGTTTCCGTGTACAAAGAAGAATGTCCAGCCAATAGGTTAATTTTTTTCAGCCATAGAATTAATTTCATCAGCTAACAGCTTTCTCCATCTTTCAACAGTACCTGCTCCGTAGTTGTATTTACGCTTGTAAGCATCAAGCACAACAGCATGTGTAGCTTCCCCAAAAGCCTTGTTGTATAGTATTATATTCTTCTGACCCATTGAAAAATTAAGTATTTGTATTTGTTTCTTTTGAGGTATCTTCAGTCATGCTGTGGTGCAATTTTAAGATTGTTGCAGATAAACTTAAATTTTGTCATGTCTATAATATTGTTATTTGATTTGAATGGATCATCAACAAGTAAAGGTATATTATATTCCGTACAATAATTTTCGCATCTGGAATTAAACATGAAATGTGTATACTGATTTGACTATTTCTTGTACATTTCTGTCTATTAAATGCCAGTAGAAAGTCCCACAAACAGCTCTTGTCGCGAACACTACCCAGTTTAGCTGATTATACCAAAGTATCATGTTCACAGAGTCATCATTGTCAAATATTAAGCATAGTTATAAATATGTGTAATGGCTTCTATTAGAAAATTTTGATTTTCAGTATAGTAAAGGTTTAGCTATATTAACATGGTTAAGGCGAGTTAGCCATATTATCGTATTAAATTGAAGGAAAAAGGTATGGTTCTGTATTCGTCTGTTTTTTAATCTGAAGTCCATCATGTCACAGACAACTCCTGCCTATCTCCTTCACAAACCTGGTTAAGTCCATTATATAAGTTACAAATCAACTTAAAATTGGGATTTCTTTGCGTAAATACAGTGAGCCTCTATTTTACATGTAATCATTTGTTAATTTGTTTCTCTAATCTTTTAACTCTTTCATTGTAATACCATTTTATATCTCCTTAACTTTGCATATTCTATTTATCTGTGGTATTTTGGTTTTCGTTGTTCAATAACATTTTACATCTGAGTGCATCTCATATATTGATTGTACCATTTATTTGACGAGTTAAATGTTTTACTGTTAGTAGATGTGGAATGAAAGTTCTGAAAAAATGAGTTTTCAACATTTGTATATCTACACAATATGAAAAGTGTCCTTCATTTTCCTTCATTCATATGGTGTAAAATCATATCAGTTGAATTTTATTAAGTTTGTGATATGTTTTATGATTGAATGTTTTATGGATGTGTTAAAGTTGCAAACAAATTTTTATCCAGGAGAAATGCATAGAACATTGATTCCATAATGGTCGCCGTATAATATATTTCGTTTGTACGATTTTGTTATTTACCGGAGATGTTTTTGGATTGTTTTTCCTTTTTACTTCTTCATTTGTGATCAGTACAAATTCATATTTCGTGTATGTTTTATCTTCGTCATGTGTAAAGCGCTATTTTTCCACATCTGTCTCATTCTATAAATTCTTTTTCTTTCAAATATTCAAACTCTGAATGCTCCTTAATACAGCTATCTATGCAATTTTCATAAGATGTATTTTCTATTTGAAGAATTAAGTTAGCTTGCGATCATCATTCAACATCAAATTTCAGGTTGATGATATGTATGTATGTATGTATGTATGTATGTATGTATGTATGTATGTATGTATGTATGTATGTATGTATGTATGCATGTATGTATGTATCCCGCAAGCATCACTGCCTCAACCTGGAAAAAAATAAGCTTGAAAAAGCCAGCGTTCATATCGTAATAAACTAACAAGTCAGCGAGTACATGACAAAGAAACTGCATTAACCTCTTGTCATATCTTGTCCTATGCATGATATTTCGAAAGTTAATTTTGGCAATGGGTATTTGTTTAAAAAGATTTCTGAAAAGTATTTTATTTTACTAAAATTAGAAAATTAAAAAGAATTATGCATGGGTAATCCTTGAGACAAAGGTATTGTCCGCAATCAATGATCGAAGACACAGCTTCTATAGAAACATCTCAGATACATTTTATAGTAAATTTCTCATTTGTAATTAATTGTGACAGAGTGGTCCAAATATGGCATTAATACTCTATCAAACGATACAAACGTAATTGAAGATGTGTTTTCGATATAATAATATGGTTTGGTTTGGCGAATTATTTAATTGTGATGTGATGTGTTAATTATTACCATACTGATTAAAGTATAATTTTAAGCAACGATGTGATGTTGAAACGTTTCAGACTTTAAATGAATGCAAACATTTCTTTGTTTTTGTTTCCGATGAAACGTGATGGTATGAATATTATCACTTGCAATCTATTTCAAGTGCTTGTAAAGCCTTACATTGTTATATATTGATTTGTTACAAATGTTATACACAAAACAATAACAATATTTGTGGACACACAAAACATTGTGAGGCTTATTCTATCGCGTTTAGTGGAAGTGACAAAATATTGTTAACTAAAATATTAAGTTCTGTTATCTTCTTTATCAGTGTCTGTATCTGTTGCATATAAAACTATGGACACACGTAGACGAGATTACTCATCTTGCTGACATCTACCTTAGAGACAAATAAACAAGCAGTTAGCCCAGAAATCAGGGTCAGTAGGATTGGATGCTATGTAGAAATTTCCTCCAATGCTGCTGATTAAATGTGTTATGAATACAATTGTTTTAAGGGTTTTCAATTTTTTTGTACCTTCATGACCGTAATTTGTCCTATGTGGAAAGGAATTTATGCTAGGATGCCGTCTGTTAAAGTTGGTCTAATTCTGTTAGATGGTTTTTACAGATAAATTTTTTTAATGTTTTTTCTATTTTTAGTAACGGCGGCCATATCTAATGGCTGAATTGGAATAATTTTAGACACTTTAAAGGCCTTTAAGCTAACATTCTTTGTATCATATATGGTCACATTCTGCGGAGCGGTTTTGAGAAGACGTTATTGCATGTTTTATTTTAGTAACAGCGCCCATATTTGATGGCATTTCGGCAATATTGTATCATGTTGAAAAGCCCTCAAACCAGGTTGCCTTATGTCAAATATGGCGACATTTTGTTCAGTTACTTTTGAGAAGTTATTGCTTAAATGTTTTTCTATTTTATGTAACAGCGGCCATATTTGAAGGCGAATTGGCGTCATTTGTAAGTACTGGAAAGCACCTAATTCGAAGGCGTTTTCTGTCAATTTCTTTTCAAAGTCTGTTACGTAGCTTCGAAGAAAAGCTTTTGAATGCTTTATTATTTTTTAAATCAGCGGGGATATATGATGGCAGATCAGCATCAGTAGTACAAAATTGACAACAGTTCATGCCAGAATGCTGTGTTCAAATACTGTTTAGTGTTTTTCTAGAAGAAGTTGGTAAAAATGTTTCTGCTTTTAGCGACAAGGTCCATATGTGATGGCAAATTAGAATCGTTTGTAGAAAATTCAAAGCCTCTTATGCCAGGATGCTTTATATCAAATTTAGTTGAATTCTGTGGAGTATTTGTGGGTACAAGTCGTTTAAAGAGTTTCTATTTTTAGTAATGGTGGCCACATTTGACGGCAGATCGGCACTATTTGTGCACAAGTTTAAAACCCCTAAAAACAATACGCTTTCTCTCAAATTGTGACAAATTCTATTGAGCGATTCTTCAGAAGACGTTTAAAAGTTTTAAAATTTTAGTCATATTTTGCTGCGGATCAGCATCATTTGTACAAAATTAAAAACTCATATTGCCAGAATGCTTTCTGTTAAAAATGGTCAAATTTTCTTGTTTGGTGCTTGAGAAGAAGTTGATAAAAGGTTTTTCATATTTGATGGCAGATTGGCATCATTTATATAAGACAGAAAGCCCCTGCCACGAGGATGCTTTATGTTAAATCGGGTCAAATTTAGTTAAGCAGTTTTAGACAAGATGCCGTTTAAAGTTTTTCAATTTTTACTTAATGGCGGCCACATTTTTCGCACAAACTTGATGATTTCTGTCAAATTTGACCATACATTTTTCTGAGCGTTTTTTTTATATAGAAGAAGTCGTTTAATTGTTTCTTTTTTAATTTTAGTAATGTGGCCACATTTAATGGCGAATCGGCAGATTGCTTTTTATTTTAGCTTCGTCAAATTCTGTTGAAAGGTTTGTGAGAAGTAGTTTTACTTTTTTTAAAATTAGTAATAGCTGTCGTATTTGATGGTTGATCAGTATTATTTGTATAGCTGTTAATGACAAATTATGACAATTTCTGTTGAGAGTTTTGAAAAAAAGTAATTTAAATGTTTTTCAAATTTTATTAATAGCGGCATAATTTTTCTTTTTTAACTGCTCTTGCGAAGCAGTTGCTCTAATGTTTGCTTGTTATTTTCAGTAAAAATGGCCATACTTGATGGCAGATATACATTATTTCTATAAAATGCAAAGCCCTTCGTGCCAGGATGTTTTATGTCAAATTTTTTAAAATTCTGCTGAGTAGTTTTAATAAGATGACGTTGAAAGCTTGTACAATTTTTAGTAATGGCGGCCAAAATTAATAGCGAATCGGCAGTATATGTATACAAAAGTAATGATTTCTGTCATAATTAGTCAAAGTTTCTTCGCCTGATTTTTAGAAGAAGTCGTTTAAATGATATCATTTTTTCTATTTGTTTTATTTTGTTGTTGTTATTGTTGTTGTAATGGTGCCAATATTTGATTGATATTTGGCGAATTGGCAGATTTGTACAAGATACAAACTTCCTGCATGCCAGAATGCTTTCTTTTGAAATTGGTGATATTCTGTTGAGGGAAGTTTGATAAGAATTTGTTTCAAGATTTGTTTTTCTAATTTTAGTAATAGCTGCCATATTTTATGGCAGATTGACATTATTTGTATAAATTTGAAATCCCTTAATATTAGAATGTTTTCAGTCGAATTTGGTCAAATTCTGTTTAGCGTCTTTTGAGAAGAAGTCGTTTAAAGTTTTTCCTTTTCTTCTATTTTAGTAATATTGGTCATATTAGCTGGATCAGCAACATTTATATAACTTGAAAGCATTACGCTAATCTTGTTTAATTTGGTCTAGTGGCTTTTGAACAGTTGATGTTGAAAATAGCACATGTTGATGGACAATATGATGCATGAAATTACCATAAATTCACTTGACGTTACGGCTAGGTGAGTTCAACATTAGACTTTGAAAACATGGAGTGTATCGAAAAGTTTGTATCTTAAATATCAATCTGTTTATTTTTATATTTATTCTATTTACTTCGAATAATATCGCAATTTCAACTATTAAAAATGCCAATGTCCCTCGACAGGTAAACATGACATAAAAATCTCTACAGAGTTCTACACTTGTCTGCAATGTGGTTCGTTGACAGGACCGCAGCTATCCAATTCCAGAGAGGATTTTGAGTCTATAAGTTGTACCAGGGAAACAAGCCTTTAACCATAATATAGATACAGCGATTTTCAGGGGTACGGTGTAATATTCAATATCGCGAAATGTTAACAGCAAATACGGGTGTAATTTCTCAGTATGGACAGATGAACAATGTTTGTGTATGGAGTAGCTACAACCAAGATAATGGTAGTACAGTATTAGTATTTCATTTATCAATATGATAAAACATACTTACCTGTACATGTATACATACAATCATGATGACTGAGCAGAGGACACAGAGACATATTATGCACACATATTTCTTTGGATAATTATAGACATAATAAAAATATATATAAGAATATTAAAATTGTTACGACTAGGGGTAATGTAACAAAAAAAAAGACTCAAACAAGCTTTCAAGATTTAAACATAAATATTTAGTTTCCTAAAATATAAAAATATTTAAACAAACAATCAAAGTAAAAGAATTAAAAATAACTTAGCGTATAAAATATCCTTAAAAGTCCTAAATTGTTCTAATTTTCACTGATCCGGAAGTTAAATCCAAATTATTCCGAATGAAGAGTGTTCCGAATGAAACCACCAAAGTGTTGGAGTGCCAACAAGAATCAGTTATATCCAAGTGTTATTAATTCTAAGTAATCCTTGTGAATATAGAATATCACACAGGTTCTAGACATGTTTCCGATAATTCCAACGGAGCTGAATAATTCTTAAATATCAGTAGTTAATCCCCAAAAGTACTGTCTGGAAAGTATTTCCGAAGTAGAAGTACTAAATTCAAAATGTACTGTATAATAATATCTCTGAAGCATAATATCACATACAAAGAACCAATTTCGTTAAAGACCTCTCAAGCTGACGGAACTATATAGAATGACGAACGCTGCGATTACATCTTATTATATAGTTTTCTGTACTGCGTGGTTGAAATACAAACAAAACCGATTTTTTATTCCGTCTCAGAATAACAACTCATTATTTACGAACTTATTCTACTTCTAGTCAACAAAAATGAATCATTCATGAATTGCGAAACCCAGGTCAGGTGAAAAGTGCAAAACCCACGAGCTGGGTCACGTGACATGACTAATGCTTTAAACGATAATATTGATTTTCCCAGGATCAATGTACTGGGTCACATTGAAATTTCCGTATATGTGTACTCTGCAAAACGACACCTATTAGACTATAATGCAGAGGTTACAAACTAATAAAACTATACTATTATTTAAAGAAATGATACATAATTCCGTAATAATTTTTATACTTTCATTATTTTATCGATAATTCGCTTTCAATGGGCAAAACTGCTTTTTTAATCAGAACTTTGTGCAGATGTAGCATAGGAATAATGACATCTATTTATGGTTTGCTTTGTTTAACATGAAATTAGACCCTTCAACTTAATATGTTTTATTCAGAACAATTTTCTTCCTAGAAACTTAAAATGTTTATTCCAACAAACACTTTTGTATTTTACTTTTCGGAATAATGTTAAATTATTTCTATCTAGTATGCTTTAAAGTTAACCGGCCTGAATATGAAGTGCATTGAATTGCATTAAAAATATAAGTCAAACGAAATGTTAAATTAACAGTGATACTCCAATTGCTAGAATGTTAAATGGGATTGAATGAGACAGATGTAAGATGAAAAAAAAATGACTAAGAGGAATAGATTGTGACACAAAAACTTTCAAATTTGACAAATTTGAAGACAAATCTTAAGGAAGTCCCGAATCTAATTTTTTTTAATTAAATTAATCAATCCATCATTGGGAAATGAATCTTCGCGACATATGAACTAAAACATCAATCTTCATATCTATGGCTTATATGACCTAACCTAAAATCAAAGCATTTCCTGTCAAGATGTTTCTGTCAAATTTTGGCAAATTTGGTAGCATGATTTTTTTTTCATGAAATGTCGTTTAAAGGTTGTTTCTTTTTTAGCAATGACAGTCAATTTTTGAGGCGGGTCGGTTTCATTTATAAGCATTGCCAGCCATATTTGACGGCGGATCGGCATCATTTGTACAAACTTGAAAGTCCTTCACGTCAGGGTGATTTATTTCAAATTTGGTCACATTCTGTCGAGCGGTGTGTGCGAAGAGGTCGTTTAAACTGTTTCTAATTTTACTAACAGCGGCCATATTTTATGGCGGATCGGCATCTTCGTGTACATTTGAAAACCATGAATTTTAGACTCTTTCTATCAAATTTTAGCTGAGCCCTTCTTAAGAAGAAGTTGCTTATCTTTTTAAATTTTTAGTAACAGTGGCTATATTAGAGGGTGGGTTATCATTTGTTTAAACGTGACAGTCCTTTAAGCCAGGATACTTTCTGCTAGGTGTTGTTGGAATTGGTCCAGTTTCTTTTTGATTAGTATGATCTACGCAGGATATTGGTAATACTGTATTACCATTCCCTCGTCAATATATTATATGACTTTCTAATACATTATTTGACATTATTATCTACTTATGACAAACTATAATTGCCTACACATACATACATACATACATACATACATACATACATACATACATACATACGTACATACATACATACATACATACATACATACATACATACATACATACATACATACATGGTGACTGTGCAGACGACACAAAGTACAAGTTACGCATATGTATTTCTTTTGTGTAGTTACATAACATAATGAAAAAATATAAGCATATTTCAATATATGCTTTCATTATTTTTTTATCAGTAATCCATTTTTATTGGTCAAAACTGCTACTTTAATCAGAACTTTGTGCAGGTGTAGCACAATACTAATAAAGTGTATTTTGTTTTGTATTGTTTGACATGAAATTAGATCCTTGTTTCTATTTTTAATAGTTTTTATGGTTGACATGACATTAGGTCCTCTGACTTAAGTGGTTCTATTCTTAATAGTTTTTATTATTTGACACGAAATTAGGCCCACTGACCTAATTGTTTATACTCTTAAAAGTTTATCTTCCTAGAAACTCAGAAGTTTTATTGAAATAAACACTTTGATATTTTACTTTATGGAACAGCGTCAATTCATTTATATTTAGTATTCCAGATCCAAGTTAAACGGCCTGAATTTGATGTGTTTCAAATTGCATTAAAAATATAAGTCAAATAAAAAGGAAAAGTTAACAATGATACTCCTAATACTAGAATTTAAAATATGATTGAATAAGACAGATGTAAGATGAGAAGAACAAGACTTAGATTAATAGATGGTGACAAAAAAACATGCAAATGTGACAACTTTGAAGGCAAACCTTAAGGAAGTCCCGAATCTAAATTTGTCAAGTAAATTAATCAATCCATCATTGGGAAATGAATGTTCGCGACATATGAACTAAAACATCAGTCTTCATATATATGGTTTATATGACCTAACCTAAATTCAAAGCAATACCTGCCAAGATGTTTTTTGGCAAATTTGGTAGCATGATTTCTATTCATGAAAAGCCGTTTAAAGGTTGTTTTTCTTTCTAGCAATGACAGCCAATTTTAATGACGGATCGGTTTCATTTGTAAGCATTGACAGCCATATTTAATGGCAGATGGGCATCATTTATACAAACTTGAAAGTCGTTCACATCAGGGTGACTTATTTCAAATTTGGCCACATTCTGTTGAGCGGTTTGAGAGAAGAAGTCGTTTAAACTGTTTTCTAATTTTACTAACAGCGGCCATATTTTATGGTGGATCGGCGTTTTGTATACATTTGAAAACCATGAATTTTATACTCTTTCTATCAAATTCTAGCTGAGCCATTCTAAAGAAGAAGTTGTTTATCTTTGTAAAATTTTTAATAGCAATGGCAATATTAGAGGGTGGGTTATCGTTTGTTTAAACGTGAAAGTCCTTCAAGCCTGGATACGCTCTGCTAGGTGTGGTTGGAATTGGTCCAGTCACTTTTGAGTAGTTAAACATATAGCAAATATTGACGGGAGGACGACGCATAAAGTACGTGGGACCGTACTATAACATTACTTGTCCTTGCGGCCTGGGAAGCTAAAAACTAGACTTTGAAAACATGGAGTATATCATAAAGTCTCCATCGTAAATATCAATATCTTTATTCTTAAATTTTATTTAGGTTATTATTGCACTTGCATCAATTTAATGCGACAGTGTCCCTCGACAAGTAAGAGTGCCAGAAAAATCTCTAACGAGTTCTAAACTTATCTGCAACGTGGTTTATTGGCTTGACTTGTGTTATACATTGCAGGAGAAAGATTTGAGCTTGCATTCAATATATTCGAATTCCAACAGCCAATATATACAAATTGCAGTGTGCACCTTGAGTGATTTGTCGACCGCAGTTTCGTGCGAGATTGTTAAATACGGAAAGCTAATCAAGTTTTGTAGTTAATCAGGAGATGATTGATCTTGTGGTAGACCTATCTACCAGAGGGAGGAACTAAAATCAAGATAGTAGTAATACTGTATAACCATTCCCTCGTCGATAAATTATACGACTTTCTAATACATTGTTTGACAATTATTATCTACGTATGTCAAAACATAATTGCCTGCGCATACATACATACGTACATATATACATGATGACTGTGCAGAGAACACAATATATTTAAATATATGCTTTCAATATTTTTTATCGATAATCCATTTTTATGGGTCAAAATTGCTACTTTAATCAGAACTTTGTGCAGATATAGCAAAAGACTAATAACGTGTATTTTGGTATTTATTGTTTGACATAAAATTAGGCCTCTGAGCTAAGTGGTTCAATTCTTAATAGTTTTTATTGTTTTACTTGACATTAGGCCTACTGACTAACTGTTTCTATCCCTAATAGTTTTTATTGTTTTACTTGACATTAGGCCTACTGACTAACTCTTTCTATTCCTAATAGTTTTTATTGTTTAGGTCCTCTGACTTAATAGCTTTTATTGTTTGACATGAAATTAGGCCCACAGACTTAATTGTTTCTATTCTTAATACTTTTTATTGTCTGACATGAAATTAGGCCCACTGGCTTAATTGTTTCTATTTTTCATAGTTTATCTTCCTAGAAACTCGAAAGTATATTTGAAATAAACACTTTGATATTTTACTTTATGGAACAGTGTAAAATCGCTTCTATTTAGTATGCCAGATCCAAGTTAAACTGCCTGAATTTGATGTGTTTCTAATTGCATTAAAAATATAAGTCAACAAAAAGGAAAAGTTAACAATGATACTCCTAATACTAGAATTTTAAATATGATTGAATAAGACAGATGTAAGATGAGAAGAACAAGACTTAGATTAATAGATGGTGACAAAAAAACATGCAAATGTGACAACTTTGAAGACAAACCTTAAGGAAGTCCCGAATCTAAATTTGTCAAGTAAATTGATCAATCTGTCATTGGGAAATGAATCTTCGCGACATACGATATAAAACATCAATCTTTACATATATAACCTAAACATCAATCTTAATGAACTGCAGGTAAGAAAACATGAACACCGTGACTTTAGTTACTAAGGCATGATAATAGCTAATAAAGTTAAAGTGCATACTCGATATTTTTAAATATTGTTGTTTGTATACAAAGACTAATGTAATGTCATGTAACAGAAATGTTTAGTATGGTTATATAACAGAAATGTGTAGTATGGTTATATAAAAGAAATGTTCAGTATGGTTATATAACAGAAATGTGTAGTATGGTTATATAAAAGAAATGTTCAGTATGGTTATATAACAGAAATGTGTAGTATGGTTATATAACAGAAATGTTCAGTATGGTTATATAACAGAAATGTTCAGTATGGTTATATAACAGAAATGTGTAGTATGGTTATATAACAGAAATGTGTAGCATGGTTATATAAAAGAAATGTTCAGTATGGTTATATAACAGAAATGTGTAGTATGGTTATATAACAGAAATGTTCAGTATGGTTATATAAAAGAAATGTGTAGTATGGTTATATAACAGAAATGTTTAGTATGGTTATATAACAGAAATGTGTAGTATGGTTATATAACAGAAATGTTTAGTTTGGTTATATAACAGAAATGTGTAGTATGTTAAAAAAAATTTAAGGTTCAGAAATATACAACATTCGTACGCTAAATTGTACACTCGTAGCCATAAAAGTTGAAGGTATATATGAACAAAAATATCAAAATAAATACTATAACTTGATTACTAAACATTCAAATCATACCATTATGTCCAACTGTGCTAAAGTGCACATACAAAGCACTCTCTTTAATTCACATCTTTGGGTCTACCAGTTTCAATGGGTGATGAGAAAGAATTGTCCATTAAGTAGCGTTTTATTTTTAGTTTTCCAATATATTCCTTCGAAGGACAATTATTGTTATATCAGTTGTGAATCATGGCAGTGTGCTGGTTATTATGAAAAACTCATAGCCTTAAAATTATTTTAAAAGTCGATGTCTGGATATTATACATAACAAGGAATTCAACTTAAAACAAATAGAATAAGAAAATTGTATCAGAAATGAACCCGAAGAAATAATGAATGAGGATTGTATTGAGTAATGCAAAAAAAAAAAAAAAAAAAAGACGCAAACGTTACTGACGATTATGTGTGCGCACAAGCAACTGGATATTCAACATCCAACGTATTAGGCTACAATCAATTGTTTTTCAAAACCAAAGTTAAGCAAAGATGAGATATATGTAATAAAAACAATAATCATTATTTAGAGTGGAAACATTGCAAAATTTTTTCAGTTTTAATGGTATTTGATCTCTTGATCATAATATTTCGGAAGTGTAAGATATGTATAGTACATTATGGTTTGACGATTGGATCAATTCATTAGAGCTCGCCTGAACTTTTGTGCGTCGTGCTTAATACTTTCACAACTGTTATTTTCTATAACTTTTAATAATCTGCTTGATCAATGTACACATCATTTCACAAGCAGCATTCTGGAATCAAGACCTTTCAAATTCCTTCAGTGCAAGCCGATCCGTCATCCAATATGGTGACATTTACTAAAACTATAACACTTGTAAAAGCCGTCACCTAAACAAACGCTAAATATACTTTGAAAAATGTGACAGAAAGTATCATGTTATTAGGGGCTTTCAATTTTATACAAATGATGACAATCTACCATCAAACATGTCCACGGATACTAAAAAATATATAAACATTTGACGACATTATCTCAAATACGGCTCAACAGAATTAGGCAAATCTAACAGAAATCATTCTGGGATAGATGGCTGTTAAATTTCCACCATTGTTGTCGATCTGCCATTAAATATGGCTGCCGTTACTAAAAATATGAAAACAATTAAAAGCCTGTTCTCAAAACCGTTCAAAAGAATTTAACCAAATTTGACACAAAGTTTTCTCGGATAGAAACCTTTAAATTTTGTACAAATGGAGCAAATCTATATCATTTATACAAGCTTGACCGGCCTCATTGCAAGAGTGCTTTTTGTCAAATTTAGTCAAGATCTCTTGAGTGGTTTTGGAGTAGGAGTTGTTTCAAGGTTTTTCTTTTATATTGTCTGGAAAGGCGACAAATTTGTATTGACAGATTGGCATCATTTATGTCCGCTGTTACTAATAACAGAAACTCCTTTAAACTGTTCTTCACAAAACCCCTCAATAGAATTTATGTAAATGTCAGAGAGAGCATTATGGTACAAAGGATTTTAAATTTTATGCGAATGATGCCAATCAGTTATCAATTAGCGCGTTGTTGTTAAAATAAATTTAAAAAGCCTTCAACATCTTCTTAAAAAGCCCTCTATACTTTGATCTAGCCGAACATATCAGACAGGTCCACCCTTTTAGAGAAAAGAAGTGCACCTCATTATTGCAGAGTGTGTTTACTGGCAAAGCTAGTGATATTTATACTGCACTCTCATTTGAACAATCTGCTGATTATGAAGTTGTCAAAGAAAATGTCTTGAGGGCTTAAAAGATGGTACCTGAAACTTATCGTCAAAACTTTAGAAATTGTAGAAAGGAAACTACCCAGATTCATTTAGAATTTGTTTGGGAGAAAGAGCGTTTGTTTACGAGATGGTGTACGTCCAAGAAGTTTGATAAGGATTATGATAATCTTAGGCAATTGGTATTGATTGAAGAGTTCAAGAATTGTGTCAGTAGTGGCATTAGAATATACCTTGATGCGAAAGGAGTTGAAACTTTAGACAAAGCAGCTAGTATAGCTGATGGATACTCTCTGATTCACATGGTTCCATTTGTAAATAGATCTTCCTCTCAACAAGCTTATGTTAAGTAACCATTTCAGACTCGTTTGAGTAATTACAGACCTCAGGCTGGTGTAACTGTAATGAATCAAATTTCTGATCAGACGGATCAGACAACCTTATCTCTTTCCACGTGCTCCTTTTGTAAGAGAAAAGTACACGTTATTCTGATTGCTTTTGATTGAAATATAAGCAACGGAATTCTAACAGAGCAGTTCCAAATGCTCTCGTTTATAAGAAGTCAAGGTCAGGGTCATGTATCAAGAAAGATACTTGTGGGAGGCTTGCATAACTCAGTCTGATTTTGTAATGAAGAAATACGAACCATTCATGTCGAAGGGTTTTGTGTCACTTGTTGGTGACTTGAATAAGACTACTCCTATTTAGATATTAAGGGACGCAGGAGCTTCTCAGAGTCAGATAGTAGTTTGCCTTTTTCTGAGAAGACTTCTACTAGTGAAAGTGTTCTAATATAGGGGGTAGAATGTGGATATGTTAATGTCCCTCTTCATTGTGTTAATTTGTCATCAGACTTAGTTTCGGGACCTGTGACCATAGGAGCTGTGGCTTCTTTGTCTATAAAGGGCATTCATTTATTACTAGGTAATGACCAAGCTGGAGATAAGGTCGTGGTTAATCCACTTGTAACTGACAAGCCTAACATGGATCAACGAGTTGATCCTATTGAAGTAGAAATCCCTGGTTTATATCCAGCTTGTGCAGTTACCTGAGCTGTGGCAAAGCGTGCTCTTGAGAATAATGTTGTTGAACAGAATGTAGTTCCTTTAGCGGACACCTTATTGGGTCAGGTTTTTAATGAGGTCACTTTTGCTCCTAGTTTGGATCAATCAAGTATTGATCACAGTGATACCCTTTCAGCTACACAATCTCATAACTTTAATCAGGGTGATAAAAGACAATCACTAGTTGTCTTCCGACAGGAGGATCCTGATATCTCCTGTTTGTTTCAGAGGGGTATGACTGACACTGAAGCCAAGCAAGAAGGAACGTGTTACTTCTTGAAGAATGGGTTCCTTATGAGGAAATGGAGACCACTCGGGGTACCCGCTGGTGACAAGTGGTCAGTTAGTTATCAAATTGTAGTTCCTAGGTCATATCGAAAGGAAATACTTAGTTTAGCCCATGAAAGGCCGTTGTCTTGTCATTTAGGAGTTAATAAGACCTATCACAAGATCCTAACTCAATTTTACTGGACGAAAATTAAAAGTGACGTTTCTAAGTTTTGTAGATCTTGTAATACTTGTCAAATGGTGGGAAAACCCAATCAGAAGATACCCAAATATCATCCGTCACCTATTCCTGCATTTGATGAACCATTCAGTAGAATAATGGTAGACTGCGTCGGCCCTTTACCTAAGACCAAGTTAGGCAACCAATACTTGTTGACAATAATGTGTGCGTCCAAAAGATTTCCAGAAGCTATTCCTTTACGGAATGTCCAAGCTAAGACCTCAGTGAAAGCTTTGGTCAATTTTTTCACACTATTTGGTCTCCCTAAGTCTGTACAATCTGATCAGGGATCTAATTTCATGTCTGGTGTATTCCAGCAGGTCTTGCATGAATTGGGTATCCAACAGTTTAGATCCTCTGCCTACCACCCTCAAAGTCAATGTGCTTTGGAAGGGTTCCATCAGACTTTAAAAAGTATGATTAAATCATATTGTTATGAGACAGAGAAAGATTGGGATGAAAGTGTGCAATTGTTGTGTTGTTTGCTGCACGGGAGTCAGTGCAAGAGTCTCTAGGATTGTGTCCTTTTGAATTTGTGTTCGGACACTCTGTCCGGAGTCCATTAAAATTATTGAAACAAAGACTTCTTTCTACTGAAGAGTGATAATTAAATCTTCTGGACTATGTCTCTAAATTTAAAAATAGATTGGCAAAGTCTTGCGAGATGGCAAGAACTAATCTAAAATCTGTGTAGTCGAAAATGAAATTGAGGTATGACAAACAAGCGAAAGATAGGAGTTTTCAGCCATGTGATAGAGTTTTGGCTCTGATACCCATACCCCAAAATCCTCTTCAGGCTAAGTATTTTGGCCCCTATTCCATTGACAAAAAAGTGAGTGATTTAAATTACATTATAAATACTCCTGGGAGGAGAAAGCAGAAACAACTTTGCCACATTAATATGTTGAAACAATATGTAGACAGAGATAGTCATATAAATTATCCAATTACTTTAGTAGTACCTGTCCCACACATTCAACATTTAAATGAAGATGAGAAATCGGAGAGTGATGATTTCGAAGTCACTACTCCTCGCAATTCGGAACTTCTGGACGATCTGGACCAGAAACTTTCGCATTTACTGCCGACTGAGATGAAGCAGCTGATAAAAAAAAATGAACATATATTTCCAGATATTCCCACACGAACCAACAACATTTTCCATGATGTCGAAATAATAAATTCCACACATATAAAGCAATCCTCTCAAACAAGACTATCTGAAGAAAGAAATTCAATATTTACTGCAAAATGACTTTATTGAACGAAGTAAAAGTGACTGGAGTTCACCATGTATTTTAGTATCGAACCCAGATAACACTTTCGGTATGTATACTGATTATCGAAAAGTAAATAGCGTCACCAAGACAGATTAATTTCCAATTCCTAGAATTGATGACTGTATTGATAGGATTGGAAATGCCAAATACGTCACAAAATTTGACCTATTGAAGGGATTCTACCCAATTCCACTTATGGAGAGAGCAAAAGAAATTTCTGCATTCGTGATTCCAGATGGACTTTACCAATACAAAGTCATGCCATTTGGGATGAAGAGTTCCCCAAGTTCTTTCCAGCGTTTGATGAATATGATAACATCTGGAATAAGAAATTGTGATGCTTACATCGATGACGTCATCATCTACATCAACACGTGGCAAGATCACATTAAAACAATTAAGCAATTCTTCAAAAGACTCAGCGAAGCAAATTTGACAATCAATTTGAATAAAAGTCACTTTTGTCGTGCCTGTGATACCTTTTTAGGGCATGTTGTGGGACATGGACAAATAAAACCAATAGAAGCTAAGTTTAAGGCTATTTCTGAGTTCCCTGTGCCTGTCGGTAAGAAGCAACTGTTGCGATTTTTGGGTATGGCTGGTTCCAGTTTTTCCATGATAGCTAAGCCGCTGACCAATTTACTTAGTAAGAAGACCAAGTTTCTCTGGTCAGGAAAATGTCAGAAGGCTTTTGGTAAGTTAAAGGCCATACTCAAAAGTGCACCAGTTCTGTCAGCTCCAGATTTTAATCAATCTTTCAAAATGTCTGTAGATGCAAGTGACATTGGGGTTGGTGGAGTATTATTACAGGAAGAGAGCAATAGTGTGGATCATCCTGTGTGCTATTGTTCAAGGAAATTGAATAAGCATCAGAAAAATTATTCCACGATAGAGAAGGAGTGTTTGGTTTTGATAATGGCATTGCAACACTTCGAGGTGTATGCTAGTCCTTCTTCAGTTGTTGTACTCAGTAATCACAACCCCCTCACTTTCATTAATGAGAGGAAGAATAAGAATCAAAGATTGTTACGATGGAGTCTGATGTTACAACCATACAACATCGAAGTCAGGCACATCAAGGGATAGGAAAATTTTATCGCTGATAAACTTTCACGCGCATAACTTTACAGTTTGCATTGTTTTGTATATGACTGTATCATGTATTATTTTTTATATGCAATCAATTACTTGTATGTTAGAAGTATTTGCCAAAAGAAAGTTTTCTTGTATAAAACATTTCTTTTTTAAAAAGGGGGAAGGTGTTACGGAATTATGTATCATTTCTTTTAAATAATGGTATAGTTTTATTAGTTTATAACATCTGTATAATAGTCTAATAGGTGTCGTTTTGCAGAGTACACATATACGGTAATTTCAATGTGACCCAGTACATTGATCCTTGGAAAAGCATTATTATCGTTTGACGCATTATTCATGTCACGTGATCCAGCTTCTTGGGTTTTGCACTTTTCACCTGACCTGGATTTCGCAATTCAACGGATGAATCATTTTAATAAGATGAATAATACTGAGTTGTTTATTTAAGACGGAATAAGAAAATGGGTTTTATTTGTTTTAAAGACGCAGTATAGAAACTATATAATAAGATGTAATCGCAGCGTTCGTCATTCTATATAGTTTCGTCTGCTTGAGAGGTCTTTAACGAAATTGGTTCTTTGTATGTGATATTATGCTTCAGAGATATTATTATACAGTACATTTTGGATTTAGTACTTCTACTTCAGAAATACTTTCCAGACAGTACTTTTTGGGATTAACTACTGATATTTAATAATTATTCAGCTCCGTTGGAATTATCGGAAACATGTCTAGAACCTGTGTGCTATTCTATATTCACAAGGATTTATCTGGAATTAATAACACTTAAATATAACTGATTATTGTTGGCACGCCAACACTTTGGTGGTTTCATTCGGAATACTCTTCATTCGGAATAATTTGGATTACCTTCCGGATAAGTGAACATTAGAACAATTTAGGACTTTTAAGGATATTCTATACTGTAAGTTATTTTTAATTCTTTCACTTTGATTGTTTGTTGAAATGTTTTTATTTTTTAGAAAATTAATTATTTGTGTTTTAAATCTTGAAAGCTTGTTTGAGTCTTTTCTTTTGTTACATTACCCCTAGTCGTAACAATGTAAAAATGTTGGAGAATGAGAACAATTCTGTCCTGCGCAAAGAGCACACAGTAAAATCGGGGCACTCTTAGGGCACTCTCCAACTCATATAAGGACCGACTTGAATAAAGTTTACGGATGTAATTCTCTGTCATATCCTACACTTTGAGGTGGTTTCATCGTTGTAAAGTTGATCGCAAATTAAATGAAGATTACCCTGGAAGATCATTGTCTGCGATTGGTGAGTGGGAAGTGGCTGCTTAGATGGGGGCAATTTATGGAGATGCTCGATACATAGTGGAAGGCATTTCTACTAGCACGGCAATAAATTCGTCAGCTGTTTTAACATAGTGAAAAATCATTTGAAGCTCAGAAAGATTTGTCTAATATGGGTCCCGCATTGGTTAACGGTTGATCAAAATCAGACGCGAGCTGAAATCGCCAAACAGCTACACACACATATGAAAAGAGTAACCAAAGACGTTTGAATGATATTGTCACAGGTGATGAAACCTGGATTTACTTTTCTGAACCCAACTCAAGAGAAAATAATAAAGTCTGGATCTGAAAACACGAGTAGAAACCACAATTCGCTCGACGTAGTCGCACTGTCAAGAGAGGTTTATACGCATTATTTTTCGATGCAAAAGGTCCGGTCGTCCAGGTACCTGTGTCTGACTCTGTTTGTGTCACTGGACATTTGTATGCCTCCAAAGTATTGCAAAAAGTTATGGAGCACTACCGAACCACCCGTCCGCACACTGGTATCCGAAGTATCCATCTACTCTATGACAACTCACCGGTGCATAAATCCGCTGTCTTGGCAGACTTCCTGATTGAACACAGCACCTTGCCAAATTCTCCATACAGCCCTGATTTAGCTCCAAGTGATTTTTGGCTGAATCCTGTTATCAAAGATTCGCTGAGGGACAGACGATTTGAAAACCGCTATGCGGTTGGGAATGCAGTTTTCGAGTGAGTTAACAACATACCAAAATTGAATACAAAATGGCATTTAATACAAGGATAATCAGATTGAGAAACACCCCTCTTATGCTTGGCACATCACCTTGAGCTTTTTTTGTATGTATCATTAGACTTTATACAAAAATCTTGTTTTATCACACTCGGATTGTCATGACATCATAAAATATATTTAAAAGTAGTAATTGGAACAATATTTTACCTTCTTCTTTCATGCTTTTACCTTATATATAAGTAATTATGACCATTAAACTAGAAATAATACCACAATATGACGAAAAATATATGTAAAAGAAATAAACGATTTGATAGCTACTATAGAACTGTCAATATGGGAGGCATCAAGAAATAAAAAGATGATAACAATTTGAAAAAGTCAACTAAAATATGGTAATCACTTTATTAAATTGATTATGATTTACACTCTTCATTTATTTACAGAGGGTAGTTATGTTTTCCTATTGGAGACATTATTTAAAACTTTATATCATTTTTGTATGTATGTGTATTTTTATTTAGTACATGCACTGTATTTTATTGTCAAGCAGGTCTGAAGAAGCGCATATGCTATGAAATTATACAAGAAGGCTGCTCCTGGCACTAGCAATAACAAATTAGCGAATTTAGCAATTTTAATGCACCCCCCACCACCAATATAAAAGGGACTCAAAATGCTCATGTGAACAAGTTTTCAGCTTCAGCTAATGTCTTTGGGATATATGGAACTATCTTTGTTAAGAATCGATAAAAGTATTAACGTTCTCTAACGATGAACCAACGTTTGCCTGAAAACGTCCTGATATTTTGTTCCAATCCTATCCGTTAATATAGCGTAGTCATGTAAGGGTGCGTGCTCTGTCAGAAAACCAGTGAGAGTGATGGTTGGGGTATGGAGACAGGAGACTACGTTACAAAGTGAATGATTTAAAATCCATTAAAATGTCAAAACAACCTATGCCAAACAGTACTCGGTTCTCTACAAAGACAGTAACAGACATCCCAAAATCTATAACTGAACCTAAAAGCTTGTTAAATTGGGCGTTCCATACATTCTTTGTTTTAGCCACGAATTCTCTATTCTCACTAAATAGACTGTTTAATCATTTTTGTATGCGTATTGTTTCCATTGTACTGGCGCCTTTTTGGACTAGCGTGACATTGACTGCAATGGCATAGAAACACAGTTTTCATAATTCAAATCCTCCTCTCCATACAAGATAAACAAAATGAACAACTAAACAAAGTGACGGCTCATGAAAGACAAATGAAATAAAATATAGCAAATATAGGAGAAATGTTTTTATTTTTTATTTTTTATTTTTTCATGATGTTAAAATGATAACTATAAGATGATATATTTGGGATGTTATCATACCACTTGTAATGTAAGTATGTAACATTGCGGTCAGATATCGTTTTACCTACGAGTTTAAATTATAGAACAAAATTACAATTATATATTCAAGATCACAATCTACTCGGTCTTCGTCGGTCAAAATCTGAAATGAGTGTTGGTACACTTGTGCTTGAGACTGCAGTTATGCGTACGTCACCTATTATACTTTGGGTTATTTCTTTGCTGCGCAAATCAAAACATTGCTGCACTAATTATGCTGGTTAAGATACCAAGTCATTGATTGGGAAAAACACCTATCGCATATTACAGAGTTTTACAGAATAATTTATTAATACCTTACTGGAAAATCGTTATAATGCTAAACAATGGATGCATTTGTTTCTGCAGTTAGATTAGTAGAAATAAACATACATACATGCTACATACATACATACATACATACATACATACATACATACATACATACATACATACATACATACATACATACATACATACATACATATGTGCATAACTACTGTTATAAAGGGTTAATTAAATTTTAAATGCTTAAATTTTAACAATGCATGTTATAACGAATTTACATTTCGTAACTTACCCCAATACAGCACATTGAGATCACATGTGTATTGACTTATATATTCATATTCACGCCTTGCCTGGCGCCCTGCTTAGGTCAAGACCTACATTTTGGCTCCAAGATATTTCTTAAGGTATATATTGAGTGCATCTGAGCAGCTGAAATCTCCATCGAAGAGCAGTTCCATACTGAGTAATTTGAAGTCTGAAGAAGTAAGTATTATCCATAATGCAATGCAAAATATGTTTTCTACATTTTGTAAAGACGAGTCATGGCAATGGATAGAATCTCGAGACGTACATTTTAAGGATAATACTTCTCGCGTGATTTGATTTTCTCGATTCCGTAACCTCGAAATTAAATTAGATTTGTGTACGAAATTGCGATACAAATAGTGAATATTACAGTGGACAATTTTCAAAAGTACAACGTTCACGAAAATTTAAGAAGGTGAAAATGTCCCGTATATGGGCATACGCGTTAGCGTGTTATGGGCAAAAATTTGTGCTAGTTTACTTTTTACTTATTTTATTCAACGTTTAATTACAAATAATATCATATTACTTTTGTGATAAGTGTTATATGCATTTCTAAAATTTAAAAAAGTTGAAAATATATTAGTATGTGCTTTCTTTCATTTTCATAATACTCTTGTATGACCCGTTTTCATAATACTCTTGTATGACCCGTTTTCATAATACTCTTGTATGACCCGTTTTCATAATACTCTTGTATGACCCGTTTTCAAAACTGTTTCCTTTACAGATGTTTGAAAGGTCTTGTATACACCTTGTTTTAGAGTCCACGAACGATTATTGCTTCATCTTGGCACAGCAGTCCAGTGTTCATTGAAAATTGAATTTCATTTGGATTCCGTTATTGAAGTAATTTAATAAAATGTGTGGAAAAAATTCACTCAGTTCCATCTGTTTGTTATTTAAATATGATAATTTTTAATATTATCGGTGCGGTTAATATGATAAATATAAATAACGATGATTAACCCCATTTCCATTTTAAGATTGCCGAAGATAAAGCATGAAAAAATTCATAGACAATACCAACGGTTTAAAAACCAAGCCCTTGCATGTCTCAGACCTAAAGGATTATGACGACACTTCCTGTGGGATTGGTTCCTTCCGGCCCAGGGTTCTTCAGTTCTTTTCCCGAATAGGGGTTTTCATTGGGATTTATAGTGCATCCGGGCTTCTGACGTCCACTCTTTCAGTCTACATCAACTCTCAGGTACAGGAATATGTTGCAATAGATAACGTAAAACACAACATTGTTTATGAAACATCACTGTATATACACATTAATAACATATTCACACCTTACAGAAAAAATCTTTTGTTGGTTTCAAAGTTACCATCTTGGTCGAATCTGATTTTTCAGAGTTGAAGGTGACAGTATCCTTAAAATAATTAACCACATCAGTGTACACTTAAGAAGATTTTTTTTTTGTATCACATAAAATAATTAATCACATCAATGTACACTTAAGAATATTAACCACATACACTTAAGAAGATTTTTGAATCACATATTTAGCATGCATCCAGTCCTTTGTCCCTTTTTAATAGGGGCCAATTAGCTTGAGTAAAAAGTATCAATATACTTCACCTTTTAGCACATATAGCATTATACCGCAGTCATGTACATGCAATCCATACAAAATCCTAGCATCAAAATGAGCTAGAATACTTACTGCAATTCAAAGCGCAAATCCATATCGAATGGAAACGTTGGTATTAGATTTAGAACCAATTTAGTCGAACTTTACACGCTTAAAGCTGGGTAGAAATTAACATCAACCAGTAAAGCTGTCTCTGGATGACACAAGTGTCAAAATATCGAGTATGTATGTATGTATGTATGTATGTATGTGTGAATAGTCGTATCCTCGTACAAGAGGTTGTTTCACATATTTAGAACACTTTTCTGGGAGACATGCTAGGTTTTCTATAAAGTGACGGACAAGGACTTAGCGATTAGAGAGATATGCAAAGGCTTAATACGGTTCTACTTTAAAATCAGAATTTGCTACAATAAAAATGTCACATTTGCTTGTGTATAAGACGAATACAACCGCATACAGCGTAGACCTGGACAATTGCAAATCTTGGTCTATACAGTTTGCAGTTGGGTGCGTATTGTACCATGGGTATTTACAGTAATATGTATTACCATCTTTCTCCACACCAGGCGTCGATGTTGGAGAGGCAGTTTGGTTTCAGCAGTTATGATACAGGAATTCTGATGAGCTGCAATGACATTGGATATCTTTGTACAGTTATTTTCATGGGATACATCGCCAGAAAGGTTGCTATTTACTGATTAGCTACTTTTGGTTTATGTCTTCTTTCGATGATAGTTCTCGAATTGATTGCCTCTCTCTGTGGTTTAACAAGAATTTCAAATTGCAAAAAGTTTTATAATTCAGATTTTATTTTCAATTGCAGTAGGAAATTTTCATGTTAACAATATTAGACATTTAGTACTTTGTTCAATCCTTAGTCAAAGCATCTTACTTTATCGGCACACTTACTCTGGAAGAAACATATTAAAATGTTATCTTTGGTAAGAGTAGTATCAAGTTTCAGTGGTATTTATTGGGTTAAAATGCTCGTATTTACGATATAATAGGAGATGATGTCATTTAAATGACGTGCATGCGTATGAGACTCTGCTTTCACTGAAAGTCAATCCTTTTGCTCCTCATGAGCCAAAGATATATAAGAGGATGATATCGAACGTTACATAGTACAACTGTATTGATTGAGTTACAAATACTATTATTTATGAAATTTTGGAAGATACATGTAACTATTCTGAATTTACTTATATGTACATATAGCAACTAGTTTGCACAAAAAGAAAATGTATTTTTTCGTTATTGACTAAATATTCATTCGAAAACAACATAAAACGTTCTCGCTATGACCAATATTCGTACATTTTTCAAGGTCCATATTCCTCGAGGCCTCGGATTCAGCACACTCTTGTTCGGAATTTGTGGAATACTGTGCGCCCTTCCGTACTTCATGCAAGACCCATCTTCGTATACTTTGAATTTGGCTCAACAGGACCAGAATGGAACAAAGGCCTATTTTATGGGGCAAAGGATACAGCTTTGCATTCCTGGTCAAAATGGTTCAGCAATGAACTTTCATGACACGGATGGTTGCTTTGCAACGGCTTCGGCTACTGCACGTGCTACCAAGATGGAGCAACTGTCGATCAAACGTGTGGCCTTTGCTCTCATAGCTATTGGTATGATATTTCAGGGGATTGGCAAATCAAACAGATATCCATTTACAACACTCTACGTAGACGACAACGTTAACAAGAGAAAAACCGGATTTTATATGGGTAACTATACATATATATTGATATTCCATGTATCATACGCGGTTTTCGAGGTTTAAACATTTGCCAGAAAACAAGAATAGGTTTTAAAGTCGAATGCGAAACCTGAATGTTACAAGTCTTTTGTTTCGACAATTACTTGAACGAAATAACTTTGCTGAGCGATCTCAAACATTATATCGTGAAGTGTAAGGGGGAGTAAATAGCCGAATATTTACAGCTTTGGTAGCAAACATTCCCCCTTGCTGTTGTAATCTGGTTTTCCAGAGATTGGCGTCGGCGCCCGATAAATCTTCTCTGGCCCTGGCGCTTGCCTAAGCGTACAAGATAAAATAGTGATTCACTTTATCACCTTTAGTATCACTAGAGCCGTGGAAAGCCTTCTTCAGGCACTTCACCCCTAACCAATTTATTGGAATAGTTACCACAATAATATCGTTTTTATCTTAACTTCTTTTTCTGGGGTCCTAAAAGCGTCAGCATGGTACCTCCTGCAAAGGCAATATATTGCTTAGCTTAGACGAGTAGAGGTCGCTTTTGAATGGACATTTACCAATAGAATTTCTCATACACCAGTGTGACGGCCGTTCCATTATCAATCAAAACCTTTGTATCACGACCTTGGATGCCTCGGTAGCTACAGACTGGACTCCAGCCGAGTACCACCGGTTATTTTCTTTTCCTTGGCGTCGGTTTTGATGACTGTCACCTCGCCAATCTGTGCGTTGCGCCGGCTGTAGCTTGGCCCTTCGTGTTTTTGCTACCATCCTTTTCAGGTTTGTTTAATTCTGGACAGTTGTTCTTAATATGTCCCCTCTGGCCATATTTGAAGCATTTGACACGAGTCATTGATCCAGAGCCTGAATTCTTATAGGAATCCACTCTAATGTTAGTACTTGCAACCTTGTTGCGCTCGGACAATTTTTTCAACATACTTGTTTCGTCATGGATCTCTCCGATCATTTATTTCAGCGGAACTAGGATATGCTCCATCGTCACTAATTTGAAAGTTATTTCCCTTCTTTTTCGTCAGCTCTAACTCACGATAGTAGCTACAATCACCCTTGCGCTGTATTTCTGTCCAATCAAAGGCTTCCAATTATATGGCTTGGTGTATGGCATCATTCAAACTTTTTGGGGTCAAAAACAGGGAAATTGTTATAATCTGATTTTCTCAAACCAGAATCGGTGCCTTCGTTTTTACTATCCTGCACAATATAAAATGTTGTGAACTACTATTGTCCGACGCCAAGATGTTATGGGACAGCGCATGCACCCCAGACGCATGCGACCCACGCGGCTTTGCATCAGCGCACGGCTCCTTACCTGACGCATGCGACCCTTGAGTATGTGACCCGGAGCATTGAGCCTTCTCTCTCTCTCTCTCTCTCTCTCTCTCTCTCTCTCTCTCTCTCTCTCTCTCTCTCTCTCTCTCTCTCTCTCTCTCTCTCTCTTGTACTTGCGCCGCAACATTTCTTGCACTAATTGCTAATTAGGCAATACCATCATGAACAGCGCACAATGCTGCCTCGAACTTGTCATCATGGCGCTTACTCAGACTCTCATCGAACGTCGCTGCTAACCCACTCACAATCTAAATGATATCCTCGTTGGAGCTTTGCTTTAAACGCCGTACACCCCTCTTGGGCAAACCGTCACGCACTATACCGAAAGTTTAATTGAGAAAAACGTCAATTAGCGCAACTCTGCCAGTCACATCTCTATCATCGGCACTTTGTCTTCGCCTGAATCAGATAGCGTTACAAGCCACTCGTCATCTAGTATTCTATACGCCATGCTCCAAAAACTATACAACCATCTCCTTCCAATCCCACCGCTGCCACCGAATATTATGAAACGTGTAAGGGGGCATATATAACCGAATATTTGCAGCTTTGGTAGCAAACATTCCCCTTTGGTCTTATGTATGTATGTATGTATGTATGTATGTATGTATGTATGTATGTATGTATGTATGTATGTATGTATGTATGTATGTATGTATGTATGTATGTATGTATGTATGTATGTATGTACGTATGTATGTATGTATGTATGTATGTATGTATGTATGTATGTATGTATGTATGTATGTATGTATGTATGTATGTATGTATGTATGTATGTATGTATGTATGTATGTATGTATGTATGTATGTATGTATGTATGTATGTATGATTGGTATCGGCGCCCGATAAATCTTCTCGATCCCTGGCGCTTGCCTAACCGTACAAGATAAAATCGTTATTACCTTTATCACCTATAGTGTAACTACAGTCGTAGAAAGCCTGCTTCAGTCACTTTACCCCTAACCTACTTATTAGAATAGTTACCACAATAGTATCGCTTTTTCTCTTAACTTCTTTCTCTGGAGACCATACACATCAGAATCTCGAATCCGCTCAGCTTCGGCCTTTATATACACCAGGTACCACATGACCCATCAAGTTACTCCACGATTCCTTTCATAACGTGACCATTCCATTCTTTATGCGGGGATGCTTTTCAAACGGTCGACTTAAGATGCAGGAGAAAATCGCTACTATATAATGAAAGGGGAGACCACCCCAAATATTTCGCAAATTGTGAAGATACACACAATTTATCCGCCACCAACCCAGCTCTCATACCTTAAAAGGCGCCGTTCAATCCCTTTGTAATGCTTTACCGGATCGATTATTTTATATTGTGATTTTTTTTATTCTTCCCAGCTGTTTGAACAAATTCTCTATATCGTGTCTTCCAAATATTTCGTAGTATAGCAATTGTTTGTTTTGTGGGTTTTAACGGCACTTTTAACACATTATTGGCCGTATCATGCCGAAAAAATGGGACCTAAGTGCCTTTCCCAAGGACACACTGAGACAGCAGACCCGGGACTGGTCTGGACGGGTTACGAACTCGCAACCATTGAATTACGAGTCCGACGCTCAACCATCTGAGCTACCGCGGTTCCCTGTAGCACAAGTAAATATTCAGTTAAATGATATAAAGGATTACAATCCATGACATATCACAATTTTCTTTATTTGTCTAAACTGGATGATATTGCTGAGCTCGATGATAAACGCTTAATGCTTCTTTTGCAGGTATTCTAACGGGAACTGGAATATTTGGCCCAGCTCTAGCATATGCTCTTGGAGGAGTTTTCAACAAGATTTATGTCAATCTCCAAGGTTATTTATTATTCATTTATTTTCTTTATTTAGAAAGAGTTTACTCTCTTCCATATCTAGGATACTTATCCAATTTTCTTTGTCCTTTTTCTTCTGTTGTTTTCGGAAGGAACCTGCAAACAGCCATGTAGGCGTATATGTTCTAATTAAATATCAATGGGGTGGAGCGAAGTGTGTAGGAAACATTTGAATAAGAAATAAATATAGTAAGGCTGAGTGTAATTGGTTTATTATGCAAACGTTTTAGCTTGTGTTCATCCTAGAAATAAATTCCCTTTGTTACCTGTAAATCATATCCATTTATTTTAATTTTCATGTGGGGTTGGGGTGGGGGAGTATTTTCATTCTTCGTAGATTTATCTCTGAGTAATCCTAGTACCATGACCCGGTTTAAGTCTGGTGGATTTAGCTCCTTTAAGTGTAGTGGAGTATTGTGTTTTCGAGTCATAGTTTGACAGCCTAGAATGGAACTCGTGGACGATATACCGTAGTGGAGTGTTGTGTTTTTTGAGTCATAGTTTGACAGCCCAGAATGGAACTCTTGGACGATATACCGTAGAGCGGTTAATTCTTACTGACAAAACAATTTTCCATTTTTTTCAAAAAAAGGGAATTTTAATTTAGGTTATTTATATTTTAGGGTTTATGGAAAATCAGAGGTTGAAAATTTTGACGGGATGTATATTTGCTATCTCACGTTGCGACCGCTATATCGCAGAAAATCTCTACACAACCTTAAATTCCTGCTATACAATACAATGGTCCTGCGAAAGTAAGGCAGATATTAAATTACTTTAATCAACCATATGTTAAGGTTAAGGCCGAAAGTTATTGCCCATCTTGTCAATAGCTCACAACGTCCCATCTTGTCAATAGCTCACAACGTCCCATCTTAACTGTCGTGCCAAATTCTTATTACTGTCTGTTCATTTTGGGAAGAAAACCTGCCCAAGTATAAACTAATTAACTTAAATAAAACTTTCAATGAATGCATCCATATTTACTGTCAGCTACGTGCCTTTTGTTTTGAAAGTCACACCTGACGATGTGTAGAATCTAGTTAAGATTGGTAAAAAATAAAAGCAGTTACATTTACCTATAAAGGTAACTCATGGGAGATATACCAATGGCCTCATGGTCCTAAAAATATAATGACTTTTGAATTCTGATTAAATGGCCTAGGTATATATTTGTCTGCTATATACAGATTACACCTACAACAAATATTTGACTGAAAGATCAGAAAAGAATTTGTCAATACAACGGCTTTGAAAGAAACGAGTCAAAGATTATGAAACAGCAGCATCGAACCATAAATAAACTTTTCGCATGTAGATCTTTCATGGGAAAAAGGTAAACATTGTTGTACGCTAGATAAGAGGCGTTAAAGAAGATATTGTCGCGATGTAATTTTATTCAAGGAATTTATTTTTACTCAGTGGCATGTTTTAATCTCTTAATAGTCTATTTTATGGTTGCAAATTTCTCAAGCTCGGCTTTATTATCTAAGTCAATTGAAAATGAGGCTAAATTGCATTGCGACTGAATCAAGGTTGGTGGCATCAGTTTAAAGAAAACAAAACAAAACCCATTTGACTCTGACCATGTTTTATTCCAATTGAACATAATTAAAAGTTTCCTATAATGTGCCCATCGAAGATCTATCTTGTAAAAGAAATATGTTGGTAAAATAATATCCCGTCTGTCGGAATGCGGCAGACTACGCATTCAGGCTGCATGTAGTAGAGTGTTCCTTCACAACCTGAGAGGGTGTCGGGTATGCGTATTGCGAAGCAGTAAATTTGTCATTTTTTTCCAACTGCAGATGTGGACATTCATCCGAAAGACCCACGATGGATCGGCGCCTGGTGGTTGGGGTTTTTAGTTTTTGGAGGAGCCTCGCTGCTGACAGCCTTTCCTCTCTTCTGCTTTCCCAGATATCTGAAGGTCAAGGCCAGAGAAGCGAATCAATGGGCGCCAAAACTGCAAACATCAACTGGCATGACTGTTCTTAATCAAATAAAAGGTCTGCTTGAGAGCTGTTGTCTCTTACAGCTGTTGTTGCTGCTGCTTTTTTTTTTTTTTTTGGTCAAATAGAAAAGTATGAATGAAAGGTGACCCCAAGTGTTCTATGTTGACAGCTGAATTAGATCTTCAGTCAAAGCACTATAGTGACGTTGTTTTAGGTACATTTTCCCACGAATCATTAACCTTTGTGAACGATACTTTAATATCTCATCTAGTCACCTATTTACATGTATTCTGAATGTATTGTTGGTGGTGGTGGTGGTGTGTGTGTTTATGTGTTTCATACAATACTATTAGTGAAAGGATATAGGTATGTATACTATTTAAAAGCGATGCCCTCAGCATAGTACTACGAAAGCTTTAAAAGTACTAGTGAAAAATGCACACAATATTTTATTAAGGTCAGGTTAAGTATTTATAAATTCAGATTAGATGGTAAGAGACTTCAAGGCAACTGCAGTGAAAAGCAAACAAATTCCATTTGATAGTTCAGTCCAACATCCTGGTCTTTCTTCCATACTTTTCAGAAGACAGTTACTATTCACAGCTTTAGATTTTATTTACAAGCTACGCTTTGGGATATACAAGAGTGCGCCTTTTCAAGTCTGAAATAATGGTAACATGTGACGTATATATAGAAAGATATATATTTGATTATTTTCTGTTACAGAATTTCTTAAATCAGTGTGGAGAGTGGTGCGTAATCCAGTGTTTACGCTCATCACGTTGGCATCCTGTATACATTTATGTGGAATTTCTGGCCTTATGTCCTTCATGCCTAAATATATTGCCAACCAGTATTCCATCCCTCAATGGCAGGGGAATATCATTCTGGGTACGTGTTATATATGCTTGTATTTGAGATATTCACATACTTAATTCAAGTGTACCATGAACATGCCCTCAAATAACCAATAAACCTCTTTCTCTCTCTCTCTCTCTCTCTCTCTCTCTCTCTCTCTCTCTCTCTCTCTCACACACACACACACACACATACACACACTTCTATCTCAGTGATAAGTTAAACATAGTTCGACCCCTCTCCAAAAAGTCTACATGTCTCTCAATTCATTATACGCTGCATTAAATACGAGCTGTTGTGCCTTTTGGAAATCTTTCTCCCTTTCTTGTGATCTACATGATTTTTGGCCGTCGAATGATGCCTTTTAAACTTCGGCATTATAATTCATAAGTTTGGTAGATAAAAATGCAAAACGACACCACGCCCTCAATAACCATACGTAGAAAAGACACACATACATGCATACCGACCTACGTACGTACGTACGTACGTACGTATCACCATACATAGACACACGTACATGCATCCATCCATCCACATATACATAGTCATTTATATAGTCATATATACATAAATACAAATATATGTACATGCGTACGACTATGCGTGAGTAAATGTATAGCCACAGACAAAAAAGACGTAACAATTGTTTTAGTGCCTAATACTTTCTGTAATAAGATGTTGTCACTAAACTAATTTTCGCTAATGTATCCGAAAAATTTAAATATCTTTCAGCTGTTAGCAACATACTAGCAGTCTCCTTGGGGTCGTTCTTCGGTGGTTTGATTACAAGAAAATTTAAGATGACTCCGACATTTAACATTAGGCTAATCATTTCCTTCTACGTGTTCAACTTGGCCTGTTTTTCTAGTGGATTCTTCCTTGGATGTGAACAACCAGAAGTCTTTGGCAAGAACGAGGGAAGGTAAACGTGTTAGTAGCGCTCAGATAGTAAATAGATGAACGAATGGCTGGATGGACTGATGAATTGATGGATGAATGGATTGATGGTTGGACGCATGCATGCACAGATAGATAGATAGATAGATAGATAGATAGATAGATAGATTGATAGATAGATAGATAGATAGATAGATAGATAGATAGATAGATAGATAGATAGATAGATAGATAGATACCGATTTTGAGACCGCATCGTATCTTTTGATAATAAACATGAGTGATACATATTTTGGTAATTATTCACTTTGTGTTCAAATGGCCATCTAGCTATTGAGTTAACTGCATAACTTTCCAAAGTAATTTTATAGTCGTGATTTGCAACGTTGTTATGGAAAGTCTGACGTCATTTGAGTTCTTCATTTGTTTTATCTGGTGCATTATCTTCTTTGCCTTAATAGTAGTGGAGGACGGCACTATACCCTCTAACGGGGGCCCTGTGTTAAATAGGGTCAAAAGTTTAAAGGTGTCTAGTTGAATTTAACATAGGAATCATCTTGGTTCATAGCTACATTAGAACATTGTAGCAATAGGCGCGGTGAGTCTGTTTGTGTATAACACTGTAGCATGTTAGATGTGTTTTGCTGGAAATGTGAGTTTGTCTGTCCTCTAAATGAAATGTCGTAGGGGAGTCCTGTGTTAAATAGGGTCAAAATTTTACGGGAACAAACGGGAAATTAACATTAGGTCTCCATTTTGAAAGGTATAACGGTGTAGCATGAGGCGACGGTCTGCTCTTGAACGGAAATGCGATATGACGACAAACGTTTCACATGAGAAGTCTGTCTGTTTGAAATATGTTGGTTTTATTTTAGAGGGAAATGTAATTGGTTAGAGATTCTCGACCTGGAAAATGAGATTTTATATGTGAGGATTATAATCATGGTAGTTTTGTTTTTCAAAAAGAAGGGTAGGAGAGGGTAGGGCTATTACAGAATAGGGTACAGACTTTAACTTTATAAGAGGGTTAATAGTGTGATAAGGGGAGATAAAGAAGTTACTTTTGTTATGAAGCAAATCACAATAAGTCATTTCATTTATTTAGCGGGCAGACAAACTCTCATGTTCCAGGTCGAGAATCTCTAACCAATTACATTTCCCTCTAAAATAGAAGACCCACTATATATGATAAATCTATGACGTCATGCGACATTTTTGTTCGAGTTCAGACCGCCGCCTATTGCTAAACTGTTACAATGTAGCTCTGAACCAAGATGGCTCCTATTTTAAATTCCCGTAGACACCTATAAAATATTGACCCTATTTACCACAGGGCCCCCTGTTAGAGGGTATAGTGCCGTCCTCTATTAATGGTTCAACCCATTACATGTCCTTTATAAATGGGCTTCAGAAGTTATATGTATGTATATATGTATTATGTAAGTAGTTAGATAGATAGGTAGGTAGCTAGGTAGATATATATGAGATTTTAAAAGTTGTTTCCTCTTTTTCTCCAAGTATGTCACCACACTTTACGCCTCACGGTATGAACTGTACCGGAAGCTGTGGCTGTAACGACGACGATTACTTCCCCATTTGCGGAAGTGATGGGAGGTCTTACTACTCCCCCTGTCATGCGGGATGTGAAGTCAAAGCATCAGTAATGGTACAGATAATATAAAAACATTTTAATAATAATAATAATAATAATAATAATAATAATAATAATAATAATAATAATAACAATAATAATTAATAGTATTATTATTAATTATATATATATACATACATACATACATACATACATACATACATACATACATACATACATACATACATACATACATACATACATACATACATACATACATACACACACACAGAGTGGGGTAGGAGCTACAATGGTTTCACTGCAGATTTGCAGATTTTCATTTTATTTGCAAATAAACAATACCCAAAGTCCATTTCACCATTTGTTGACGATCAACTGTAGACAGAGGAAAATGTGGGGGGGGGGGTACTTAGGAAAAATGTGGCGCCACCTGCGCCAAAATATTCACTTATATATATATATATATATATATATATATATATATATATATATATATATATATATATATATATATATATATATATATATATCCGAAAAAAACTTTTTTGAGCACTGTTGTTGTTGCCCACTTTGATCCCGCTTGAATCAGTCCTGCAGGTTTAAGAGTGTTTCTAGGCACCGAATCCAGTTAGTGTGTTCATCTCATCTGCTTGCCAAGACTCCAATTTGGATTCTTGACTATATCATTAAATCATGTCATCAAAATTTTATCCAAGGGGATGAAAAATGTACTGCAAATGGGCTTCTTTCAAGTTTTTGGGTCTGCCGGTACTATTTGTGCAGGTTTAGCATCATTCTTTTTTTCTATCTCATAATAATAGTTGGAATAAGTTTTACATAAAATGAAATAAGTGACACTTTCTGTTTTACGATTGACTGAGTGACTGTGGGTGACACGCTTTTCACCCGTATACCTGCATATTTTGCATTGTTTGTCCTCGTGGGGTTCGGAGGATTCAAGGGGTGTTGTGCTTGCCTCCAGTTTCATTTTTCACCACATGTTTGCATGTTCTCTGGCAATGACCAATTAAAAATAACCATGATTTGTAACTTTTTCAATAATATCTTTTCATTTTTAAAAACGAGATCACTCGAAGATATGGTGCATTTGGAAAAAAGGCTATGTGTAACATAATTTCTGATATATATGAGACGCGGCACGAGATAGTGTACCTTCTGGAATATACTATTGATTTTGCGATTTGTACATATTTAAAAAGAGTGCTTCTTGAGGTTATTATCAAGAGAACCCCATGTTTGATACCAAATATTAGTCAAGACGACGTGAAATAAATAATATAATATTTTTTTTTAAAATCAAGCCATATATTGATTACATCTGACTGAGAAAAGAAAGTAAAGTACCTTCATTTTGACAGCCTTTCATACTAAAAAGTATGAAGGGCTGTCAAAATGACGGTACGATACGAGTCATTGCAGTTTAATTTTGACAGCCTTTGTACTAAAAGATACGAGTCATTGACAGCCCTTCATACTAAAAGATACGAGTCATTGACAGCCCTTCATACTTAAAGATACGAGTCATTACAGTTGAAGGGGAGTAAAATTTTCTATCGCACAGAAGATTAAATTTTATTTATGTCTCTAAATTAGTGTTTTTCCAGAGAAATAATTTTGAAACTTCACTGGAATAAATTATCAAATTATTTTTTTTTTCTTTTCAGTCAATATAGATTGATAACATTATGACCAAAGAATTTCATGCGCGATGTCAATTGCTTGGTCCAGTGGTAAGCATGACTACCTGTCACATAGGAGTATCAGTTTCGAAACACAAAATGTGCTTTTTTCATTTTTAAACAACAAACAAAAAAATTAATATAATTTTTTCCTTCAAATAGGATAGAGAATTATGCTACTACTGATATTTTCTGTGTGAATATGCACAAAACACAGCAGAACATAAACAGTAAAGAGTTGACATTATTGTGCGTGATACCGTAAGAAATCTGCTGCTTGAATTTGTTTTACATTTTAGCTAGCCAATAGCTAGCATACAATAAAAAGAAAATTTGCTTGTTCCGAGTAAAGTCTTGTAGTAATAGTTACAATGAATTTATGTATACCGTTACAAGGCCCCCGATTCCATCCCTATTTTTTTCCTTTTTTTTTCTTTCTTCTTCTTCTTCTTCTTCTAAGCACGCGTCGTTTCTCTTGTCTGACCGAAAATTGCATCCACGCCAAATCATTTTTACACATATTATGATACCACTATAAATAGTATAGGATTATTGTACCCTTCTTTCTCTACTTTTAAGCCCGGGCAGACACAAGTAAAGGGGATTCATTAGTTCATTATTTGGTCGGGTGGCTATTAACCCTTTCTCCCTATGCCTCATACAGGCATTTATTCAAGTTTTAGCTAGTTTAGGAGACTGGGGTGGTAATATATTATTTTTCCTACAGACGAAGCATAGGATTTGTTTCTAATTTTTTCTGATTATATTTAGGCTCAGAGTTAGTTCGCAACAATAATGTGACAATTTAGTGCATTTAAAGAAGTTCCCATGTTTTTGTATCTGCAGTTTGATATATTCCATATTATAAAGAGTAAATTCATCCTTGTTAGTTGTCTGCATTTGACCCCATCATGTCCATCTCTATCTAGATCTCTACTAAATATCGAATTTGTGCCTTAGCAAAAATAAATCCGTCCTGTTACAAATGTAAGCAAAGGGGTTTAAATAGACAGTCATGAGTCGTCTGATTCAAATGCAGCAGTGTGCAAACAAGGTTAGTCAGTGTTACACTTTATATTCCTTAGAGGACAGTCTGCATCCTCAATGTTGTTACGTCTCTCGATTGATCGATCGATCGATAGACCAGAATACTTAACATCTACCCAATCGTATTTGTTCTCATTTTTATTGATTTGAATTTTACCTAGAAAGATAAGGAAAAGAATTTCTCTGTCTGTCTGTCTGTCTCTGTCTCTCTCTCTCTCTCTCTCTCTCTCTCTCTCTCTCTCTCTCTCTCTCTCTCTCTCTCTCTCTCTCACACACACCTTTGGTGTGTATGTCTCCACTCTACCTTAGTGAACACAGGGACTAGAAAAGGTGCCCTAAACATTACCTGCTTCACCTTAACCCTGGTCAGCATACAGCGGCTGACGGGGATCCCACTTTAGCGGTCGAAAACCTAACAATCGGTGCCTGGAACGTACGCACACTAATGGACAGTACATCAGCAGACAGACCAGAGAGAACAGCTGTCGTTGGTAGAGAACTGGCCAGGTTCAACGTCCAGATAGCAGCCCTGAGTGAAACTCGCCTAGATGAGGAAGGACAACTCATTGATGCAGGAGCCGGCTACGCCTTTTTCTGGAGTGGCCGAAGTAAAGAAGAGCGACGTGAAGATGGTGATGGGTTTGCCATCAAATAACAGCTAGTTAGCAAGTTCATATATCTCCCAAAGGGCGTGAATGACAGACTAATGCAAATGAGACTTCCACTGTCCGGAAAAAGGCATACAACTATCATGAGCTCCTATGCACCCACCATGACCAACCCAGATGAGATCAAGGACAAATTTTATGAAGACCCGGAGTCTCTTATTGCAGAAGTACCAAAGGCAGACAAGCCCATCATCCTTGGTAACTTTAATGCTAGAGTTGGAACAGATCACCAGACATGGCCAGGTGTCATTGGCCAAAATGACTTTGCAACAACAACGGACCCCAAGAAGCTTAATGTTGCCAAATGGAAACAGGAGAATATGAAACAGGCACTTGTATAAGGGCTGTACAGCCAACTGGATACAATCGAAATAAACTCCGAGAATGTCGAGGAAAACTGCGCATCCTTCAGAGACTTTGTGTACTCAACTGCATCCAAAACCCTTGGTCCCACCACACGCTAACAGCAAGATTGGTTTTATGAGAATGATGCTGCCATACAGAAACTTTTGAATGAGAAACAATGGTTACAGAAGGCCTATTTAGAAGACAACACTTCATTATCTAAGAAGGCAGCCTTCCATAACATCAAGAGAACTGTCCAATGCAAACTCAGAGAGTTGCAAGACTCATGGATGTGCAATAAGGCAGATGTGATTGAGTCCTTCGCAGACAGGAACGACATGAAGAACTTTTATGATGCTTTGAAAACAATCTACGGGCCACAGTCATCGGGAACATCTCCAAAACTGAGTGCTCACAGCGCCACACTGCTCACTGACAAAGAAAAGATACTACAAAGATGGGCAGAACACTTCAACAACATCCTCAATCAACAGTCATCTATCAGCGAGGAGGCAATTATCGACTGTCCCAAGTGGCAATCAACGTATCACTTGCTGATCCTCCAACGCTGACAGAAACTGTGAAAGCAATTGACCTGCTGTCAACTGGCCAATCACCTAGAGCAGATGCTACACCAGGAGAAGTCTACAAAGCCTGAGGCTCGCACTTGGCACAGAAACTGACTTATCTCTTCCAGTCAATGTGGACTCAGGGAAGTATATCCCAGGATTACAAGAATGCATTGATCGTTCACTTGCATAAGCGGAAAGGCAACAGACAATCCTGCGACAACCATCGGGGCATCTCATTGCTGTCAATAGGCAGCAAAATCCTTCCCAGAATACTGCTGAATCGTCTTGTACCTCACATCGATCAAGAGATCCTACCAGAGAGTCAGTGTGGCTTCAGGAAAGGACGAGGGACCACACACATGGTGCTTGCAGCTCGTCAACTCCATTAGAAATGCCAGGAACAGAACTCCAACCTGTACACGACAATCATCGACCTGACAAAAGCCTTTGACACAGTCAGCCGTCAAGGCCTTTGGAAGATCATGGCAAAATTTGGTTGCCCAGAGAAATTCATCGTGATGGTTCGTCAATTCCATGATGGCATGCTTGCTTTTGTCGTAGACGACGGCGAGTCATCTGAACCATTCCAAGCCACCGATGGAGTCAAGCAAGGCTGGGTGTTGGCCCCAACCCTCTTCAGTATGATGTTCTCTGCCATGCCTAATGATGCCTTCCGTGACTATGACACTGGAATCAGCATCAGATACCGGACTGACGGTAAGCTCTTCAATCTGAGGAGACTACATGCGAAGACGAAGTTACAGGAAGTGACTGTTCGTGATCTCCTATTTGCTGATGACTCTTCCCTGAATGCCAAATCTTGGTCTAACATGCAACACAGTATGGACTATTACTCTTCAGCTTGTGGCAATTTCGGTCTTACAATCAGTATCAAGAAGATAAAGGTGATACACTAACCCGAAACAGGAAAGCCTTACGTAGAGCCTACCATCACAGTAAATGGCCAAACCCTTATGGCAGTGGACAAGTTCCTCTATCTCTGCAGCACACTGTCCCATGCAGTCCACATCAATGATGACAACAACGACTGAATTGCTGAAGCAAGTGTGGTCTTTGGCAGACTACGTGCAAATATGTGGGAGCGCTGAGGCATCAGTCTACAAACAAAACTTAAGGTCTACAAAGCCATTGTGTTGCCGACCCTGCTGTATGCTTGTTACACCTGGAATGTGTACAGACGCCATGCCAAGAGGCTGAACCGTTTTCACATGGATTGACTGAGGACGCTGATGAGGATAAGATGGCATGAGAAGGTCCCAGACACTGATATTCTCACACAGGTAGGTATTCCAAGCATCCACACTCTGTGCTGATAAAATCACAGATGAGATTGACAGGCCACGTCACCAGGATGTCAGATGACCGACTTCCAAAGAAGATCTTCTACTTCGAGCTGAAGGAGGAAAAGCGATCTCAGGGTGGTCAAAAGAAACGCATCGAAACACTTCAACATTGACCCTGAGTCTTGGCGGAGTCGCATCCATACTGGAGCTACAGACTTTCAACGGAGGAGAATTGCAGAGGCAGTGCGGAAGTGCTAGCAACGTAAATCTCAGTACTGCAGCACGTCCTCTATTGATAAAGCAAACCCAAGCGGCATCTCCTGTCAGTGTGCCACAGACGGTTCAGAGCACAAATTGGCCTGATCAGCCACTCACGTACTTATAGAAACCAAACCAGTTAGCGATGTCACAGTCATCTGCGAACTCAAAAGACGAACAACAAAACAGTGAACAGAACAGTGCATGCATTTACTTCGACAGCTTTTCATTTCCTGTCCTTCTTTTTCTCTATGCCTTTACCTGTTTCATGTCTGTCCGCGTGTGTATCTATTTCTCTGTTTGTCTGTCCATAAGCCACATTCTCGCCAATTATACAAGCACATATACCTACACTAGCCACTTTCTCTTTTGCCATGTAAGGTACTGAAAATGTGAACTAAGATGGATACAAATAAGGTTTGAAAGCCACCAATTGCCAAAGTCTGTTTCTCCTTTCTTTTAAACTGAAGTCCACTCACTGAATGAAGAATTCACGTATGTAAGTATACAAGTTTAAAAAGAACATAAGGCAATATCCTACTCCAATGCTACGATGCATGGTCGTGTCGATACAGTATGTATGTATGTATGTATGTATGTATGTATGTATGTATGTATGTATGTATGTATGTATGTATGTACGTACGTACGTACGTACGTACGTACGTACGTATGTATGTATGTATGTATGTATGTATTTATGTATGTATGTATGTATGTATGTATGTATGTATGTATGTATGTATGTATGTATGTATGTATGTATGTATGTATGTATGTATGTATGCATGTATGTATGTATATATGTATGTATCTATGTATGCATGCATGGTCGTGTCGATACAGTATGTATGTATGTATGTATGTATATATGTATGCATGTATGTATGTATGTATGTATGTATGTATGTATGTATGTATGTATGTATGTATGTATGTATGTATGTATGTATGTATGTATGTATGCATGCATGGTCGTGTCGATACAGTATGTATGTATGTATGTATGTATATATTTATTTATGTATGTATGTATGTATGTATGTATGTATGTATGTATGTACGTATGTATGTATGCATGTATGTATGTATGCATGCATGCATGGTCGTGTCGATACAGTATGTATGTATGTATTTTTGTATGTGTGTATCTATGTATGTATCTATGTATGTATGTATGTATGTATGTATGTATGTATGTATGTATGTATGTATGTATGTATGTATGTATGTATGTATGTATCCATGTATGTATGTATGTATGTATGTATGTATGTATGTATGCATGTATGTATGTATATATGTATGTATCTATGTATGCATGCATGGTCGTGTCGATACAGTATGTATGTATGTATGTATGTATGTATGTATGTATGTATGTATGTATGTATGTATGTATACATGAATGGTCGTGTCGATACAGTATGTATGTATGTATATATGTATTTATGTATGTATGTATGTATGCATGCATGCATGCATGTATGTATGTATGTATGTATGTATGTATGTATGTATGTATGTATGTATGTATGTATGTATCTATGTATGTATGTATGTATGTATGTATGTATGTATGTATGTATGCATGTATGTATGTATATATGTATGTATCTATGTATGCATGCATGGTCGTGTCGATACAGTATGTATGTATGTATGTATGTATGTATGTATGTATGTATGTATGTATGTATGTATGTATGTATGTATGTATGTATGTATGCATGTATGTATCTATGTATGTATCTATGTATGTATGTATGTATTTATGTATGTATGTATGTATGTATGTATGTATGTATGTATGTATGTATGTATGTATGTATGTATGTATGTATGCATGCATGTATGTATGTATGTATGTATGTATGTATGTATGTATGTATGTATGTATGTATGTATGTATGTATGTATGTAGCGTTTAACGGTACCTCAGTACAATAGTGGATATATGGTGCCAAACTTAAAGTAAAATTCAACAAATGTAAAAATAAAGAATTGCAGAAGTATGTTCATTGTCGATACAGTGATATCCATAGCTATACATGTGCTTGTATTCCACGCTTACTGTTGTAAAATGTACTCCACAGATATTGATAACATACGCATGCGATTACTATCTCTCTCTCTCTCTCTCTCTCTCTCTCTCTCTCTCTCTCTCTCTCTCTCTCTCTCTCTCTCTCTCTCTCTCTCTCTCCATTTGAATGTTATTGATTAAAAATGAAAATGAAAAATGTTTCTGTCAAGCGATCGACATCTGCCTTACAGTTTTCTGCATTTTCCCTAGTCAGAAAGAGCACAATATGATACGTTCGGTAAAAGTGATGCATGCTTTGGAGTCATTTAAGATTTTTAAAGACGAGAGAGGATCAGTTTGTCTCAGAAGGCACACGTACCCCTCTTTCAACAGACCCATTTCACAATCTCCAATTGGAACATCATAGGCCTTGTCGAAAACAAGATTAAGTGTATAAAGCCACTGCCTCACAGCAGTGCTAGGCAATGAACACGGTGAAACATAACATTTTGCTTTCAAATATATAAGTGTATTAGACTTGAAATGATCATCGATTTAGTTCATTGGGTCATATTTTTAATTTTCCTTTTATTTCTCTTTTTTAACACATATGTTTATTAACAAACTTGTTCCTTGCAATTGCATTGGATTGATTGTTTGGTTGGTTGATTGATTGATTGATTGATTGATTGATTGATTGATTGATTGATTGATTGATTGATTGATTGATTGATTGATTGATCCGAGTAAGGTTTAATTTAATTTCATTTAAATTAAGGATATGCGGTTAGAATATACACCGTATATTTTACTTGGTTTATTAATATGCATGTCATTACTTTTTGCGACAGTCTATCAAGCGGGAGAGTGCGTCCAAACCCGGGTCCACACAATATATTGATTGTCACAAAGACTATGATGACTCTGTATTCCTTTAAGGCAATCTTTTTTCCTTTCATACAGTTTTATTTCCTTTTCCTTTCTTTATTCCACACAAGTTGATGTATATTTTTCCTTAAAAAATTGATAGAAACTCTCTGTTCCTCGCAACAAACACCACCAATTGCCACGTCCTCACTACTAATAAGTCAAACAGATGATGAAAGTTACATTAAGAAAATAATAATGTACGGTGATTATCTAATGCAATTATCAACCATACAAGGTCATTGCATGTAAATACATTTTGAAAAAATTCAACTGGCTAACACGTTTGTTTTGATAATGGATATCACACTCACTCGAGGTAATGACCTTGGAGATAAAGAATAACAATATCTAGCTATTAGAATGTATTCACCCTCAGACCCTTTTTCTTCTTTCTGTTTTTCAGTCGATTTTTAAGACTTTCTCTCAAACTAGGACTTTTAATATCCAGTAACATAGTTATGTAGGCTGTTCAGTTATAAAATAGTCCACAGTTGTGTTTAGTACGCGTCCATATACCCATAATCTTTTTGTTAGAAAATGTAAAGTGTATCTAGCCATATGAAGAGAAAATTAAATTATATGTAAGATTCATGCATATCCAATTGTTGTTTTGTTTCTTTTTTCTTTTTTCTTCAATATTTGCGAATCTTTTTCAACTTTTCAATTCTTACGTTTAAAACATTTAAACTGCAAAAGCTAAAAAAAATTCAAATACAAATTTGAAAAACAACAACGCATAACAGACTTAGTAGAAATTAGACTCTGCAGTGAGATCATTTGATTCACGAGATCAAAATATAGCATTGTAAATTGAATGTCAGACGATTCTTAAGTTATATTCTCTTCTTTTCCGTATATCGACTGAGCTAATGAAGAACGCGACAACAGCACTGCTATGCTTTCAATGTGGAAACGGAAGCCGAAAAGATGATGAAATTTATTGTGTCTTGCTTGAGAGGTTTCAGTGTAGTTCAAAACTTTGAGTATGGCTGTAATTTCTGCAGTAAAAGTCAGGCTTTATCCGGTAACCGGCTAGAGATGGTGCATTGGGATGTTGCTATGGCAGCTCCAACTTCGTCTCCATCTTTCGAACCGTCTGTATACAGGACGTATGGCTACGACAGGATAATCCGAATGCAATCTCTGAAAAAGGAGAGGATTTGTTGAGGACTTTTTGAACTCGCAAAGTGCAAATATTATTTTAGAAGGTTTAGATTCCACAGTGGCGATTTAGGAATACAGAATTTTGCAATTTTGCAACAACTATATATGCTGCTTTTAGGTGAGGATAAATATGTATGCCAAAAGATGGAATACAATTTGGTATAGCAGGCAAAGAGTATCTGTACTTCGAAGCAACAGGATAGTTTTATCTGTAGCTGGGAAAAGAGGGAAAGAATGGTAACTTTCGCCGATCAATGGGATTTATCGCTTTTGTAGCAATATTGCTTACAAGTTTAGAAAAAAAGATTGTAAATTAAATTGATCTGAATTGAGCAAAAATAGAAGTGTTTTCGAGAAAATCGTTACCTATTCCCAAAGTACGAAACATTTGTGGCGCTAATCAAGGCTTCACAATGATGTGATGGAGCGACGAAATATGATTCCGCTTAATCGTGACGTTGTGACGTTATCTCGATATCATGTCGCATGCACGAAGGTACCTTTTGTCCAGCCGCTCTTATATATATATATATATATATATATATATATATATATATATATATATATGTGTGTGTGTGTGTGTGTGTGTGTGTGTGTGTGTGTATGTGTATATGTATGTATATATATATATATATATATATATATATATATATAATGTGGGCATGGTCGAGATGGTATAGGGGTTGGTGTGCTGACAGGCAAGGCGATGCGAGCCGTGCCCCGCGGATCTGGGTTCGAATCTCCGTAGAGTACGAACTAAAATTCTCTAACCTGTATTTCAATATTATGTATATGAAGATATGTATATATATATATATATATATATATATATATATATATATATATATATATATATATATTTATATATAATATGGGGATACGGCAAATAACATTCTTTCCGGATGCACTGGATCCCTAGAGAACACGCTTGTCAAAAAGTAATTACGTGTATGAAACAAATCAATGACGTAGAATGACAAACTAATGTAATCTAGCCGTAGCACTTTTAGAACCTATGGATCCCTTTGTCAAATGCAGGCATTTGCGAAAACAACAAACACGGAACCAATAAATGAACACAGAAAAACCGTAAAAAAACGAATTCATGTTTCTTCTTGTTTGTAAATATTACGCCTCGTCAAAAAAAGATAAGTAAAGACTGTCTTATATTTTATATTTCCTGACCCGTTTATTTGTTGCTATGAATCTGCTTTGGAACTTGACTTGTAGAAGTTTACAACGGAGACCTGTTGTGCTAGTGATTACTGATTCGAAAGCCAATGGGTTATTGCCAGAGAAAATAAAGGCATTACGACAAAAATGTTCTGGAAGATCCTTAAGAATTATAACAACTGTATATGAAGAATACGTTGGTACTGTACATTAATTGTATATGAAGAATACGTTGGTACTGTACCTTAACTGTATATGAAGAATACGTTGGTACTGTACCTTAACTGTGTATGAAGAATACGTCGGTATTGTACCTTAACTGTATATGAAGAATACGTTAGTACTGTACCTTAACTGTATATGAAGAATACGTCGGTACTGTACCTTAACTGTGTATGAAGAATACGTCGGTACTGTACCTTAACTGTATATGAAGAATACGTTAGTACTGTACCTTAACTGTATATGAAGAATACGTTGGTACTGTACATTAACTGTATACGAAGAATACGTCGGTACTGTACCTTAACTGTATATGAAGAATACGTTGGTACTGTACCTTAACTGTATATGAGGAATACGTTGGTACTGTACCTTAACTGTATATGAAGAATACCTTGGTACTGTACCTTAAATGTATATGAAGAATACGTTGGTATTGTACCTTAACTGTATATGAAGAATACGTTGGTACTGTACCTTAACTGTATATGAAGAATACCTTGGTACTGTACCTTAAATGTATATGAAGAATACGTTGGTTTTGTACCTTAACTGTATATGAAGAATACGTTGGTACTGTACCTTAACTGTATATGAAGAATACCTTGGTACTGTACCTTAAATGTATATGAAGAATACGTTGGTATTGTACCTTAACTGTATATGAAGAATACGTTGGTACTGTACCTTAACTGTATATGAAGAATACGTTGGTACTGTACCTTAACTGTATATAAAGAATACGTTGGTACTGTACATTAACTGTATATGAAGAATACGTTGGTATTGTACCTTAACTGTATATGAAGAATACGTTGGTACTGTACCTTAACTGTATATGAAGAATACCTTGGTACTGTACCTTAACTGTATATGAAGAATACCTTGGTACTGTACCTTAACTGTTCTTTGTTGACATATTTATATTATAAGCGACTTATCAGTCAACTATTTCATCTAATTTTTTTTCCAGACATTTTCTAACTGTTCCTGCATCGAAGGTGTCACTGCTACGGCCGGCTTGTGTGACCAATCCTGCAAAATGCTTTATCCCTGGGCTGCCATGAACTTCATTGGTTCTATTGTTTTGGCTTTGCAGATTGTTCCCACCTTCATAGCTAAAATAAGGTAATCGTATTTTGACATTCTAGGTACACCACTATCTCAACCCGGTATATCTCGTTACTCAAACATTTTTCAGATTAATGAAGCCTCTTAAGCGCATCGGCAATGCGATTGCTTGACACATATGTGACCTCGTGTTCGATCCCTGATATAAGCAAGTTCAAGTATAAGTGATATCCCGTCCATGGTCTGATTTTCTTTTTTTTTTTTTTTGTTGGTTTCTCCGGTTTCCACCACCTCTAAGATCACATAACTATTACATCTGAATCTGATCGGCGAGATTGCGTTGGCATAAGTTGCGAAAATTTGTTTAATCAACGTACAATTCATCAAGTTAAAATTGAAATAATTACCCAAATATCAAGCACAGTTGTAAATTATTCAAACCTTATCGTTTTAATCTGTCCAGGAATATCTAAATATGAGAGAATAATTCTTAGTACTATTTCCAAGAAGATTAAACTTTTGAACAGGCTCTTCTTAGATGGCACAAATGAATTATACAGATCCTAGAATAAAATAATGTAGTCAGATTTGGAAAAGCTTGGATTGTGAAATTGAAATTGGACATAAGATGTAAACGACCTGCCAGAAAACTTTATATGCTAATGCGGTTGGAGCATGCAGTGCTCAAAATAAAATACACAGAAGATTATAGTCTATGCAAAGATGATGCATGTGAATGGTGAGTCAAGCAAATATCTTAGTTTATTATATACTTCATAAATAATCCCATTAGTTTAACGTTGTTGCTACGGAGTTAAGTAAAAATATCCACCGCTGCCTTATATGGTAAATACGTGCCCGAGTTCGAGGAACTTTTTTATCGACGTCGGAATCAAAATGGCAAAGAACGCTGGCCGCTTCCAAATTTTTGTCGTCTCCAACGTATTGCTCGAGATAAGTCAGGAAGAGATTGATTTATTTCTGCTACCATTTGAGGAAGAGATAAAGGTGGAGGCAAGAGATCTACACATAAATCCAGGTGACGTGGAAAATTTAATTGAAAATCAGAAAAAGCGCAATACCAAAGCGGCGACGCAACGAGATGTAAAAAATGTTCAGAGTTGGTTATGGGATGCGAAGAGAGAGTCTTGGACATAAGAAAACATCAACCCACCTCTGTTGAATTACTATATCAGTGAACTTTTTGTTTCTATAAGCAAATGTGAAGGCTCTAAATATGAACCTACTTCCCTAGAGGCATGAAAAATTCATTGAAAGAAATTTAAACGATAAGGGATACACACAATCACTTTGCGATATGGAATTTCACAAAGAAGGACAAGCCCTGAAAGCCAAAAATAAAAAATGAGCTTGAAAAGGTCAGGAAAAGGCAGGCTAGCTATTGCAAGTGAGGCGCACTCTAAAGACGATGAGGATAGGCTTTTGAAGCTAACTAAATGGGTTTTGGAACTCCAAAAGCATTGCAATGTGCAGTATTTACTTTTTTGGAAAGCTGTTTGGATTAAGAGGTATTGACCGTAATTAAGTAAAATTATTCACCTCTTCCTTATATGGTAAACACGTGCCAGCATTCGATGAACTACTTCTGGCTACGACTAAATAAAAATGGCGACGGAAACGTGGAACACTGACCACGTCATAAATGTGATGACCACCAGATGCCGACAAAGATTCTAACCCTTTCTACATAACACCAATGCTGGAAAATCAGTAGATCTAGCACTCATTCAAATAAAACTATATATCATACAAATTAAATAAAGAAAATCTGAATACATCCAAAGACTTAAATTGCAAGAAAAAAAAAAAAAGAAGAAAATAAACAGGATTTATACAAATATTGAAAATGGACGGCTAGTGATCGCTAGTTGCTGCTGTTAGTACGAGAGAGAGAGAGAGAGAGAGAGAGAGAGAGAGAGAGAGAGAGAGAGAGAGAGAGAGAGAGAGAGAGAGAGAGAGAGTCATACTGACCTTTGATACAATGTTACAATGTATCCGTCAACAAATTCCCTTTCACGTAAACGGTGAACTTGTATCCACTCTGAATAGCATTGTTTTATCTTTCACTCGGAATTAAGGAAACACAATCCAAAATGAATCTATATCCTTTTCTGAGGTATTATCTACGACCGATGGACCAAAATACCCTGGCAACAATCATGACTTACACAGCACTTTCAAATTTACCTGCCACCATTATAGCAACATTGAGACAATCCCAACGATACTGTAACTTTAGACTGAATTTTTCTGACTCATGTTTTCATAATGGTATCTTCAATTTTCTTTGATGTATTGCGTCATTTTTCCTAATAATAATTTTCGGTGTGTTCATTTCGCTACATGACATTCCACCATCTTCAACAAACATAGTTTCGTTCAGTGTTGAATGAGACTCACCCCATGTACGCTCGTCTCCATAGAAGTAAAAGTAACGAGTAGTACAGCGCGGTGTCCAGGTTCATTAATTATTAGAACAACGTGTCAAATGATCAATAAAAAAACTTTCTTGTTTCAATTGTGTTATTCCTACAATGATTAATATGCTTGTTTTTAAGTATATAATGAGAAGGTTATTGACTGAGTATTTGAAAAATATTGGGCCCTCGTTGATGTGGTGTAGAATGCCCTCTCAAGCTCGGGCATTTTCCGCCACATGACCTCGGGTCTAATATTTTTCAATACTCAGTTAATAACCTATATATATCATTTGACGTGTGCGTCCCATATAGATTCGGTTATGTTTTTATCTGCCTTTCTACGTGAAGGATTGTCAGTTTCTTATAGTACGTTCACAATTTCATTGCATTGGCGACGAATATAAACAGAGCGTCTGTTGTTGACATATGTGTGTCCTAATAGTAACATGTGCTCTTAATGGTCTTGCCGTGCATATGTTACAGCCAAACGATTTGAAAGGTTGTAGAGCTTGGGCCCAAACCTGCTATTTGGGTCTAATATATATGATCCACCTGCTGTTTGGGTGTAATAGACCTGGTTTAAAACTCAGATAAAACATAAAAAACTGTGCATGGATATCTTGAATGCACTATACACTTAAAAGCATGCTAAATGTTGACAGTGACATTCCAAGGCAGCAATACTAATTTGCCTAAAAAACTGTATCCTATTCCTCAGAGAGCCCAAGATGAATTTATTTCCTATTATGAAATGCTTTCATAAATAGCTAATGAAGTTAAGGTCCATGACAAAAGAAGAAAAGATCATCTTGGAGAAATGAGGGTGGATTTATATGGCAAAAGAATTATAAATGGTAATTATAAATTACACAGACCACAGTTTATTATTTGGTTTCAGGGATGGGTGCGGTTTGAGGTAGCGTGGTTCAACTGAAATAAAATACATCAGCTGAATAATTAATTGCCATGGAAATCATCACCAGTCATTTCTTGTTTAAGTTTCAATCCAGCCAAAACCTTTTCAAATCTGCGGTCCCACAAGTCTTCAATAAACAAGTTTCGCTGACAACTGTGTCACACTTCCGCCATGTTTGAATAAAGTACACAAATGTTGTACGTTTTACCCATTATGCACCACACCGAAGTCACGATTCCACCGATCACTGCAGTTCTGGGGGCGTGGTGGGGGACGGGGGCCACACTACCCGTTATGGAAATGGTTATGGGAATAATGTCAGTACACTATAATGCGCATGAGCTCACTGAATAACCAATCGGGAGACAGATTTTTCTAGTTACCGTCCCACGATATTGGCTTGCCAATTTAGGATGGTACTAGCCAACAGAAAAGGGTCCTTCTTCGTATATTGGATATTGATACTCGCTTTTCAAATAAGAAGTGATAGCAAAACACATCACCTTAGTGTGTTTTCAAATTCAATACTTCTGGTTTCAGGGAGTAAGAACTCTAGAATTCGCAGCTTTATTAATTAAGGACACATATGAATATTTTTAAAAATGTGTTTTCGTTGATGTGACCGCATATATTGCACATAAAAATATATCGATCTAGTTAAGAGATTTGCTTATACGTTTTCCCATGAGAAGAGAATGTTGTTTATGGTTGAATTAATACGCGAAAAGTGGGTGTCACTAAAATAATATTCTTAAGGGAAGCTCACAAAAAGATGATGCTCTAACTGAGACATATAATTGTTGAAATATAAATTATGACCCATTGTTAGAATATTGTTTTCTATTTAGCAGAGTTCCTTCGTTGAAATATTTTATAAAAAGACAAGCCCATATATACATTGTCGATGATAATATACAAAGTGCGAACAATTTGAAAAATTCTGACCTATTTAGAGAAATATGAAAAGATAGAAATTATTTGTATCAAAAAGAATATTAAAATATTTTTCGTATATATCAAGCAGAGTTTGAACTTTTCTAAATTAACATAAAAGTCGGCCCTCGTCGTTAATGATCTCAAGATAAAATAACTTTTGCTTGAACTATATTAGAAAGAAAGAAAAATTATAATTGGTCATTCCCACGAATGGCAGCAATATTTAATTCATGATATTGTTACTACTTATTGAAAATATTTAATTGAATTATATATTGGTTTGACTATTAGAATATCCTATAACTGCTCTCCTTAGCATGTATGTTTGTATGCATCAATCTGTTATAATGGTTTTAGCAAGCCGCCACCTCACCCCAAGTAGGTTTGTAGTTATTGCTATCGATCAGAATCTGTGTATAGTGATCATAATCAAAGAGCAATTGATGTCTGTACGTGAAATGATGCATTAAACCCAAAAGTATACATTTCCTCTGAGACTTATCAATATTATCATATTTTCAACAAAAGTTTCATACGACAGTAAAAACAAGGTCAATGCACGGAAGTATGCGCGTTGAGCTATACTCGCTGTTCTTAATGTGTGTTCTTATGTGGAAGTATGCGCGTTGAGCTATACTCGCTGTTCTTAATGTGTGTTCTTATGTTCATAACTATTTTCCCTTATCGTATAGATGTGTGGAGCCAACAGATCGTTCTGTATCAGTGGCACTGTCGGGATTTGCTACATCAACTCTTGGTAAGACATTTATTTGGTTATATATATATATATATATATATATATATATATATATATATATATATATATATATATATATATATATATATATATAACGCAACACTCTTTATTGGCCTCTTAAACGTGACAATTTGCTTTCGATAGGTATTCAGTTTATAACATTAATACCCGTAATATGAGCTAATACCTGCGGGGATTTTTTAATCTTTATTTTTGTATAAACAGTTATTCCATTTTCTTTTCGAAAACGATTACTCCAGTTTCAAAACAAATTGTCCAAACCTTAAATCTGAGTATTTCCCAGTATAATAACCGCTATTAGGGATCGTATTCATAATCGGAATATATCCATTCTGAGTATTTCCCACTATAATAACCGCTATGAGAGATCGTATTCATAATCTAAATAAATCCATTCTGAGGAATGATTAGCTGTGTGAAGATTTGCAATAGATTCCAGCATTAAAAAATGGCGGCCAGTTCAGAAAGTTGCAGGGGTTGTCTTAGTAGATGGCGCAACCCAGAACACACCATAGCGTGTGTGGTGCAAACGGAACACCACTTGCAGCACAATATGCATGAGATCTGTCATCGTTGTTTTTCTCGTAGACAATAACAACACTTGGTGTAGTCCTACCAAGCCTAGCTTTTCCAAGTCATTAATGTTCGAATAGATTGAACAGCTGATGTGTTTTCAGGTATGTTGTGTTTATTGCTCAAAATACAGTTCATATACATAACTATCATAGAAAAACGCCGATGTTAGCTAATGTTGAGCGTACTATAATGTAAATTCACTTCACACATGCAAGTCGCAAGGTTCAGTCTTCTTTTGTTATATGCAAAGGTTGACTGGGATTTTTATTGTGTACCGTTTTATTAAGATTATGTAGTATACATTTGATTTAATATTAATCTGATTTGAGCCGTAACTAGTTTCTAAACCAAAATAAACAACTCAAGTCTACGTTAAGAATTAAGCATAGACCCAACAATTATTTTCGATACTAAAATACTCTAACCTTTGTATAGGAACGACTTCGTCGAGTCTGCTTGGATTCCGCTCTTCAGTTTCGTACTTAGGATAAGGTTTGATTTTAAAGAAACAGAATTTCCCAGGTTTTCATTACTGGTTATCGTGGCTATTTTAGGAGACCTATATCTTAGGTATTGTTAAAAGAACTTTTAATTCCCTTTATTTTGGTTTATGATTGTTGGGTGTAATTTGTCTTATAGAATGCACAGCTTGGCATTACTTCAGATAAACTCCACTCAAAAGACTGCTAGCTCAGCTTGGTTATTTTCACTTTCTGGACTTCAGAGGTAAATTGGAAGAAAGAAAAAAGTTAGCCGAAATTTTTGTTTTTTTTTATATTTTATAATTTATTTATTGCACTTTCAGAAGTTAGTATTGTCTACTCTGGCAAAATGTATTTTCCCTATTTAAATAACTGCTAAAGTTATTGTATTTTGGACTATTTCAAGTTCATTTCTCGAGCACATGAGAGCAGCCATTACGATCAGCTGTCTGCTTTAGGCATCGCGTTGTTCATTAATACCACATATAAATAAATTTCAGTCACAATACATGAAAGTATCATAGATGTATGTCAACATTCTCTCTTTTGTGCTTGTTGCAAATACATGTAACTTCAATTTATACCAGTCGCGGTTTCAGAAGTACATATTAACTGAAGATCGGAACCTAGAACATTTGTACTTGCTATTCGGTCTCATAAAAATGATGTACAACACACATTACTTTTACAAGTCCTAATAATTAAATATAGATCAGGTTTTTTATGCTTGATGAAACAGCTACACCGTAACTGTCAAACTGAGTCACAAGATAGAGTTGAATCACATTGAACAATTATACTACTCCGCCTATGTTAAGTGTTGCTTCATCGCTAGTATTTAACATACAAGTTCTTATATAATATCTTTGAAAATTAGGTTGTCTTTGTTGTATTGAAGTTTTGATAGTTGTATCATTTGTATCATTATAATAATTTCACATTAGGATGGATGCCCGGGCCTGTCATATTGGGCTCGGTGATTGACGGCAGCTGCAACGTTTGGAAATACATCTGCGGAGAGCGACAGTCCTGTTTGCTAAATGACATCGTCTATTTCCGTAACTCCATGTACATCTTCGGGAGTATCACGCGCACTTCCGCCATCTCGATTTTGCTGGTTGTTCTATGGCTTGTCAAGGACCTGAAGGCATGGAAGTTTGAAGAAGACAAGAATAAAGCAGACCTTGCCAATGACATGATGATCAACATTAATGAAGAGGTATGTGATTTGCCTAGAAAGACATACATACATACATACATACATACATACATACATACATACATACATACATACATACATACATACATACATACATGCAAATCCACTGTAGCAAATTCGGACAATCTTGGTACTACCATCTCTACTAATGAATGTAACTTTATAATGGATGTAACCTCGCATCTTTCACTTATAATGTCATCCATGTTCGTTTAAAACAAAGTACTTTATTCATTAATTTTCTTTCTCTTTATTTACCTAATTACAAGTTTGTTCCCCCATTTTTATTCCAGGAAAAGGTAAAGCTACAAGAGGACGTAGAGCCTGTAAGCCAGAGGACCTAGATACATGCTGGTGCTGCTCATCGCCGTAAGAGAAAACACTGTTTGTAGTCATTGATCTACAAGTGCGTGGAATTTACCTTGAATTCATAGTGGGTTGGTGAAAATGTAGATTTAGTTGTCTTCGTGACAGATGTTCAAGTACTGCTCTAAGACAGTCATTTAAAGAACCCTACATGTACGCTATCACTTTATCTGACAACAGATTACTTAATCAATATGGTATTGAATTTTGTGAATGAATTGTCTGTTTTAATAATAGTTAATTAAAATGTTTCCAAGGAACCAAAAAGGCATGATAATAGGTACTCTGCATTGTGTTTTACTCGTTTATTGTTCATGTTGTATATCTCACCGTGGTTTCCATGTTATTGTGATTACCTTAATTTCGAGTTTTTAAGTGTCAAATTAACGTTTTACTGCCCCTTGCTGTAAAATGCATAACATCGATTTCGTGATATACGCATCAGTGCCACAATTCCACTTATCTTTTAACTATCCGATTTAAAAGAATCAACATTTTTTTTCATAATGAAAAAACATCATTTTTGGAATATAACACATTAAACTGATACGTACCAGACATCATATTTTGGAATATAACACATTAAATTAACACGTACCAGACATAATTTTTTGGAATATAACATATTAAATTGACACGTACCAGATATCATTTTTTGGAATATAACACATTTCCTCGTGCGGGTTGGTGTATCATCTCTGTCTTCTTGGTACTGATTGTGAGACCGAAAGTGTCACAAGCTGAAGAGAACTCGTCCATACTATGTTACGACTCAGACTCAGATCTGCCATTCAGAAAAGACTCGTCAGCAAATAGGAGCTCACAAACAGTCCTGTCATTTCGTCTTTGCCTGTAGTCTCCTCAGATTGAAGAGCTTGCCATCAGTCCGGTATCTGATGTCGATCTGTGTGTCATAGTCACGTATGGCATCTGTAAGCATATCAGAGAACATCACGCAGAAGAGGGTTGGGGCCAACACACAGCCTTGCTTGACTGCATTGGTCACTGGGAATAGTTCAGATGACTGACCGTCATCCACGACGCAAGCGAGCATGCCATCATGGAATTGCCGAACCATTACAATGAATTTCTCTGGGCAACCAAATTTTGCCATGATCTTCCAGAGGCCCCTACAATTGATGAATGTCGTGTACAGGTTGGAGTTCTGTTCCTGGCATTTCTCCTGGAGTTGACGAGCTGCAAACACCATGTATGTGGTCCCTCGTCCTTTCCTGAAGCCACACTGACTCTCTGGCAAGAGCCCTTGATCGGTGTAATGTACAAGACTATTCAGCAGAATTCAGGCGAGGATTTTACCTGCTGTTGACAGCAGGGAGATTCCCCCATGGTCGTATCAGGATAATATGTTGCCTTTCCGCTTGTACAAGTGGACGATGGGTGCATCCTTGTACTCCTGATATAAAGTTCCTCGCGTCCACATTGACTGGAAGAGTTCCTTCAGTTTTGTGCCATGTGCGAACTTCCGGCTTTGTAGACGACTTCTGCTGGTATAACATCCACTCCAGGTGCCTTGCCATTTGACAGCATGTCAATTGCTTTCTCAGTTTCTGTCAGCATTGGAGGATCAGGAAGAGATATTTTGATTTCTACTTGAGGCAGTTGATCATTTGCCTCATCACTGATAGATGGTTATTGGTTGAGGATATTGTTGAAATGTTCTGCCTATCTTTGTAATATCTTTTCTTTGACATTGAGCAGTGATGTGCTTTCAGCACTCAGTATTGGAGATGTTCCTGATGACCAATGCCCGGAGATTGTCTTCAATTTATCATAGAAGTTCATCATATCATTCCGGTCTGCGTAGGACTGAATCTCATCTGCCTTGTTGCTCAACCATGAGTCTTGCAATTCTCTGAGTTTGCATTGGACCGTCCTATTAATGTTGTTGAACGCTGCCTTCTTAGATGATGAAGTGTTGTCTTCTAAACAAGCATTTTTTAAATCTGCGTGAGCACCTGGTTGGTAATTCTCAAAGAAAGTAATTTTCGGAAAACAGTCTTTTCATTATTCCTTTTTCTATTAATCTTTTATATACCTGGGTCTCGCTTGATAAGCCTTTACTACTTTCATTTCCATTGTTTCATTTGGTATTCGTCTGTAATAGGCTTGAAAATGTATATTTTTACCGATTTTTAATCACTGTGGGAGGATGGGTGGGTGGAAAGATAAATGAGTGAAATAACCTGAAGATACGTTTGTCATGCAAATATTTTATTTACACAGTTTTACCGTCCTCTTAAGAACATAAAAATATATGCATGTTGATTACTGCATTATAACGTATCGCAGAAGATGGATTTTCATCCGACATAGTGTATATAGGTGCGTGGACCTTGCCCAAAACTGTTTAGTGCACGGACTATGGGCTATACGTGTAATGTACATGGCTTGAACTGTGTTTATTTACGAATGAGAATGGAGTATATTATTCAGGGAGATGGGTATATGATATGTCTGGAGCTAAGCAACACGTATACTGTCTGATATATTGGAGAGAACTCAAATAAGGTTACACGTAGGCATCGAATAAATAAAAAGATAGGAGATATCTAGTATTCATTTACTGAAAAAATGTCACAGAAAATTGGCACCATGCATAGGAAATAATTAAATAGCAAGTATAAAACCTTCGATCTATACAGATCTAAAGGAGTATTAAAATATTTTCAGGTTATTTTTTGTCGTCAGGTAAGTGTGTACATCAAGTTCAAACATATGTACTAAATTGTTTCGTATATGACTTTGTCATTTTCTGTTGGAGAAAAACATGTCAATACTTTTTAATATTTTGTTTTTCCAGAGAAAGAATAGAACTCTTTTGGACTCAAAGACAAAGAAAAACAACATTTTTCAGATTTGGTGTTGTGACATTAATAGAGATGGATATGTGTGTTAGCAATATATTTTCAGGGTAATACAGTAAGAATTACAGCACATCGATAAGCCTGTTACTTAAGTTCGGCCAACTGTTTGCAAATCAAACTGCACGTAAGACATCTATGTCACCAAAAACTACACCTTGACCCAAAACATTTGAGTCTTTATCTTTAACTTCCCAACCCCCACCCACTCCCACATCAGATTTACAGAACTTTTGTATTTTTTCTCCTCTTTATAGTTTGGGTCTAACTTTGTTATTTCACCTGGGAATTATTATTTCATAGCGAGAAACTTTAGGCACGTTGGCATCGCATCCTGGGGGACAATGTATTCACCGATCACGGCGTAATGTGATGTATATTGGATGATCTCTACAAACACACACAGCACATTCCCTATGCACTTGGCATGTCTCTCATGGGATCTAGACTAAAACACTTTAGTTCAAGCGAGTAGAACATTATGTTGAGGAATGACTTTATGCTTTGTAGTGCAAATTAGAAGAAAACGTAGTAATTGTACATTTTCAATGTGTCAAATTATGACCAAATGTGTGAATTATTTGTAACTGTGGGCACTTTCAGATGATTAATGGCATATGTTTGTCTCAAGTTACACACAGGGACTAAAATAACCATTATCTTGGTCTCAAATCAACTTTAGAACAAATAATTGGGTCACTGGTATATACGTGTACTATACATGTTGGTGACTGCATTGTTCTCTATCGCAGTGGTTGGATTTTCATCCAACATGCTGCGTGTAGGCGCATATACCTTACCAATACTATTTAGTGTTATCTGAATGCACGGAGCTATGGGGCTATATGTGCACTGTACGCGGCTTGATATATGTTTTTTACGTTTTTACGTGGACCATGTTCTTCAAGTAGATGAATGGATGAGGGTTATATGTTGTGAGTGATATTAAGCAGCATGTTCGCTGTGTGATAGATGGGAGACAACTCAAATAACTGCGAATCAACTCAAATAAGGTTATATATATGAAGCTAGGCATGAAATAAACAAAATACTAGGATAGGTTTAACATTCATTTAATGTAGACAATGATTGAAATATTTTCAGGATTATGTATTATTTTAGGTGTTTTTTGTATGTATGTATGTATGTATCTATGTACATGCGTTTAACGCAACTTCAGCACAATAATGGCTATATAAATGAGAAATTGAACAAATACTTTAGGAAGATTAACCGTTCCAAATAAATGTAAACATGAAGAAGTACCATATATGCTGGGAAGGACTGAGAGGTGTCCACAAATAAAGAAGTACTACAGGATACAATATAAAATATTAAGATGTTTAAATTCTGTAAAATCTAAATAAGCAAAATATAAAGGCAACACATATATGAAATCCTTAAAATATATGGTCAACACTTATCGTATAAACCGCATTCCCACAAAAGATTTTCTTGGGTGGTATCATAAAGTTTCTAAATCGAATTCAGATGAAAACACTTCTGTATCACATGGTGGAAGTCGATACAATCGACTAGAATGTGTTTCACTGTCAGTAGATATTGGCAGGGTATGTACTCAGGTCGAGGTTCACCCCTAAGGAGATATGCATGAGTCAGGTATGTGTGTCCAATACGCGATCGGTACAATGCCACCTCATCTCTGAGATTTATTCTATTTGAGGGATGCTACTCCAGTGATGGGTTTTATGTTCCGAAGCTTGTTCGTGGAGTTTTCATTCCTCATGTTTTGCCAAGCATATAGAACATGCCCAATTATATAATATCTGTAGTCAGTAAATTGGATCTTCCATTCGAAAACGCGTGACGTGACTGCAGAGCAGCTTTATCCGGTAACCGGTTCGAGATGTGCCATGGAGTGTTGAAACGGCAGCCACTGCCTTGTCTTCGTCTTATGAACTGTCTGTATACAGGGACGTATGGCCACGATAGGAGCCTCTGATTTGATTATATTTAGTTTGAAAAAAGAAAGAATTTTTGGAGATTTTTTTAAAACTGTCAAAGATCAAATATTTTTCGGGGGAAGGGGGTAGGGTAATAACCGAAGTGGTGATTTTGGAACATAGCATTTTTCAGTATTTCCAGCATTGATTTTTGCTGTCATTTAAATGAGCAGGAATTCGTATGCCAAAACGGTGGAAATAAATTTGGTTTCTGAGAGTACAAGGTTTGGAATTTGGGCCTAAAGGCTACATCATATGTGGGATTAGATGGATTAGAAGATAGTTTGGTAGCATACTGACGAGCCAATTTCGTTCATCAGTATAGAGGCTTTATGAGGTGGAAGTTCAAAATGCCCTCAAGAACGTCTAAGTCCCTGACTGTGTATCGGATGAAGGGTTTGCAGTAATCGGAGTACAACTTCCCGATCTGCTCCTCGATCTGTGTTTTCCACGACCCGTATTTAATCCAGGGCTTTTGGCGTTTGTTTTTGAGGTATCTAATATGTGGAATTAAAGTTAGCTTACGGTCAAAATAAGTTTTAAAAATGTGATCTCCACAACTTGAGTAAGACAACCGTCAAGATAGAGTTTGGGGGTCATCATTAATGCGATGTAACTGGCAGAGGTGCATGCATACAGTTTAAGATTTTTACAATTGTAACCCGTTTTCTTCTGCACATTTCAGAACTCTGCCTTTGCTTATTGGTAGTTATCGTTCAATAGAATAGATACTCTTTGATGTATAATAGATGAAAAGTCGTCGATATAAAATGAGGTGTCTGTTCCTGTAAGGCATTTTACTATGCTGTTGATTATGATGTTGAATAGTGTGACTGACAATATGCTACTCTGAAGTATAACCATCTCCTACGGAAAGGGTAGTGCTTATTTTAACTTGGAAATTTCTTTCTTTCAAAACATTTGATATAAAGTTAGGTAGGCAACCCCTTAGACCTTGGATGAATAGGTCATTCATTATGCCGTACTTCCATGTGGTGTCATACGCTTTCTCTGAGTCGAAAAAGATGAAAGTTATATGTTCCTTCTTTATAAAAAAAAATTTCTCTAATAAATGCTTCAAGTCTGACAAGATGGTCAATTGTGCTTCCATGGCGTCAGTATCTACATTTAATGTCTGATCGTTGCTTGTTGCACTCGAGATAACAGAGGGGTCTATCATTTATAATCCGTTCCATGGTTTTGCAAATACAGCTTGTTAGTGATATAGAACGATAATTGGAAGAGTCGTTTATGGTCCTTTCTAGGTTTATGTACGGGTATTACTGTTGCTTCTTGCCAAGACGGCGGGAAGTCGCCAGTTTTCCAGATTTTATTTAAAATGTTTAGTAGTGTATGAGGGCTGTATTAGTAAAGTGTTTCAAAAGTTGATAGTAGATATCATCTGGTCTTGCTGAAGTGCATAAGCTCAATCAATAGAGTCTTGTAGTTCTCTGAGAGTGAAATGTTTATTGTAATCTTCAGCATTAGCAGACTTTAAAATTTAGAGAAACCTTTTCTCTCAGTTGTTTGACACGGCGGAAACTTCAGAAAGATCATCATGTGATGAGTTTTTTTTTAGTATGTTTCGGTCAGTGTATTTGAGATTTCGGGTAAAGTCGTGACTATTTCGGGTAAAGTCGTGACTATTTCACCATTTTTATTTAAGTGTTTGATACAGCTACTTTTATTTTTGCCAATGATATTTCGTACCTTATTCTATGCTGATTTAATAAAGGAGGAAGAGTTCAACCTAGAGACATAGAAAATTCATATTTTTATATTGCTCTCTCTAATGGTACGACGAAATTTCGTTTGGTGTATGCCGTGTTTATTCAAATTTTCAATGGTTTGTTGATACGTTTTGCAATCGCCGAAGTTTTTGGTATTGTATTGCCAACAAAATTCTGGAGTATCTTTGTAAACATGGGTATTGGATCAACTACGTTATCAAAACGATCAATTGTCAAAACGTCTCCCAATCTGACATGTTCAATCTTCATCTCTGCCACAGCCCTTGAGATTTGGGAATATTACTTCACAAGTATTTTGGAGAGTGGTCACCACTATAAAGGTTGACACTAACTTTACAAAGGGAAGTCAAGTAAAAGAGATAAGTCGCAGAAGGTCCGATCTAAGGACAAGTATGATCCTTTGGCAAGATGCAGGTTAGTATACGAATTATCATTAAAAAAGCATAGATTGTGATGGGAAACAAAGTCTTATATTTTGTTCCTTCTCTCGTTGATATCTTTGCAGACGCAAAATGCAACAAAATCAAACGGAATCAATTTTTATTATTACTTCACTTTTCTAATAACTAAATATACATTTTTTACAAAGATAGTACAATCCGTGGTACACTATATTTTATAATTTCACATATAAGAATTAAAAGAGAATTGTAATTTCCGAGAAGGTTAGAAAGAGAGGATTGAAACGATGATTGTAATGGTTTTAGACAATTATATCTTTATGCTGACATAACATATGAGAAAAGAACCCAAACTATTCTTCGAGGAACAAAGTTGTAAACATTAGAATCGGCAAAGAATATGATGATTACATACCTGTAACGAAGAGAAGATAACTCTCAGGGATGCAGATACAATTTGCTTGCGTCTGCCTCCACAGGGGTAATTTATATGGAGTCCTCTGTCCAGAATGTGCCAAATCACACCTAAAATGGACATAGCGAAGGGGCAACTATCGTAACAATTCTAAACAGAAGATATCACTCAACACATTCCCTACCCACAGAATCTACAGGTAGGCAAAGGCGGATGATTTCGATATAAGAGTTCTGAAACTTATCCACGCTACATATCAGATGTTATCTGTGTCTGATTGACATAGAAAAAGGAAAAGTCGGCTCACCAATCTTTTTGCACTGAAGGCAACACCACGGTACCGTATTATTCAGCCAATATGTAAATTTAACTTAATGAAAGTTTTTAAGCAAGTTCTGTATTAACACAATTAGTGGTTTCAGTCAACTTGCAAATTTCACTACAAAATAACCTGCGTGGATATCTGAGACTGACAGACAGACAGAGAGAAATCTATAGAACATTTGATATGGTATACATCTTCAGCTATTCTACAAAAACATTCACCACAACGAACGGAATTATGATCTTACGTAAAAAAAAGGCTTGTCCATGCTAAATCAATATTTTCCTTCATTCCGCCCTAAAATACTCAATAACTATAATTTCTCAAGATCAATAATGACAAAATTTACAAGCTGGTTTTACAACAAAATCTGCTCTCCAAAGGGAACATTTTAACACAAAGTCAAAGACCCGAAATGGATCAACGCCAAGTAAATTACCTGTCAAAATGAACCGGCGAATCCAAAACAGTGGCTTTTGATTGCCTGAATAATAGTGATGACGTACAGATAAACTTGTGAATAATTGTTGATTTTTACATTCTCGTAGACAAGATTTGTACTCATAGAAAGAAGTTTTAGACACATTGAAAGTTAAAATACTTTATATTGTTATTAAGGGTAATTTAATCAATCAGAAATATCAAATAAAATTAAAAGTAAAATGCCTCCAGCATTCCTTTTGGTCGCTTAACAAATCAATATTTGAACAGTTGTGATATTTTATATGAAAAGCAATTTAAGATTTAAAAAAAAAATGTTTTGTTGTCGAGATGGATTGTATCTAAATTCAACAGATACATTTCTAGCCATGCCTATAGTCTATCATCGGCTCAAATTCCTGTTTAAACTGGTTATAATTTTCAGACCATTATGTTTAAAGTGCAACATTACTTACTTTGTGAAGTACGCGTCCCGTTATTTTATTAAATCCAACTTTTCCCTCCCTCTCTCTCTCTCTCTCTCTCTCTCTTACTCTCAGTCAATATATATGCAGTGAAATATTGGATACTGCAAATGAAAACAAGAGAAATATTGGATATTGTAGATGCGACTACGTGGCGAATTTGGCTTAAATGAAAAACACTAGTCTTAAAAGTGATTTGTTTAACCCACGGTACGTCAGTTTGTTTCCTGTCAGTTAGCTCAGTCTCAATCTCCTCTAGTGATTAATATTATTATTATTATTATTATTATTATTACGTCTTTCCACCACCCTCACTTGTAAAGTACATGCATTATTATCTTTGTTTCTTGTAGTGGAAAGTATATCTGGGATGTAAAGCTAGAAGGGGGAATAAGTGTACTGCTATAAATAGCGCCCAGCGAAACACGATCTATTTGCAAAGACGTATTGAACTAGTTCACGCCAAGCAGTATCTTGCATCACAACCATTCGCCTTATTCATAGATAACAGGGCCGTTTCTAGACATGTAGTTGTATCTCAACATTTTGTTCTTTTTCTTAAGTTTATACCCCATCATTCTTCTGGATAGTTTTTCTTCTCTGTGCCAAATGTAAATATGTATTGTTGCACTCGTATCACTCTGCGGGTTTCCATCTTTTGTGTCATTATATACTATTTATGATGTTGGTTTCATAGTCTGTTAAAGTCACGGCAACATGCACACCGTTTGGGAAAAAAATAGAATATAACATAAAAATCCTTTCAATGAATTTCTATGCGTTGTCACGAATGTTACTTGCGACATCGTCAAGGACAAGGTAACCGATTGTATTATAATGTATTTCAGACGAAACACAGGTCAGACTATATTGTGATCAGTTTAAAGCATATGAACCTTTGTAGTATGATTCTCGACATTCCTGTCATATTTTACATCCAACTTGACACATTAAGATAAAGATACAATTAAAAAATAAAACTTTACCATAGGTATCATTAACGATACTTATAGAACAATATTTGTATGTTGATGAAGTGTCACTAACATCCAAGTTGTATCAATAACAAATAAGTAAACGACTATTACATAAATTTCCCTTCCCTGTCTTTCTTAATTTAGGTATAATGTTTTATAAAATGGTACACTTAAATGACAGGAGTACCCTAAAAGATAAATACGTCTAAATGGGCTTCATTTTATAGTGCAAATGTACAAATGCGGCGAGTTAAATATGGAATAAAATCTAATTCGTATGGGCGGACTTTTTGTTAGGTTTGTTCACGAAAACAAAATACGTCAGGACAAACCATTCAGGCACTGATAGTCCATGATAGATGAAACGGGTTCAAATTTTCGAACTCTACAACTGTTTGCATGCCCTTCTGCCGATTACATGAAATTCATGATGACCTAAAGCTATTTTTCACGATTACATGAAATTCATGATGACCTAAAGCTATTTTTCACGATTACATTAAATTCATGATGACCTAAAGCTATTTTTTACGATTACATGAAATTCATAATTACCTAAAGCTATTTTTTACGATTACATGAAATTCATGATGACCTAAAGCTATTTTTTACGATTACATGAAATTCATGATGACCTAAAGCTATTTTTTACGATTACATGAAATTCATGATGACCTAAAGCTATTTTTTACGATTACATGAAATTCATGATGACCTAAAGCTATTTTTTACGATTACATGAAATTCATGATGACCTAAAGCTATTTTTTACGATTACATGAAATTCATATTTACCTAAAGCTATTTTTTACGATTACATGAAATTCAGAATTACCTAAAGCTATTTTTCACGATTACATGAAATTCATGATGACCTAAAGCTATTTTTCACGATTACATGAAATTCATGATGACCTAAAGCTATTTTTCACGATTACATGAAATTCATGATGACCTAAAGCTATTTTTCACGATTACATGAAATTCATGATGACCTAAAGCTATTTTTCACGATTCTCTTACCGCTGTTTTGGATGAGATCAAGTTATTATAATTTGTTCCAGTTTCCCTATCGCATATTAGATATCTTACGGGAAAATTAAAAAAGCCTGGATTTATTGCGAATCGATCCAAACACAGATTGGGGAGGAGACTGGAAGGTCTTACTCAGGTAATACAGGACTTTAGTAAGATCACAACTTTACTATGGCTCGATTATGTACGATTTGGCACTCAAAATTTTACCTGCAGATGCTTGGTCTGATACACAGTCAGGGACTTAGAAGTTGTCTGGAGCATTTGGAATACCCTCTTCTGGACTGTATGCTGAGACAAATAATCCATTATTTTATGTCAGACGAACGAAACTGGCTTTTCAATGTACTACCAAACTATCCTATTAATTCACCTAAGCCCGAATATAAAGTCGTCTTTAGGCCCAAATACTAAACTATATTATATACTTCATAAATTGTTGCTTCCGTAGTTAAGTAAAATTATTCACCGCTTCCTTATATTGTAAGCACGTGCCTGCATTCGATGAACAACGGCTAAATAAAAATGGTGACAGAAACTTGTAACGCTGACTACGTCATAAATCTGATGGCCACCAGATGCCGACAGAGACTGTAACCCTTTCTACATGACACTAATACTGGAGAATTAGCTCTCATATAAATAAAACTATTTATCATAAAAAATTAAATAAAGAAAATCTGAATACATCCAAAGATTAAAATTGCAAGAAATAAAAAGAAAATAAATACGACATACAAATATTGAAAATGGACGGCTATTGATCGCTAGTTGTTACTGTTAGTGTGTGTGTGTGTGTGTGTGTGAGAGAGAGAGAGAGAGAGAGAGAGAGAGAGAGAGAGAGAGAGAGTGTGTGTCAAACTGACCTTTGATACAATGTTACAATTTATCAGTCAACTGCTTCCCTTTCACGTAAACTGTACACTTTTATCAACTCTGAATGGCATTGTTTTATCCTTCATTCGGAATTTAATGAAACACAAGCGACTCCAAAATGAATCTATCACCTTCTTTTTTGAGGTATTATCTAAGACCGATTGACCCTAAAACCCCGGCAATAATCCCGACGCACACTGCAATTTCAAATTTACCCACCAGCATGACAGCAGCATTGATACAATCCCGACGATAATGTAACATTAGACTGAATTTTATTTTTCTGGTTCATCTTTTCATAACGGTATCATAAATTTTCATTGATGTATTGCATCAATTTTCCTAATATTACTATTTCGTTGTGTTTCTTTGGCTACACGACATTCCATCCTCTTCAACAAACTTAGTTTCGTTCCGTGTTGAATGAGAATCAGCGCATGTACGCGCGCACCTCCAAATAGTAAAGTAGCGTGTATTGCTGCGCGGTATTCAGGTTTCAATTATTAATTGAACGACGTGTAAAATGTTCAAAAAAACTGTTGAAATATTTCCTTTTTGTTTCAATTGCGTTATTCATATAACATAACAGAATGATTAATATGCTTGTTTTTAAGTATATAATAAAAAGGTTATTAACTGAGTATTGAAAAATATTAGGCCCTCGTTCGTGTGGCGTAGATTGCCCTCTCAAGCTCGGGCATCTTACGTCACATGACCTCGGGTCCAATATTTTTAAATACTCAGTTAATAACCTTTTCATATATGGTCGGATTCCAAATTTCATTCCACATGTTAGCATACGAATTCATCCACATTCAGAATCTGCACAAATTGATCTTACTCTTATTCCAAAATTGCCACCTTGGTTTCTAAAGCTGCTCAAAATAATATCTGATCTTTGCCGTTACAAAACATTCTGTAGTACTCCTCTCATTTCTCTGTGTATATTCAATGCAAACAAAGCCCCCTGTCGTGGGCATACATCCTATATATATATATATATATATATATATATATATATATATATATATATATATATATATATATATATATATATATATATATATACGTCTGGAAAGATGGAGACAGGGTTGCAGCTGCTGTTTCAACACTCTACGGCACCATTTTGGGCCAGTTACCAGATAAAGCCTCCATTTTTACTGCAGAAGTTAGTCATACTCAAATTCCTGAACTAATGGAAACCTGCCAAAAACTGATTTCACCGTCTTTTAGCGTCATTTTCCACACGGGACAAAAAGTTTAAAACCTTACATTTGACAACCCGTTAAAAACTCAAATTGTTTTGCTCATAAAATCAGGGGAAAAAATTATTCTTACTGTTGGCTGCCTAGTCACATTGGTTTTAAGGGTAATGAAAGGGTAGACAAAGCAGCCTAGGCTGCCCTGGAGTCAGCTGTTTCCAAAAGGAAAAGTCCATATTGCGACTTAAAATATTATATAAATCGTCATGTTTTAGATACGTGGCAAAATATGTCGAATGAAAACTCTACAAACAAGCTTCAATACATCAAACATCACTGGAGGGTGGCATCCCTCATATACGACAAATTTCAGATATTAGGGCATATTATGTTGCCGCATATAGAACACACAAACCCGTATATACCTTCTGAGGGGTGAACCTCGCCCAAAGTACATACCCTGCCAGAGTCCACTGAACGTGGAACACATTCTTGTTGATTGTATATACTACCACCACGTAAGACAGAATCTTTTTTATGTGAACTTAATTAAGAAACGTTTTGAACACCTATAACGTTTATTTGGAAGGGTTGTCTTCCTAACTACTTTTGCTATTCTTAATTTAATTTTTTTTTTTAAATCTAACTTTTTATAGGCACTATATAGCAGGTACTGGGCTGACGTGCGTTGAACCCTACACATATATACCATGACAATACTTCAAATTATGTGCTTTATATGATACATTTTAAAGTTTATGCAGTTCCATATCAAGATCGCATAAAAACAGGAATCCGTATAGTGACTATTTTCATCACCTAAAGATAACTTTAAGTTCTTCACCACTGAATGCAATCCCATCCACCTTTGTGACTTGTTACTTTGGAAGTTTTTCTAGCACCTCAGTGTTGGCGATCTATCTTGGCTTACTCCTCGAAATCGTTCCTATAACTGTCTTTATTAGCGTTCAGGTTGCCGAATTTAACGGACATTTGAAAGGCTAGATATGTCTCTGATCGGTTGTATTCGCCGCGTATAAACAAAAATATACACGACAGAAGGTTTAGTAGTTAGCAAAATATCTCTCGAATGTTGGTGATGATTACATTGTTTGCAGTGTGATGTAATGATTCATTTTTGGACTATCGTCTATGTCAAGTATTTAGTTTCATTGAAAACATAGTTCAATTCATGTGTGGATTATGTGTCTTTTGCAACATTTGTGACTTTTGGAATTTTGAAAGTGAGTTGGCCTTCTCTTGTATGTGCATCCTTGTTTCAATTTACACGCTTTGAGAAGACCCCCAGGACTAACTAATGGTGTTAATTGAATTATACTTATTACATTTTTTGTTTCATAATTTCCCTGAGACTCTTTAGGATTACAATAAGCAGTGCTGAACCCTCCTAACTTGTCAGAATAAGTGTAACAAAATGAGCAATCCAGAGAAATTAGTTCAGTCTACCCTAAACACCAGATTTCAAAGTGCTAGATAGGAGAGTGGAGGTCAGCTGCAAGCTCTCAGTCTGGGGATTTTATCTGTGAAAATGAAGATGTGAGTTGTGTTGCCCTAATCCAGAGGGACCTTCATGAAATCAAAACTGGTATTAATTTGTAGTAACCAGAGAGGAATCAGGTGGCTTAGTATCTGCACTTGTATCCCAGCTGTTTGAGAAACTTAAAGTTGAACTGATGAAGGAAATGGACACACAAATTGAAACCAATACAAAAGAGTTGGAAGATAAAACTGAGCCAATGAATTTTGAAAGCGACATAATTAAGAGAAGAATTAGTAGACTCAAAGAAAGAAAGTGAAAATCTTAAAGAAGAACAACACAATACTCAAGACTGATCCAATCCATGAAGAACGCAAACCACAATGAACAATATTCTAGAAAAAATAATATCAAAATTTTGAACATGCTTGAATAAGAAAACGAATATGTCAGAACAAAGTTCGCAGAGATGGTGTAGAATGTTATAGGTCATGACGTAGATGAGAAGGGTGTTCTTGCGATACACTGTATTCCACGAAGACTGGTGCTCCCAAACCATATATATATTCTAACTTAACAAGTTACTTTCTTAGAAGGACAATGCAGGTAATTGGTAAGTTTTCGACGAATCTTTGAGCTACTGTTTGACATAAAATTATATAATTATGTTTGATTTTTGAAAAGATTGATCGTATAACTTTCATATTGGTTATGTACTTTTTCTGAATTTTGTATGGAATGGTACTAACACGCTAATAACATGCTAGATTCTTAGGCACACAGTTACTAATGTCACTTAGTATGAATATTTACATGACTTTTCTGTGTAATGTTTCATATGTCTATATGTACGTTTGTTAGAACATACAATTGTTTATCATCCCCATCTGTGTAAACAGATAATTATATGGGTGAATTCCTCAACTTTTTCCGTTTTCTTGAATGATGTTTGTACATTAAAAGACTTAGGCTAAAGTAGATAGAAATATAAAATCCTCAACAGTGTATACAGATGGATTGATACACAAGACAGAGGTTTGTTTATTTTTATTTCTCCTGTTGCATTATATAATGCCATACTCTCTGACTTCAGAGAACAAAATTTGAATGCTGATGTATTTTTTTTTTTAAATGATTCTTTAAACTTCAGTCGCCAAATAAATTTTTAAAGTTACGAAAAACTGATTAGATCATAGGTTTATTTCCTAAATAAATGTATTTGGTTTAGTTTTACTACCCTACACACATATATAGAAGGAAACAATATAGAGAGAACTCGTATGTAATGGCTTGAAATCTTTTGGTGAAGCAAGAAAATGGATGAACCAAAAGTGTTCTTTTTTTATAGCCATACTGTACGCATATTAAAATATAATAACTATACCAACACTCCAGTGTAAAACAGACTCTATACTGGGCACCATTATATATGTACCCTGTGGTGCATGACATTGAACTACATTTTTCGAGGGTTTTTTAAGCATTTCGTGTTTGTGTGAGAGGGAGTGTATCTCAAGGTGTATGTGAGTGTTTTTCGTGCTACCAGTTGTGTAATGCATAGTTATATAAGCTCTGTGAAAGTTTTAGTAAAAATAGAATTTAACAATGGATACTCAGATTAAAATTTTGTCAATGCATGTTAGGTGTCAACACAGTTCCAATCTAAAAAAAGAGATATTTTCGCTGGGTCAAACAGAAGAATGCATCCATTATAAGTTTACAGGAAACACATATTACAGTTGAGATTGAAAAGTATTGGGAGGCTGAATTGGATTACAAGTGTATTTTTAGCCATAAATCAGGCAATAGTGCTGGTGTTGCTATCCAGTTTAGAAATAATTTCTTATTAACAGAAACAGATGTGGTTGCCATGACAGATACTTTCTCTTAGATTTATCAGTTAATGGACGCTAGTGATTGTATATGGTCATAAAGATGATAATGCTGACTTTTTTTTAAAAATTTGAAATAGATTATTATAAATTTTGACAATTCCTCTGTTAAAATTTGTAGTGTGACCGGCATGTTGTCCAAGACATGGAGTTTCACTCTTATAATATTTTGCACGATAAACACTCCATGTCCCGAACAGCAGTCCAGGACATCAAGAATCGACTTGATTTACTAGGTCCATGTAGAACAGTTAATCCAGACAGTAGATTATTTTACTTAGCGACAGGTAAACCGTGTAAAACAGCAGATTGAACAATTTTTTATCTCTAAGAATATGTTTTCAAATTGTATAGACTCATCTATTATTCCTCACAATAAAACAGATAATTCAGCAATAACACTAAAATTGTCTATATCTGCATTTCCTGGAGGTACTGGATACGGGAAATTCAATTCCAAGCTATTAAAGCAAAGTGAATGTATTGATTTGGTAAAGAATGTATAGCCAACACAGTAGAAGAATACAATCGTGAAGGTGATAAGAAAAACCCACTTCAGGTGAAACTAACTTGTAATGATCACTTATTTTTTGAACTTCTTACAATTAATTATTAGATAAGAAGCAGTTAGGTATTTACAAGCTAGGACAAGACAGGAAAAACAAAATTTCAGGAAAAGTGAAGCTGAAATACATAATTTATATACATTAGTGAATCAATATAATGACTCCATTATTATGGAAGAACTGAACAGACAACAAGCAGATTTAGAAGAAATGAGGAAAAAAAGAGGTGGAATGTGTAAAGTTATGAACCAAAGCAAGGTGGTACGAGTTTAGTGAAAACCATTCAAAATATTTCCTTATCTTGACACGAGAAATTACATAAACAAAACAATAAAAGAATTAATTACGGAAGACGGAATACGTGTAATAGGTCTAAAAGATATACTAAATAAATAGAAAGATTTTTCCGAAAAATTATACCAAACAAAAACAAAAATAATTTGCAAACTCATAACTAATTTCTTACCAATGAAAACCAAAAAAGAAAATATTCTTTCAGATCTGGAAAGAAACTCGTCTGAGGATAAGTTAGTGTTGAGAAAAGCAGTTAAACCCAAAAAAATATGAAAATTGAAACTAGTCCCGGTTCCGATGGATTTACCGTTGAATTTTACAAATTCTTTTGGAGAAATGTAGGGAATTTATATTTAGGTCTTTAATGCTGGATACAATATGAATCATTACTTGCATTCTAAAAAAAGGTAAAGACATTAAATGTATTTTTTTTTAAAATTGGAGCCAATCTCACTGCTTAATGTAGATTACAAGATTGCTGCTGCGTTTATTGCTAGGGTCAGGAAAGTCCTCCCTTTAATCATTAGCGACAGTCAAAAGTATTGTATGAAATGGAGATTTATTGGTGAAAATACAATCATTTGTTATGACCTGATGCACTATCTTGAGTAAAAATATAAATCTGGTCTTCTCCTATTGATAGACTTAAAAGAGATTTCGACTGTTGAATGGGACTTTTTGGAATGCTCTGAAATCTTTTAACTTTGGAAATTGAGTTGTCATTGGTCAGAGTATATTGCAATAAATCAAAATGTTGTGCCATTAATAATGGGTATGTATCACCATTTTTTAATTTAGATAGAGGTTGTTGCCAGGAAGACCCTTTTGGACCCTATTTATTTATAGTATGAATTGAACTTCTTGCACTAGTACTAAAAAACACAACACAAGTATTGCAGGCATTTTCTATAACGAAAAGGAGTTCAAATTAGGGCAGTACGCTGATGATGCTTTTCTGATATAAGTACCAGGTCTGTACTGTAATTGTTTTAAATCAAAATCTATTTGGAAAGTAATTTTTTTTAAAAAATGCTAATGAAAAGTTTGTATTAATTTAATCAAAAGGCGTCAGATAGCAGAAGAGTTAATGACAACACTAATATAATAGCATCATTGTTTCCAAACACTTACCACTTTTCTTGCAAGATATTTTTGTCTCCAAGCAAGTACTACCAATTCGGATGGAGCCTAACAGATGCTGCCTTCGTCAAACGTACAATTTACAACTCCAAGCGACTCACATCTTGTACTTGTTGAGTGTAGCGCGTTTGAAAGAGATTATCATGCCCAAGACGTATGACACCAAGGAATACGTACGTACGTAAAAACTCACTGAAGAGTCTGTACGTATTCTGGTTATTAATGCTTAAATACTATATGAGTTAATAAAGTAGAAGTTCCAAAGGTAAAGTTTAACTCACACCTCACCTGTGAATACTGCAGCCCAAGTCAACCCACGCAAACGAGCTCTAAGACAAAGTGCATAAGTCTGCTAGATGCATAAAGAGACCGCACGTTTTACAGGGTATAATGTTTATTGTATTGGCTAGTGTCTTTGATGGATGACCATGTAATGAAGGGAACGTTTTCAAAGATGTCGATACGAATGATATCACAAATAGAGGAGAATTTGAGAAGGGCGTGCTGTTATTTGTAAAAATGCGCGTTGATCTTGTTAATCAGAACTAAATAAGGAAATTTTCTTTGCAATCTCTATTTACTTTCTAACAATTTAATATCATAATGTGAGCTGAGAAAGAGACTTATATGGCGTTTCATTTCTGTTTTTCCTTATTACAGTCTAATATTATCTTCCGAGGAAACTAGTTTTGAATAAAACTTATGCGTCCCTTTATTTTCATTTCAAGAAAGAAACATTAATCTACAAAATAAGAGAAATTAAATGGAAGTTTCAAAATAGTTTGCCCTTAAAGACGAATGAATACTGTTATGACCTTTTTTGCTCTACGGTGGTCATTTGCTATTAAGAACACCGCTTTTGCAACTTTTAGGTATATGCGCAAATCCACTTTAGCATGCAAAAACAAATAGAAAGTAAAGCAATATATTCAACTGACATCCGATAATGATTTTCTCGTCCTAATGAACCATTTGAATGGGCCAACAAAAAAAAAAACTGTTAAATCCAGGGTCTTCAGTATTTTGCACAAATAAGCATTTACTTGTTGTAATGGTTAAGGAACCAACTGTTTATCTTTTGTAATAGTTAAAATGGTCATTAGGTTTACAACATTCCTTTATGATAAAACGGTTTTTGGTCCAAATGGGACAAGAATATTATGAAGGAATAAATACTGCTCTTCATCACGGGGATAAACTAAGCCTTATTAGAGTATGCACCTACATTTTCAGGTACGGCCAGAAAGAAATCGACAATGTGTGGATTGTCTTCACCAAGATATATCCAATATATTTTGTTGATGTACCAAATATCAAGATATGGTGCCCGATCTTCTTGTACGATGATTAAAGTTTCTATTTCCTCTGCAGGAAGATCGACTAGACCTCCCTGTCCGGTGTTAAAGTGAAACGCTCAGGGCAGCCAACAATATTTCCTCCATGCAATTGGAGCGCTCCATCATCACGGCCTCGCTGAATGTTCAGCGAAATCAAATTGAAACGTTTGCCATTCTGGTCAAGGAACGAGTTATCTCTTACACTGATCACAATCAAGCCATCAGTTTTGCCGAAAGGATGAAGGGCCAACCCTTAACCAACGTAAGAACAACCTGAGCCTGGTCTCAGAATATCATAGCTAGACGAATCAATGTCATTTTGTTTCTAACAGGCATGCCGGTGTTCTTGATGAATAATACTGTATCTTTCAGAAGAGTATGACTGACTATGAAAGGCGCAACTCCAAATATATTCGTGATTGTTGCATCTGTGTTCGTTTTGGTGTTTGGTGTTTTACGGCGCAGTAAAACAAGCGGGTTAGTTAGTGCTCAGTCAGTTGGAGTAACGTGTCTTGCCCAAGGCCTCACCACAGTATCCTACCTGGTCTGATCCGATGCTAGGATTCCAGCACGCACCCTTTTGGTCGCAAGTCTGGCACGCTAACCCTTGGCTACCGTAGTTCCTGTCTCCCTAAATCGCCCTTACGACATGCAGGAGAGTGCATTGTACCAAAAGGACATCCCTGAGCCCGCAGGGAGTGTCATAGAGGGTGTTATGGTCCCCTGGTTTAGCATGGAAGCCAGTGTTTGTAGGTGATGTCTTGGATCTATCAATTATAATTAGTATAGTTTTGTGATATATGTCCTCATCACACCGTTTGAGGTTTAGCTTTCTCAGAATTGTGGCGACCCGATTGTGCTCGCTGAGGAACAGAACTTGTAGAGCAGCCAGACCTTCCATGACTGGTATTCTAAAATCACCTGGCGATGACAAAAGAAAAGTTATGTAACCGTAATCAAAAGGACAAAATGTGATCCCCAAAAGGACAAAATGTGATCCCCCTGAAAGATTCCCTTTGAAAACTCAATGGACTATTAACTGAACTCACGTTTGGAATTAAATTTATGTTTTTATAGCGACAAAGGTCAAATCATATAAGATCAGTTATAGAAAAGTAAATTGTATTAAATAACAGTTCAACGGAAAATATGCATCCGGTTTTAATTCAGATATTTATAGAGGTCCTTAATAGACACTGAAATATTCTGGCTGCTGGTAGGTACATAATTGAAAATGATCTAACCAACGGAAAAGTTTTAAAAAATTGGAACATCAACAAAATTCTTGTGTGTCAATTTTAGATGACGCTGAACATTTTGAAACGTGCGTTAGTAAATTAAGACAAATGCAGAGATTATTTCTACATACGTAGAAGTTGCAGAAGTTACATTATATAACACTTTGTCTACTTTGCTAGTTGGTAAATTGTAGAAATGACAAAGTTAATATTCCTCTGATCCACCAGCTATTTTGTACAGTGCCCCCCCCCCCCCCCTCAAGGATCCACCGATGTATAAAAAATTCATTAAGTAAGACAATTGTGCAAATTAAGCACACAGAGTAAGTGCAAATGCTAATATATACACACTAATCCCGTATATCTGTGTATTTGCGAGCAGATATCTCTGCCGGTTTTGCCTGAATTGTGGTACATATTTTTTGTGTTATTTATTTTTGCTGATTCAGGTATGGGGTGATTGTTATTTTAGGCGTTTTCTTTCATGCGTAGCTTTTGCTATTTATGCAGCTTAGTGTTCTCATTGACATGCTTGCAATACACTGTCAAAACTTTTTTTTACGGGGGGGGGGGGTAAACTTACATGCTCAGAAATTGCATCGCAATTTTGTACGGTGAATACGAATAAACTTGAAACTTTACTTGGTATTTACACAAGTCACTATCATAAATCTCTTTCTCTTTCTCTCTCTCTCTCTCTCTCTCTCTCTCTCTCTCTCTCACACAGAAAATCTTTTTTGACGAAGACATTAAATAAAGGCGTGGTAAAATTTATTTTCGTTACTGAAAAGAAAAATAGATAGTAAAATAAATAATACGTCGACCCCAAGAAGCTATGCGAGCCAGAAATTGATGGGTTTATAAATAAGGTTTCACTAAGGACCTGAAAAGCACATAATTTGGAGCCAATATGTCTTTCGTATTTTGTGGGACTAAATTAAAAGGTTAAATTTCGTACCCTATAAAGGACAGTTAAACGAATCTTACAATGTTGATGTTAATAGAACTTCTGTCCTTGAAACTTCACAGTCTTCTGATTCTATTATCACTAAGCTATAGCCTAAAGGACTGTTGATTGCAAGGAAAGACAGTCAAGAAAACTACACAAGAAGCAATTTTCTGTCTATCCTTTTAACAATTAGATGTAATTAAATTTACGTACATTATGAATACAGAAGAATGAATAGAAGACGAAGAAGAAAGCAAAGAAGAAAATGATATTGATAGTTATGATGATGAAAGAGAAAAAGGAATATCATCCTCCTATGGTCCAGGTTTGATGTTAATTGTTGTAAGCCCCTGTTCAAATTTGGACAATATTTCCTTTGCAAAATAACCTATTGGTATATTTCTGCAGCCTTCTCATGTTACTAAACATGTCAAGCTAAGATGTTCAACCCTTTACTGAAATTAAAATCATGGCATGACTGCACCCAGAGTTATTATTCAAGTCTTAAGTGTCGTCTGCTCTTTTAGAGCTCAAAGCATATTAGAGAGAAGTCTGAATTTTAAACTTGACAATGAAGTCACAATTTTAGCAACCATATGAGCTGTGCGATTAGCCTGATAATCAGGCATTTACATTAGTCATATGCAAAAGAGTGCCATGAATAAGTAAGTTCATAATGAACTAGACTTGTGTATACAAAACACTACAGACCAAAAAGTTCACAGTAGTTACAAATTAAAGAAACAGTTTAAAAATTGCTATAAAGCCATGAAGAAACTGTAATGAGATCATTTATGTATGCAAACAAATACGCAGACCATAAATTTCATGTCTCCCTCAAGTTGTTTTGTAAGTGCACAAAACTTGAAAAATGTGTGAAACATTCCAACATTGCTGTAATGGCCTTAACATCTCATTAGGGCAATTCATCCGTATAAAAATATGTCTACCGAATTTTATTTGTCAACCCCTAGTGTTTCCTTAATCGAGCTAAATAATTTATTGTCAAAATGTCCACAAATGTGTTTTTTTAAAATGAAAAATTGCTGTAATGGCCCAAAAATCAAATTATGTCATCTACATAAAGATGCAAACATGCCCGCACAATTTAATTTGCCTATGTTGATCAGTTTTTTCGCCATATTGCTAGAAACTTCTCGGAAGGGACGGAGATGACCAAATCAAGATGGTCCCTCTGCAAACAGTGAGGGCATAAAAAACTAAAGTCAGAAATTAACCGGTCGGTGTTAGCTGGAATTGCGTTTGAGATTATGTGACGTCAACCGTACTCAAACATCAGAATTGCAGATTCTGCTTGTTTTTTTTTTTTTGTTTTTTTTTTTTTTGGTAGAAACTTTTTTCGTAAGTAATTGATAAATAATGTATGTGTCTAGTAATTGATCAACTGTGTGCCCCTGGAAAAGGTTTGAACACGGTCAGCGGTGTATCATTCGTGTAGTAGATTTTTTTTTAAACAAAAAGAGGGAGGGGACATCGTAATGAGGTGGACTGTACTACCAGGTTAATTTGTCTTCTAAAGTCAGAAGGCGTAGCCAACCGACGTACGAACATCTGTCAATTTCTTAATAGCATACACCTCCTGGAACGCCTGTTGGGATGTGGATCCTTCGTCACGAAGAAAGATACGAATTGCAAACAAGCTAAATTGATCAAGATAAAACGTACCTCTGACTAAGCAACAAGTTAAATTTATCAAGATAAATCGTACCTCTAACTAAACAGTTCCTGTCAAATGTCACAGCACATGATATTTCGCTCTTATCACCAAATTTGTTTTTTTAAAAATACTTAAAAGGATTTTTAAAAATTTTCCTGTATTTTTTCAGACATCAAGGCGCAAATTTATGGCAAACAGATTCTTTGATGATTTTGCAGGTTGAACAACTTTGAATATTTATAGTTTTAGCAGTGACTTTTGCCTTTATGTCAAAAGAAATGCACACCAAGTAATATACAATATATTATCCTGATCTCTAATAGATGAAAAAGCACTATTGTCGCAGAAATATTTATTTTAAAAAAAATACACAAAGAAAAAGCGTATTATAACAGAATGATTCCTTAAAGTGCATATTTTCCCGCGAATGACGGATGTTTCTTTCGCGCGGTTTTGTGGTGTAATTATTTATCCGTTTATGTCTTTTGACGTATGTATATATGTATGTCTGCATGCATGCATGTATGTTGAACCACAATAATGCACCGCTGATCTCAAGGTGCATTTAAATATGTCAAATAATCCAAGACTCTTACATCATGTTTGATGAGGATTGAAAATACATTTACTTTAGATGATATTTCGTCATGTGACTATTATCACGGTTCAACATCGTGTCAAATTACAACATAGACGGAATAATTAACAGTGTTCTCAACAGTTTGGATAATAATATGAAACCAACCATTGTAAGACAGCTGCTACATCTCTTTAAAATTTCACAAATCCAAGCGTTTTCTCTTTCCGATGAAAATATAGCGATCCTGTTCACTGAAAATGATCACAAGAAGACATATCCGCGGAAAATTAAATATGTGTATTTGGCTTTAAATGTACTTGAGACCTCTGATCCTGAATTTTGTGCCATAAATTCCATGTATTTTTCTAGGCGATACTGTTTATTTCACTAAGGACAAACAGTTTAGAACCTTCTGATGTAATATTAGCCTTAAATATCACAATATTTTTAGCTTTTGCTGTTGTAAGTTCATTATATCAATTCACAATGTTTATATTTTTTGTTTTGTTTTGTCAGGTTAATTTTACCTAAAAGGGTGAGCAGATTTATGGTTCAGCTTGCAAATTGTGCAAATCGTGTGACAGTAACACACTGATGGCGAAGCGTTCAGGGCACGCTTTCTTTCGACACCCGTAGGGTTAACAATAAACGTGTTTGTTTTGTTACGACTAGGGGTAATGTAAGCATCACAATTTCTTATTCCAGATGTGATCATATTCAGTAAACGTTGGAATGAACTTGGGGAACCCTTCATCCCAAATGGCATGACTTTGTATTGGTAAAGTCTTCTTCTTTTGCTCTCTCCGTAAGTGGAATTTGATAAAATCCCTTCAATAGGTCAAATTTTGTGACGTATTTGGCATTTTCAATCCTGTCAAGACAGCCATCAATTCTAGGAATTGGAAATGAATCTGTCTTGGTGACGCTATTTACTTTTCGATAATCAGTACACATACGGAAAGTTTTATCTGGTTTCGGCACTAAAATACATGGTGAACTCCAGTCACTTTTACTTCGTTCAATAAAGTCATTTTCCAGTAAATACTGAATTTCTTTCTTCAGATAGTCTTGTTTGAGAGGATTCATCATATAAGGGTGTTGCTTTATAGGTGTGGAGTTTATTATTTCGACATCATGGAAAATTTTGTTGGTTCGTGTGGGAATGTCTGGAAATAAATGTTCATTTTCTTATATCAACTGCTTCAGTTCGTTAATCTCAGGCGACAGTATATGCGAAAGCTTCTGGTCCAGATCGTCCAGAATTTCCGAATTGCGAAGAGTAGTGACTTCGAAATCATCATTATCCGATTTCTCATCTTCATTCAAATGTTGAATGTGTGGGACAGGTACTACTAAAGTAATTGGATAATTTATATGGCTATCTCTGTCTACATATTGTTTTAACATATTAATATGGCAAAGTTGTTTCTGCTTCCTCCTCCCAGGAGTATTAATAATGTAATTTAAATCACTCACTTTCTTGTGAATGGTGTAGGGGCCAAATTACTTAGCCTGAAGAGGATTTTGGGGTATGGGTTGCAGAGCCAAAACTCTATCACCTGGCTGAAAACTCCTATCTTTCGCTTGTTTGTTATACCTCAATTTCATTTTCGACTGGACAGGTTTAGATTAGTTCTTGCCATCTCGCAAGCCTTTGCCAATCTATTTTTAAATTTAGAAAAATAGAAACATAGTCCAGAAGATTTAATTCTGACTCTTCAGTAGAAAGAAGTCTTTCTTTTAATAATTTCAATGGACCCCGGACAGTGTCCGAACACAAGTTCAAAAGGACTAAATCCTATAGACTCTTGCACTGACTCTCGTGCAGCAAACAACAACAATTGCACACCTTCATCCCAATCTTTCTCTGTCTCATAACAATATGATTTAATCATACTTTTTAAAGTCTGATGGAACCTTTCCAAAGCACATTGACTCTGAGGGTGGTAGGCACTGGATCTAAACTGTTGGATACCCAATTCATGCAAGATCTGCTGGAATACACCAGACATGAAATTAAATATCTGGTCAGATTGTACAGACTTAGGGAGACCAAATAGTGTGAAAAACTTGACCAAAGCTTTCACTGAGGTCTTAGCTTGGACATTCCGTAAAGGAATAGCTTCTGGAAATCATTTGGACGCACACATTATCGTCAACAAGTATTGGTTGCCTAACTTGGTCTTAGGTAAAGGGCCGACACAATCTAGTTTCAGTCATAGCCCTCAGAAACAAACAGGAGATATATAGATCCTCCTGTTGTAAGACAACTAGTGATTGTATTTTATCACCCTGATTATTTTTATGAGATTGTGTAGCTGAAAGAGTATCACTGTGATCAATACTTGATTGATCCAAACTAGGAGCAAAAAGTGACCTCATTAAAAGCCGGACCCAAAAAGGTGTCCGCTAAAGGAAATACATCCTGTTCAACAACATCATTCTCAAGCTCACGCTTTGCCACAGCTCTAGTAACTGCACAAGAGGGATATAAACCAGGGATTTCTACTTCAATAGGATCAACTCGTTGGTCCGTGCTAGGTTTGTCAGTTACAAGTTGATTATCCACGACCTTATCTCCCGCTAGGTCATTACCTAGTAATAAATGAATGCCCTTTACAGGCAAAGAAGCCATAGCTCCTATGGTCACATGTCCCGAAACAAAGTCTGATGACAAATTAACACAATGAAGATGGACATTTACATGTCCACATTCTACCCCCTGTATTAGAACACTGTCACTAGTAGAAGTCTTCTCAGAAAACGGCAAAGTACTATCTAACAATAAACTCTGAGAAGCTCCTGTGTCTCTTAATACCTTAATAGGAGTAGTCTTATTCAAGTCACCAACAAGTGACACAAAACCCTTCGACATGAATGGTTCGTATTTCTTCATTACAAAATCAGACTGAGGTATGCAAGCCTCTAAACAAGTATCTTCCTTGATACGTGACCCTGACCTAGACTTCTTATAAACAATAGCATTTGGAACTGCTATGTTATAATTCTGTTGCTTAGTTTTCAACGACAAGCAATCAGAAATAACGTGTCCTTTTCTCTTACAAAAGGAACACGTGGGAATAGATAAGGTTTTCTGATACTCCTTATCAGAAATTGGATTCCTCACAGTTATACCAGCCTGAGGTCTGTAATTACTCAAACGAGTCTGAAATGGTTTCTTAACATAAGCTTGTTGAGAGGAAGATTTATTTACAAATGGAACCGTGTGAATCAGAGAGTATTTATCAGCTGTACTAGCTGCTTTATCTAAGGTTTCAACTCCTTTCTCATCAAGGTATATTCTAATGCCACAACTGACACAATTCTTGAACTCTTCAATCAATACCAGTTGCTTAAGATTATCATAATCCTTATCAACCTTCTTGGACGTACACCATCTCGTAAACAATCGCTCGTTCTCTCATGCAAATTCTATATGAGTCTGTGTAGTTTCCTTTTTACATTTCTAAAGTTTTGAAGATAAGTTTCAGGTACCATCTCATAAACCCTCAGGACATTTTCTTTGACCACTTCATAATCAGTAGATTGTTCAGATGAAAGTGCAGTAGAAACATCACTAGCTTTGCCAGTAAACACACTCTGCAATAATGAGGTGCACTTCTCTTTCGGACATTCCAAATTCTCAGCAATTTTCTCAAAACTGAGAAAATATTTGTCTACCTTCTTTTCTCTAAAAGGGGGGACCTGTCTGAGATGTTTGGCTATATCAAAGTACGAACCCGTATTGTCATGAGAGTGCCCTTTACTGGTCAATTCTAATTCCCTTAATCTAAGCTCCCGTTCCTTATCTCTCTCCTGAAATTCCCTAACGTTTTCCCTTTCCTGCAGTTCTCTTTCCTCCCTATGTATTGCCCTTACTTTATCCCTCTCTTGTATTTCCCCCTCTCTTAATTTATCCTCCATTCTTTCTTGTCTTTCCCTTTCTTTATCAACCCTTCTTTCTTGCATCTGCATTTGTTCCGATTGCAGTTTAAGCTTTTCTAACTCTATGTCCTTAGCTATCTGTAATTTCTTTCCTAAACTAGACGGAGATTTCTTCTTTACACTTGAAACCCCCTCTTCAAAAACACCTGTTTGTACCAAATAGTGTATCAAGATACTCCTAATATCTTGTTTCAACATGGAAACTTTTACTTCAGTCAGACTATAATGTTTAGCAATTTGAAGTAATTCGTCCTTCTTTAAGAAATTTCTCCTGGGAATGATCAGCTATGAAACTCTCTACTTTGGATGTCATGATGAAAGCCTGTTCGTTTCTCTTTATTTCTTGATCGGAAAATCAAAAAGACCACTAAAATTTCAAACAAAATTCAAACCCCAAAAAATAAACAATTTTCCGAAGTATCAAAATCTCTGAAATATTAAAACCTCGAAAATATTTAATTAAATTTAAATCCCGAAATATTCAAAATTTGGATCCCGAAATTATTCAAATTTCTAATCCCAAGACGAGCTCCCTAATTTCTTCTGTAACGACTTGGGGTAATGTAACAAAATAAAAGACTCAAACAAGCTTTCAAGATTTAAAATACAAATATTTAATTTCCTAAATGATTAAAATATTTCAACAAACAATCAAAGTGGAAGAATTAAAAAGAACTTATAGTATAGAATATCCTTAAAAGTCCTAAATTGTTCTAAAGTTCACTGATCCGGAAGTTAATCCAAATATTCCGAATGAAGTAGGTTCCGAATGAAACCTTCAATGTACTGATGTACTAACAAGAATCAGTTATATCCAAGTGTTATTAATTCCAAATAGTCCTTGTGAATATGGAATATCACACAAGTTCTAGAAATGTTTCTGATAATTCCACGGAGCTGTATAATTCTTCAAGTTTAAGTAGCAGTACTGAATCAAGAATGTACTGTATAATAATAATAATATCACTGAAGCAGAATATCCACACACAAATTTCGTTTATGACCTCTCAGACTGACGAACTATGCTAGAATGCCAAACACAGCAATACATCTTATTATATTGCTTCTGACTGCGCAGAACAGAATAAGGAAAACCAAAATTTAAACTGTATTGCGACTTAAAAACAATTTAATCCTTCTAGAAAAAAAATCTTCTCCGAACCAATCAGAAACTAGGTTATGCGTGACACCGCTAAAGTACCTGTGCACTGACGTTATTACAAATCAACAAAGTATTGAATTCATTTGAACATAGAATCCAGGTCAAAAGTTCCCACGCTCTAAGTCATGTGATATGATTCATGTTTAACCTACAATATTTCCCATGACCAATGTACTGAGTCGCATTGAAATACCGTATATGCACTTTATGCAAGACGACAGCTGTTAGACTATTATGCAGAGATCATAAAACTATACCGTTATTTAAAAACGAAATGATACATAATTCCGTAACAGTTTACATTTATCGTGTGGATATTGTAATCGTAAACGCAGTATACATATCAGCCAGCGTAGTCTGTCGCATACATGCAATGCGTAAATTGTTGCTTATTTTCAAGGCATGGCGATAAAAAAAAACTTTAGTTGTACCTTTGATATGGAACCTGGTGATTAATTCAACTCGCAGTATATAAAACATAGCATTAAACACTAAATCTACCAACCCAATAGAAATTACAAATTATCAGCAACGTTCTTCATGGTGGCGCTCTTTTCTGCATTTTCTATGGGTTTTCGATATATAAGTCAAACATGACATAAGTTTAAATTTTAATGAGCCAACACGAATAAATGGACATAATTTATAAAAGTGGAAGAAACGATGCCGGGAGCATTTCTTTCTAAGTCATAACCCTGACAAAGTGACGAAAAACTAAATATTTATGAAAATGTGTGAATGTGATTTATTTTGTCGTGGATCTGCAAGTTTCTTGGATGTATAAGGTGATGTAATGAACATAAATACAACTGGTGACTAAACAAATAGAAACAAAACTGTATTGGTTAATTTGATTAAAGTCTAAAATGCGTATTATGAATTAAGATAGTGTCTATAAATGAGTTATAATTTGCATTTATTTGTACACGTTTCTGTCAATCTTCAGTGATAGATTAATGGTGTTATCATTCATCATTACTAGAAGCTTAGTGTATTACTCTTGCTAAAATATATGATGGCAACTGTGTTTAAAAAATGTGTTGCATTTTCAGAATCGTTTTGCAAGAACAATTTGTATTACTTGAGAGATTAACTCGATAAAGCTCATAGTCTAAAGAAATATATTGATACTTTAGTTTTGTCAGGGAAGATTTGTTTTCTATCCACACCCTAATATATGAAGCACGATTAGTCTCAGGTTTTATTCGATAATTGAAATAATCTAACGTAGTAGTGTCTCTAGTATGAACACGGGCAGTTTTCCAAAGTAATATTTTACTTTGAAAGAATGCAAGCTGAAAAGAATCAATCTTGTTGCTATCTCATTGACATCGTCGTGATTACTAAAGTGTAGTTAATATTTTCACCAGCGATTGTGGTAATAGTTCCTGTAAACGATCAGCGACCAAATAATTCTTTAATTTTGTATAATAGACAGAGTTGTCGGACCTTCAATTCAGATTCCAAACCATACCATCCAGTCTCAAAATATAAATTCCCTCTAAGCACATCTACCGACAATCCAGTTACTATTTTTTTTTTTTTTTTTTTGGGGGGGGGGGGCCTCAAGTTGTACTTTCTCAAGTTTTTCAGAATCATAAAGATTGTCTTTAACTTAGCATCCATATTTCAAAGTAGAAGGAGATTCTACTTAAATTTAAGTTCGCAATGATATGTTTAATGTGTCATAAACATTTCCAATTGTTTGTAAGCTGATTTAATCAGATTAATTATATTCAGTCCACTTATTTTTGGATATAAAATAACACCTAAGACGGCCAAGATAATCGGCACAATTTATGCCTAAAGTAGAGTTGTGGTAGTCTATCAATTTGTGTCCGAGAAAAGAGCATACGGATTAAATGTTACAAGACATTTGCAGTGACCGATGGTGAGGAAAAAATAAATCAAGGTTACAAGTCATTTGCAGGAAACTATGGTGAAGACAACATAAATCAGGGTTACCAAGGTTCTCAATATCGTCAATAGAATCACTAATATAGCCAAGTAAAGTTTCATCCTCAATAGAATCACTAGTACAGCCAAGTGGTGTATTATCGTTAACAGAATCACTAATATACCCAAGTAAAGTATCATCCTCAATGGAATCACTAATATAGCCAAGTGAAGTATCATCGTCAATAGAATCACTAATACAGCCAAGTGAAGTATCATCGTCAATCAAATCACAAATTATCATTGTTAATAGAATCACTAATATAACCAAGTGAAGTACCATCGTCAATCAAATCACAAATGATCATCGTCAATAGAATCACTAATATACCCAAGTAAAGTATTAGCGTCAATCAAAATCACTAATTATCATCGTTAATAGAATCATTAATATAGCCAAGTGGAGTATCATCCTCAACAGAATCACTAATATAGCCAAGTAAAGTATCATCGTCAATAGAATCACTAACATAGCCAAGTGAAGTATCATCGTCAATAGAATCACTAACATAGCCAAGTGAAGTATCATCGTCAGTAGAGTCACTAACATAGCCAAGTGAAGTGTCGTCAATAGAATCACTAACATAGCCAAGTGAAGTATCATCGTCAATAGAATCACTAACATAGCCAAGTGAAGTATCATCGTCAATAGAATCACTAACATAGCCAAGTGAAGTATCATCGTCAATAGAATCACTAATATACCCAAGTAAAGTATTAGCGTCAATCAAAATCACTAATTATCATCGTTAATAGAATCATTAATATAGCCAAGTGGAGTATCATCCTAAACAGAATCACTAATATAGCCAAGTAAAGTATCATCGTCAATAGAATTACTCATATAGCCAAGTGAAGTATCATCGTCAATAGAATCACTAACATAGCCAAGTGAAGTGTCGTCAATAGAATCACTAACATAGCCAAGTGAAGTATCATCGTCAATAGAATCACTAATATACCCAAGTAAAGTATTAGCGTCAATCAAAATCACTAATTATCATCGTTAATAGAATCATTAATATAGCCAAGTGGAGTATCATCCTCAACAGAATCACTAATATAGCCAAGTAAAGTATCATCGTCAATAGAGTCACTAATATAGCCAAGTGAAGTGTCATCGTAAATAGAATCACTAACATAGCCAAGTGAAGTGTCATCGTCAATAGAATCACTAACATAGCCAAGTGAAGTGTCATCGTCAATAGAATCACTAATATAGCCAAATAAAGTATCATCGTCAACAGAATCACTAATATTGCCAAAAAAAGTATCATCAGTACATAAACGACTTAAGCGATTTAGAGCATCAACAATATCATTATTATAAATAAGAAAAAGTAGCGTACCTAGCACAGTCCCCTGGGGAACACTGGAAGAAACTACGTTATAATCAGAAAAAGTATCATATTATTTCTTTCAATGAATCTGGCGCACAAAACGCGCACCTGGTAAACAGTTTTTAGTGTTGTTTAGAGTTATCCAGGCTAAGAAAATCCTGCAATGTCTAGTATTCAAACTTTATTTAAGTTAAAGTAACAGATTGTAGGGGCCTTAAGCCTGAGCTTGAGCTTGATATGGGACCCGTTATATTTGCTCCAATTGTCCTTAATCAAAACAGTTCATAAAAGACGACACGTGTCTGAAACATTCTCTCTGAAGAATGAGTTTTTAAGATAAAAAACAGGTAATCGTTAAGTAGAAAATAGTCTAAATATTTAAGACTTGCCATTCAAAATGGCGATATCCATTAGATTATAATACAACGTCTGTCCCAACTGCATGACCTACAGGCTGATGTCTCACTTCGGCAGAAGGCAGCATGGGTCCTGTTTTGTGAACAAGGTTACTAACATCATGCAGTTTGGGCAGGAATTCGCCAGACACGCCCACCTGTCTTGGTATAGTTAAATCTGAAATTAAAAGAAAAAGAAATTGAACCAGACAGTCATATTTCCAACCTCACTCTAAGTGTAAATTCCGTTCATAATTGTTGGGATTTAGGTAATTGTACTAATAAAGTAATGAGTCATTGACGTTAAATTGACGTCGTAAATAATATGACGTCGGATGTGGTTGACCCTGTATTTGAGTCTTTACTCTGAGGGTAAAAAAGCAAAAGTGAACTCATTTGACATTAGATGTGAACAAAGTGTCGTGCTCAAAGTTAAACTGAAAAGTTCTATTTCTGCAAACCTGGCCGCAATATTACCAAGTTGTTTTACAGTTGAAATCTAGCTGTCATGCGTGTTTTTTTTCTCCAACTTATGTCAAACCTAGTTCACATCCAGTTAAGTTTATAGACTTCATAAATAAGCTCAAGTGCAAGCTCAAGTTTTGATGTTAACTCCTGGTCTGGAAATCCTCAATTCTCTTGAGCTTGAGTTTGAGTTTGAGATTTAGGCTCAACCAATCAAAAGTTACTTTACTTCTATTACATCTATTTTGATTGTTTGATCATGAAACTAAAGTTCAAACTCAAACTCATAAGTTGTATGATTTCCAGACAAGATACCAGTAACAGCGTGCACCATATATAGTCACAATTAGCTCAACTATTCTTAATGTATATAAATTTATTTACAGTGTGCTAAAATGTAAACTGGGTATTTAAATTGTTTTGCATATTAAATAAAGGGTACAACTTTTAGGGAGCCATGGTAGCTTAGTTGGTAGAGCGGCGGATTCGTAATCCAAGGTTAGCTGGTTCTGTACTCGGGTAGGCTAACTCCGTGTATCTTTGGGAAAGGCACATAGTTCCCATTTTCTGGGCATGGTGTACCCAATAATGTCTTAAAAGTGCTGTTAAAATCAACCAACGAAACAAAACACTGTTCTTGCGTTGTGAGGTTCAGTGGTGTACTGGCCATTGGGCACACGGGGACAAATCCCGGTGGGCCGCCGCAAAATAATCCGTTTTTACCATCGGTGGGCTGTCAAAAAAATCAGTTTTTACCGGTGTTTTACTGGTGTGAACAAAAGCCCGGGCCTGTCCCGGCAGATAAGTCCAGGGCCGAGTTGCTTACCCAGTACACTCCTGGTGAGGTTCCTTACACCACTAAGAATAACACTTGAACTTGCTACGTGTGCTGTCTATTAAAATGTTGTTTGTATGTACCGGTAGAACATGACTGAAATGATACTGTACACGATTAAAATCACGATAATTGACGTTTAGACTGTGAGAACGTACTTAGAAAGATGGCTGCTAGGTTTTCTACCGAAACCTACAAAAACTAATCTCCATAAAAATATTTTAAAAATCTGCAGAATCAGATTAAGAGATTTGATGCATCGTTAGAATAAATAGATAAATTTATATTCTGCTTTACATTCAACGAATATAATTGTTTATGTGCCCTTGCATAACTACTATAGATATATATTACAAGCAAAAAGGCGAGAGCTCACGATTAAAGCGTTGACTTAAAAACGTGTGACCTTGACCCCAATCTTAAAAGATTCAGCGGTTATGCTGAAGAATGAATAGTTTAGTTTAATGGTGATTCATCCAGGCATGAACAGAATCCATCAAGAAATTTAGGAAATATAAGCAAATGAAAAACTTTAAGCGAAACCTTAAGGCAAATTTTCTATGATTGTAACCTTGACACAGCAAAGTATTTTCAGCAGAATTAAATCACCAGACAAACTATTTTGAACAAAATCTAAATACAACATTTTGTGACCCTTAACTTAAGAAATTGTTGTAAGAAGGAGCAGGGGTTCTCTAAATCAAAGTTTATTTAAAACCATTGACTAAATAAATGACGTTAGTGGCTCCCAGACGGATAAAAATTTATTCATTTTGTATTCATGTTAAATCTGTGCTCGAGGATCTGTGTTACCTTTCTCTTATTGTCAACCTATCTGCAATACATACCCACTCGATGCGTTTTGTCTTTTCAGAGCCTACCGCTCATTCTGGATGGAATGAGACCCTTCATACGTACGCATATTGAGCCCCGTACAAGCCTGTTGGGCATGGCCAGATGGAACATCTTTTGATCCCCTCCCAAGGATTCCATGGAAGGATGTCCAAAACTTATACAAATCTCGCAGATGGATATCACATAATCTACCTGTGTATAACGCTTTGTGAATTCCCCCACCCCCAGCGGTTTAGAAGAAGATACAGTTACAAACAGATGGACGGCGGACGTGCAGACCAAGAGTATCTTAATATACCCCGACTAAAGCGAGTGGACAAATATTTTTTTTACATGACAGAATACACTAATATTTTCTTTTGTACACTACCGATAAAATTAGTTATCACTTCAACTACATTCCTGACGCTTTGGGCATTTCTCCTCGATACCAGGCGTGACGCCAATCTGTGATAGTACCCATGTCTGATATCAAAGTATAAATTGCGTTTATGAAACGTCATGTTAAATATATTACACAATACTTCTTTTAATGTACGTCTATTTGTTTTCCAATAACCTGCCAATTCCTATAATCAGACCAGTTCCGGCTGGTTTAACGTGTACGATTTTGTTTTCACATACCATTATAAAATATAGGTATAGGACGTGCTGACTTAGAGTAATGTATGTACAATATATTCTTAATAATCCTTCTTTGTGGGTAATTCTTGAATAATTCATCTTTTATTGACTGATACATGGTTTCGAAATTCATAACTTTCAGCATCTGTGTTTTGCATTCCTCTTGTATGCCCGTTTTAAATACTTCCTCGTTTTCCAGCAAACACTTCAATCTTGCACACTGCATATAATGCCTATAAAAAAAACACACGTTAATACACTCTGAAAAAGTCCTCAGTTCATTAACAACGATACTAATATTTCTTTTCTTTTTTTTCTTCTAATTTTTCTTTTTTAACTTTGCAAGAAAGAGGAAAAGGTGTACTTACAATTATGTTAAGATTGAATGAAGTGTGTTGAGGTATTTCGCATGGAGAAAAAAAGCTGGTGCCAAGATTGAATTCTGCCTTTTGTCTTCGATTAATAATCCAGATTGTTTACGGGTTACGACTGCATTTTGATGTTTCCATCATTTGATGTGCATGCATGGGAAATGCAACATTTAGATAAATTTGTAACTGTACCCGGATATTAACTGGGGTGCTGGGAACATGTCAACTGTTTTGTGCATTGACAGGAAGTATTTCGTGAGGTTTTAATTAACTGACTACATGTTTCATGAAAACTAACACTTGAAAATAGAGCAACCCCGTTTTGTAGTACCTTAATATCTACCTGTTTACATCGATTTGAATTTAGGTAAACATGAAAGTTTCGATAAAAGTATGAGTGAGTCGAGAGATCAAAAGACACTCGCTGTATCTTATGTGTGTGTGTGTGTGTGTAAAATCGGGATTTTATCAAAATCGTCACTTATTTTAAAGCAGGTGCATTCAAATCATGAACCGACAATTCTCAGAAAAATGAAACACAATGAGTTAAAATGCCCGTGATGTTTTCAAAAATACTATCTAACCGGTATTTTTGCGTTAGTTTCATTTCTATACTTATTTGTGCGGTCTTAATATCACCGTAGTAATTAAAACCCAAAAATATTCTTTCCTTAGGAAATCATTTCAAAACTGAGGTGCTTTGGTAAAACTTACAGTAACATTCGGGCTAATCCTTTGCTTAAATAAAAGGGGTTTGTGAAAGACGATATCGCAGTGAACTTTACACATCCCATTGGAAATAACTAATATTTGAACACAGCCTTATCATAGTGCCTAGTGACGACAATACCACTTCTGACACCTCATCACTTGGACACACCCTGAGTTGCTGTGCGTGGTGACCTTATCATGGTGCCGAGTGACATTAATATTTTTGACACATCAATGTTTGGATACAGCCTGAGTTGCTGTGCGTGGTGACCTTCTCATGGTGCCGAGTGACATTAATGCTTTTGACACATCAACATTTGGATACAGCCGGAGTTGCTGTGCGTGGTGACCTTATCATAGTACCTAGTGACATTAACACTTCTGACACATCAAAACTTGGATAGTTGTAGCTGTATCACTGTAAATTTTGAATAATAATTAAATCTTTGGGCTGTTTTAGTAGCAAAATTAAAATTTTAAATGAGCCACGTTAGAAACATGGAACTTGTCAGTATCAACAATTAAAAATGTCGGACAAAAAAAAAAAAAATAAAAAAAAAAAAATAAAAGAATAAAATCATCCGTAAAAATCACGTTATATGTATATGATTGAGCCTATTAAGCAATATTGCATTTTAAGATATTGGACAACATGCTTGCATCAGTATAGGATTAACAGGTAGTTTAGAAGATATATGCAGAATACTTATCGATGTGCGTTTATTGGATTGATTGATTGATAAAAGGAATACTCTATCTTTATTTATTGAAAATACACTGCACATAAAATTGACACAGAATACCGAATGGGACTCAGAATACAGAATAGAATACCAAATAAGAAATCAGTTTTAAACATACAAAATAATTATGTGGGCATAATGAGCACAACTGCAATCCGCGTGAATTACCATTTAAACATATTCTGCAATACATGTAAAAGTATGTGCTTTATCTATAGATTGCTTTAATGCAAAATTATTCATGATTGTTTAATGTGGCAAATACGTTTTAAATACAATCGGTGCTTTTTTTCTGAGACAAAGATACAAGAGACATTTCGGCGCTCGATTATTCTGTAAACAACTTCATCTCTCAACCAGTGTGGTAAACCGCTGTCTAGCCTATTCAATTTGTGATATATGAAGATAGGGCCTTGTCTGTCGGCCAGAAATGTGTAACGTTATATTTGTTGGCTATGTCAAATCGCCCTGAACAATTTATACATCATGCATATATAATGATGTATAATGAAAGGTAATATATATATATATATATATATATATATATATATATATATATATATATAGGTAATATCTGGTACTTTTATAGAGGCAGAATCGTTTGAACTGATACGAAATAATTGTATTTATATTGCTTGGAAGGAAATCATGATGCAATCGAGATTTTTTTTTAACAGGTCATTTAGGCGCTGATCAGCAAAATAATTAAATATGGTCTGTAATTTAGTACATAGTAAATTTCTGTATCTGATGCAGCATGTATTGATTGGGTTTGAAAATTGGCTTTTCGCTCCAATCTCATTTATCGAACATTTTTATCTAGAATCTTGACCGATGTCAAGATTTATATCGGATATCAGAGGATTTATATCGGATATCGGAAGATTTATATCGGATATCATTAATTTTATGGTAATCATGATCTATCATTTCGACCACTTATCAAATGAAATTGATAAATGCAAATTCTTTTGCTTTGGGGAACATGCAAACAAAGTGCAAAATAGAATTCAGACAAATATCAAATCCAAAACTCTCTTGCATCTAAGCAGTGGCACAGTCTATTTCACCCCCACCCCACTCCCCAAAAGCACTATATGGCTTGCACACGCTCTCTAGATTCCATTAACGTGTCTTCTGTTCTTTCCTTTGAGCTGATATATAACCAGAAAGGAGCGCAATTTCCTGTATTTCGTGTGGACAGTAACATGTCTTCTAGACTCATTGATTACAGAAGATCAGGGCGTTGAAATCCGTTCGACATGTATTTTTGTTTTGGGTTGCACTTTTATGTGTTTAGTTGTATTTTGAACACTCATCAGGAAATATTTGGCAATACAAGTACTATTTATAGTTACAGTCACATCAATTATTTCACGCGTGAACAAGAAGAACAAGAATGAAAGGAGGAAAGGAAGAAAGATTTGGTTGGTTGGTTGTTATGGGTTTAACGCCATTTTTCAGCACATGATAGGGCTATACATGGCGGCCAGTATATTTGGTACAGGAAGAACCCGAGAAAACCCCAGGAGGAACTACCGACCCACGGGAAGCTACTGGCAAGCTTTCTCACATACCCACGTTGGCCGAGCCCGAGACTCGAACCCACGAGGACAGAGGTGAGATGTAAGTGATCTGTAAAGGCGAGCGACTTAGACGACTGGGCCACCCGGGGCCCCAAGGAAGAAAGAACAACAACAACAACATCAACAACAAAGAAAGTAACTGAGATGAAATAAATAAAGATTATGAAACGGCATACAACATTTCTTGCTTCTAATAAAGCAAGATGCAACCCATCGGTTAAGTGTCTATCAGAAATGTATATTGTTTGGTGACCTATCTACCCATGCATTTACTTCCAAAATCTATCCAAGCACAATCAGTACAATCAATAATGGAATTCACTTCCAACTCAATTCTGCCTATCTCCGTCTTTAGAAAAGGTACAAGACAAGAATTTGATATTATAAAACGCAATATATTAGAAAAGGTGATCAAAAACTCAACATCATTTTAACCAAGCTGTGGTACAACTGTAGTACTTACAAAATTAATTTGTTTTGTGTTAACCTAATTGCTTTCAGTTTGAAAATATATTACACTTTTTCTTTGATTGTCCAAATTATCATCAACAAAGAGCAAAACTGTCCCGATCTATAAAGGCATACCTCGCTGTCACTATTTTCAAACTTTTGAGTGAATCTATTGATTATTCACTATTTTATAATGAATTTAATAATTAATTTATTTGGAAGCAAAGTTAAATTTATATAAAGGAAACGAATAGATTTCCATCACTATATGATGTTTAGTGCGGTTTTGTTGGGTTTGGAAAGTATTTTTCCCTTTATAGGATCACCCCCATCCCCTTCCCCCATCTCTCGATTGTACGAGGAATAAAATCTCAAAACATTTATACCGGAATTTGTCAACATGTAAAGCTCCAATAAGTTGGAGCCCCGTTTCTTTAACAGTTAAGACCCATAAGTATTTTTGCTCTCACCTTAAAATTGAATATGAAGATAAATTCCGAGGACAATAACTTGAAATTATGTATGGACAATACATGGTTTTCAACAGTATAAATTAGGTGTGGACCATACATGGTTTTCAACAGTATAAATTATGTATGGACCATACATGGTTTTCAACAGTATAAATCAAGTTTGCATTTCTATTGAATTTCTATATCGGGCAAAACTGTTTCCTGTGTAAACTGAGAACAACTCAAAACCGAAATATTGGTGTCACATTTTAAAACAAAAATTTCACACATTATTAGGGAAGTTTAAATATCTGACGTAAAACTGCACGTATAATGTATAAAGTTTGTTCAAAGTTGTCTCTCATAGATCCATGGTTATTAACGTTTTGATTAGGATATCCTCACTTACCACTCGTTTGGCAATGATTAAATTTTATTTTAATCTACTATCACAGCAGAACTCTAGCGTTCAAGCTCTGGAAGTCATATATCACAAATATGTATTTTTAAATCCTTTGGTTCATGTGCAGAGAGAGAGAGAGAGAGAGAGAGAGAGAGAGAGAGAGAGAGAGAGAGAGAGAGAGAGAGAGGATTTTCTTTTTGGAACAACATCATTGTAAAGGAAGTTCGCAGTTCTAGCTCTCCGTTTATTAAAACAACACATTATTCTGTTTGGTGCAGATATGTAGCTAGGGCATGTACTCAGCGCCAATTCGATACATTTATACAAAAGAGAACATACATTTATACAAAAGAGAACATACATTTATACAAAAGAGAACATACATTTATAGGTATAATTACTATTATGCCCCTTTTCTTAAAGACCCGAGAACTAAATGTGTGCATCAACTCATGGTTCTACGCGTTTTCAATTTGACCTGAACACCAGAGGAATTGCTTTATTGCCTTTAATTATGGCAATCCTCCTGGTTCACGTTTTCTTAAGGCCTGTTGGTTTTATTATTATTATTATTATTATTATTATTATTATTATTATTATTATTATTATTCGATCGCTGACATTTTACTTGCCGCTTGAGAACTGTTACGACTAGGGGTAATGTAACAAAAGAAAAGACTCAAACAAGCTTTCAAGATTTATACTACTCTTACAATCGACAATTCTTCCCAGGACCTATTGTACTGAGTCACAGTGAAATACCGTATATGTACTTTCTGCAAGACGACAACTGTTAGACTATTATGCAGAGATCATAAACCTATACCATTATTTAAAAACGAAATAATACATAATTCCGTAACAGAACAGACGCTGATTTTTACACATATTCGGGATCGCGTAATGAAAAAGAGAAAACAAGACAAGATTTGTATTAACTCCATGGATCAAAGTGGGAGAAAACTCGGCTTAAATTTGGATTAGTTTTATTATAAAAGTAAAAGTAATCGAAAAACATATTATACAGTAAGTATCACGACCACATGCGAGTTAAAACGATTAAATATTTTCTGTAGTATTGATGAAAGTAATCGAAAAACATATTATACAGCAAGTATCACGACCACATGCGAGTTAAAACGATTAAATATTTTCTGAAGTATTGATGAAATTAATCGAAAAACATATTAAACAGCAAGTATCACGACCACATGCGAGTTAAAACGATTAAATATTTTCTGTAGTATTGATGAAAGTAATCGAAAAACATATTATACAAGCAAGTATCACGACCACATGGAAGTTAAAACGATTAAATATTTTCTGTAGTATTGATGAAAGTAATCGAAAAACATATTAAACAGCAAGTATCACGACCACATGCGAGTTAAAACAATTAATTTTTTTCTGTAGTATTGATGAAAGTAATCGAAAAACATATTATACAGCAAGTATCACGACCACATGCAAGTTAAAACGATTAAATATTTTCTGTAGTATTGATAAAAGTAATAAAAAAACATATTATACAGCAAGTATCACGACCACATGCAAGTTAAAACGATTAAATATTTTCTGTAGTATTGATGAAAGTAATCGAAAAACATAGTAAACAGCAAGTATCACGACCACATGCAAGTTAAAACGATTAAATATTTTCTGTAGTATTGATGAAAGTAATCAAAAAACATATTATACAGCAAGTATCACGACCACATGCAAGTTGAAACGATCGAATATTTTCTGTAGTATTGATGAAAGTAATCGAAAAACATATTATACAGCAAGTATCACGACCACATGCGAGTTAAAACGATTAAATATTTTCTGTAGTATTGATGAAAGTAATCGAAAAACATATTATACAGCAAGTATCACGACCACATGCGAGTTAAAACGATTAAATATTTTCTGGAGTATTGATGAGAGTAATCAACATTTTAGGCCTCGCCTTAGGACTCAGAATGTTCGACTTTGATCTAAAAAATACATATGATCTATTTGTTATATATCTCTTGATATATCCGGCGTCTAGAATATGTGCACTCTGTGTTCAGCGCGCAGCAGACAAGTGATAGTCCTTATTAAAACACCACTGCCAAAGAAGAGGTAGGAGGTGAGGAGACAAATCATAAAAGGTATTTTGTTCTCAACATTCGAAGAATTTCTTAATTTTTGTAGATTTTATTGAAAATTAACTGATATTACTGACATGGATACTAATAATAAGAAGGAGGGTGTAGAGGAGGAGGAAACATATCGTAGATGGTGGATTTTTGTCACAATTTGTTAAGTATTCTTTTTTGTACAGAAATGTTTCTATCCTTGAATAGTAGGAGGAGATAGGAGAATAAAGTGGAGCTCTTGGTGATTTGCAGAGTTTTCAATAATACTGGCATTTATCTTCTGATTCTAATCTGATAATTCATTGGTTGGGCCATTCCATATGAAAATGCAAATGAAATTGTTACGTGCTTGAAAATTATTTCCATGGAATTCATTTTCCCGTTTTTATTAGTACCCATCTTTGACATATCATTCTTTCAACAAATAAAATGTTGGAAAAGCTGCAGAAACAAACTGAAAAGAAAGAAGTATTGAGAATTATAGTGTTCCTATAACCCGTTTTAAAGAATATATATTGTCTGAGCTTATAATGGCTATTACTATTATTATTATTATTATTATTATTATTATTATTATTATTATTATTATCCATTCCATCCTTTCCCCCAAGTTGATTTTTTTAAAATTATTATTATCACATTTTATCAACTTCATCGGGCATTCATAATTTATCGGCGCTTGATGGTGTACGTTTTTCACTTTTCTTCAAAAAAACCCCCAGAGATTACAAAATAAAGAATATATAAACAATCAAATTTGCATTCCAGGGATGGTACTTAATATTTAAATGCAGTATTTGTTTTTTCAAGATAATTGCTCTCCAAATGTCCTCTTTTCTGGCAAACAATGGCTTCAATGAAAGAAACATTTGTTTTAAGTACGTATACAATTTACGTACAATTATTATCAACTTTCTGCAAACATTGAGGTGTTTACTCATGCGAAGATAATTTCCTGATTTCTTCCTAAATTAGATCAACGATTAATGATCAATCATATATTCATTTTATGTATAACAGTATCTATATAATTGCATTGTTATGATCGTATACAAAAATATATACGTTAAAAATTGGCCTTTTCATTACAGTGTTGAATGATAAACTACTAACCATTACATTTATTACAATTCATTACAGTGTTGAATGATAAACTACTAACCATTACATTTATTACAATTCATTACAGTGTTGAATGATAAACTGCTAACCATTACATTTATTACAATTCATTACAGTGTTGAATGATAAACTGCTAACCATTACATTTATTACAATTCATTACAGTGTTGAATGATAAACTGCTAACCATTACATTTATTACAAATCATTACAGTGTTGAATGATAAACTACTAACGATTACATTTATTACAATTCATTACAGTGTTGAATGATAAACTGCTAACCATTACATTTAATACAATTCATTACAGTGCTGAATGATAAATTGCTAACCATTACATTTATTACAATTCATTGATACCGAGTGCACAGTCTGTGCCAAGAACTGAGGAGAGAAAAAGAAAGAAAGAAAGCAACAATACACATAGTCAACAATACACATACTGTTGACAGTTTTACAAGACATGACTAAACAAGTCATGATCATACAATGAAGCAGTTTTATTAGTGGCACATGTAATAGTATCAGTTGCTACTGCTGCTATGTTATTGTTGTTCTATATCCTCTTTCCTTTGAGCACCGCCGTTTTTTGGCAGGGGGGGGGGGGTTAAGATAAGTCGACTAGTTCTGTGAGAGCAAAATAAATCATGAATTTAACAAGTTTCATGGTAAATTTCTTAGTTTTATGATAGTTTTGCTTCATGTATTTGCATTTTATACCAGCATCCTTGTACTTGTATTAAATGGGGCCCCGGGTGGCCGAGTGGTCTATGGCTCTCGCATTTACAATTCACTCACATCTCACCTCTGTCCGCGGGAGGGGGGGGGGCATGTGGCCGAGTGGTCTAAGGCGCTCGCCTTTACAGATCACTGACATCTCACCGCTGTCCGCGTTGGTTCGAGTCTCGGGCTCGACCAACGTGGGTATGTGAGAAAGCTTGCGGGGTTTTCTCGGGTTCTTCCTCAACCAAATATACTGGCCGCCATGTATAGCATATCATGTGCTGAAAATTTACGTTAAACCAACAACAATCAACTAATTGTCCGTGTGGTTCAAGAGTCGGCTCAACCAAAGTGTGTATATGAGAAAACTTGCAGGTAGCTTCCCATGGGTCTGTAGTTCTTCTCTTGGTCTTTCCGAGTACTTCCTCCGCCAAATATACTGCCTGCCATGTAAAGCCTTTCGTGTGCCGAAAAATGTCGTTAAACGCACAAAATTAAACCTAGTTGTATTAATAAGAAGTCAAAAAATGTATTGATTGTTCTCATTTAAGTGGGCAGGTGCCGCTGTGGCTCAGTGGTTAGCGTGCCGGACTCACGACCGAAAGGGTGCGGGTTCGAATCCTACCATCGGACCAGTCTGGGTCAGCTACAGTGGTGTGTCCTTGGGCAAGGCACTTTACTCCAATTGCCTCGGCACTAAATAACCTACTTCTGTTGCTGTGCCGTAAAGCACCAAACAAACAAACAAACAAACAAAATCATTTAAGTGGTTTATTGGACGTCGCTCTGTTGACATGTGTAGTACGTATGTACATGTCTGAGTGTTAACAGTGACTGTAGCTTGAACAATTCACCTGATTGTATTCATAGTATTCATAATACAAAAAAGACAAATTTAAACATGAATCTCTCTCAAGGTGTTTCTTTATCTTTTTCTAAATGTAGATTTGAGTAGTGCTATGAGAGACTGTCAAAAAACTTCACAATTCCTAGACAAAATCGTGCCAGCATTTAGTGAGGACCTAAACCCGGCTATTGAAATATCTATTGCACGATAATGCAATGGGGTCAAAGTAAATTTATTTACAGATATATAATTGTATGTATGACTGTTTGCACTATGATTTCACTATGAATGATTTCACTAATTCAGTTTTCTTTAGAGACTCGTGTATCTTTCTTATCCCGTTATCCCGTTATACATATGAGACGTAATGTCAATGACTTAATTGTTTATAAATATGAAGATTTCATCCGTTTCTTTCAAAATATGTTGTGCCTGATGAGCATACAGTAAATGCGAAACTAGTCGCACAAATTTATCGGCGTTTGTGTGTATATATATATATATATATATATATATATATATATATATATATATATATATATATATATATATATATATATAAAGATGTACAGCAATTAAGTATACCCTTGCTTAAAAAGATGACAAAGAATAGCCCAATTATTTATAGAGGGACTAGTCTGCTACCCATACTAACTAAGGTCTTTACATCAATCTTAAATAAGAGGATTACAGAATGATAAGTTTTTATCTGCACTGCAAAGTAGAAACAAACGTACATGGAACTCAATATTTACATTTTTATTATACACACTTAAGCATAGAAAGTTACTGCAGGATACGTGTAATGTAAACTATAACGAATAATAGTGACATAGCTCATTATTTGTTGATGTATATTTCTTTCTTTTTTCTCTTGATCTCATTCACATGTTTGTTACTATTTGTTTATGTGCCCTGCAAAGTAGAAGTAAATGTGAATTATATTCTACGAACTTAAACATAGATAGGAAACTCAATGAATCTCGTAATGTAAACTCTGATGAATACTAATGATATAGTTTATTATCTGTTTATTTATGGGACTTTTTTCTTTTTTTTTTCGTTTTTTTAATTTTTATTTCACTCACTTGCTTAATTTGTTAATGTTACATGTATTACGTAATTTGGGCCGGAGGCCAACATTACTTACTGACATGTAGCTTTGTACCATGGGATCATGGGATGCAAAAAATATATAATTAATGGTGGCTTTATTTACGTAATCATTACACGCATACCCTGGAATGCCCCTCCACCCCATCCCCCTTCTCTCTCTCTCTCTCTCTCTCTCTCTCTCTCTCTCTGCATTGTATATGTTACACAATATGAAATGTTTTCTTCTGTAGAGTAAAGCACGAGGCAAAGTCCGTCTTATTAATTACGTTAAATCATACTGTACTTTATGGCAAGCTGTATTATTTCACATATGACAAGCATCGGTCTTTTCCTCAGTAGAGCTAGAATGGTACCTAGTAAGACAAGGTTGAACTGGAACGATGCTGTATTGATCAGTTTCCTTATTACATTGGGTAAAAAAAGACTATGTTACAATAATGTTTAGTTGACTTCTCCTTGTACCATTCGCATGCTATAATGTTGAATTATCAGAGTTTTTGCTACATGTCATTGGCATTAATATATATAATAAAATTAATCTAAGGTGTAATACTTCTGCAAATGTAGTGTTCACAAACTTGTTTATTTGTATATTATGAATGCTTCTAGTTCTTATATTATCCGGTGACAGTGAGCTGAATCCAGGACCAATACCTGTATCAGATTCAGATTCATCTGGTTCCTTCAGCTACAATACATCACGTACATTGTCAATGGATAGAACCTTATCTTTTGTACATTTAAATATTAGATCTGTCCACCATAAATTAAATTTTGTCGCCACATATTTTGATTCTTTGACATTATTGCACATATAGAGATTCATCAAATAATAATAATACTGACGAGTATCTTAAGTTAGACGGTTTTCACAAACCAATTAGGTGTGATCAAACGCATCATGGGGGAGGTATAATGGTCTATAATTCAGAAAATGTTATTTTCAAATCATGTACTAATCTGTTGATCCGTAACCTTGAAGAGACTGGGATAGAAATATGTGTTAAAGGTATGAAATATCTATTACTTGTTATCTACCATCCTCCATCTGTGTCATCACACTTCTGGGATTCACTGAATATAATCACTGAGCGAGGCTTCATTGTATGTGATAATATTATAATTATGGGTGATTTAAACGAGAATTTACTCAGTGCTGAATTAAAAAGTCTCAGATAGGTGATGATGCTTAATGAAATGGAAAATATAATAACTGAGTCGACCAGAGTAACAGATCACTCAACAGCTCTGTTAGATCCCATTATTATATCTCCAACTATAGATGCTCTTCCTTCTGGGCTTATCTATGTTGATGCAAATGTAAGTGATCACAAGGTGTCCTGTTTAATTACTCGGCTGCATTATGAATCTTTCACCTGTTATACGAAAGAAGTATGACTTTATAGTAAAACCGAATTTGAAAAATGTAATAATCTTATAAGGAGTATACACTTTACAACTAAGTTAAGTATTTATGGTGATGCCAATGATGCCGTTGCAACTTGTACTTCGTCGTATATTCAGTTTGTTAAATATCGTATACAATTTCGTACAGTAACCGTCCGGCTGAGAGACAAATGTTGGTATGATAGCACAATACGCAGAACAAAAAAACTATTAATAGTAACAATCTCAGTCAATATGGATTCTACTGGTGTAAACTCGAAAGACTATTGGAAACTTGTGCGTCATTTTGTCAAAGGAGCGTTTTCAACCTCAATACCTCCACTAAGGAGCAATAACGCGAATGGTTCTTTATATGTAGTATTTTCCGATGTCGAAAGGCAGAATGTCTTAATTCCTTTTTTGCTTTTGGAGCGAAGGTTGATCATACCAATGTCAATCTACCGGATATTCACTTGAAAACTAATAACAAACTTACTAATATATTAATAACAGAACAAGACGTTTTTGATGTAATCAAAACCTTACCCACTCACAAAGCATGTGGCGTGGATAAAATAAGTCACTGTATGCTCAAAGGAACGGTCGCATCCATAGTTAACCACTCTGTATTCTATTGAACATGTCCCTTGTTAAAAAAGTCTTCCATCTTTATGGAAAACCGCGAAAGTAATTCCAGTGTATAAAAACTGATGTGCCAAAGATTCGTCAAATTACAGTCCTATTTCACTGAATTATTTTAAACATATCTACAACCACCGACGCTCAAATGATCTTATATTAAAATATCAATCCGGTTTTCTTCCCAACCATTCTACAGTATTTTAGCTCCTAGATATGTGCCGTAGTATATGTAACAAGAATGACGCGTGGGTGGTCTTTTGCGATGTCTCTAAAGCATTTGATCAGGTTTGGCATAAAGGTCTAATATATAAATTAAAGTGCAATGGCATTGATAGCTCTCTTATTGATTGGTTTTCTGACTACCTATCTAATAAACTCCAAACAGTTTTTGTAAATACTGCCGAATCTAGTAACCAATATGTTGCGGCTGGCGTACAGCAGGGTTCTGTTTTAGGTCAGTTATTATTTATTGTGTATATTAACGATATACACGACGACCTCTTGAGTGCAACGAGACTGTTTATTGATGATAACTGACTGGCGTATTCACCAAATTATACGTACGAAATTTAATATGTACTGAACACAGATTTACAAACGATTGACGATTGGTTAAAGCAGTGGTTGGTTTACTTCAATCCAAACCAAAACTGAGATAATGTTATTCTCGCATCTTGGCGTAACTTTCAGTAGTCTAGGCAACTGGACCAGCCATATTGATAACATATTTCTGTCGACCTCCAAAATGATAACTGTCTTGAAAATACTTAAATATAAATTTATCCTCAAAACGTTAAAAAGGACATATTTTGTACACATCCGCCCCTTACTAGAATATGCTTATGTTGCATGGGATGGCTGTTAGGCTGAAGACTCTCTTACATTACAAAAATCACAATTAGAACCAGGGAGAATTGTGACTGGCCTTCCTAGAAGTGTTTCATTTCGTAAGATTTATGAGGAAAAAAAACTGGTTGGTCTACCTTGGCAGATAGACAAAAGTTTCATAAACTATGTTATTTTTAATAAAATTGTATACGGTGATTCTCTTTATCTTGCTGACCTTCAACCACCACTAAATGGTGAGACAAACAGGTATAATCTTAGAAATAGGAATAATTGTATTCGAATTAATACCAGACTCAAAATAAGTGGACACTCATTTCTATACTCTTTTATTCATGTTTGAAATTCACAATTATATTCAATAAAAGATGAAACTAACTATTCTACCTTCAAAAGTATAATAGGGCCTAAGACGACACAAGTGCCTGCCCATTTATTAGTTAGTAACAGCAAATTATCTATTCTGCATACTAAAATTAGAAATAACTGTAGTGATTTACATAATGATTTATATTCTAATCATTTGAGAGATAATTCATTGTGTGTTTGTGGTGATTATGTAGAAAATGCATATCTTCACATATTTACTTGCGAATGCTATATTGAACAGCGTAGGAAACTGGTTACAAATCTAAATCGTCTCTATCAACTACATATATTTTGTTATATGGATTATCTGATTTTACAGCGAACGTGAATATTTGCTTATTTGACTTGTTCCAAACATATATTAAAGACACGAAACGCTTTATATAGTTAAGGAGTATTTAAAATGTGATTTCCCTACTCAATTAATTAATGCCATTTTGATAAAGAAAGACATAATGTTCTTCATTTTTTTAGCTATTATATTCATTTTGGTGTATATACTGTTGTCCAATATCTGCCACGATCATCAACATATTCCTGTCTCTGTCTCTGTCTGTCTCTCTCTCTCTCTCACACACACACACACACATACACACACACACACACACACACACACACACACACAAAGCTAGTTTCCCTGAATCATGTATGCTTATATATAATTGTATGAAATCGTATTAATTTAGTGCCGCTATCCATGTAAATTTCGTATCGATTGTAGAGGAAGGGCTTATTCTATTATTGTGAGAACATGTAGCTCTACCCATCTGTCAACATGTATGGCAATTAAATATGTTTAAATGAAATGGACATGAAAACGTAATTTACTACTCGTATGTATCTTATACTTGTATAAAAAGCACATTTTTGTTTCAGAAACAGATGCGTAACAATATAAATATGTTAGAGCGGAGCGTTATACATAATACGTATACACCACCTTTATCCAAATGTTAATATCAACTTGTTTTGTTGTGGTTCTAAACATAGACACGTTTCCGTATACTCCACAACATAGGTTATGGATGTATAGATCTGTTCATAGAATAGATAAATCTTGCTGAGTTATTCAATAAATGATCAGAACTTCTAAATGTTTATACGGTTGTTTATCAGTCAGTCCATTTCATATACTGGAATTATACGTGCCAATGGAAAACAGTTTCTTGTACCTAACAAGAACCATTTGATCTGACTAGTAATAAATGATTTATTATGTAATTCAAAAGGTGTGCACCACGACAACAAACATATGTCACTTTCATACATTTGCCGTGTCTTCAGATTCTTTCAATCGTGTTTTAAATCACGTATACGTTTACTACACAGTATACGGTTCCCATGTAACATAGAAAGATGTTATGTGTAGATACTTGTTGAAATAGGTGCAGCGTGATAAACCTCAAAGTACTTTAAACTCTGTCTGTGTTTTGAATATAATCAGTTGAAGACAAATAAAACTCCAAAGAATTGCATGTACATATAATGATTTTATTTCTGATCATCAAAATAGATGACTGAATGATTATAAGGTATTTAACTAAAAGTACCCTTAATTTCAATGAAATCGACATTGACTTGAGTAAAAACTAAGAAAATGTGATAAAAACTCCATATGTTAGACACATTATCAGATATTTTTTAAATATAAATTGTTCAGATTTGATATTTAAGATAATTTTTGGTAATTCCGGGACAAGCAGACAAATCAAATGAAAGAAAGAAACAAAGAAGTGAATGACGGAAACACAAAACTGTCTTTCCTGCATGTGTATGCTTGAGTTGTACCTTTGACATATTAACGTCATCATGCGTTTATGATTTGCACAAGTGCAAAATGATTTTTGTTTGCTTTAATTTTCTATAATTGTCTTTGTGACGATTGCAAAATTAAATAGAAAAGCTTTTTGATGCAAATCAAAGTATCAACTTTCTCATGTGATTTTAAATTATCAATTTATGAGTATATATAAACCAAACCAGGTACATTATAAAATAGGATCAAATATAAATCAGCTTATTATATTATATACTGATGATCAATATAAATTTAAACTAATGAAAACAATCAAGAAACAGATTGTTGGTGTTATCCGTTTTCGCTACTCTATCGTATCTGCAAAGAGTATATACTGAAGAAACTTGAATTAACAAATACAGCTTTATATTTCCACATCTATAAAACGTACATTTTAAATGATATCTTTATTTATTTATTAATTACTAAGAGTTTTCGCAGCGATGAGAAATTCCAGCATTTATCGGTTGATTAATAATATGGTAAAAAAAAAGCTATACTGTTTTAAAAGAAAAAACTACTTATTTGGCTGTATATGTTGGATAACGCTATTAAAGTGACTCCATGAATAACAGTGATCAGATGTCCTCAAAAGACTTGCAATATTCAAGGCTAATATATTTTCTCGTAAGTTGTTCTAATATCATGTTATACTCATCTGTATCTATTGTGTTAATCTATTGTGTTAATTTCTAGATTAATTAAAAATAAAGACGGATAGGCTAAATTGATTAAAATGGACCTTAATTTCCTTGAGGTAGATATATTCTCACTTTGAGAGTAAATTCGCAAACATAACATTCTGGATTTTCTTGCATTATGTCGTACAACACAGAAACAGTTTTTATATATTTCAATTTTAAATACTTGGCACTGTAACTTAATTTGTTAATAAATGTACATCATCCCTTAGTAATTAAAGCTAGAATGTCCTTGATATCGTGCTATCAGTTCATTAAGATTGATGTTCTGTGTCGTATGCCGTAAGGTTTGTTTTACACTGACGAATTGAGTAATTTATTTGTCAAATATGAAAATGGATTTCTCTAAAGTTGTATATTTTCTTCATATTTGTTCAGTTTGCATGATTTTTGTGTCACCACCTATTCATCAAAGTCATTTTTTTTCTAATCTTACATCTGTATTGTTCAGTCTCGTTTAAATTTCTAGGAATACGAGTATCAGTGTTAACATTTCATTTCCGCTGCCTTATATTTTTAATTGCAGTTGGAGACATTTCAAAGTGAGGCCGTCTAACTTTGATCTGCCATACTTAATATAAATTATTTTATATTGTTCCATAAAGAAAATCGCAAAGTGTTTATTTCAATGAACATTCAGAGTTTATTGGAAGACAAACTGTTCTTATAAACAATTAAGTTAGAGCGCCTAATTTCATGTCCAACAATGAAAACTATTAAATACACGTCATTAATCTTGTGCTACATCTGCACAAAGTTTTGATTAAACTAGTAGTTTTGCCCAATGAAAATGAAGTATATATTCAAATATTTTTATATTCAGTTTTCATTATGTTATGTAACTATACAAAGAGATATATTTGCGTAATGCGTCTAATTTGTCTATGTGCCCTCTTTTCAGTCATCATGTATGTATGTATGTATGTATGTATGTATGTATGTATGTATGTATGTATGTATGTATGTATGTATGTATGTATGTATGTATGTATGTATGTATGTATGTATGTATGTATGTATGTTTGTATACGTATGTATGTATGTATGTATGTATGTATGTATGTATGTATGTATGTATGTATGTATGTATGTATGTATGTATGTATGTATGTACAGGCAATTATGTCTATCATAAGTAGATTATTATTGTCAAACAATTTATTGCTACTATATGTAATATATTGATGAAGGTCATGGTAATACTGTATCTCAACTCATGATCAACTACAGAACTTAAAAATTCAACACGCAACTGAGCCTAGCAAATCAGTGCACTGTGCGATTTTATGTATTGACTGTTAAAATACCAAGTTATTGAATATTACGCCGTACCTCTGAAAGTCACTGTGTCTACAATATCAATGACTTGTTCCACCTGCATAACTTGCAGACTCAAATCCCTCTCCCGCAATGGATAGCACAAATCCTGCCCACGAACCACATTGCACACATGTCTAAAACTCGGTATGGCTTTCCTGTCACTTTGCAGACAAGTCTAGAACTCGGTACAGACTTTCCTGTCCCGATTGCTTGTCGAGGGACATTGACGCATTTGATCGTTGAAAATACGATATTAATCACATTAAATAAAACAAATATAAGAATAAACCGATTGATATTTAAGATACAAACTTTCGATGCCCTCCATGTTTATAAAGTCTGATTTTAAGCCCACATGTACGTAAATTCAAGTGAATTTTAGGTATTGTCCTGCGTCCGTCATGCCTGGACAGTCAACTTCTCACAAACTACACACCAATTTTCACCCAATCATAGCAGGAAGTATCCTGGCATAAATGGTTTTCAAGTCTTTGAAAAAGATGCCGATCCTCCATGAAGTATGGCCGCTGCGACTAAAAGTAGAAACAAAAATTAAACTATTTCTTACCAAAAAGCGCTCAACAGAATTTGACAAAAAGCATCCTAATATTGTATGCTATGTTTATACAATGATGCCTATCGGCCATCAAGTATGGCCGCCATTGCGACAAACAACTTTTTTTTTCTGTGAAAAGAAACATTCAACTGAAGTTGATCAAATTAGACAAAAGCATTCTGACATAAGAGGCTTTCGATTAAACTGTTCGAAAGAATTTGTCCAAATTTGACAGAAACCATCCTGTCACAGAGGGATTTCATCTTTGTACAAACGATGTAGAGAGTCATCATTTATACAACCTCGACAGGTCTTTATACCAGAATGTTTTTGTCACATTTGGTCAAATTCTGTTGAGAGGTTTTGGAGAAGAAAACCACTCAACAGAATTTTAACGAATTTGACAGAAAACCTTCTTACATTAAGGGCTTTCACATCTGCGACAAGGTGCCGATCCGCCATCAAATAAGATCGATGTTACTGAAATTAGAAGAGTTTAAACGACTTCTTATCAAGAACCGCTCAAAAGAATTGACCATATTTGATAGAAATCATCCTGAGAAAAATGGCTTCAATTTATACAAACAATGCCAACCCTACATGATATATCGCTGTCACTGCAAAAAGTAGCAGAAAACCTTTAACTTATTTTTTTCTGAGAAAACAAAAATTCAACCTAATTTAACCAAATTTGACAGAAAGCATCCTGACAGGAAAGGATTTCAATCTGTGGACAACTAATGCCAATCCGCCTTCAAATTTTACCGCAATTACGAAGACATAGAAAAATACCTTAAACGACTTCTTTTAAAAAAAAAAAAAAAAAAAAAAAGGCTGAGTTTGACTAAATTTGACTGAAAGCATCTGGTATGAAAAACTTTCAAATTTATACATATGATGCTGATCTGCCATCAAATACGGCCGTTGTTGCCAATCCTACATGCAATAAGGCTGTCATTGCAAAAATAGGATAAACCTTTAAAGAGATCCGACCACTAATTCATTTCCCATAGAACTTAATGTTAATATTTTTAAACACACATGCTTCTGTTTATTACAGTTAGAGAAATTGTTTTCAGCCTTGAAATACAGGTGTTTCTCAGCTTTTTTTTCTTTTTCTTTTTTGAGCCTTGTGCTCCTAAATAGGGGGACTTTGGTCTGCACCTAATAACATAGCCTTGCACTGAGTCGATATGCTATTTTGTGAGTAGGAAATTAAATAAAGGATCTCAAAATAAAAGTACATATTTAGTTGTCAACTAAAGTACATATATTGAAGTCTATGAAATGTATTATGGAAAAATATTTAATCCATTTGCATGCCAATGAGTGCATCTGAAAATATTTAGTATTTGTTTTTATTCCCCTACCAGCAGACTGGTTTTCTAGCTGTAAAATAATTAGTGGTCCGATACCTTAAATGACTTTTTCTAAGACAAAAAAATTCAACCTACTTTGACAAAATTTGAAATAAATCATTCCAACACGAATGGCTTAAAATTTGTGTACAAATAATGCCAATCCGCCTCCAAATTTGGCCCCAGTTACTAAAATAGAAAATACCTTCAAAGGTTTTCTTTTATGTAAAAAACAACTGATCTTCATTTATCCGAGAAGGAAAACTATGTTCAAGTATTTTCCGTTGGAAGATCATTCATTTCTCGCAATTGTATTAAAGAAAGTCACACTATCTCCGTTCACACTCAATCTCTGCCTTATAATCAGTGTCGTAAATCAGTATTGCTAGTCTATGCAGTCCTATCCTACCACAGTAAATCGAATATATTACATCATGGTAACGTCCTTCCACTTTACCGTAAATCAGGTTATATTTGTAATTCATGATAATCCCTCTTTCCTCTGAGAGTGGTGTGATGCATGATCATTGCGTAACACAAGAAAAGAACCATCTAACAGTATACGAATGCATCGAAATCGTTTAACATATACAATATGCAAACCAGTAAGAGTTTTTGGCCATGAAGAGTTTTTGGACTCATCACTTTAGAAGCGTAAAGAGCGAAAGCTCTGAAAATGCTAATTGCAAAGAACGGGAAAGACTGACAAAATGACAACCAATCTCTATGGTAGCTGTACGCAATAGACACTGTCACTTGTTCACGGCGTTTCGGGGTTGGCAGTTTCGTAATAGGAAATGAGTTATGACTTAAAACTCACATATCAGCATCTTAGTTTAAATCATGAATTAATTTTTGTTACAAGTGATTAAAATGTTTTCGTTAATAATAAATATATAATGAAAAACTATCCAATCTTATATACTTTTTGCTTCGATTATTATTATTATTATTATTATTATTATTATTATTATTATTATTATTATTATTATTATTATCAACAGTTAAAGGAGTAACAATGTACACATATATGTTATCAAACATCTCAAAATGTCTTTGAGAAGGAAATAAGTGTTTTTGTATTTTAATATTTAAAGTCTGAAGATCATTCAGTTCGCAAAATTTTGTTTAGAATGCGAGATTTTGCGTATCCATGTTCATTCCTTCTATCGATTAGCATCACAATCAATATTATTACAAAATAATGTCCGACCACACTTCAAAACACAACTATTCCATCACAGACAGAAATAAAATCCATCAGAACCATTCTTTCTCTGAAAGTGTTATAGTGTATATAGGTCTTCAAGAATGACCTGCCCGTTTGACGTTTCACTGGAACATTCATCTGGGAGTAGTCCACACCAAAAAAGTTATTGATGTGCATACATCCTGCGTCCATTATCTGGATGAATTATCTTGTGTCCATCCATCATGCACATCACAATACTGTTTCTCAAGTGTACAAAGCCCTAATATATATTGTAATGAAAGGTCAAACGGACGCGTCATTCTTAGAGTTGACATTAACAATTAACATCAGAATTAACAAACTACGAAAGTTCTTCTGTAACATGTTTTGTAGCACTCGTCATTTGTTTAGAAGCATTAATCCCATCCAACAAGACACCACCCCCAATGAGGCACACCCAGTAGTACCAATATGCATGCAAGAAACCAAAACATAAAAATCATGACAAAATACGTGCTCGTATTCGTACCAAGGTGGAAATAACAGTATTGTTTTAGAAAATTAGTCTTAAGATTTCATTTGTATATTATTTTATAACTTAATTACTGCTCTATTTAAGTTAATTACTATGCTCATATCATAATTTGTCATTATGTTATTCGTGCTATAACATCATATGACACCACACCACATGACGTCACAAACTACATCATGAAAGGCAAAGGTGTACTGACCTTGGCCCCAATTTCACTAAAATTCTAAAACTTTCTCCATAAATTTGGATTTTACATTTATCTCCCTCATGATATTAAGACAATATGAAATATTTTTGTCAGAGATAGAGATAGCGGAAATGATGCAAAATCACTTTTTAGGTTTAAACTTTAACACATGAAAATATTTTTCTTCTTGAAAATAGTCTTGAAAATCCTAAAAATTTCCTCAAACATAAGGCAAGAATCCTTGAAGAAAGATGCAGTATGTTATGACTGTATTTTAATCTTATATGGATGCTAACTCTTTTGTGGAAAAAAATAATTTTTACCAACCAAGCAACAAGAAAGATATTTAAAAAGCTCAGTATGAGGTAGAGATTTTCAAAACTTTTTAATGAAACTGGGACCGTATTATTGTTTTAAGGTATTATAAAGTCATTCCACTACCCTATCCTGCGGTATCGTGAAAAAAAATCAGTATTCATCATGTGATAAACTGAATATTACATTGTACTAATTGCAAATGAAATTTATGTTCTTTTTGGTGGTGGTAGTGCTGTTGTTGTTCTAGTAAAGGATGAGGACCACAATCAGCGGCATACCATCATCGAGCGATAAGGAAGTTGGTGAGTTCTAAATGTTTTGTTTAGAATAGAACTTCAGATGCATTCATGTTCAGTCTCACCTTCATCAACCTATGCAGTAAAGCTCTATAGCATCTGAATCCTGTCCCACTAGAGTAGGTCAAATTGTTATCAAAGTAAAGCTCTATAGTATCTAAATCCTGTCCCATCAGAGTAGGTCAAATTGTTATCAAAGTAAAGCTCTATAGTATCTAAATCCTGTCCCATCAGAGTAGGTCAAATTGTTATCAAAGTAAAGCTCTATAGTATCTAAATCCTGTCCCATCAGAGTAGGTCAAATTGTTATCAAAGTAAAGCCCTATAGTATCTAAATCCTGTCCCATCAGAGTAGGTCAAATTGTTATCAAAGTAAAGCTCTATAGTATCTAAATCCTGTCCCATCAGAGTAGGTCAAATTGTTATCAAAGTAAAGCTCTATAGTATCTAAATCCTGTCCCATCAGAGTAGGTCAAATTGTTATCAAAGTAAAGCCCTATAGTATCTAAATCCTGTCCCATCAGAGTAGGTCAAATTGTTATCAAAGTAAAGCCCTATAGTATATGAATCCTGTCCAACCAGAGTAGGTCAAATTGTTATCAAAGTAAAGCCCTACCACACTTTCACAAATACAGTTATATCGCCAGGCATACAATTCATTATGACTACCCTGTACTCTAAAATACTGTGGTGCATAGTCATCATTTAGTGTATACTGGTCATAAAACGCCAGGAACAAGCAGACCAGACAGATTCAATGCTTACATGTTTGTCGGACTCATTCATTTTACAAGAGTGTAAAATTAGCGATCAACAAAAAAAATCGAATGCAAAAGACGAGATAGACAGGAAAATCATGGCTACTTTCTCTCTGATTACTGTACAAGACAAGATGCGTACGCATACTCTTTGTATTTCAGACGTGACCGCAATGTAATAAAAAATAAGTCAGTGCTGATAATTTATGATCATTATAATTAAAGTTATACAGAATTAATATTCAATCAATATTTTTACAATTGGTTAACATCTAGTGGTAAGAATTACTTGATAATTTATCCACTCTTGTAAACCGCTATGCTAGTATAATTATAATTATAATTATTATTATTATTATTATTATTATTATTATTATCAATAGCAGCAGGATCCTCGCACACACCAAAGAAAACAAATTAAACGTTAATATTTGTTACAAAGAAAATTGACATATTTTCAATATTTCGAGTTAACCGATTATTTTTCTTCGGAAATAGTGTTGGAAGTACTCTTTTTCTTGTCCATACTCATTTCTTGATTTGTTAACCGTATCTGTAAATCAGAATTATATCAATGTCATACCACACTCCACTAAATCAAGCACTAATGCTAAAACGATGGTTAATGATAAGTTCACGACTCCTCTTTCCTATGAAATATTGTAACACATTGTCATCCCCAACGTTAGAAGTAAGTATACCGCAATGGTTCTTCGCTAGCACGTTTTCTCAGACTCGCGTCTTTTGAAAGTAGAATAAACCACAAGCTGTAAAAAAATGGATACAAAATCAAATAACGAGGAAATAAGAAATTATTGCTACTCTCTTTGATACCTGCTCTACAAAATATGCGCATGTATGCGCAATATTGAAATAGAACATGAGTAATCATGTAAAATGTTTGTCACAATGTAATTTATGTTTTGAAGGGTAAATTGATATTACATTATCCAAGTTTTTTTTCATCACTATACTAAATTTCTTCAGTAAAATTACTTATTGTCCCTAATATTTAACTTTAAATCAACGAATTGTATCTGGTATTGTTTGTGTCAGTTTTGTGTTTACAATGTACAATTTCTTGAAGGGTAAATTGCTATTATATTTAAACTTTTATTCCAATAAAATCCCTGAGCAATATATCTCCATGAATATTAAAGTAGGTTCCATCATTTCTTTGACACTTCAAGAGACTATAGCTCACCATTGTGTCGTCAAAAAGATAAAGTTTGTCTGCAATTGGGATTTACAAAAGCCAAAGATGGCGGTACCTGTTTGAGTCCCTTTTTTACACTGAAGGACTATACTTATTAGGATTTTCATAAATATACACTAAAAGACTATTTTAAAAAAATTATAATAGGGTAACAAATATAAATTCTTTTTGCCATGACATCGAATCATAGTCGACAGACACTGTTAAACTTTCGTTAACTAGCAGGCGACTTTCAATTGGATATGTCTGCCTTATTTGTTCAGAGAGTTCACAAATATGGCTAAACTCTTTGGATCTACATTGACGTTGAAATCAGAAATTCTTATAAATGTAGCAAATCCTTCTTTATCGGTACCATTTCCTTTCCTCTCCACACCAGTTTCTTCCACATGTAAGCACAATTTAAGAAACTGTTAATTAGGACTATTCTCTGTTGCTGTACAAGCTTGTATACTCGTGGGTACTATGGGCAGATGGGCAGGTAGCTGTTCCGAGTGAAAGTTTTACTTTTATTATTTCATTGTTCCAGAGAAGCAGGGCTAAGGAGATGGCGAGGTATTTGACGTGGTTGGTATTTGTTCTGTTTTACGGGATTGTTCTGTCGGCACACACTTCCAGTAGACACAAGCGATATATAGATCCACCCCCTCCCCTCCACTTCTCTGATCAGGAACTGGAGGCCGCGGTCCAGCAAGCTCTCAGTGTTGGTCATCGAGAACTGAAGGAGCAAAGAGCACTGAACGAACTGCTTTACAGAGAAGGTAATGTTTTAGATATGTTACGACTCTATGGTCTTAAAATAATGTAACAGAAATCAGTGAAACCAACAAATCATGTAAAAATCAACAAGAAATTTATTTCTACACAATTAAAGTGAGAATTGAAAAGACACTTACCGTCGTGAATTAAAATCCAAATAATCCAATAATTCTAAGTGTTCTAATCACAAGTCCTAAATATAGAATGTTCTGAATGAATGAATGCTCCGAATGAATTAATCTTCCGAGTGAATGAATGTTCCGAATGAATGGGTAGTTTGGAGTGTCCTGATGTACACCAATAATGTAATCCAGATCATCTTTGAGAATGTCCACAGGTATCCAAAAGTCATATAATTAAATCCAAAGGTTGATTAAGCACTTTAGGTAACTCCAATGAATGTTCCAATAAATAATTCTTTTCGAATTATGTATACAGCAATACAGCATTACAGTACTACAGGGTTACAGGATTACAACACAACTATAACTCCATACAATCTGATGATTCCAAAAGACTGATCATAAAAAACAGGAATGTTTTCAACACAAGATTTAAAATTGGAATGGAATCTTGTTTACCAAATGCTGTATAAATATAAGACAAGTGACATGACATAATGTTCTAGACTAGTAAATGGTGTATGTGATTTTTGACTCATAACTCTAAATGAAATTCTGGTTTTATCTGTAAACAAAATCAACCTTGACCTCAAATTGAATCAACAACTTGTATACCAAAACCGTCCTTGAATTCAAATACTAAGTAAAGAACCTAATTCAAGGACAATAGCTAACATGTCAACATTATACTTAACATTAAGGTTTAAGCAAATATTAAAGTCAAGAAACATTTATAATTTCCTAAAATATTTATAATATTATATAAACATCATACATAACACCTCCCCTCATAAAGAAAAAGAAAGATTTATGTAATAAAACTTTCTTTTAAATATTAATCAAATATGCATATAATACTGTAATAATCAAAATCACATAGTAATATGTCTTATAAATAACACTCAACTGAATTACGCAAAATATTCACAAAAAACAATATAGTACTTTTATATACTTCAGAATGTACCAGTTCTTTTTACTACCATTTACTAAGAAAAAAATAAAAAATATTGACTGGGTCTTAGGTAAGGGGCAGACACAGACTAAATTGTACGTCAAATGCAGGAATTGACAGATGAGCCTTGATCTCTTCTCATTGGGTTTTCCCACCGTATGACAAATGTGACAAGATCTATAGTATAACATCACTTTTAAGTTTCGGCCAATAAAAATGATTTAAGATCTTGTGATACCTTCGATAGGTAAAGAAGTCACTTCCCAACAGTCGCAGGTGAGAAACTAAGTATGATGCTAAATTAACACAATGGAGATCAACATTTATAAAGCCGCACTCTAATCCCAGAATAAGTACACTAAAAAGAAGACTTCTCATACAAAAGGCAAAGTATCTTATAATAAAAGACTCTGAGAAGCTCCTGTGTAACTTAATATTACAGTAGGGATAGGTTTGGCAAATCACAATAAGTGATATAGAACCTTCTGATATGAATGGTTCATAAATCTCCAAAATAGAATCAGACCGGGGTTTGTAGGACCCCACAAATGTATTGCCCTCAATACAAGACCGTGACCTTGACTTCTTTGAAACAAAAGCATTTTGAATATCTCGGTATGTATTCAGTCCATTATTTTTCAACCTGTAGCAATCAGAAATAACGTGACTTTCTTTTTACAGTAAGTGCACGTAGAAAGAGATAAATATCTCTAATCAGTCTGATCAGATGTTTGATTTCCTAAAAGTTGTGCCGTATTAAAATTTGGAAATACTTATAGACTCTAACCCTTCCTTGTTAGAACTTGAAACAAAATTCTGAACATTAAATGACATGGTAAATGTTTGTTGGTTTCACTAAAGATTTCTCGAATGGAACTAAAATATTCAAATTCGTGAAATAAAAATCTTTACCAGGGATAACGAATTTCAAAACAAAGTCAATTTAAATTGTAATTTAAAGAAATTCACATCCCGGACGAGCCCCCAATTTCTGTTACGACTATATGGTCTTAAAATAATGTAACAGAAATCAGTGAAACCAACAAATCATGTAAAAACCAACAAGCAATTTATTTCTAGACAATTAAAGTGGAATTTCAAAAGACACTTACAGTAACGTGAATTAAAATCCAAATAATCCAATAATTCTAAGTGTTCTAATCACAAGTCCTAAATATAGAATGTTCTGAATGAATGAATGTTCCGAATGAATTAATCTTCCGAGTGGATGAATGTTCCGAATTAATGGGTAGTTTGGAGTGTCCTGATGTACACCAATAATGTAATCCAGATCATCTTTGAGAATGTCCACAGGTATCCAAAAGTCATATAATTAAATCCAAAGGTTGATTAAGCACTTTAGGTAACTCCAATGAATGTTCCAAGAAATAATTCTTTTCGAATTATGTATACAGCAATACAGCATTACAGTACTACAGGGTTACAGGATTACAACACAACTATAATTCCAAACAATCTGATGATTCCAAAAGACTGATCATAAAAAACAGGAATGTTTTCAACACAAGATTTAAAATTGGAATGGAATCTTGTTTACCAAATGCTGTATAAATATAAGACAAGTGACATGACATAATGTTCTAGAATAGTAAATGGTGTATGTGATTTTTGACTCATAACTCTAAATGAAATTCTGGTTTTATCTGTAAACAAAATCAACCTTGACCTCAAATTGAATCAACAACTTGTATACCAAAACCGTCCTGGAATTCAAATACTAAGTAAAGAACCTAATTCAAGGACAATAGCTAACATGTCAACATTATACTTAACATTAAGGTTTAAGCAAATGTTAAAGTCAAGAAACATTTATAATTTCCTAAAATATTGATAATATTATATAAACATCATACATAACAGATAGTATACCTGTACACCTAAGAGTCTATCTTTGGATTCTGAATGGCTGATTGGTAATTCATTTGCTTTGCACCCCTGCCGTTACGAGTTCCATCCATAGTCCCGAATGGTGCAAAGGGAACCAGGTAACCAATCAAAATTGATGGCTTTCTTCGAGTTCTCAAGATAATACTATGTTAATATCAAAACCGACCACAATATTTAGTTTTGTTTCACCTTAGAGTAATGTTTGGAACATGTACGCCTAAAATTTCATATTTTAAATTCTTCTTTGTCTCCGTACATACATGCATTTTCTGTTCTTTCCTGAGAACAGATTTGTTTGGAAGATCTTAATTTCGTATGTATAAACACTTCACATACACAGTAAATACCTTTGCCTACTAAACTTTACCCTGCACAACTTTGCTTGAACACGTTATAAGCATCAACCTCACACTATGCTGGCTGGCAGTAAAGCGTGGAATTATTTCCATATATGTGTGTAGACTCTTTGATTAATGTATGATATTGATAAATTTTGCTTAAATTGGAAATTGTGGAGGTAGAGTAGTACGTACATCATATCCCCTGGATTGATTGGCAATAACAAACGAATATGAGATTTGGATAGTACAGCACTCCGGCACTATAACACCTTTCATTATAACACGGCTTTTGTTATACGGCGAATATGCTCATGGATCCCATTTCAGTAAATGGTAGTGAAATTATATGTATCATGTACTTCATTTATAGGGCGGCGCCACTATAAGGCGGTATACTCAATGGTTCCCATGGACAGTGTTATAATGAGGGAGTTCTATATTCATTATTGCATATTATTCCCTCTTATGTTTCCGGTTGCCCGCATTTACACATATTGGACAAGTTTTAGTATCTATACACAGACCGGCCGAGAGTCCTAAAGATTTATAGGGGGCCCACCTTCAACTCAGTTATAAAATATAAATTAATTTTTGGTAGATTACTACAGGTCAGGTTTTATATGCAAAACTGTACACAGGTTTTCATATACAAAATATTTAACTAGTTTTGGGGCCCATGATTGCTCTGCCCAGGGGTCAAGATTTCTGTAGGCGAGCCTGTGTATACATGATGTCATCCTAGTTTTCACGGACTATATTTCAGCGAAAAGCTGCTACACAGAATTTTATTATTGATTAAAACTTGGAACATTATATATGTACTTATTGTATCTCTTTTGCTCTAGGCGTGGACGAAAATAGCCAGGGCAGCAACAAGAAATGGACCAGTATTCACCAAATGGCTAACTCCCTGTGGATGAAGCGATCGTCTTACGTCGAGACTGAGCAAGCTCTTGTTAGTATCCGAGCAACCAAGGAACTGACCCACATGTAAGAGTTTCATTTAAACTACAGTAATCTCTCACTAAAACCACCAATCTGGAATTTTGTCAATATTGTATTTTTACACAGCAATAATTCGCTATGTGCATTGTTTGTACACATGTATGTACAGGGCGCGCACGAGATGATGGCAAAGTGTGGACTAAACCTATTATAACTAACTCGTGGGATTGGAAGGATTGTTGATTTCAGCTGGAGATCTCGCATTTCCGCCAAACAGACTCTTCCTTGCATGTAAACACTGTGCCATCATAACTTACGCTAACAGTATTTTTAAGCAACCATTTGCTGTTAGGGAAATCAGTGGAGGAGTAGTACTGATACCATAGTTATAGTTTGTACCAAACGCCGTTCTGACCGTAAGAATCATGCACACCATCATTTAAGAACAAATTGAAAAAGAAACACTCTGGTTAAAAAAAAAACATAAAAAATATTAGGAATTGCAAGATTCACAAAGTTTGCACTAACTAAGAATATAGTCCAAGTTCAGTTGGAATAAAACAATCCTGTCTACAAACGAGATATCGGGTGGAGTTACAGAGAAGAAAATCAGGGTAGGATGGAGACATCATACAATTGTATTTAAGCAGATTGGGTGTTATAAAAGGTATTTATGATCGAGCACGTATAAAAGAAATATATATATATATATATATATATATATATATATATATATATATATATATATATATATATATATATATTTTAAAAAAACGGTGTACCGGCTATTTTTTTAACTGAAAGTCTGTTTTAGTTTCTTATTGTAAAAGATGCATCTCATTTAGAAAGGCGCAGTTCAGCATGTGTTTATCGAAAGAAATACGACTATTTTGTTTCGGACATATGGCAGTATCCATGTTAATGCAGGTTTCTTTTTATATCCCACCCCCACCCACCCCAACACACACCTCTAGAGGCGAGGGTATATTTTAATCCCCGTGTCCGTCAGTTCGTTTGTCTTTCCGTCCGTCCGTCCCTCCGTCCGGCACACAATCTTGTTAGCGGAAATTGTCCCAGAGTTTTTGCTGGATTGTCATAAAACTTGGCAAATATTATGGCCATCACTTGAAGATGTGCATATCGACAAATCACTTTGCTCCCGCAATTTTTTGTTAGAGTTATTGCCCTTTTTGTCTTGTATCTTAATGCAGTATATAACACAACTGCGTTAGCGCAACTAATCCCGCAGTTTTGGATGGATTGCCATGAAAGTTGGTAAATATTATGAATATCACCTAATGGTGAGCATATCGTCTACTTACCTTGCTCCAGCAATTTTGTTTAGAGTTATTGCTCAGCTTGTCTTGAAGCTTAATGCAGTGCATGACACAATCTCGTTATCCCAACTAGCACCACAAAATTTTATGGATTGTCATGAAAGTTGGTAAAGATTCTAGTCATCTCCTGAAGATGCGTATAGAGACTAATCACTATGCTCTGGCAAGTTTTGTTAAAGTTACTGACCTATCTGTCTTGCAGCTCTTGTTAGCGCAACTACTCGTGCAATTTTTGAAGGATTGCCATGAAACTTGGTAAATATTACGGTTATCACCTGAATATGCGCACATAGAACACATAACTTTGATCCAGTAAGTTTTAACAGCGTTATTGCCCTTTTTCGTTTTCCAGCTTAATGCAGTGTATGACACAATACATCTACCCCAACTAGCCCCACAGATTTTGATGGATTCCCATTAAAGTTGGTCACTTTTATAATCACCACCTGAAGATGAGCACATTGTGAACTCATTGTGTCCCTGCAGTGTGTATGAGTCTTTGCCCGTTTCGACTTGCAGATTAATACATTGCATGACAGAAGCTTGTGAACGAAACTAGTCTCACAGATTTCGACTGATTGCCATGAAATTTGGGGAATGTTATGATCAGTCTCTGAAGACAAATCGCTGTTCCCCCACGATTTATATTAGAGTTATTTCCATTTTTGACTTGGAGCCTGGTGTAGTTTGTGACGCAATTATGTGAACACAACTAGTCTGACAGTCTTCAATACATCGCCATGAAACCTTGAATACGTTATGGTCATCATTTGAAGATGCATAGATCGACACATATTTGTGCTTGCATGCTGTTTGTAAGAGTCATTGTCCTTTCTGACTTACAACTGGGTGCAGTGTATGACATAATTGTGCAGATTTTAGTACATATGACACTTAGATCATATTATGGTCATCGTTAGAGGATATGCTTATTTACCAGTCATTTTTCTCACACTATTTGCAGAACAGCTATGCGCTTTTTTATACTAAAGACTCATCTCCATCGTTGGGTAGGGGTGAGATGCAGGGGAGGCTGCGGTATATTTATGTGAGCAAATGTGCACAATTCATCTGGTTAATATTTCAAAACTTCGCTTTAGAAGATTAAAAAATATTGCAACCTAGCCAACGGCCCGGGGGTGACCAAATGCAATCATCTTACATCAATGTTCTAGTTATGTACACACCCTAGCCATTATAGCCAAGGATGTGGTTCTGTTATTACCACACAGAGCAAGCGAGTCATATATTTTACACAAACTGCAACGACTACTTGAATCTGGAATCGTTCTACATATAGAAAATTTCTTAATCTACGATTTTATTACATGAATCTGCAGTAGGAAATGAGATTTCACCCCCATTTGATTTTAACCCCCTTCGATTTTCCTGAATATAGTATATTCTCTCCTAGCTCCGAATTGTCTCTATGGTAAAGCCTCTCCTTAACTAGCTCAAAAGAAAACCATACGACTTAATCGGAAAGAAGTGTGATGAAAGACGCAAGGATAGTTTCAAATATTTTGTCGTAAAAAATTCTTTGTTTGCTATACGATTTGGTTACACTATTTAAGCATTAAGGAGCACGTCATGTTATCCACTGGGTCTTTTTTTTTTTTTTTTTAATTTTTATTTTTTCTTTAAATGTAATAATATTACATAATGCGGTTGAAACCTCTACTATATACCGTATCATAACAGTCTAAGTCGCTCGCCTTTACAGATCACTCACACATTTCACCTCTGTCCGCGTGAGTTCGAGTCTCAGCCCGACCAATGTTGGTATGTGAGAAAGCTTTTCTGTAACTTCCCGTGGGTCGCTGGTTCTTCCCTGGGTCTTCTCGTGCTCATCCTCCACGACATATATTGGCCGCCATGTAAAACCTAGCATGTGCTGAAAAATGGCGTTAAACCCCACAAAACCAAACCAAACCTGTTCTCTCGCTCTCGTTACGTGTTGTTTACAACCTAACAAGAAAGATAACTCTTGTGGAAAAAATGAATAAATCGGTACAACGATAAATTGGTTATAACGACGGCATTTCATGCAACCATGTTCGTCGTTTTAGCGAGAGTCGATTGTATTTCATGGCATTCGCATAGCCAGCAGTATAGGCTGTACGTACAGTGTTTATGTACTGTGTCTGTGAATTGTGTGGAACGTACTGGGACCACACCAATATACACGGTGGACATACACTTCTATCTATCTCCCCCATCTTCACCCCCGCCTAAGAAAACAGCAGTAGAAGAATTGCTTAAGATAGTTTCTCCTCGAGAGCCATTACCTTGTATATAAATAAGGAAATTCACTATCAAACTGTGCCACTATTACTTGTTTAGCTGATGATGCTTTAATAGTTGTATAAATGGATTCAGTTTGGTATCATTAAAAAGTTACTCTTAACCGACCTATCGTAGCATTATTGTCATGTAGAAAATAAATGGTACGCTGAAATAAATAATCAATTTGCCATTCATTCTATCAACACAATGTCTTATTAGAATTTGAGTTGGACTCTTTTTTCTAATGGAATCCATCTTCATCAGATCATGTACAATCATGCTCCTTCCTCAACCACTGAAGTAAATCACTATCATATCTAAGTAATGTCCATCCCGAGTACGTCAACATTTTATCAAATATAAGTTCTACCACACTTTCACGAATAAAGCTATATTGCCAGGCACACAATTGGGGCCCCGGGTGGCTGAGTGATCTAAGGCGCTCGCCGTCTTTACAGATCACTCGCACATCACATTTCTCTTGGCGTGAGTTCGAGTCTCAGCTCGACCAACGTAGGTATGTGAGAAAGCTTGCCAGTAACTTCTCGGGGTCTTCCCTGATTCTTCCTCCGCCAAATATACTGGCCGACAGTATCATGTGCTTCAAAGTGGCGTTAAACACCAGGCACACCAGGCACACAATTCATCATGACTACTGTACTATAGAATACTGTGGTGCATGGTCATCATTTAGTGCATAGTCATCATGTAACATCAGGAACAAGACCACAAATAGTCTACGCTTACGTGTTTGTCAGACTCATGACTATATGTAAAAATAGAAAGCAATAAAAAAAATTAAAAATTTAAAAAAAAAAAATGCAAGAGACGAGAAGCTTAGGAAAATCACAGATAGTTTCACAATGATAACTCTACTCGACAAGATACTTACACGTACTCTTTATATATAACAAGTGATAGTATTGTAATAGAAAATAAGTCAGTGCTGCTAAATTTTACATCATTATGACTTACATCATTCAGAATTAATATTCATATAATTCCTATAACGGATAGTTTAGAAACTCTCTCTACCCCCACCCAACCCCTTTCAAACTGCAGTTTTTATTTGGTAGTTTCACAATGGTCCAGGGCATAATGGGTAAAAAGTCGGAAATTTTTCTTCTTTTTCAAAGGTGGCAGTTGATAGTTATCTGCCGTTCCACGAGCACCGGAAGTGTAACACAGTTGTCAGCGAAGTAAGGAGCCAGTTATATTGATTTTGTGTACTTTCAGACACTAGAGCATTAAATACCTAAGTTTTCCATATTCTTTTCAGATTAAAGACGCCTTTGCATATCTTGAAAAAGCAACCGAACCTTGTGATGATTTGGCGGAAGATGAACAGCCATTTTTGTTTTCCTCGTAATCGCGTCTGTCCCCCACCAAACTATCCCTACCGTACTGTCGATGGTTCCTGTAACAATCTGGATTATATTTTGTGGGGCATGTCCAATAGACCACAGAAAAGATACCTGCCAGCGGACTACCAAGATGGTATGGATGTATTAATAGTTCTGCCATTCCGACATCTTATGCCAGGGCGCCAGTACCATTTTACATTTTTTTCTCAAATTGAAAGTTTATACTATATCGCATATATTTTATTCAAACCGTCTGATTGTTTATCCATTTGCAGAAATTTATGACCGGCTGAAAATATACCTTTTGACTTTTCGATTACCTAAGAAGAATTATTCAAAATTTGAGGAATTCCATAAAGTTTGGGAGATCCTTAACTTTAGCACAGAAGATGAACAGGTTTATTTTGGGAAAGAAATCTGAATATCAGGGGATGGTCAATGTTTTCTAGGACGAGGGGGCGGTGTAAATTGGTTTTAGAATGTAATTATTTGGTGTTAGCGTGTAATGATTTGAGGTATAGTTGTCTTGTACGAAACGATGGTTAATTGGACATAACATAAAAGGGTATGATGTTTTGTTTTTTTTTTTATCCTACAGGGTTGGAGAGGAGTCGATTTTTTATCACATCAATATTATTTCGTTTTTCTTGAATTACATGAACCCCACAGACCTGTCTTACAAACATTGACTGCTCCCTACATATTTTTTTTGCACAAATAATACCAATTTTTTTTTAATGAATTTCTCTCCGGTTTTCATGAAAAGGAGAAAAAGCAATAGAACAAATTGTAGGAAAATTAAACTATTTAAAAATTTTTGTGAAAATGGGTCCTTACGTAATCCACTTTTTGTTTACTATACATTATCGACGGTAATGGTCGTAGCATTAAGTAGTATCGATCTCCCAGTTTCCCGTACTCTCGCTTCTTCCAACTGAAGCAACTCATTGTCTCTGTGCTGTCAAAAAGAACCCAGTATATATGTATATATTTTGTCGACTTTGTAAAATTTAGGGCAAATGAATACGATTAGCCAACATCAATAGTAGTTTCAAGGTCGATACCATGTAAGATATTGTAGTGTTACACAATTCTACCTACAATAGAATACGAAAAATCCAGGTCAGGTCAATTTTTGAAATTCATCCAGATTCAGTCTTCAGTTACTTAGATGTATTTATCTATCTTGTTATGAACTGAACTTTGTATGCTAACTTAACATCTATACTTTGTCAACTGATATAATCCTGATTCTGAGTGCCGTCCTGAATAACTAAAAATTGAGACTACTGTAGCAATTGTCTCCTGCATCTTAAGTCGGCCGTTTTGATAAGCATCTGCAGATCAAGAATGGGATGCTCACGTTATGAACAGACTTGTCCGGTAACGTGATAGGTCACGTGGTACCTGGTGTATATAAAGCCGAAGCTGTGCTGACAGTAAAATCCACTCGTACATGGCCGAATGGCCGCACACAAGTATAATCCAAATTAAGTAAGTAAGTAAGGATAGTAAAATTCTGATGTGTATCGTCCTCAGAGCAAGAAGCTAAGAGAAAAAAACAAGAAGGTCAAGATAACATTGAGGTCACTATTCTAATAAGAAGGCTAGGGATGAAGTGCCTGAAAAAGTCTTTCCACGACTCTAGTGATACTAAAGGTAGTAAAGGGAATAACGTTTTTATCTTGTACGCATAGTCTTGCTCCAGGGTTCGAGAACATTTATCTGGCGCCGATACCAATCTCTGGAAAACCAGAGTACGAACAGCAAGGGGGAACGTCCTCTACCTAAGCTATCTTACACGTCACACTATAAACATCCAAGAGATGCTTTATTATTATTATAGTTTCCGCTCTCATTTTTGTTTTTTGTAGAAAATAACGAGAGGAGGAAATTTAATTGGGCCTTTCTCTTGTCCGTCCTTTAGTCTCTCCGTCCTTTGGTCTGTCTGTCCCATTTTCATTTCTGCACAATAACTACTTTATTTATTATTGATTTCAACCACATTTAGCAGACAGAGCTGATTTTCATCACGTTTCTGTCATCATTTAGCAGATTTAGCAGAGTCACGGCCCTTGATCGTCTGACTCTCCTACTTTCCAATCTGCATAATAATTCCCTTTATACGTTTTGGATTTCAACCAAATTTGATATGCAACTAACTCCCTGAAACAGCAACACAGCAGCTCTGCTCAACATTCATGAATCACGCCATTCTTAGGTACTTTAGTATCCACCCCAAAATGCCCAGCTAACATCTCTCTCGCATGCTACTCCTTCAAACAGATATACCCACTTTCAGACGCAAACACTTGACTTCATCTTTTGTTCCTTCCCATATGTCACCAATACAATATTTCCGCACCCCTACACGGATAACTGCGTTGTCTGGATAGGTGTGCCAAGGCAACATTCACATTTGTTTTGAGATATGCCCAATATTTACAAATAATGCATATATTCTTTAAAAGACAGAACTAAATTAAACACCAAAACAACCACTTTTGTCCTTGATTGATTATTTATACATGTTTATTTGTTTTACTAGATTACCCTTAGGATCAAGTTTCTTCTCTTTTCTATATATTTTTTTTCCTTTTCCCTCATTATCTCTTTTCAATATCGCCATTATAATACTTATTTATGAAATTAATTTTATACATATGCCAGCCATCTTAAACACTTTGTATTAGCAGTAGTATTTGCATGGGAAATGCGATAATAACTTCTTACATCTTTCTAGCCAATTCCAATTGCATTCTTTGCAATAAAAATACGATGAAACTGAATTTGATTACTCTCTTCACCTAGCACTTCCCTCTACGAAACTACACTCGCCTATTTCCTACGAAAAGCGGGGTACATAATTTCCTGGAATTTGTTTCTCGTATTTGTTGTCATCATTATTATTATTATTATTATTATTATTATTATTATTATTATTATTATTATTATACAGGCGTCTGTGCCCCAAGGACTCTTGATAAAAGAGGTATACCCCTCCCAAGCCCCCGTCTTGTCAGTAATGTTATTCATCAGGCTACAGTGTGCCACTTGCAGGACAAAAAATTATCGGTCTTTACCATGCAGTGGGGACAAAACCTCGATCACGACTTTATTAAAACGCCAATATTACAAGGTAAGAATCTTTTTGCTGTTTTGAATACAGTCAGCAAACCCAGAAAATCAAACTTGTTGCAGAATTCGTTGATCTTGTCCACTTTTAAACAATATACAACGAATCTTGAAGCAATACCGGGTATTGGATTTTTGTAGTCAAATGTAGACATGCCATGCTAAGTACAGAGAGAAATCAAAATAAGAAACAAAAATAAAAGTTGTAAAGTTAGATCATTTGAGTACATAGGAAAATTTCGAGACACTTATGGTATAGTTTAAAAACATTTTTTTTTAAGTGGCAATGGTTAAAGACGGCTGAGATTACTTATTCAAGTATCAAAATGAGCATCGCTATAATATGTAATTTAAAGGAAAACTAAGTAAGGTATAATATGCACTCGATTGATAATGTTCATTTTATTTATTATATCTGTAATATTAGATCATCATTAGTTCCCGAGTTTAGGAGAAATCGGTCCTCCATTTCTCATTTTGTTCTGACACAGAGGTCGCTGCATTTGTGATCTGTAACCGGCACTTCCGGTTATTGCCATGTTAGCATTGTTAGTAATATAGAACTCGACCAGATCCTTATGCGTGTGTTTGTGTGTGTATGTGTGTTTGTGAGAGAGAGAGAGAGAGAGAGCACGATTGTATTTCGAATGATAGTAAATGAAGCCCCATACTTTTCAGTTGTAATTTCTCGAATTAGCATTTTTTTTAAAAAATAAATTTAAATAACAAATATTGTGCAAACAATGGGCAAGTTTTGTCCACATTTTTCGTCTAATTTATAATGTCCATTATCATTTAAAAAAATAAAGTCTATCAAATGAAGTGAAGGATGCATGACGAGACTAATTAAATCACACATTCTGTCCTGGATCGATCTGTTAACTGGGTTTGGGAAATGTGGTTCAATATCGTAGGTCGTTGGCCTACTCACATGAATTACACGAAATGAAATTTAACAGATATGTAGCATTGATATTATTTGTATATTTGTCTATGTATAAATGAACTTATCTAATTCTTGGGTTTTTTTTAATATGTCGCTGACACTTACGTTCTTTTGATTGGGACAATAAACTATGTGTAAAGAGAAACCGATTTACCTCTAATGCAATAGCGAAATCATATGCATAATTTTTATTTTAATTATTATTCATTTAAATAAGTATACGTGTATAACAAGTTAGTCGAAACAAAACAATATAGAAGCAATCTGAGAAATGTGGTCTCATATGAAAATGTGTACCTCTTAACCAATGTCACCTGGACTGAGATGTGTCGGTGCAAGGTCACCGGAAGTGCAAGGGAGTTAATTCAGTTCGTCTCAGAGTATCTGGCTAGATACAACATGGCGCGATTGTGTATTAGTTATATTTTGGCCTACGCCATGATTAGTTGATTAGCAAATTCTTTGAAAGTTGGTACAATTGCTTATAATTAAATGAGGATTAATATGATGATAACAAGTTTTAGGGCCGGATTCCCCATTAGGACTAGACCCTGTATTCTTCAGGATGCTTTGCGACTCTAAAAATTTAGCTCAAAATAACACTCGGAAGGTTTTTGCAGTTGAGAGCATATACGTTCGCTTCGAGTTTGGCCTAAAAAAATCAAGAATAATCGAGGAGCCATAATACACGAAGGGAGCAATACTTCTACTTATTGTGCAGAGAGTTACAATGCATGTACTTTTTCAGGAAAAATGGTATCATGTTATTTCTTCATCATTTACTTTGTATTTACCAGCAACTACAGAGTACAACCAACGTTTTTCTCCTTAGGTCACAAGGAAGCCGATATCAAATGCTGTACCAAAAATCCAAATCCATCATACGTTAGGTAAGCATCTGAAATCTGCTTATCACTGTGCAACCACAAAAGAATAGCGATGTTGAATGAAAAGCGGATAAGTCAACTGTTTACATGAAAGGTGAAGAAAGTTTGTTAATCCTTTAGTTTAATCACACAAAAGTTTACTCGACGTGGTTTTCTTGGTATTCCCATGCTAACAGGGTTAGGAGGTAAAAAGAAAGTAAAACCTGATTCTGAAACTTCGTCCATCCACATCTGCATCAACCAAATATATTTTTTATACGACCTTTAACGTCGGTAGAGCTGTAACGATTCGCCAATATGTTTTGGAAATATCGATGTTTTCAATGCAATATGATACATCGATAATCGTATCGCCACCAACACGAGAACTTAATGTATGTATGCAATTTGTCAATTGTGTGTCACTTGCTTTAAGAGAAAATTACCAGACTGATTCAATATAGTGTTATTATATTGTGACTTTATTATATTATATTCAGTTTTCTTATTTTATAGCTGTTTTTGACAAAGAAATGCACTGTACATTATTTTCTATGATAAGAGAAGCGGTGCTAAGTTTGTGATAAATTGTGATAACAAATTCAAGCGAATCAATAGTTGCTCATGTACAAATTAGCACCAGGTATGTTTCGTGATACATATTGTATTGGCACCTTTTTATTGCGATACGTATAGTATTGCGACGTCAGTGGCGATACAAAAGCCTAAACCTCGCAATCATTTTGTGGTCCAATAATATAGGATAAAATATTTATAGGATAAAATATACGCTCTCACAACACGGCTATAAAGATTCAACAGTGCATTGAGTTCCAGAATATTTGATAACATCATGTCAATTCTCAAAGTAGTTTTTCCCTATATACGTGTTTGGTAATATCTTTGTGGACAAATGTTCCTGTTACAAGCGTGAATGGGCATACGTCTTGCTTTAAAATCGTAAAAAATCTTATTCACAACGGTGCTGATAAATATCGTGGTTTTCAGACACGAGCTGTAATATTACTTGTATATTCGTTATGTTCTTATCGATTTAATGGCTACTTAGATCCACGTAAGCAATATACGAATAAATAATATTATCATACAGGTTAGAGAAATTTAATTCGTACTCCACGGAGATTCGAACCCGGATGCGCGGGTTACGGCACCCGTCGCCTTCCCTGTAAACACTAACCCCTATACCATCTCGACCATGCACAACTCACCAAAAATAATGCTACAAAGTCGGTGGTATAGGAATTCGTGAGAAGCAGACATACCCGCATATCGACCCAGTAATTAATTTTCATCTAAGTACACAGACCATCTGGATTCCTACGACATAAATCAAAGTGTATACAAGTTATTATAGTGAATTACAAATATACACCAAACAAAGCGGAAAGATCTATCCATGGATTCTACAGGTGAATACTTGATAACAATAACATAATTTTTAAATACGAATGCTCTGTTTGCTGTATATTTGTAATTCTCTCTCTCTCTCTCTCTCTCTCTCTCTCTCTCTCTCTCTCTCTATATATATATATATATATATATATATATATATATATATATATATATATATACATATATATATATATATATATACATATATACACACACATATGTGCGTGTGTCTGTATTAATTTATACAAATATGTATGTCTCTTATCAATTTATTTGAACTCAGTTACATTACATACATACCTTTGCAAACACACACACACACACATATATATATACATGTATATATATATATATATATATATATATATGTATATATATATATATATATATGTATATATATATATATATATATATATATATATATACATATATATATATATATATATATATATATATATATATATATATATATATATATATATATATATATATATATATATATAATTTCTCAGATCTGCCTGCTTTCCTATTTGGGTACCATCTGGCGACAAGAGATTTCAGCGACCCTGTATGAACTTTGTGCGATCTGCTCCAGGAGCTGATGATCTTTGTGACTTAGGTATTATATATATATATATATATATATATATATATATATATATATATATATATATATATATATGGGTCTAAGTAAGTGAAATAGCCCGATTTGATTCCTCCTGTCTTCAATGTTCTTAGTTGGACTTCATTCATTCCTTAACCTTCCGCAGACCAAACAATTTAGGAGCCATTTTTGGCAGAAGGAAACTATAGTCACCTATAAAACGAAAAATAAAATAAAATTTTAAAAAAAAAGCCAATGACACGTTCCACACTAATGGGGTCAAACGTTTTAAAACAACACGACACGGAACATGATATAGTAGCGCATTTTCCAGCAGATTTACATGCGAAAAAAAGAATAATCATTGCCGTGCGATAACGTACAAAACAAAAAATGTGTTTTATCTCATCACGCGCAGGACGTGCGTTCTAGTATGTTGGAGAGATATAAAAACTAACTGAATAACCCAACCCCAACCTCCCTTCACCGCTAAAATAAATGGAAAGAAGTCCGTTGAGAAGAACACTTATCATCCTTTGGCTTCATCTTCAACGACATCGTCTTGAAATGAATTGCCCAGAACCGGAACTTGAGTTCAGAAACTAGGAAAGAAAAAAGAACATGCAGGATTCACCGACTAATAAACACCTAATCCCAGCGGCTGTAACCAGGAGGAAGTAAAACGGGTTATTTTATCTACATTGTCAATGGCAAAATATCTACCTGTGTGTTTTACTGCGAACGGTAGTCTCCCGACACGTGGTCTGACCTCTCTTTCCATATGTCTGACGTCTGACGTCTCTTTCCATATGCCTGACGTCTGACGTCTCTTTCCATATGTCTTTTGTTTCTTTACATAATAAAGTGAAGGCCGCCTTTTGGATGAATACCATGTTTATCGCCATCATCATCATATTTATTGTTGTTGTCGTTGTTATTGTTGTTATTATTATTAATATTATTATTATTATTAGTTCATGGTCTAACTAATATTTATACAGTTTAAGATAATAATAGCACAAACCCTGTTTTAACTGTTCAATGCAGATGGCGCTCGTTACCCATATTTGTTTAGAATGCGTCATTCTTAATCGTGCTGTTAAGTGACAAGAAAGGTGCTTTACCACACATATCTGATAATATCTTTTCCAGTATATATATATATATATATATATATATATATATATATATATATATATATATATATATATATATATATATATATATAATATAATATAATATAATAAAATATTATATGATATAATATCTTGAACGGAAATGATTCCTACATTACAAATTTATTTAAAGTGGTTTTATTAATAAATTTTAGAATCAATGTAATATCTCCGATTTTCATGCATGAACCTGAAAATTCATCCAAATTTCTCGCTTCTTTTTTGTAATTCCATGAATATTTACAACAAAATGAGCATATGTTTACTATATATGCATTAATTAAAACGAATATCTTCATGTGTCAAAGAAGCATTTTGAAAACTTATCGAGGCAATCTACCGGAATACAGTCACTTCATTTCTAAATAAACAGTTTGGGTCTTCTTTACGTTAGCTTCTTTACATTAATCGAAGCAATAATATTCTACCAAATGTTATTCAGAATTTAATGTTTTACTTAGAGCCACATTAATTATTTTTTCTTATATAAGATGAGAGAAATCCTATCAATGAAGCTACTAGTTTTATAGACGCCAGTTTCCTCTACGGTTCTGATAAGGAATCGATGGATAGCCTTCGGCTGTGGAAAGAAGGTATGTATTTACATCCCTAAAAGTACTGAATTTTCAAATCATCGTACACATATCTGATCAAACCTTTGCAATATTGTTATTCAGACGGGTTCATATTGAAGAAAGGTCCTATATTATGTCATGAAGTCACGACATACAATGCTATAGCGAAAACATGAACTTCTCATGAAAATAAAGTCTTAAGTGAGCATGAACAAAAGGTGAGGACGTATTTAACCTGACTTAAAACGTTTGAACTGTAACTTCCATACCTGTATAACTTGAAAAGTAATAACTCAGACATATATAATACTGAACAAAATGCTGTATACACATATACAAAATATAAATCAAGTTATTTTTGCCAGATCCATGTATATATTTAATATGTCTCGTTGTAACTCAGACGACATGGATATTTTGAAATCAAGAGTTTATAGTTTCCAGTATTAAGAAAGAAAATTTAAGTAAATATAGTGAATATACGAGTAAGGAAGCCGGGAGAGGGGATGACAAATTGTGTGTAATAGGAAGGTGTAAGTGATTTTTTGAGAATTAAAGTTGCAGAGATTTGCCGTATCTGCTAATGCTATTTGAATTAGTTCCCAATTAAAGTATAATTTTGACATACATTATGATCTGTTTAGAAAGTCACACACGCTCCTCGGATCGGGGTGTACAATGCTCAACTTGGCTGCAAGGCATCTTGTACTACTTGTTTAAGATACTTTATTTGAACAAAATATACAGTTCGCACTACCCTTGCTGTACTGAAAAAGGATTCTTCTAGCTACTAGATCAGGGCTTCAGTAGTAAATGTACTACAGAGGTAAGGCTGCTACATTGAAGAGCAAATTGCTTAATAAATGTATTGTTCGCCAGACAAGGGAGATAGTTTTAAACAGATTATTAATAAATATGATGTTCTTGCTATTGCTACTTCTTTTGTCTAGCAATCCTGCACAGCTTGATCAAGTAACACACAAATCACTAAGACACTTATTATAATCTGTTTTATTCACAGGTATGCTGAATATAAATAAATTTGGGTATTTCTGGGCCGATGAAAACCAAGAAAGATGTATGAAATCAGAGCCAGAAGACTACTGCATGAAGACAGGCAAGTTTTCTTTCTCCTGTATCAATTCACATTGAAGGGAAGCCTCTTACGGATGTATCAAAAAACTATGTTCAACAAATATTCTCTTTTACACTGCTATGTACATTTAATCCATAATGTGTATTTAGATTTTGTCCATGATGGTAAGTTGCACTTTAGATACTGATCACTAGTAAACAGAATATTTCCTTAGCATTTGAGTTCAAGGTCAGTCTTGTTGACAGTTAGACTACGTGTTTTCCCATTTTATTGCTTAACGTCCTGTTGATATAGGTCAAGTGAAAATGTGTATAATTATAGATTTGGTAAAAAATTATTCATCCCTGTTTTAGATCAGTCTGTGGGGATCCATGTGAGATCAGATTTCATAGTTTGTGCCGTTGAAATCAAATATATTTCGAGAGGAATTATTTGCTTAATATATTCATTGGAATTACTAAAGAGCTCATTGACTTTTTAATCAATACATTACTTTGGACTTTTCTGAACTCATTCAAAGACATTCTGGATTGTATCATTGTATTATATCAGGACATTCAAGACTATTGGAACTAATTCGGAATATTCTGTATTTTTGGTCTTGTGATTAGGACTTTTTGGATTTTCTGGAATTTGATTCACAATATTGTAAGTATCTCTTGTATTTCACTTTGTGTTATAGGGAAATAAATTACTTGTTGACATTACTTACATTTTTGGTTTCACTTTCTTTCTGTTACATATTTTTAAAGACCTAGAGTCGTAAGCACACACACAATATTTAACCGCAATCGAAATTTAGGGAGTTGGTACATCCAAAGTTATATGGACAAGTTGTTTTTTTTTTAAATTGAACATTATAGAGATCGGTTTTAATAAAGACATTTTTGTTTATTATCACCATATTCATTAATTAACTATTAATTAAAACTACAACTCAGTATCAGGCGCTAATTCTAGTTTAAAACAATAACAACAACAGCTTAAATTTTGGTAGATGTGGTTAGCTTTTAGCCGAGACATTTTATATTTAAACTGTATTCCCTTCTACAACTAAGCATATTTTATTGCCATATTAAAAAACCAATTGGGATTTGGGAACACATTCTCTAATTTAGGTACAGCTACCCCCACTCCCATCCCCATATATGGAAGGTGGGGGTTGCATGACTGGACCAAAACACTTAACATAGTTAGTGAGAGAGAGAGAGAGAAAGAGAGTTAGGACCATACGTGAAACACGTGAATATGTGTGATATAAATAATATGTTCACCTTCTTTTGTTTGCTTCCAAATTATTGTGGCGCAGTGGCATATAATGGATTATTTTTACTGAATTTTACCACAAATGTAATTGTACTTTAGAATCACCAGATTGTAATATTGATGTAATTTCAATAAAGAAATTGAAAGCTTTTATTATCTTATTGACACACCATAAATTATCGTTCTAGGAGACAATAGGATACATACTGTGCCAGGATTGGCCAGTACCCAAATCATTTTCCTCAGGGAACACAATAGAATAGCTACAATCCTTAGAAAGATCAATCCTCATTGGGATGACGAAATAATCTTTCAAGAGGCCAGAAAAATTGTTGCTGCAATAGTTCAGCATGTGTCCTACACGGGATTCCTACCCAATATACTTGGACCAATTATCATGAAGACATACGGTCTCTTATCAACACCAATGGGATTCAATACCGTCTATAATCCTGCCGTGAATCCAACTACGGCCATTGCCTTCGGCGCAGCTGCATATCGGTTTGGACATTCACTGATCCCTGGTGAAGTTCTCCTCTACAACCATAAACTCCAGAATAAAAGATTTAAGATTGAACATACCTTTAACAGGCCCACAACTCTCATGGATGACGATGGAAGAGGTGCTGACAATATATGCAGGTGGCTTTTCCGCGATGGAGCTGCCAAATCTGACAGGTTTTTGGAACCTGGAGTTCGAGACAACCTCTTTCTCGATGACGATGGAGACGGTTTTGACTTGGCTGCTCTTAACATCCAGAGAGGTCGTGATCATGGTATCGCAGGATACAATGCGTGGAGGGAGTGGTGTGGACTTCCTATTGCCGTTCATTTCGGTTGTGGTCCTGGTGGCTTGATTGACCTTCACCCTGATGCAGCGATGCTTCTATCTAAGCTTTACCGGTACATTCCTGTCATTCTGCCTGGCTGCTTGTATATATCTGTCTATCTATCTGTACGTACGTATTTATGTATGCATGTATGTATGCATGTATTGAATGTATGAATAAATGTATGTATGTATGTATGTATGTATGTATGTATGTATGTATGTATGTATGTATGTATGTATGTAGGTAGGTAGGTAGGTAGGTAGGTAGGTATGCATGTATTTGTGGTTTGGATTTTCACTCACATTACCATCGTCTACTTTTAGTTGACTTTCAGTTTTGCAGCGATTTGTGATTCAAACAGCTTTTGTATCCAAATGGCTGAAAATTTCAACTTAGTTCCCTGATTCGTTGCGAAATTGGTTTTGTGGTCGTTGGTTTGTGTTCAGCGATCTTAAAATTAGTCTATGACCTATCGTTATATCCCTTTTTATTGTATTACATCTTTACACAAATTGTATAATACATGTTTGCTTGAATTGTGCGTTCTCTACGGAATACTGGCTTTTATAAGCTTTTAGATCTTTCTTGGAACGGTATAACTTCGCGGATCCTGATTTCTTCCATTTATTCAACACAAAAAATATTTCATACAGATACTCCATTTAAACTCTTCTTTTATCAAGAGTCGGGCTATGTAGATACGCAGGTCGCATCATTCACTGAAGAATACTTTTGCTTTTTTAAAATTATGATTACTTGCAATATAAGTTTCAGTTTCGTAACTTTCCGGAAATCTCAATTTTTATTATTATATTACAGTAACCCTGACGATATCGACCTATTCGCCGCCGGTTTGTCAGAGAGGCATGTGCGTGGAGGAAGTGTTGGTCCGACCTTTGCGTGCATCATTGGCCACCAGTTTAGGGACTGGAAGGAAGGGGACAGATTTTGGTATGAGAACATGTTCCCCGGAACCGGATTTACTCTTCGTACGTTTTGTCTTCTCTTCAATTTGTTTTTACATTCATAGATAATGTAATGTGCTGGAATTCCAAATGAATAGAAGTGAATTGTTTGCTTAGTTTTCTTCCTATATAAATATCTTCAATCAGTCATGGATATGGAAAGTAAGTGGTTTGATATAAATTTCCATGTAACAGTTCCCTAATTTCTCATGGAAAGGTTCGATCAAAATTAAATGTATATGTAAGATTTTTTTTTTTTTTTTTTGGGGGGGGGGGGGTATTTCGGCTTCTAAATCGGCGTAAATTGTGCATTTTATTTTGACAATTCTAAAGTCGACACTCATGATTTATTTTAAAGTATGATTCTGAGGAGCATACGTGTTGTTTATCACTATTCTCGTTTTTGACATTTCGAAATCGCGCTAAAAACGAAATCTCGAGATCTAAGTAGTAATATGTGGCTCTCTGGAGTCATAACGGGAATCAGCATTACGGCATTAAGACGTAGGCTTACATTAATATGGTACTCTAAGGCCAAACGGGAATTTAACATTGAGGGTTCATTGCTACATTGTTAGTAGTGGTTGACCTCAAATGGGGTTACATTTGGATATTGTTAGAAGTTGTTGACCTCAATAATTGAGCACATTATGAGGTCATAACGGGAATTAACATTACGCCATAGGTTTGCATTAATATGGCAGCCTGGGGTCAAACGGGAATTAATGTTACGCGTAGGTTTACATTCATATTGCAGTCTGGGGTCAAACGGGAATTAACATTACGCAGTAGGTTAACCTTAATATGGCTGTCTGGGGTCAAATGGAAATTTAACGTTACGCCTTTAGTCTATAGGTTTACATTATGAGTCTATCTGGCTCAAACGGAAAATATAATGTGAAATAGTGATCTACTATCCAACACCCCAGTTTTTTAGTACAATCCAGCAACCACTTTTTGATTACTATCCAACACCCACTTTTTGATTACCATCCAAAACCCACTTTTTGATTTGATTACTACCCAATACGCCATGTGTAGTGACCAATACTTAGTCGTCTACTATCTAACACCCCACACTATACTACCCAATGCCTCGCATATACTATGCAACCAAAATGAGAGGATATTAAAGAAGGGGATGAAATCGCACATTATCACACACATGCAAGGGTAGGAGTGTTTATATACACACTATAATCACACAAAAGGTGTAGAAGGGGTTCTTTTTAATTTTTTGTTGTTTGTGAACATAGACATAGACATACACAATCATAGAAACATAAATCGCATGTAGTGGCAATGATAAGCCTGAAAAAGGCCGTTGGGTTTTGTCCTGGGGCTTTGAATTGTTTTATTTATTTTTTTTTTTTGTCATGATGCTTCGCTGTTTTATGGAGATCATTTCCCTCTTCAAGTGTCGGAGGTCTGGGAAAGACTTCATCTCCTCTACTCGGTACAGGTGGTATTGTATTCTGTCCAAGAGACTCAAGCGGTCCTCAAGTTTCCCACTTTGCAATGCTGGCTATCCATTCTTCTTCTACACAGGATCAATGATGACTGGCAAGACTGACTGACTGAACTTACATTATAGTCGTGTTTGGCCCTTCGGCCATGTACGACTTGTTAATTTTGTTTTCTTTGTTTACCCTTATGGTTGTATGTCGGCGAGGCAACTGATGTAAGAGCTCGGCAAGGGGTGCGCCGTCGTCCCTAGGGGCTCCGTTGGTTCCAGAGTATATACATTTTGATTGGTGTGCCCAAAAGTAAACAATTTATCGTCTTGTGGCTTAAATTTCACGAAGGTTTTGAAATATCATTGTACTGATGGCTGATTTAGTAATATTAAGGATATTTCGTAGAGACAGAGTTTTTAAGGAGTGGAATTTGTTGGTGTAGCGAGTTTCTTTATTAATTTTATATATTTGCAGCTATTGCAGTTAACCGGTTACTGCATTGTGCCGTGGACCCTGATAGTCTGGGCGTAGGACCACCTCATATGGTATAAGGTGTGGGGTTTATATATAGGTTGGGAAGTGGTTTTTCCTTAAATTGTTTTACCGCCTTGTGCAGCTGGTCCTGATGGTCTGGGATTATGACCACCTCTATGATCAATAGGGTTTGGGACAGTTATGAGTTTCCATAATCAATATTACCACCTTGTGCGGCCGGCTCTGATAGTTTCGGCTTTGATCCACCTTATATTGCTAATTTTATAGGGGTGCGAAGTTGAAGGTCGCCTGATTGGGTTCTGACCCCTTATGTTAATTACATTGGTAGTAGAACGTCACATCACCAGAAGAGAACGTAGATTTTTTTAAGGAATTGGATCAGTGTGCAGTGTGTGCATATATAGGAGCAGGAGAGTTTATATCTGCTCGTTAGGAGTAGATTGCTTTTTGTTACTAAGTGATGCTTATATATTTTATTGTGTGCATCGTATTTATTTCTTCTTAAATATTATGGATACCCTCTCTGTCCTTTTGTATATATATATTATTTTAGTTGATGAGATTGTTATTATTGTTTACTGACCTAAATTGTCCATTCTATGAGAGTGGAGTTTCTCTCGCTGCTCGAACTGGCTCAACCCCTAGTGGTCCCAGAATTTCTAATCCTACCCTCACAGCGGAGCCCGTTCTCTCCCACTCCAGACCATTTCAATGCCCTACTTTATGATATTTCATTGCCGGTGGAGGAGTGGGGGATCGACAGTTTCAGTAGATGCCGCCAACCCCGTAAGGGGATAGACATAACTGTCTCCCACCCCGGCCCCCAGCTTTACTCTACCTTTGTTTATTGCTTGCTTATTTTAGGTTAAATATAGCTTAGATGCCTTTTATTTGGGTGGTTTGGTACTTGACCGGGATTACATTTTCCCTCTTTTTCCAATATCTGAGATGTACCCCACGATATTAGAGTACACGGAATTGATGTTGCTGCTTGGTGTTTCAAGAAACTCCGGGTACTTGCATGGAGCTTTTAGTATTCTATGTCTATCCTGGAAGTAGGTCCTTTCTATGCTTTATTTAGGGCATTCATTGAATATGTGGTTGAGGTGGGGTGTGTGGGAAATTTATTCCTAACTCTTTTATACCTGGTAAAAATCTTCCAAACTGTTGGCTAATAATGTTTTGTCCTTTTCTTATTCTATTTCTGACTTTGGAGTCATGCGGATTTGCCAGGTTAGGTGCAAGAGCGTTTCTATTAACTTGCTTCTAAAGGTCGTATAGCCTGCGCCCTCTCTGAGAGTTGTCCCAATCCCGCTACCATTTTTGGTCAATTTTATGCCTAATCATACTATTTATTTCCTGAACGCTGTTGTCCAAGTGCTGTATTTCCGCTTCAATAAGCTTATTCTTAGCTTCCTTGTCTGGCATTTCATTTCCAGGAATATTAATGTGTGAGGGAATCACATATATTCTTTGGTATGATTATTTTGTTGCAGAGTTTTGAGTCTCAAGTAGACTTCTCGTAACAGATTTTCTCTACTGGGCGAGTTACTTGATTCCAGGGAGTCGTTAGCTAAAACTGCTTTGGGTGTGTAGTTTACTTGGAGCCTCTTAATTGTTTTGTTGATGGCCCAAAACTCGACCGTGTAAATGGAGCAGCCATCCGGTAGTCTCGCTCCCATTGTTATGCCCTCCTACGAAATAACCACTGCCGCTTGTAGTTCGTCCTGGGTCTGGATATTTTGAGCCGTCGGTATACATTTTTGTAAATCCCTCGTACCTACTTTCTATTTCGGTGAGGATTTTGGCCCTTAACTCTATGGGTTGTTCTTGTTTGTCCCCATATTTGGGTGCGTTTACATTTATTTTTGACAATTTACTGGTCCATGGTGCGGTGTCGGGGTATTTTGTCACCTCCAACTGAATATCTGGCATGTTTAGTTCTCGTTTAAGATCATGGATTTTCTTGCTCCCTGGTAAATTCATTCACTGTTGGTGTCTCAAGGGCTTGTTGCATTTCTCTGTTATTGTTCTAGCAGGGTGCGACTTATCATTGATAGTAATCCGGGTCGCATACCTCAGGAGTATCTTATCCCGTCTTAGATTTAGGGGGATCTCCGGCTAGAATTCTTAGTTCCTTCCCAGAGGTGCTGGCGAGAGCATTACACTCTATTCCGTCCAATTTTTCAAATAAATTAGGATGGGCCGAGGCATACGCCTGGCATCCATAGTCAATTTTGGACCGAATCAGTGTCCTATATAACGTAAGAAGTGTGGCCTGATCCCCGCCCCCCCCCCCCCAATCAGTGCCCTTAAGGTTCCTCTAGAGATTTAGATTCTGCCCGCGTCTTCTCACTAGCTCACCTATGTGTTATCCCCATGTAAGGTGCTCATCGAATAACATCCCTAAGAATGTAGCCACTTTTTCAAATTTAATCTCTATCCCATTGAGCTATGGTGTGAGGTTTATTACGCCATTTATTTTGTGGTGAAAACAATACCCCTATTGTCTTGCTGTGGTCTAGCTTGAAGCTCCACCTGTCGGCCCATCGCCCGATCCCATCAAGCCCTGCCTGCAGTCAGCCAACCACAGTTTTACTGGCTGTGTTGCCTGCTTTCCAGATTCCACTGTCATCTGCAAACTGGGACAGGTCACGGTGGGTCAGACCGACTGACTTTTCTAAGTCATTAAGCATGATGTTAAAGAGAGTAGGGCTTAATACGCTGCCCTGGGGGGTTCCATTTTCGAGCTCGCGTATATCAGGGTATTAGTTGTCCACTCTAGTTTGGATTTTTTGGCCTGTTAAGAAGTTTGATATCCACTTGTGCATGCGGCCTGTTATACCGTAGTGGTTCACCTTTGCAATTAGACCCTTTGTCCACATTAGGTCGTATGCTTTTTTAAGATCAAGGAAAACTGCGATTAGATTTCGATCACATTTCCTTTTTGCGTTGAACGCCAATCTCATGTTTAATTCCAAGCGAATTAGTTGGTCCGAAGTGGATCGCTTGTTGCGAAATCTGCTTTGGTTTTTGCGATATCAAATACTTACTCTCCAGGTGGTGCTTGAACCTATTGTTTATCATTGTTTCCATAATCTTAAGATGTTGTTAGTAAGGAAGATTGGTCTGTACGAGTTTACATCTGCCGATTCCTTACCTGGTTTCGGGATCGGTATGAAAATCGCCTGTTTCCAACGACTAGGTACTTCCCCCGATCGCCAGATTAGATTCAGTTTAACTTAATTTTGTTTCTAAATTAACATTTTTTAATCATCCCCCGCTCACTCAAACATCAGCAAAGCTAAATGAAGAGGGTGAATTAAGGTTAGTCCCTTCCTCTTCATTTGCAAAAGATTACATATGAACGTATTTACAAGATTGATAACGTTGTGGAGTCAGATTTGACTTTCATTAATCATAAAGTACAGTGTCATTTTGCGAGCAATGCGCACTACGTTTCTATTCCAAAGAAAATAGATAACCATAATGTTCACAAAATCACCTTTCTATTTTGTCATCGCTTCGAGAGCAATAGCGTTAAAAACCAGACACTAAATGTTCTAAGGGAAATCCAAGACTTCGTTGATGAAGAAAATACACACGATATTGTTCACACACAATGGAATCTGATCCTTGTAATCTCACATTATTGAACTGAGTAGATACAGCATTTCTTCTCAAAAAGTCGATGATGTCGTCTTCCAGAGGAGGTATCCATAAGAATCAAAATATTCCACACTGTGGTCGTTGGGAAAGTAGACGGCTGCCTAATCGGTTCCTGGGCGATGACTGTCGTCTGTGTTGGTGACATAGGCTTGAAGATCTACACCATGTAACAAACACTTGTCTTGCAGCCACATGTCCAATTTCAAACGATGCATCACTTCTAAACTACGTCCTTGCTTCAATTTTTGTTGGCGGTCGTTAAATCCAAAATTGTGGTCTGCATCATAATCTGCAATGAAAGCTGTGTCGTTGAATGTGTCCAACGTGTCAGGTTTGTACACAACTGAAGCATCCAGATGTGTGTTGTTTGCTTCTTTTCCGTACCACAAGCGATTTTCAAGGTACGCTCAGTAAAGATAAGTGTCCATGCTGCTGCTCACCAGTTTGTTATTCAGTTTGTTATTCAAGTACAAATCCACTTCGCTGAACATCGAATGCATGAAATTGTTGACTGCAGCCACTCTGGCTTTGGCGCCTGGATTGATGCTGTCCGTTTTGAGAACTTTGATTTTCAGGTACAAGTAACTGTTATTCAGATCGATGTAATCTTCAATTTGTCCTTTGATTTCAAATTCAATAGGTGTTGAAGTGGTCAAAGACTACACAGGATGAAATCTACCATGGGGATAATTACATCGTCATCATCGTCAGTGGCATGGCAAACAGATCGAGTTCTGACTTGGAACATTCGTAAGAATCTCGGTGCATCATTTTTCTTCTTTTTAGTTAGTAATCAAAATTCTCAGAGTTTGTTATACTTTGCTTATTCTTTTTCTAGTCGGTGGCGTGTCTATGACGTCTCTCTCTCTCTCTCTCTCTTTCTGCCTTGTTCTTTGTGGAGGAGGTAGTAATGCGTTCGCCAGTAGCGTGAAGCGAATTTATGGGGGTGTCTTGGCGCCTTAGGTGGTCTTTTCCTGTCTGAATTAGCACATTATTTCCTGCTTCCACGACACTAGTTTTTGTTTCAGGATTTTCAGTGGTGAAATAATGAATGTGTCTTTTCTGAAAAGCTTGGTTCAGAAATTCGGTGCCTTTGTCTGTTTGCCATTGTAGATGATGTCAACCACTTCGTTTCAAGACAAGTTTTAAGCTCGTACTAACTCGGAATTTGTTTTAGAAGTCAAAGGAACTACCCAAGCTGATTTTGAAAACAGTTGTAACCTCGATTATACGAAGCTAAATGGGAGACATCCGCTAAATTTAATTGACAGTGATAGTAGATTCCAGCTACTTTCGTTTAACTTCTGGAGAATGTTTGTCGAATGGGTTTGTATAATGCGATTGTTCTTGTAAGCATTGTTGTACATCTTGCAGACGTAAACGTTTGAGTTTGGTTTTAGCTGCACGGTACAATTTTTTAAGTCCTCTATAGCAAGCGGTATGAGCACGATGGTAGTAAATGCTGGCTAAAAAAGTCTCCATGTGGTTGCTGTTCTTGCTGCTTCTCAATAAGTTAACCAACTACCAATGCTCTTTTCTTCTTGTGGTATTGTTTTTGATTGCAATGCTTTGCGTGTCTGACTAGCAATAGGAGTAAAGGATGTCTGAACAGGGGTGATTGGTTCTTTTTTCACTTCATGCTTCACTTTTATTCGTTTTTCTTCTGCTGGCAAGGGTGTGGACATCATCTTTTTTTATCCACTCAGGTGTTGACAACTTGCTGATTTCTTTTACTTGGTGGAGTTTGAAACTCTTTTTCCTCTTCTTTCTGTCATTCCCATAGATGTGTCTGTCATCCACTTGGGAGATGTTGCTACTTTTTGTTTTTCTCTCCGAGTCGTTTTGTCTGAAGCTTTTTCATGAAACAGGTGAAGTAGTTGCAATAATTGTCCGTATCAATGCAATTTTTCTGTTTCTGACAAATCTGTTCGATAAATCATCAATTGTAATGCTTGTTGTAAGTTTGACAGCTCTGTGAGATTAGAATTAGGAGTTGAATTGGGTATTCGTTATTCCCATCCATCGTTTGCATGGAACTAAAGTTAATTTTCGTCCTTCTATAAGATACATGGGTACAAGTGTGATGTCTTCCAAACAACACTTGTCCTTTTTATCTTCTTCTTTGTCATTTCACCACTCCTCCTAAAAGAGGTCTAGGAAACGATCCGAGCAAAGGAGCAGCTACTTTTAACAGTGGTCATATAAGCATGGGTAAAAGTTCTCCTAAATGAGCATTTGTGTCTTCTTTGAACTGATCGGCATTCTCTTACTCACCATTTGGTGAAGAAGGAGACAATGTGGTCCTAATTGCTGTTTCTGTATCTTGGCCAAAGTCACCGTTCCTTTCTAAACGTTCCAACAACATTCACAGACGGTATCTTTATTACGCACCCGTTCTAGCGGAAGTACCTCAGTTTCTTGCAGATGTTTCTTTTCTTATTTTTCTTCTTTTTCCTTGGTGTTTTCTTCTTCTTAGACTGTGAACTTGCTGTACCTCTCTTCTGTTTGATCTGTTTTTGGCTTTTTTAATTTCAGCAATATCATTCCATTTTACAAGTGAATGAATAATGACACCTCCTAAAGATCCACATCCACCTGGTTTTAAAATGATTTGTATTTTATTTATTTTTTTTATATTTTTTTTGCGGACGCTGGTCTACAGCCAAAATGCTTCCGCAATAAATGTTGTCAAACCTTATTAATTCTGGGTCAATGAGAACGAAAATGATGCTTAAAATTGTCGATTGGCTCTTGTTTTAAAGATATTATACTGGATCAGTATATACGACCCTTGACTTGGGAATGGAGGAGGATACGTTAGTTATAAAGGGATGGGATCTCAGTTTAAACCAGAAATGACTAAAATACATCTTTGACTGGATCTATGAATAAATCTATGACTGGTTTTGGACAGTACTTGCTTTTTAGGCAAAACAATGAATGATGCAATCTGAAGCTGGTATTGCGTCATACATGATATGAATTGCATCATGTTATTCCTATAAGTCATGGATGATGCAATCATAACTTAGCTTACATCACTCTGCTAAAGAAATTGCCCTACATCAGCTCTACAAATCATACAGTGTCGTGATCTCTTATTTGTCAGCGTTTGATTTTGCAAAGGGACACATTTCTGTTTAGCCAAAGTGAGCGGAGATGCCTCATACTTGTGTGAACAATGCAGATAACTTCTGCTATGTTTGTGGTGAAGTGACTTTTGCATCACAAAAGCGCAGTATAACCACTATGGTTAAGAAAGCCTATCACCTTTATTTTGGCTGCAAAATTGGAGATCAGAACAAGATGTGGGCCCCACACATATGCTGTGCGCACTTGTGCAACAAATCTTCGCCAGTGGTTGAACAGGAAAAGGAAATCTATGCCTTTTGCAGTGCCAATGATTTGGAGAGAGCCAACATATTATATCAGCAATTGTTACTTCTACATGGGGCCTCCAGCTGGGAAAGGTGTCAAAGAAGAAAAAGTGGACTGTGCATTATCCAAACATTCCGTCAGCTATACGCCCAGTACCCCACGGAGTAGGACTGCCGGTTCCGGATGCACCAGAATCATTCTCACTTGAGTCAGTCGAGAAAAAGGAAGAGGATGAAACTTCTACTCCTGAACCATGAATGTCACATGACCTATACTTTCTCCCATCCTCCTCCTCCTCTGAACCACACCTCATAACACAGGTGAACTGAATGACCTTGTCAGGAATTTGAAACTACCCAAGAGTAAGGCAGAGCTGTTGAGCTCCAGACTACAGCAGTGGAATCTCCTGGCAGGTGATGTTAGGGTTTCCATGTTCCGTGACCGTCAAAAGGATCTTGTCCCATTCTTCTTCATGGAAGGTGATCTTGTAGCCTGCAACAACATCGATGGTGTGATGACAGCCCTCAACATCGTTCATGATCCAGATGAGTGGAGACTGTTCATTGATTCATCGAAGACGAGTCTTAAAGCTGTTTTGCTGCATAATGGCCGTGTTTTGCCATCAATTCCAGTTGGTCATGCAATCCATGTGAAGTAAACCTATGAAAACATGAAACAACTTTTGAGGTGCATAAACTATGACCAACATCAGTGGCATGTTTGTGGCAATTTCAAGGTTCTTGCACTCTTGCTTGGTCTGCAGACCGGATAAACAAAGTACTGCTGTTTTCTATGCTAATCGTATAGTCGTGCGAGAGATTCCCACTACATCAAGAGAGAGTGGCCACTCCGACAGTCATTGGAGCCTGGGATGAAAAGTGTTCAGCATCCACCACTTGTTGAATCAAGGAAGATTTTGTTATCACCCTTGCACATCAAGCTGGGTTTGATGAAGAACTTTGTCAAGGCCATTGACAAAACACAAGCAGCTTTCAAGTACCTCCGTGGAAAATTTCCAAAGTCAAGTGAAAGATAACGGAAGGTGTATTTGTTGGTCCTCAGATTAGTGAACTTCTTTGTGATGATGCATTTCACCGTGCACTGCGTGGCAAGGAAAAGACGGCATGGAAGGCCTTCCAGTTAGTGGCAACAAATGTTCTCGGAAACAACAAAGCAGACAACTACAGGGAGTTGGTGGAAAACCTCCTCAAGGCATACAAAAGCCTTGGTTGCAACATGTCAATAAAGATACATTTTTTGCACTCTTATCTAGATTTGTTTCCACCGAACTGCGGAGCAGTGAGCGACGAGCACGGCGAACGGTTTTACCAGGACATTGCAACAATGAAGAAACGCTATCAGGGCAAATGGAGCCCATCAATGCTTGCAGACTATTGCTGGACAGTGACAAGAGATGCTCCATTTAATGAATACAAGAGACAAATCAAGAAGCGCCGAGTAGACACTAAATAACGACTAAACTATGTACTTATATATACATAATAGTTTTTTGACTTTTGTTTCAATATATTTTTTATTTATGTAACCCTTTTGCTGTTATTTAAAGTGTTACATAAAGAAGACAGGTGAAATATTATCATGTAAAGCAACCATAAACACATGAAAAGACCTTGGTTTACAATTTATGATTAAAAGGCTACTATGTACACAATATACATAGACGTAAAATGTAAAAACGGAAATATCTTGGAAACAGTAGCCAATCAGTTGTTTTAATTGTCATATTTGAATTCAGCACATCACAATCCCTAATAAATAACACATTTTATCTCTGAAGCAGACGACTTCGAAAAAATTGTAAACCAGTGGCATGGATCGATTCTTGGATCATCCACTTTTGTCAAAGCCACCTTATGTTATTCAAAAAAAAAACGTTCTGTTTGATGTGAAGTGTGATTGATGCTTTGTATGTAGTAATTGAGGCGTTGTCAAAGTAAACCATCGTAACACTTCTTTGAGACTAGCTTCTGACAAATGTGAACATACGTCTGCATTTTTTTAATTTTTGTTTTAATTTTTTTTTTTGCGACTGATAGCAAGCAGTGCGCGAATCAATTTGGCAGGATTGAAAGGAAGTCATGTTAAATACTGTTGGAAAGAAAAGAAGTGAATAATGTTTTCTTAGTGGGTTCTTGTTTCGACAGACGAAAACGAGGAAGGTGACGTGTAAATGACTGGACCTCCTTCTTGATACCAATCGTGACACAAATTCGTACAGAATCTCAGATAATTGGGAATGGTAGGTTTTAAATCGATGAGTAAATACGCATGTAGCGATTGAGTGGCATCTTCGTAAGTATAATTTAGATAAGTTGTTCCTAACTGTTTGGCTAGCCCTTGAACTTGAGAGTTGTCTCTTGGACTTTTAAACAACACCACATAATGTGCATTGAGACTGATTGTACTTTGTTGAAATAGATTTAGAGTAATGTAAATAATACTTGCATTAAGATGATGCCGTTTTCGTTTAAACCAACGTTTAATTTCTTTTTTGTCTTCTCCTAACAAAGTCATCGAAGATGACAAGATGTGTTTGACTAAAGGTTGACAAGATCCAATCGTCGAAAAGAGCAATTCCTTCTACAAATGAAATGGATTCTCCTCGACGTTCTTTCGGTAACGTGTGTGCCGTTTGCCACTCTTTCTAACACCACACGATACAATGTGGAGAACGATCGAATAATTCCGATTTGTGTTTAATTACACATTTGACAAATTTTGTTTTGCCTGAACCACTAGGTCCAGCAATCAACATATTAAAGAGATTGCGAAGATACGGTGTCTCCCAACTTTGACGATCTGACTTTTCGTCAGTTCATTTGAGAACGGAGGATACAGCTATAAAAATTATGTATATAATTCTGAAATTCCATTAACGACACTAGACTTTTTATCTATTTATACATGTTTAATTTGTCATGGTGTAGTAACATTAACAAATAATATTTACACTTCAAAAACACAAAGTTCATGGTTTTTTGCATCTTCTTTCACCAGTCACACCCAATATCTTTGGCATAATCAGCAACCTTTTGTGTCCAAGCATCGCATCCCAGACTTTTCCAATCACATACATTCTTCCAGTCGTAAATCTGTTGGTGTATCCAACCGGCTATAAACACTTCTTGGTCAGTATGAATAGTATATAAAGTACGACGAATGTCTTCTTCGCACGAAGGTACACGACTCGTATTCATCAATATTCGCAACACTTTTAACACAATGAGCTATTCATGCACAGATACAGTTTTGATGATCATGTCTTTGCATATACTGTTCATATTCTAGTAAACTAAAGCCAAGAAAGGTAGTCACTAATACACAAACCACACGTCGTTCAGAATTCAAAGGAATCGTTTCGTGTTGTGGAATCAGTTCTTTTAACAGTACTTGGTTATCCACTACGTCTTGAACACTGTCATTGACTACCTCCCATGGAATTCGTGTAACACTGATGACAGAAGTCGTGACATGGGAAGTCTTATAACATTTTCAAATTAAATAGTCTTCTTATAGCATTCAGATACCAATGATTAAAATGTCTATGCCATTTCGGATGCAATTGCTCTTCGCGTTTCACTTGAATTTGTACAAAGTAGTGGTGAATGCGTTCTCGCAGCTCAGTTGGTAGATTGTGAACGTGCTCTTCTAAACTGTCCATTCACAGGAAGGTCTTTTTTGAGGAAATTGACATACTTTTGACTACTGGTAAATCATATTGAAGAAATTCAGGCATTAACTCACATCACAACACACGTCGTGAAGAAGTCTCTTCTTGAGGCAAGGCTTCTTTTAAAAGTTTTTCGAAATCGTGTAAGACTTTGTTTTCTGGAATTCGTGTGTAGTATTCCAACCCTGTAGGTAAAAGTCGTGGCATCGAAACTATTTTTGGGTGTGGGTAGTTGATCAATATCTGACCGTTTGGACACTTTCAAAGTAATCAACCCTCTTATAGCATTCAGATACCAATGGTTAAAACGTCTATGTCGGAAAGGATACAATTGTTCTTTTCGTTCCACTTGAATCTTTACAAAGTCTCTGTAAATGCGTTCTCGCAGCTGCCCAGGTAAACTACGAATCCTCTCCACTTCTAAAGTATTCGACATGAGGATCACATTTTGCACCGACCAAAGGAACATAGTGACAGTACGGAGATCATTTGGAATGCTCAAGGTAACCTGCATCTTTATACTCCTATTCGTGAAGTTTCACACCACAACTGAAACACTGTACTCTATCTCCTTCTCTCAAGTAAACAAATCCGGCTCTGGCTAAAGATTTAGGCAATTTCACTTCGAACGTCTGGACTCGACGTTGAAAATAACAATAGCCAGGGCAAAGCTACGCTAAACGTGTATTCTTCTTTGTTTTGTAATTCACGATGAAGTTGTTGTGGTGGTATTCAGCGTGGTTTGTGAGTGCGATAATGACATCCAAAGCTGGGTACACAAAGGGGATCACTTTCGATGGTAGAGCAGCACGGTCGTACTGCGTTACTTATGTCGCAGGTTATGGCATCACTCTTGTCGCAAGGCACAGCATCGCACTCGAGTTCATTGAACTTGGAGTCAGCAATGGGTCCATCACACTGTTGCTGTATCTAATACATCATTCTCGGTGAACGTTTGTACTCAAAATGATCTTTCAGTCTCGGAATTCTCTCCTTTTTATTACTGAGATCGGTGCGTCCGTAATTAACATGTTGTGGTCGGGAAGTCGCACTCGTTTCTAGTAGATGATCTGATATACATTTTCCAAGGGTCGACTGACATTTTCGTGATCTTGCAAACGTAAACTTTTGTGAAGATCCAACGTGGTGACCTGAAAGACTTGATCTTTACCTGACTGTAAGGTATATTTTAACACGTCAAAGTTGACCACTTGACTGGAAAGATAGTTCAAACTTTACATTTGGTATGAAGTTGTCCTTTTTTGTCTCGGTACCGGTAACCCTATAATTTTGGTCCACTATTGGCAAAACTCAAAATAGTGTCTTCGGGATGTTTATCTGTCCAAGCTCCTAAACGTTTGTCTTCGATGTGTGGGTGATAGCTTCCGGGGCATCCAAGTGCATGCTACTGTCAGTGTCAAAGTAAATGACTCTATCTACTAACGGATCCAAGACAGAATACAAGTTTAAATGGGCATTGGTTGTCACATAAGCATCAACGAGGACACTACCAAACTCGTCGGATGGTGTAAAGTCTGCGAATTCTTCGCAATTCACCAAAATCAAATCTTCACGTATGATTTATACGTGTTCAATGAGTTTTCCCCTATTGTCAATGAGTTGAAAGTATCAACTTGGATGTACCAAAAATTGCCAAATTTTCATATTCTTTTAACAAGCGGTATCCGCGATCGAGAGCATGAAACAATTCGACACTCACCCACGTTCCTAACAAGGCTATTTCTTAATCGTCCTGGCGACAAAAAGGGTAGTCTTGATTACACCTTTATGTACACGTACTACGTAAATGAAACATAAGCTTTCCGTGGCAATGATGAGGTAAAATAGGATGGTACAAGTTCGCCGATGGCAATACTTTACATTTGACCAAACCATCGTAATGGCGAATGTGTTCTATGTCGATATGTTCTGTCAAAATGTCAGGATGACCGTTAGAGTATCGAGCATATTTACACACCCAATGATACAAGGAACACAGATCGATGTATTTGATTTGCTCTACTTAAGATTAGTCCACTTCGTGCAGCAAGTGTAGCATTGGTTCGTCCTCCAAACAAATTGTCGTGGATTTAAAGGTTCAATGTCCACCACAATATTAATCTTCGACGATGCGTTTAAATTCTAAATCTATTTTCAATACCAGATTATAGTCATTTCGTGTTTCCACATCTCTATCACTTGCTATCCTTGATATGTTTGGTCGTACAACTCTTCCATGGTGAACTCTGAGAAAGAATTTTTATGGGTTCTTGAGGAAAACAAATATGGAATCCGTGAAACAAACATCCCTGAAATTCGTATGCAATCGGTGGGTTTTCTAAATCCAAACCATCCACGGAAAGGCTTGCAATTTTATTTCTCCACCGTTTCTAGTATGTTGTATCCTTTTGTCTTGAGTTTCACACAAGTAACGGAGCCAGCACACAACTTTGGATGAATATCGACAGCAATGAGAGATATAGGATTGAGGTGGTATGATGGCCAGTTTATTCTCGGGCATGAAGATCTTTCCGTAAACCACTCTACACGCTTTGACAATGCTAAAAGCTTCCTTGAAAGTATCGATACATCCGTGATCCAAACATTATTGTCGAAATGTTCCACAACAACGTCGTAAAATCACTTCAGGCAAATGCGGGATTACAACGTGTTGATTAGCTTCATTATTGAAAACGTGTGGACAATAGCTTTTAGTCATTTCTGTTATTCCAAATTTTTTAGGGCATTCTGCTGAAAAGCATAGCCAAAAAGCTCATGGAATCTTTAAATTGTACGTTTCCCACTTTCGTGTAAATTTTTTTGGCTTTGTTCATGGTCACTGTTGGAAATTCGGTTCCTTGCTCTGAATAATATTTCAAAAGAAAGTATCCGTCTTAGCCTGAGAAACTGTGAGGCATGACCGTAACGTATCGATGACAGTTCCCGTACCGCTGGACTTCCTCGTCGATCCAACAGTCATCGGTGGAGTCTAAAATCCAGTCGGCAAAATCAGTAAGAGTGTGTAATATGTTTTCTCGTCCTCCTTAAATGACCCTACAATTTGGAGAGTGATGCAATAAAAGCTGCTGTATACACTTCTCACAAGCGCGATGAGCCACACAAAAATTACTGATGTGAATTCCAATCTCTTGCAAACATTTAAAGCAACAAAAAAAAAAACCCCAAAAAATATAAAATCCACACTTTTCTTATTATTATTGTTCTGCTCGTTATTTAATACTTCCTCGAGTTCATTGTCATATCTTTGAATGTAACACTGATGAGTGAAGTCCACAACTTGGTCACAACAACTACATCATTTCATTCCTAGACAAACGTGTGACTTGTGGTTATTTGTTCGAACAAGATTTGCACAAGTGGGGCACCTCTCAATAATTTGCAAACACTTTTCTGTTGTTGGAATTGTTTCATGCGATGTCGCTTGTGACAGGCTGGATTGACGAATGTTCACTTGCAAGTAGCGCAATAAATTCATTATTTTTTTCTGGAATGCAAACGTCTGGTAAGCTAAACACCCACGACATCTCTCTCCACAATGAATATGTTGCTCCAGATTGGTAAATCCTTGGTCACAATCCTATCAACAATATCCGTATCCGAGAAATCCTGTGATAGGTGTAATAGCATTTAAATGATCTTGGTGATAATAAACGTGAAGGTATTTTCCGTCTGGAAAGTCTGGCCCTCGAAACACGAGAGCTGTCTTTGGAAATGCCTGCTTGCTGCAAAAGTTCTTTTCTCTCCGCTGCTTAGCTCTGTCCGATTGTCCAATGCTCCCCCCATAATCTTTTCCATTCTGCTGTATCGTTTGCCTCTGCTACAGTGCGTGGCACTACGATGGCGCGGGTTAAATACATTTGATCTTAATCGTTGGTAATGTGGACAATATTTGTTTTGGTACTGCGAAGTTGAGCCACCAATAAAACTTTGCGTTTTTCGCTATCTCTTGGAGGTAAAACGTGAGTTATGTGAAGAGTAGCTTTCTCATCGGTGATGTCTAACTCGTCTTTGGATTGTTGAATGCGTTGAATTTTGTCCAAGATTTTGGAAGAAATCAATTCTGCAGGTGCACTAAACTCGATCCACACAGGACATTTCAAACTGTCGTGACTAATGGATAGTCTCAAACGATCGTGATCTTGAGCTTGGCATTGTCGGTTCAATTTATTTGACATTAAATACAATAAATCCGTAATGAATACAGATGCTTTCTCTGCTGAAACTTGAGACTTCAACTCTTTAAATTTCACTGTGTTAAGTGTAAGCCGTCGTTCTAAATTTTCTGGAAGTCACTTTTTGGGTAGGTCGAAAGTCAAAATAATCTTCAGGAGCTACCGAACGACTTTCTTTCTTGGCTGATCTTGACTTTCTAGTCCTTGCGGTAGAGGTATATTATGTTGGCTCAGGATCACGTATGTCTTCTTCAAAATCGCTTGGGCGAACTTGGGCATTACTTCACTTAGCGTATGAGGCGACACAGAACTTCGTCGCCGTTTGGCTTCTGGAAAGGTTCGATCTGTTCATGTTAATTCAAAATATGATTTTACAAAGGGACACACTCTCTCCCTATATTTAGAGAGACCCTATCACCCTAAGAGAATACACTCGTTCAGTTTGCAATATGTGAAGATGGAAGAGTCACAGCAGATCGCATTTCTGGTCAGAGATTTACAGAGAGTCATTATAAAGTACACTTCCAACAAGACTTGGGACTACTCTTCTCGAGATAAAATTTAAGATACCATTGGGCACCAGGATGTCCACAACAACAACGAAAAGGAACCTCTAAGACAGGCGAAAAGAGAGACAAAAGTAAAGATTCCTGTTATCAATGTCAATAAAAAAAGACATAAGCTTTTAGAGTGTCCCAGGAAACATGAGAACAAGCAGAAGGAGCGTTCTTCAGAAGCAAAAGAACAAGAAGAAGAACCCATACCAGTAAAGAAATTCAAAAATGTGAGACAAGCAGGGAAAACAACAGAAGAAAAAGAACACATGACAGTGAAGAAATTCAAATAAAAAAAAAAGACTGTGAATGAAGAAGAAAATAGACTTTGTTGATATGTTATGAAATTTCATTGCGATTCTAATTCAAAACAATATACCAAAATAAAAACGTAATCTTTGTCTTGATTTTTTCTTTCGAAAGGATAAGAACTTCATACATTCACACACATTCTATAATGAAAAGATTTGAGTTTTGTTTGCTTTGGCCATCATTGAATGGTATCTATTTTCTAAGAGATATAGGTGGCTCTGAAAAGGACTGTTGGGTTTTAAAATGTATGTTGTAACTGTCTTTAGCCATTTGTATCTCCAAATCCTACTGCTGTATCTGCTGTAGTGGTAGTAGTAGTGACTGCGCTTGCTGCTAGGGTCTCGGCAATGATTATCGATGTAGTCATTGGAGATTTAGAAATCAGGTGTCAGGTCAAGCATCACCTGCTACCGTATGTAACAGTTGACGGTATTACATGTGGCTGTTGATCCAGAGCGGACGGCTACACCTGGCTCCATCTGGAGAGTCTATTCTGGTGGATCAGGCAGCCGAGCAGATATGCTCATCCCCCTGCTGTGAAAGCAGATGGCAAAAGCTGTGTGGACAGCGCAGGACATCAGCTCAAGTGCAGTAGCAACTGATGGCCATCAACTGCATCCAGACGTGTCTCCACACGTCTCAACATTTTCATGCCACTGGATTCAGACCAGCCTAGACGAGATAGTGAGGGCGACTCTGTCCAACTCACGCGCACGTCATGACACTATTCTCCTCCCCTATCAGATACCTTCAAGTCCTGTGGCGACGGTCGAGCGGCAAAGAAGCAGGTGTGGATACACTGGGATCTGTAGCTGCAGACCTGCACACAGGAGGCTCAGAGCATAGGGTCGCTGTTCACTGAACCGAAGCAGCAGTGGAACTCGGCAGCCTCCTGGGTGAGCGAGCAGCCCTTTTAGGATCACATTATTCACCTCGCATATGGAAAGGGATATAAAAGGTGCCCTAAACATTGCCTGCTTCACCTTTACCGTGGTCGGCACACCTCGGCTGACGGGGATCCAACATTACCGGTCGAAAACCTAACAAGAAGACAAAGATGACGCAACTCACCATCGGTGTCTGGAATGTACGCACCCTAATGGAGAGTACATCAGCAGACATACCAGAGAGAAGAACAGCTCTAGTTGGTAGAGAACTGGCCAGATTTAACGTACAGCTATCTGCCCTGAGTGAAACTCACCTAGCTTAAGAAGGACAACTCACTGCAGTTGGAGCCGGCTACACCTTCTTCTGGAGTGGCCGAAATAAAGACTAGCGACGTGAAGCTGGTGTTATGTTTGCCATCAAATCACAGCTAGATAAAAAGCTCACAAATCTCCCAAAGGGCGTGAATGACAGTCTGATCCAAATGAAACTCACACTGCATGGAAAAAGACCTGCAACTATCATAAACGCCAATGCACCCACCATGACCACCCCATATAAGATGTAGGACAAAGTTTATGAAAACCAGGAGTCTCTTATTGTAGAAGTACCAAAGGCAGACATGCTCATCATCCTCGGTGACTTCAATGCTAGAGTTGGCACAGATCACCAGACATGGCCAGATGTCATTCGCAAAAATGGATTTGGCAAATGCAACAACAACGGACTCCTCCTACTGCGAAAATGCGCTGAACATGACCTCCTAATCACCAACACAGTATTCCGTATGCCAAACCGCAACAAGACGTCCTGGATGGAGCCACGCTTCTAGCACTGGCATGTTATTGACTATCACAGGAGAAGAGACAGGCAGGATGTCAGAGTGAAGAAACCATGAAAAGTGCAGACTGTTGGACCGACCACAGGCTCATAATTAATGATGTCATGGTCATCTTCGAACTCGAAGGAGAAACAACAGAAGTCATGGATCGTGAAGGTCTCTTTCTCTTCGATATGGCTAAAAATAAGTTTAATACCTTTCTCTCAGATGCTTTAACTCTACTAATATATCTTGTAACACATTACCCATTTTGTTTTCACTCTCTTCCTTCTCCTCGCTGTTCAAAGTCTCCTCTTCTCTTCTTCTTCTTCTTGCTTTCTTTCCTCTTTTTGTTGTTGTTTCTGTTTTTGAACAAATACTTGTTCTTCTTCTTTCTGACGTTGCAAAAAACTATCTGACTATTCTTTCTATTTCTTTCTGAAATCTTCACAGACTAGTAGTGATGGAGAAGGAGATAATGGTGAAGGTGATTCTACCAACAAAAATGCTTGCGAAGAAAATAAGAAATCGCACAAAGTCACATTGAAGTAATTCTCTTCTGGAAAAATATTTGCCACAGCAGCAGCAGCGGTCGTCGTACTATCATTCCGGGTATGGGAAATATCCACTGCAGGCGCATGCCAATACATCATCTTCCTTCCAGCCATACGTATTGTACTTGAACCTTTCAGCAATAGTACTTCGTAGGAACGCTAGTGCGTATATATATATATATATATATATATATATATATATATATATATATATATATATATATATATATATATACTGAAAGTGACGTCACGTGTCCGCTGTATTCTGAATCGAATATAGACAACACACCAGGACTGAATTATGTTACACGCATTCTGATTGGTGGAATATACCAATCCGTTTCGATCCGGTCCGAGTCTATATATAAATGTGCGTTCGCCTATTGTGTCACCTATTATTAAGACAAGATGTGGGTAAAATTGGAATCATCGACCATTAGTTCCATCACCCTATTTAATCCAGACTTCCTAGTATATGATAATGCGTCGTGGGCCATTACCAGGATCACAGATACATCTATATGAAAGAGACGAATCTATGTGGAGAGACAAGGGTACCTGAAGCGTCTTTTAGTCTACGGGACCGGCTGTGAGAAGTTTGCGGCGAAGAACTGTAAAGCGGTGTGGTATGTGTTAACCCGCTTTGGTTCACAAACCCAACGGCCCTCTTCAGGGCCACCCAGATGCTTCGAAAAGAGAGATATTACTCAAAATCATTGCCACTCAATGCGTTTAATGTTTGTATGTCTGCGTGTGTCTGTGTCTATGTCTATGTTTAAAACTACCTTTGTGTTTGTGGGTATAGTGTGTATATAAACACTCCTACCCTTGCTTGAGTGTGATAGTGTGTGATTTCATTCCCTTCTTTTACGTCGTACCTTTTCGTTGGATAGTATATGTATGGTATTGGATAGTATAGTGCGGGTGTTGAGTAGTAGATGACTAAGTACTGGTCCCTACACACGGAGTATTGGATAGTAATCTAAAAGTGGGTGTTGGATAGTAATCACAATGTGGGTGCTATATAGTAGATCACTAGGTGGTGGATTGTAGATCACTCAATATTGGAGATTAGATCATTATTTCACATTACATTTTACGTTTGACCCAGATAGACCCATGATGTAAACCTATTGACTAAAAGCGTAATGTTATATTCTCGTTTGACCACATAGCGCCATATTAATGTAAACCTACGGTGTAATGTTAATTTCCGTTATGACCCCAGAAATTTTTCAATTATTGAGGTCAATGACTTCTAGCAATGTTACAATGTAACCCCATTTGAGTCAACCACTTCTAACAGTGTAACAATGTACCCTCAATGTTGAATTCCCATGTAACCTCAGGGTGCCATATTAATGTAAACCTACGGCGTAATGTTAAGTCCCCTTATAACCCCAGTGAGCCACATATTACAATTTCTCTGGTCATATAGTCCTGTCATTTCTTTCTTCTTGTGTTGTTTTCTAATATGTATTCTACCATACACTGTAATACACTCAATTTATGAATTCCAATGCTTTTAGCTGTAAGTCTCTTCGTCATTGTATATTATCTCAACTATCATCAGCGCCTATGCATCCACCATGACTAACTCGGATGAGATCAAGTAATAATTTTAAGAAGACCTGGGGTAAGTCAGATTATGGCACAATTCAGTGCTACAGTTGGCAGAAATCACCATACATGGCCAGATGTCATTCACAAAAATGGATTTGGCAAATGCAACAACAATCGACATCTCCTATTGAGGAAGTACGATGAACATGATCTCCTAATCAGCAATACAGCATGTCGCCTGCCAAACCGAAACAAGACGCCTTGGATGCACCGACTCTCCAAGTACTGGCATATCACTGGCTATGTTATCTTCAGGAGAACAGACATACAGGATGTAGGAGTGACGAAGGCCTTCAGAAGTGCACAATGCTGGACTGACCACAGACACATAGTCTCCAAACTCAATATCCGGATTCAGCCGAACAGACGACTACAAAGCAAAAAAGCGCCCAAAAATCTCAATGTCTCCAAAACAAAACAGGAGATTGTGAAACAGGCATTTGTCAAAGAACTGTGCAGCCAATTAGAAACAACTGATGCGAACTCCTAGAATGTCGATGAAAATCCTGCATCCTTCAGAGACTCTGTGCACTCAGCTGCATCCAAAACCCTCGGTCCCACCAAACATAAACATCAAGATGGGTTTGATGAGAACGATGCTGCCATACAGAGATTACTGAATGAGAAACATCAGCTACAAAAGGCTTGTTTAGAAGACAGCACTTCATCATCTAAGACGCCAGTCTTCAACAACATCAAGAGGACTGTCCAGTGCAAACCCAGAGAGTTGCAAGGCTCATGGCTGAGCAACAAAGCTGATGAAATTCAGTCTTTCGCAGAGAGGAATGACATCAACTTATATTATGCTTTGAAGACAATCTACAGGCCACAGTCATCAGGAATATTTTCAGTACTGAATACTGACAGTACCACACTGCTCACTGACAAAGGAAATATACTTCAAAAATGGGCGGAACACTATAACAATATCCTCAATCAACAATCATAGATCAATGAGGAGCCAATTGATCGACTGCCCCAAGAGGAAATCAACATACCACTTGCTTATCCTCTAACGCTGACTGAAACTGAGAAAGCAGTTGTCCTGCTGCCAAATAACAAAGCATCTGGAGCATATGCTATACCAGCAGAAGTCTACAAAGCCGGAGGCTCGCACATAACACAGAAACTGACGAAACTCTTCCAGTCAATGTGGACTCAAATAACATTGCCCCAGGAGTACAAGGATGCATCTTTTGTCCACTTGTACAAGCGGAAAGGCAACATACAATCCTACGACAACCATCGGGGCATCTCCTTGCTGTCAATGGTCGGCAAAATCCTCGCCAGAATTCTACTGAATTGCCTTGTGCATCACATTGGTAAAGGGCTCTTGTCTGAAAGTCAGTGTGACTTCAAGATATGATGAGGGACCACAGGCATGATGTTTGCAGCTCGTCAACTCCAGGAAAAATGCCAGTAATAGAACTCCAACCTATACACTACATTTATCAACCTGACAAAAGCATTTGACATAGTCAGTCGCGGGAGCCTCTGGAAGATTATGGCAAAATTTGTTTGCCCAGAGATATTCATCGTAATGGTGAGGCAATTCCATAATGGCATGCTCGCTCGTGTCGTTGACGACGTCATCTGAACCATTCACAGTCACCAATGGAGTCAAGCAAGGCTGAGTGTTTGCCCCAACCCACTCCAGAATGATGTTCTCTGCCATGCTTACTGATGCCTTCCGTGGCTACGACACTGGGATTGACAACAGATACGGCACTGATGGCAAGCTCTTCAATCTGAGGAGACTATTGGCAAGGACCAAGTAACAGGAAGTGGCTGTTCGTGATCTCCTATTTGCTGACAACTGTTCCCCCTGAATGGCAAATCTGAGTCTGATATTCAACAGAGTACGGAACACATCTCTTCAGCTTATGACAATGTCAGTCTTTACAATCAAAACCAAGAAGGCAGAGGTGATGCACGTCAGAATTGCTACAGCAAGTGTGACCTTTAGCAGACTACGCGCACAAGTGCGGGAGCACAGAGGCATCAGTCTGCAAACAAAACTGAAAGTCAATAAAGCCGTTGTGTTACCGACCCTGTAGTATGCATGCGAAACCTGGACGGTGTACAGACACCATGTCAGGAGCTGAACCATTTTCACATGGGCTGCCTGAGAAAACTGATGAGGATAAGATGGTATGACAGGGTCCCAGACACTGAGGTTCTCAAACGGGCATGTATTTCAAGCATCCACATTCTGCTGATGAAATCACAGATGAGATGGGCAGGCCACGTCACCAGGATGTCAGAAGAGCGACTACCAAAGATGGTCTTCTTCGGCGAGCTGAAAGAGGGAACGCTATCTTAAGGTGCTCAGAAAAAACGCCTCAAAGATTCCAAGTCATCCTTGAAACACTTCAGCACTGACCCTGAGTCTAAAGAAGATCTCGCACAGGATCGCACCACCTGGCAGTGTCTCATCCATACTGGAGTTACAGACTTTGAACATAGGAGTATTGCAGAGACGATGCAAAAGCGCGAGCAGCGTAAATCTCAGAACTGCTGGATGTCCTCTATTGATCAAGCAACCCCAAGCGGCATCTCCTGTCAAGTGTGCCACATACAGTTCAGAGCACAAATAAATAAATGTTACAACTATTTTTCAGAAAAAAAGGTCAAATTTTAGCTTGGGTGTGTCATCTCAGGAAACGATCTTCTTGAATATAAAAAAACTATCGTTGTGTTATTGACGATCATGTGACCTTGTATTTAGTATTACCAGTCAGTTACAGGCAATCAGATGTGTAATATAACATTTCTTTTTAATTTATCAAATTTATTGTTCAAATAATAATAATAATAATAATAATAATAATAATAATAATAATTATTATTATTATTATTATTATTATTATTATTATTATTATTATTATTATAGTTTATTGGCGTAAATATAATCATATTATTTGATCGGAATATGCAAAGTCAAAAGACGCGGTCTAATCAAATTTTTACGGTTGTTTTAAAAAATGAATGATTGAATGACTTCTTTTATTTAGTATAGGTTAAAAGAATTAAAGGAGAACCTGTTGTTGTTGCTTTTTTTGTTTATTTTTTTATGTTTGTTTGTTTGTTTGTTTGTTTGTTGTTGTTTTTTTTCATTATCTTATGAAATGAAGCTTTGACAAACATTTGTAGAAAACATCTGAAATCCCATTTCAAGGGAGAAAGTGCATGATTGAGGAGAGTAACAAAACATTTTGAGTATTCTACAGAAAGAAAGATCATTTCCAAAGAAACTTCTCAAGCGACTAAAGCTACAAATGCATGCATATTATTTCTTTAAAAATGTAACTCATGACATGAAAATAAAAAGAAAGAACGAACGGATGGATGGATGGAAGAAATAGACGTATATTCTTGTTCATTTGCATATAAACGTGGCGAACACCAAATATACCGTGCTTCCAACTATATACAAAGGAAGGAACGAAAAAATTAAAGATATTCTATAATTGTATATGATGAAAAATCAAATCTTTTCAATAAAAAAGACAAAGTCGTCTATGTCTGTTATCATTTATTGAAAACAGAGTAGATCACAGTTGGTAATTCCGCGCTCTGCAAACACAGCCGTATCATCTGGCCTACAAGTCTCGTGAAGTAATGCGGCTCTCGAGAGTATTATCTGGCAATGTTGGAATGGTCAATAGGCATTATTCCTCGGCCAAGTGTTAATCAAGTTCATATTGTCGGATTAAGCAAAGAACCAACAACCAATATATTCAGAGTAGTCCAGAACAATTCTGATATCTCTGCAAAAAAACATGAGACACTTTGAATGTTCTTTCTGTCTCATCGTTTCTCTAGGGAGTTCTCCTAATTTATATGTGTAATAACACTGTTTTATTCTGTTTAATGTTTATGATTTCTGTTAACTATTCTTTATATTTATCACAGCACAACTTAACCAGATCAAACAGTACACTATGGCCAAAATAACGTGTAGGACCATGAACAACCTAGAGATTACTCCAAATGTGTTCTTGCGACCATCCAAAAGGTAAGTCATACAAAGAAGACATTTATTTCTTGTATATCTTTGAACTGATCGCGTTTTTGTGCCATATTATTGTTTCGAAGCATAATTCAATTCCTGGCTCGTTTGTGCGTCACGTACATGTAACGGGAAAAGCTCATCTGTGGAATGTACCCGCCTTTATTGCATTTGATCATGAGTAATCATAAATATCCTTTTTTCCCTCTGCATAACGTTTATCATCTTATTCTTTGTATAGTCCACTTTCTCTGACTGTCATAGGCGACTTTCAGCAAACAATTGAATCAAATTATATATCTTTTCAAATTATCGTTGATAAAATGTTTCCCCTTCTCCTCATGTTATTATTATTATTATTATTATTATTATTATTTCAGAAATCCTTTGGTACCATGCGACTCTCTACCCGACTTGAACCTTAACTTCTGGAGACAGTTTCAGAAACGTCTGGACCCCTTTGTACCAGAAACTATGTTATTCACTGGATTGAATTTTGGCAATTACCGTAGATTTTTATAATTTCCTATGTTTTTCTTATGGATATATTAAAAAGTGTTATGAAGTTTTTAGATACTATTTTCTGTTAGAATGGGCAGAGCCATTGATTATGCTCAGCAGTTTAAACTCTTCATAAATATATTTCATTGACTCAACGCTGTTAAACAAAATGTGCGAATCATATGATCCCGCTTGCCCTAGTTTGTTGCCCAACTTCTGGCACTCCGTTCAGAAAAGAAACTTCAAACCGTCAGGTTACTTCATATATGTTTTCAACAGTCTTGGAAGTCTGGCTCACCTCATTTAGGATGTGAATGTAGTTGTAGAAAATGACCTTCAACAGTTTGGGGTTGGTTGGTTAGTTGGTTGGTTTTGAGCTGATGGTTAAACTATACAAGAGAAAAATATGGCAACGACGAGGCTTTAATATGGATTCTAGCTAATGATTTGTGATGGTGATAAAAAAAACAAACAAAAAAAACCTTACAGTTATAGTGACTTCAATTATAGCCTCAATTCTGACGATTTTCTTGAAATGCGACAAATACGTGCGTGCTTCTGATTAAAAGAGGACTACATGTACCGAAGCTTTGCAATTACGTGGGTGCTCCTAAAAGAGGACTACATGTACGAAGCTTTGCAATTACGTGGGTGCTCCTAAAAGAGGACTACATGTACCGAAGCTTTGCAATTACGTGGGTGCTCCTAAAAGAGGACTACATGTACGAAGCTTTGCACCCTTAATTTTCCAGGTGCATCCTGTTTTCTTCCTCTTAATATTCACCTTCTTCTTCGGTGCGTTTTGCGTTTGTTAATAACATAACCAAATAATTAGGTAGCTACCAATGTCAATTATTAGTTACTTTTTTCATGTAGTAGAATATATCTGACTAGAGCATATTTATTTATTCTCTAAAAAAGACACTTTTGTATGAACGGGATAAGTAGTGTCCAATATAACATAACTGCTCGATGAAAATTTTGTTTGAATATATGATCGATTGGATGTTACTAATTATATAAGATCATATCGGATGAATTGCATTTTAGTAATCCTCTGTAAATAAAATTTACCTAGGAAGCCTATTATATGCGCTGGCAGAGTTATTGCCAAACTCTTCATAGTATCTTTCCTCAGTCATGCATAAATCAACTAAATAATTACATTTTGTGTAGTGTCACTGTAAATCAGTGTAGTTTCAAAAATATTGTTTTGCCTTTATCAAGCAAATAAATCGGACAGGGTGCAGACGTTCTGATAACTTGGTTCGCCCTCTTCCTAAAAGAATAACATATCATACTATTATACATTGTAGGGAGCAGTGGTGATTCAGTGATTATTGCTTTGGGTTCATGACCAGAAGGGTGCGGGTCGGATTCTCAACATTTAATCAGCTTTGGCAAAGCACTTTACTTACCTTGGCATGATATAACCTTGAAAGTGTTGATGTGCCTTAAGATACCAAAAGTTCAAACCAAAACCCTATTACCCAGTAATTCAGCAAAGTAATTAATTTAACTTTATAGTATATCAAGTTAGCAATTGTACATGAGGAGAAGAAGCAAAATAGCACAAGTAAGTATATGAAGTGATACCAATTGTAACTGTACTTACGTCAGTATATACAACACACGGATTGGAAACTCCAGAAACCTGTCATATATCACCCTTTCCCTGTTGATATTCAAATCAGGTTCCCAGTGGTTGGTTGAGCAGTAAGATAAACGGACTCAGATCACAGTAATTTCCCCTACATTTGTTTGTCAGTACTTAACTCTCCATTGTGTCCAAATCCTAATAAATCATATGTGAATCTAAAGTATCTTCAAAGATGAACTCGCGATTAAATTCTTGTCATAGGTTATCCTATATTTATTGGAGAGACTGAACTGTAAATAAATCAATATGCAAAGGGCCACATATTTTAATTCCCGGGCACGCATCAATGCTTCATTGTGCACTGTCGCCAAAATACACACACACACACATGCACACACACACACACACTGTAATGATCATATTCTGTGCTGAAAAATGGCGTTAAGCCCATAAAACCAAACTAAACCGGAAGTAATAATTGTGACCTGGTTCTATCAGAGCACACATCAGCAAAAGCAAGTGTGGCCTTCGGCAGACCACGCGCAAGCGTGTGGGACCGCCGAGGCATCAGTCTGCAAACAAAATTCAAAGCTGGCGACCCTGCTTTATGCCTGTGAAACCTGGATGGTGTATAGACGCCATGGCAAGAAGCGGAAGCAATTTTACGTGGGCTGACTTATCCTCTGATAGGATAATATGGCAGGACAAGGTCCTTGACACTGTCGTTCCAACACGGGCAGGCATTCCAAGCATCCACACTCTGCTGATGAAATCACAGATGAAATGGGCCGGCCACGTCAGCAGGATGTCAAGCAACCGACTACCAAACAAGATCTCATTCGGCGAGCTGAAGGAGGGAAAGCGAACTCAGGGAGGTCAGAAGAAACGCTTCAAAGACTCCATCAAGTCATTTCTAAACATTTCAACATTGACCCTGAGTCGTGGGAAGATTTTGCACAGGATCGTTCCACCTGGGGCAGTCTCATCCTTATTACTGCTACATACTATGAGCTGAAGAGAATTACAGAGGCAGTGCAGAGGCGCGAGCAGCGTAAATCCCGAAACTGCAGCACGTCCTCTATTGCTCCAACAACCCCAAGCGGCATCTCCTGTCCAGTGTGCCACAGACAGTTTAGAGATCAAATTTGCACGATCAGCCAATCACGTGCTCACAGAAACCAAACCAGTTAGTAATGGCATGGTCACAACTACATCAGGCCAACTTATTTATGGGCTATTTTAGTCAAACTCTTATATTTTCATGCCACACCTATTTTAACTTTACTCACTAAGTCATGGTAAATATGGTGTGTGACAACTGCCAGAAAGTGTGTAGTGTTGGTGTTTAGCAGGGTGTAATTTTTGGACCAAATGCTATTGATACCCCAAAACTAAATTTGCTATAGCTTCTTTAATTATAAACATTGTTCAATGTAGTAAAAACGTAATGATAATACAAAATAATTTCAGATATATTTGGAATAGAAAAACATTAATAAATTTGTTTTTAATACAATTTTAAATAAAAACTTTGTTTTAGAAAACTACGTTTCAACGTAAAATTAAATTTGCATACAAATTTGAAAAATAAAACTGACACATTTTAGACAGCAATGTTTGCCAATGTATGATATTTAAGACAAGTGGTAGCTTGAATCTGTGCAACTTAAAACATTTTGTCCAGATGTGGCGAAGCAATATAGCTCACAATGAATTCTAAGGCAAATTGCAATATGCTTGTTCAAATGTATATAAGTGTACACACTAAAGAAACAACGGCAAGTGCTATATTCCAGATTTATTGTGTAATGTACTCTGCCAGTTGTTATATAAATAACAGCACACTCACATTTTCCATTTTGATGGGGCCAGTACCATGCTTTATAACAACAACGCTATGCGTTTCAATGTTAATAACCACCAAAGACGACAATGTAATAGTAAAATACAGCTCCAGGAAGGCTCTACCTTACTGAACAGTGGTAATGATCTCTCTCATGAAGATCTAAGCCATGTCTTTGATGTACTATATATCAGTGTGGTAGTATGAACTAATCCTGGTGAATTTTGGTGGGTACATCAGACATGTTCTAATGAGACCTTGGTACCACCACCTGACTTCTGGGGAGCTTCCAAGCTAATCCAACTTTTCCCCCTTGTTCCAAATACCATATGTATTTTAATCTCATAGATCAGTAAGAAGTAGGTAAATGAAGTGAAAAGGTGCTATACATGGAGATATCCAAATGACATTAAATGTGCACGCATAGGAAAAAACATTAAACTAGATATAGTGACACTCAGAAATGTGAAGCAACGAACATGTACAAAACTGACTATTCATCTGCAAAATATAAGAAGTTACCAGAAGTATGTTTTTTCAAAGTATGTTTATACATTTACAGGCTAAATATCTAATAAGGCACACTAGCTATCATGAAGTATAAGATAATGTGTGAAGTGTAAGATTTGATCATTCGCGCAACAATTAATATATAATAATATACAGGGACGTTCTGTGGCAAAGTACTACATTTTAAAGATGTAACCATCAGTAATTCATGACGGCAATAACGTTTGGGAATATGTCAAGTGCATATAGCCAATTATGTGCATGACAGATCACCTATTATTACAAATAGATCTCATGTGATCAACGTGAAATTCTGATCCGCTAAAATTCTAAACAAGAATGGGCATTTGCACACGTGCGACATGTAACCATGTAATTATTTAGATCAACTTTACAAAGGCAATTCAAATGATTGTCTCAACAGTTATATAGTATTTTAAGAGGTGTTAGTTGTTCACAGTTATTAAGTAGAATGCTTCATTAGAATATAATATCAGATTGTAATACAATGCCGCACTGTGTCAAAGTACTAAATTAAAAGATATTATCATAAGTAGTCTAATTCATAATGGAAATACCATTTTAGGATATTTCAAGAGCATACAGCCAATTATATGCCCGACAAATAAAGTATAGGTACAGTTGGATCCTATATCATCCACTAAATGTGAAATTTGATCCCATATATTCTAAACAAGGGTGGACATTTGCTCATGTGGGACATGTAACCACTACTATAAGTCAAACAGCTGATGAAAGTTGCATTGAGGAAATAATTTAAGGTAATCATCTAATGTAATTATCAACAGTGAAAGCAAATTACATACAATTTAATTTTGCAAAATCCAACTGGCTTGAGCGTTTATTTCGATGATGCATGTCACACTCGCTTGATTTGTCGACTTCAGTGAACGGGAGCAAGAATATAATATCTAGCTATTACAATGTATATATCGTCTGACCATTTTGATTATTTTTCTTTTTCATTACATTTTAAAGGATTTCTCACAAACTAGGGTGATTAATGTTCAGTGGCATACACGCGTTATCTTTAAATATCTTACTTTTTATAAGGATAAGTGAAATGTATCTATCAATATGGAGAGAAAATTAAATTATATGCAAAATATTAATGTACATCCATTTTAAAAAAAAATAAAGATATATATTTTTTGGAAATCAATGTTTGTGCATTTCTTAAATTTTCTGGTCTTAATTTTTACGTTTTAAACATTTAAACTGACAAAACTTAACAAAAACTTTCAAAAACAAATTTTGAGAATTTCGCAGGATTGTTGGTGACAAAAACAACCGCACATAACAAAAATTATAACATTAGACTTTTAACTGAGATCATTTGATTTAGAAAATAAAAAAATAGTATTGTAAATTGAATGCCAGACGAAGTTTACGTTCTATCTTTTCTTTTCGACGTCTCGTATGAGCTATTGAGGAACGCGACAACAGCATTGCTACATTTTGTCAAAGCAAAGTAACAAGTTATATATTCGCTATAACGTTTTGTGTGCATGTTATGTTTAAGACAGCAGACAAAGAGTATCTGTACTTCTAAAGCAAAACGTTTTAGCTGTAAAGGAACGGTAAATTTCGCCCACCACTGGGATTTATAGCTGTTTTATGAATATTGTTTAACTTTTAGATAAAAACATTGTAAATTAACCTGATCTGAATTAAGCAAAAGTAAAGGTATGTTCGAGAACATTTTTAAATATTCCCAAAGTACGAAACATTTATTGCGCGATTCAAGGCTTACAATGATGATGTAATGGAACGGTCAAATACGATTCAGCTTTATCTTAACGTTGTGACGTTATCTTAATATTATATATATATATATATATATATATATATATATATATATATATATATATATATATATATATGTATGTATATACATATATATGTGTGTGTGTTGTGATGTTATCTCTATATTATGTCTATATATACATACACACACATGTCAAATAGTGATTCAATTTATGAAACAAACCAACGACACGACACACAATGCAAAACTAGAGTAATCTAGCATAAGTGCCTTCGGGACCTACAGGTCCCTTTGTCAGATGCAGGCATTCGTGAAAACCACATACCCAGAAACAGAAAGTTAACACAGGAAAACAATGCAAATATATGAAATCATTTTTCTTCTTGTTTATTCAATTATGTACAAAACTACATTTCTATATTTATGAAAGGACGACAAGTTTCTCTGTTAAACGTTTGATACGTCTTGATCGATTAATCAAACTGTAAAAAATGACCTAGACGCAAAGGAAAGAATTCCAGGCACTGCGTCGCACTGTTTGCGCAATGTATGACAAGCATGATTAGTCCTTCTGCAAATTTTATACGGGATAAGTTATTGTCATAAAATTAATTTTTCAATGTAATTCTACTTGTACAAATAATAATAATAATAATAATAATAATAATAATAATAATAATAATAATAATAATAATAATAATAATAAAACATTAACAATAATGCCAGTAACAGCAATAATAACTTATATACGTGAAAATGTCCGTTTTGACTCTTCCTGGCTGGTTCAAGCCGCTGGGTTTAAGTGTCCTTAGGCAGTGGATCCAGCACGTTTCTTTTTGTTTCCAAGTTTCTGGACTCAGGTGTGGTTGTTGGCAATTCCAGTCGATAAAATGTCATTGAAAGTGTGGCCATGTGATTAAAAATGATCAGCAGCGGGGCTTCTTACCACATTTTGGTCATCCAGTCAGATCTGTAAATGTTCATTCTTTTATTAAGTCGATCCGTCTCTTCAACATACTGGCGACATACATTCTGCATGTGATGAGATTCGTCACATTTCTACTTTGCATGTAATATCAATGTTATGAATATTCAGCTTTTTGCCCATTTGTCCTTTGAAGATTCGGATGTGCCAGTAGGTGTTTGATTTGTGGGTGACTTCAGTTTTGGCAACATGTTTCTCAGATTATTTGGTCTGCGGTAGACTACGACTTGTTTATCAGGGAAGGTCTTATTGACAATTTTGCACGATTCAACAGAGCGCACGTTTTATGAATGATTGCACTCTTTATTGTATGTGTGGTGAAGAGTATTCATTCAACATCTTCTTCATCGTTTTCTTTGTTTGTCAACAAGTCAGTGCTTTTTTCTTGCTTAGCCTTTAGAATTGCTTCTGCTATCAGATCTTACTCAAGCCTCGCTTTCTTAGGTGCTGAGACAGTTCTCTCGATCTACTTTCAAAAGTATCGTCGTCAGACCAAATCCTGCGTGTTCGCAGTACCTGACTGTATGGGATGTTCTGAAAACAATGTTTATGGAAACAGCCGGATGGGAGAAGATACTTGTGTTTTGTATGCTAGATCATAATGGATGTCTGTATGTAGTTTGTTCTCGACAATTTCGTTGTTGTGTCCAGAAATACGTGATCTGTGTTGTTGAAAATGTCAGCTGTAAACTTGATGGACTTGTGGATATTGTTAATTTTAGTGACAAATTTATGACGTTTGTCCTTTATTCGTTGCCATTTCATTTCGATTACATCGATTAAACATACCCACTGGTTGGGAGTGTACCTTACATAAGACAAAGTTGATCCCCCGGTTTTACCAATAAGATGTTTGTATGCGAAGGTGCCATCTTTTTTCTAATGGCCGTTGTGCTAATTTTTATCCTGGGGCTGCCGTGAACTTCATTAGTTCTGTTGTGTCAGCTCAGCATGTTGTACCCACCTTCATAAATAAAATCAGGTAATATTATTTTGACTTTATAGGTACATCATTATCTGTACCCGATGTTTTTCTTGTGACTCGAATATTATTCAGATAATATGGAACCAGCTAAGCGCAACGATAACTCGCTCGCTTGTCACTTCTGTGGCCCAGCGTTCAATACCTGATTTCAAGAAGTGAAAGTGTAAGTGGTCGCCTGTCCATGGTCTCAATTTATTACTTGTTTTTCCTGTTTCCGCCACCTCCAAGACCACATAACGACAAGTGAGCGTTGGCAAATTTGTGTAATCGACGTACAACTTATAAAGTTAAATTTGAAATAATTATTCCAATTATAGCACAGCTTGTCAGTGATTCGAAACCAATCTCCATAATATGTCAAAGAATATCTAAATATGAGTGAATAATGCAAAGTGCCATTTCCTTGAAGAATACAACTTTTAACATGCTGTTCTTAAATGGCACAAAATATTTCTACCGATCCAAGAACGAAATAATGTAGCACAATTTACAAAGTTTCGTTTGTGAAGCTAACATTTGACAGAATATATAAACAACCTGCCCAAATACATGCAATGATCACACGGGTGAAGCGGATATCTAAGGCATGTAATTTAGCCTACGAGTCCCATTAAGGTTGTGTTGTGTTATGTCTGCCTTTCTTTCGTAAATAATTGTCTGTTTGGTATAGTGCGTTCAAAATTTCAATGCACTGGCGACAAAACATAAACGGCACATAATTTATTTACATTAGGGGTGTCGTATTAACACGTGGTCTGAATGGTCTTGCCGTCTCTATGTTACAATCAAACGATTTGAACGGTTGTAGAGCTAAGGCCCGAACATGCTATTTGGGTGCAATAGATCTGATTAACCTGCTATTTGGGTGCAATAGACCTGATCCACATGCTTTTTGGGTGTAATAGACCAGATCCAAAACCAAGATGAAACGTAAAAACTCTGCATGGATATTGTGAATCCACTATGGACGTAAATTCATGCTAAAATTTGACAGTAATATACCAAGATAGCAAATACTAACCTAATAAAGAACTGTACCGTATACCTCTGATAGTCCAATAGGACTTTCTTTGCTGCTATGAAATGTTTTCATAAATAACTTAGAAAAGAAAAAAGGACCATCCCTGAAAACTGGAGGTGGATTTATAAACGATATATATAAATTACACAGACCACATCCATTATCAGTTTTTTATTGGTTTTCTGTAGGGGGGGGGGTAGGGTGGTTGAACGGAAATAAAATACACCATATGATTAATTAATTGCCATGGAAATCATCACCAGCAACTTATTGTTTAAGTTTTAATCCAGCCCAAAACTTTTTTAAATCTGCAGCCACGCCGATATGTAAAAAACACCAAAAGGTTCGTTAATAACCGCGTAAAAACTTCTGCCATCTTGGACAAAGTACAAACTTTTTGTATTTGTACCTGTTAAGCACCGCACTATTATGAAGCTTCCAACCTACCCGTTATGGGAATAATGTCACTGTTGTGCCATTGACGTCTCTTACTAACTAATTGGGAGACAGACAGTTTACTAGCTACCAATATTAGCTTGCCAATTGTGGCTGGTACCAGCCAACAAAGAAGGATATTTCTTTTTCTATTCCGGATATTGGAACTCGCTTTTCAAATAAGGTGTGATAGACAAACACATCACTCGGTGTGTATTCGGAATCATTCCTCTAAACATCCCAGCTATATTAATTAAGGACACTTAGGAAAACGAAAGATTTACTATTGTTAAAATGGCCACAAATTCTTCACAGAGTATGTACATTTATGGAGGGAGGATGTATCTCGACCTAGATTTGTTTAAACGTTTCTTCATGAGAAGCAAAGGTTGTTTATGCTTGAAAAGTGGTTGTCACCGAAACAACTTTGTTAAGGGAAACTGACAATAAGATGATTCCCTAAATAAGACAGATAATTGTTGAAATAGACATTCTGACCCATCGTTAGAAGAAAAGACAAAGCAAAGCGACTATTTCCATAGAGAATGCTGAAATATATATTTTGTTCTATTCAGAAGAGTTCCCTTGCTTGAATATTGCATAAAAGAAACAATCCCACATCTATGGTGTTGAGATATTAAAGTTTGTATAATACTGGGTGCAAAACATTTGAGCTGAAAATTGAAAATCTTACCCATTTAGAGAAGTATTAAGAGTTTAAAATTGGTGGCATCAAAAAGAATATTAAAATATTTCTTATATATCAAGCAGAGTTTGCACTTTTCTAAATTAGCATAAAAATGGACCCTCACGTTAATGATCCCAAGATAAAATAACTTTTGCTTGAACTATATAAAAGAAGACAAATTATAATTGATCATTGTATACGAATCTCAACAATATTTAATTAGTTCTATTGTTCTTACTTTTTTGAAATATTAATTGAATTATGCTATGGTTTGACTTTTATAACATCCTATAAATTCTCTCCTTAGTGTGTGAGTTTGTAAGGATGAATCTGTACAATTGTTTTAGCAAGCCGTAACCTCACCCCAAGTTGTTTTGCAGTTGTTGTTCTCGATCAGATTGTGTGTATCGTGATCATAACGAAAGAGCAATTAATGTCTGTACGCGAAATGCTGCATTAAACCCAAAAGGATACATTTCTTCTGAGACATGCAATTGTGTTGTGTTTATTACTTAAAATATAGCCTATATACATAACTATCGCTGAAAAACGACGATATTAGTTAATCTCAAGCGTATTATAATATAAATTGACTTCACAAGTGCAAGTCCCAAAGTTCAGTCTTCTAATGCTATATGCAACGGTTGACTGGAATTTTTTACTTGAGTTCTGGGTACCGTTTTTAATAAGCTTATGTCAAATACATTTGATTCAATTGAAATCTTATTTTAGCCATATCTAAAAAGCTTTCGAAAGCAAAATAAATCATCAATCTATGCTTGAATTTTGTGAATAAATTGTCTATTTAAAGAACATTTAAATAAAATGTTTTCAAGGAACCAAAAAGGCATGATAATAGGTACTCGACATTGTGTTTTACTTGTTTAGAGTTCATGTTGTGAAGCTCAACGTGGTTTATTGTTTTTGAGATTAACTTAATTTCGAGTAAACTTTTTAAGTGTTCAATTAACATCATTTTTGGGAATATATGACATTAAATTGACACGTAACACATATTTTATTTTTGGAATATAACACATTTAATTGACACGTACGAGACATCATCATTTCTTGGAATGTAACACATTAAATTGACACTTACCAGACATCATTTTTTTGGAACGTAACATTCAATTGACACGTATCTGACATCATTTTTTTTAATACAACACATTAAATTGCCATTACCAGACATTTTATTTTCAAGGAAAGTGAATATATTGATGTTAATATTTATCATCCAGTTGTAAAAAAGCTTACCTTAATGAAACTTCTGACACATTTGAAAATAACTAGTCATTACAGTTAAAGATTGTTGAAGCTTGATGAAGGTCAGTATTTGCTTCAGTTGCTTTAATTATCAACATCAGCAGGAACAAGAGCGACGACCAAGGGAATAATTAATTCACGCAGTGTCAGATCGATATTTCAGACAAATTGTCATAAAGTCCGCTTGTTTTCTTAACAAAGTAATATGTTCATTCATCATGGCGGCATGTGACCTATATTGTTTTCAGTGATGTCATGACCTCCTCTCCAGGACGAGCATATACGTTATGCACTTGGCATGTCGCTAATGGGACTTACACTAAAAACCGTTAGTTCAAAAGAGAAGAACATTATCTTACGCAAAGATTTCAGGCATAATAGTCCATATTAGTTGAAAAAAGGTGCAATTAGACATTTTGAAGGTGTCAAATTATGATCACATTTGTAATATTTGTTTTTTGTTGTTTTTTTCGGGCACTTTCAGGTGATTATAAGCACATAGATGCACTAAACACTAATTATTATCTTCTTGTGAGAGCAACTTTGGAATAAATAAGTTGACCACATGTTTATACCAGTGCTATAAGAGTACATAGGAAGTAAGTCAATCATAATAAGCCTTAATATCAGTGAAAAATAAGTTAAGAAAAAATATCATATTTTCTTTGTTTCTCAATTGATTATCATGATCTATATAGCAACATGTTTGTTTCCTTATTTTAAGTAATTTGATAGGAAGAAAAAACATGTATGAGCTATGTCGCAAAGTCATTGAGTAACGCTAAACAGTTTCGTATGATTGGCCATGGGGTAAAGTAGCACTAAACTATTTCGTATGATTAGCCAATGGGTGAACTTTGAAACTAAGGTATAGATATGTTATCCCACAGTATCTATATCCTTATTAGCTAAGGTGTCATAAATGTATGTGTGCCTATGGTAGACCTTGTGACAACATCAGATCTGTGCAAAAAACTTTGTGCCAGATGGATTTGAGATTAAGTTCAAGGTCACAGTTGTAATGGGCGGCTCTCCGGAGAGAAATAGATCTGTGTGAGCACCTGTTTTGTTATTCTCAAAGTAAGTAATATGTTCAACTTTTCTATTAATTGATTATATATTTGCGTCTCGCTTGATACGACTTTACTGCTGTTGTTTTCCTTATTTCTTTTAAAGTGGTGCGTTTGAATTAACCTGAAAAAAATGTTTGTCGTGCAAATATTGTATTTACACAGCTTCTCCTTCCTCTTAAGAGCATACAAATATATACATGTTGATGATTACAAACTACCGTATTGCTGTGAGTGGATTTTCATTTGACATGGTGCATGAGGAAGCATGGACCTTCCCCAAAACTATTTAGCGTTTCCTGAATGCACGGGGCTAAGGGTTATATGCGTAGTGTACATGGTTTGAAATATGTGTTTATTTACATATAACACTGGATCGTCTTCTTCAAGTTGATAGATATGTGTTGTCTGTTTTGCCTGTAACTAAACAAGATGTAAGGTGTGTGATACACGGGAGACAACTCAAATAAGGTTATATGTATGGAGCTATGTATGAATTAAACAAAATACTAGGATAGGTTTAGCATTCGTTTAATGTTAATATTGTAATAGACAATTGGCGCCATGCATGATAATAATCCAATTGCAAGTACAATATCTTCGTTATATAAATAACTAAAGAATTATTTAAATATTGTTATGATTATTTTGTTTCACGCAGGTGTGTGAATATAATCCAAGCATTGTAGAAAATAGTTTCATATATTACTTTGGCATACTCTGTTTTAGAAAAACATGTCAATAGTTCTCATAATATTCTTACAGAGAAAGAAATTAGCTCTTAGAGACTCAAAATTTCATAAGAAATCGATCCTTAGAGACTCGAAATTTCAAAAGAAAAGCAAGTAAAACAACACTTTTCACACTTGGTTTTGTGACATTAATAGAAATGGATACGTGTGTGAAGAATAACACTTCGGGGTTAGAGAGTAAGAATTACAGTATGTTGATAAATATGTAACCTAATTTCGGGTAACTTATTGCAACCCACATTGAGCATCTCACATCTATGACATAAAAAACTAAGCCTAAATCAGAAAATATGTAGGTAATCACTTCTAAATATCCACGCAACCACCCACTCCCCCCCCCATAATATATTTTTGGACTTATGTATCTGGTTCACCTTTATTAACATTGACTTTCTCTTTGACGGTTTAAAAAATGATAATTCACCTGGTAAGGCTTCTTTCACAGTGATAGTTTGGGGGCCGACTAGCATAGTATCATTGGTGACAATGTATTCATATTCATGTGATCTATATTGTCTTTGGTTATGTTATGATCTCTGCCGCCAACTCCAGCATATACCTTGTGCGCTTGGCATGTCCCTTATGGGACAAACACTAAAATCTTTTGTTCAAGCGAGTAGAGCATTATGTTAAGCAACGATTGTTAGGTTTAATAGTCTGTATTAGAGGAGAAATAGCAATTATACATTCTCAATGTGTCATATTATAACCAAATGTGTGAATTGTTTGTAATTTTGGGGAAAATTTCAAGTTATTGAGGGCAAATATTTTATATTTTCGTTAAATTACAGAAATAACGCACAGATGGCAAAGTTAGTAATCATCTTGGTCTCAGAACAAGTTCGAAACAAATAAGTTGAGCACTGGTGTATAGCAGTGCCATAATAGTACATAGGAACTAAGACAGTCAAAATTAGGTTTAATGCCAATTGAAAAATAAGATTAGAAAAATCATAATATCGTATTTCTTTCTCAACTGGTTATTATGATCTAGAAAGCAAAATATGTGTTTCCTCGTTTTAAACGGAAGTCAATACATTTCTGAGATATGTCGCAGAGCCATAAAGTAGCACTAAACAGTTTCGAATTGTTGACCACGCAGTACATTGTTAATACTAGTGGTTTGTATAAGTCATTTAACATTATCTTCATCACTAATAAAAGTGTCATGAATGTATATCCGCTTATGACAAACCTTGTGAAGCATCAAATTTGTGAGAAATATTGTCTTAAAAATAACTTCGGGGTAAGATAGTAAGAATTACAGTACATCTATTAGCCTGTTCTCTAATTTGTGTGCTGCTTAAACTTTTTTTTTTATTGGAATCAGCAGATTTGATTACTGTAAGGATGAAACTTGGAATAATACGGATTTTTTTATCATGGCTTTGTATTTATCAAAGTGTAAATTCTACGTAATCACTCACAAAGTTTACTTTGGACTTTATTTACTTTGTGAGTGATTAGATAAAATTTACACTAAAATAAATACCGAAACATTATCATTTAATCCAATAATAATTAATAGGTCTTTTTGAATTTTGTAAATGAACGAATCATCTTTCTCTCCTGATGGAGCACTGTCGCCACTTTTTCCTCCATAATCTACTAAAACCTTTTATCAAATTAGTTATAGACAGAGCAACAGTTAGTACAGTTATAAATTATGCAATGGCTGTAGCAGCTATTGTAACACCCTCTTCTTTATATTTCTTTCATACTTTCACTTATTGGGGGGTTTTTTTCTTCTAACTTTGTAACCGATTTATTTCAATGATTTTGTTTTCTTCCTGAAAACGCTCTGCATCTGTGTTGGATGTCCAACTAATGGCGCTTGTTTACTGTCAACACTTTCCAACTGTTCTTGCGGTACTGCTTTTTGTTTCACTCCATTTCTCTTCCAATCTCGTTTTTTAACTCTTAATCTGTTTACCATATATTTCAACATGAGAATGTATGGATTTAATTTTGAATTGACAACACCTCTAGCATTTGCATACTCGTTTAGTAATTTTACCTCTTGTAAAGTGAATAATTACCTGTTTCTCAAATGTCTTATTGTCACAGGATGAAGCAGGGTTAGGATTGGATTTAGCGAAGACGCTGAAAGCAATTTCGTGAATGAGATGTTTTTTTATAATGTAATTGAACGATGAATGAATCTGACACCATACTCGTGCGAATAAAGTCCAACAATGGATTTAACAGGATGATGCGCACTGAGTTCAAAAACGGATATAAGAACATGATATCGTTCCTAAATGGAACTAATCAGAACATGTAACTTCAACAATTAATCAAAGGAGAATCAACGTAAGGAACTCATAAACAAATATGATTGATATATGGATCTATCACCATAGATGACCAATGTATAGAATTTATACACAAATATGAACAATGTATGATTATATCACCAGTAGTGATCAGAGCATAGGATTTATACACAAATATGAACAATGTATGTTTCATCCACAAGTAAGATGTATGTATTATTGATTTTCACTTATATAGCAATATTGAATTATTGATTTCACTAATATTGTGATATTGAATAATATTGATCAAATAATGGAACATATTTATCTCGTGGCGTCCAGTTGACGATCAAGATGTATTTCCGCTTTCACAGCTCTCGCCGAATGGTCAAGGAGTCACCACGCATGACCCGCCCCTCCCAGTCTACCGAAAGATCATTCGAGAGCCTCCTTATTCAATGTAGACCCGTTGGACATGAAGCCTTGGTTCCTTACTGCAAGTAAATCAATAACGTCCTCCGAGCCAACGTCACCATCGACCGCAGCATCCGAGTTACATGAAACCCCGCAGAATTCAACGACTCCACGTGAAAACAGCTAAAATTATAATGACTGAGCCGTGTAGTACTTGAGACACGGTTAAGTGCGAGTACAATAATATACATTACGCATGCGCGCACATGAATTGGCTTCGTTACACATTAAATTGTTTCATCAGAACTAGTGTACGAGATTATTAATTATAATAAATACGTTCGTACATGAATCTAAGTTCGACAAGAATAATCTCACTAAATTATAGGAACTCGAATATTACTCATCCTTTAATGTATGCAACGTATAATTGAATTCAGTTTGTCTGTTCAGTCATAAAAGTGGCTAACCTGAAACAGACTATAGTATATCTGATAGTATGGCGTTATGTAACATAGGTCTGACTCTCTGTAAAATTAAGAATAAATTCTGAAACATCCAATATTATAAAACAATTTCTTTCACATCAAAACGGATAGCAAGAAAGAATGCAATTTCATATTTAACATACCTCTACAGCTGAATATTGCTTCCGTAAAGTGGACAGCTTCCTGACAGAAAGTCGTTGTATTGTGATAAGAGAACGAGAATTTACTCTAACAGTACCCTGGTTGTGGTGAAAATCACTTTGCGCATTCAGCAATGGGTAAACCGAAGTCAGTGATTTGAAAAACTAGGGCTAAAAATAAATCACCCTCGGGTACGCGGAAACGAAACCCGAGTACATGTTCGTTCATATATAATGCATAAACATTTTACTACACACAATTCCGTGACACGTATTAATGTTGTTTTTTTTTTCTTTTTCGCATTTCTTTTTCCTTCATACTTTCATAAACTGTGTTCCAATATGTTGTTGTTTCGTTGAACTAGTAAACACAAATTCTGAACCACCTGTTTCGGTAATTTTTGCATCGACAGTGTGTGTGTGTGTCTGTATGTATGTGTGTGTGTGTGTGTGTGTGTGTTTGTGTGATCATTTTCATCTCTGTATGCATTTGCAGCATATTTAATTAAAAATGCCTAGCTAAATTTATAAGCATAACCTCTGAATCGTTTATCTAAATTTTCGTAAAGTTTGATCTATAGCTTCATGCTTAGTGCCAAAACATGCAATATGTTGATCCTTAAAATCATTTGCAAGATGTATGGTATATTCAGCTTCTATTTCATCTTCTGTATATATACCAAGCATCAACTTCTGTGTATACCATGCCATCATCTTCTGTATATATCAAGCCACCAGCTTCTGTATATAACAATCCATCAACTTCTTTATATACCAAGTCATCATCTTCGTAGAAAATGGTTTTAAAGTCTTTCGCATCAACATTTTCACCACATTTTGCCATATATCGATTATTTAAATAGTGAAGTTCTTATCTTTGATAAATGAATAAAAATCGTGTCGTAGAAAATGTGTCCCAGCTGGAAAAAGAATTGGAATTTATCGAAGACAAAAATATTAATAACTCAATTTCTACTGTTAAGTACGTCGAATTTATAATACACGTCTATAGGATAAGTTGTACTTTAGTCATTTTATAAACAACATGTTTACTGCATTTGAGATCAAGGTCAGTTTTGTTTACATAGCATTTGGTACTTAGAGTGGAATTCTCCACTGCTTACGTGCGAAAAGTCACGTTCGCAGAGGAAGGTTTCCAATAGAGTTGCACATATTCTAGAACATTCTGTCACGTGACTTATGTTTATATATAAAGACTTCGGTGGATAATAATTCATTCTTATTCAAATGGTCAGCCTAAGAAGAATCATTCTAATAATCAGATGTTTATAGTTGTGTTGTAAAAATTCAGAGCAAATTCAGAGAGAGGAATTATTTATTTGAAATATTAATTGAAATTACCAAAAGTGCTCATTCTCATATTGGATTAATAATCGACTTTGGGATTTATGTGAATTTATTAAAAGATATTCTGGATAACATCATTTAGGCATATTAGAACATTCAAGACTACTAGCACATTTGGACATTCAAGGCTACTGATATTCATTCGGAACATTGTATATTTAGGACTTGTGATTAGGACACTTACGATTATTGGATTATTTGGATTCTAATTCACGTTACTGTAAGTGTCTTTGAATTTTCACTTTAATTGTTTAGAAATAAATTGCTTGTTGATTTACTTGATTTCTTGGTTTAAGTTCTTTCTGTTACATTTTTTTAAGACCTAGAGTCGTAACAGAAATTGGGAGCCGTCCGGGATAGATCTAAATTTCTTGAAATTACAATTTAAATTGACTTTGTTTTGGAATTTTCATTGTCCCTGGTAAAGATTTTTATTTTTCACATTTGAGAAATCTTCAGTAAAACCAGCAAGCATTCACAGTGTCACCTAATATTCCAAATTTCATTTCAAATCCTACTCAGGAGTGATTAGAGTCTATGAGAAAAGATGAGTTGCTCGAACTTGCCAGAAAATATAGCCTATATGAGGCGAAAGTATCATTAACAAAACAAGAGATACAAATTATTTTTAATTCAATATATAGTAAGAAAGGCAATTTTGGATAGTATTACTTTGGGTTTGATTGGAAAGCCTGTATCTGGTTCTGACAGGAAATTAGGGGAATTAGAGTTAAAGAACCAGATGGATTTAGAATAAGCAAAGCTTCAGATTCAGAGAGAGAGAGAGAGAGAGAGAGAGGAGAGGCAGATGCAAGTGCAGATGCAGATGCAGAGAGAAGAAAGGGAAATGCAATTTAAGTTAAGAGAATTAGAACTGGCAAGCGGAAGACACTCTTCCCCTTTACACACAAGTTTAGGTTTTGATGTTACCAGATATATTAGTCTAGTACCCCCTTTTCAGGAAAAAGAAGTAGATAAATACTTTCTTCACTTTGAGAAAATTGAAGAAAACTTGAAATGCCCCAGAGAGCATTGGACTTTGTTATTACAAGTGTACTTATTAACAAAGCTCGTGAAGTCTACACTTCACTGTCAGTACAACAAAACACTGATTATGATGTGGTTAAGGAGTACATCTTGAAGGCTTATGAGTTGGTACCTGAGGCATATCGCCAAAGGTTTAGAAATTGTAGAAAAAAAACTAGACAAACTCATTTCGAATTTGCAAGGGAAAAAGAACAACTATTTGATAAGTAGTGCTCAGCCATGAAGGTTGATCAAGATTACGATAACCTCCGACAGCTCGTATTAATTTATGAGTTCAAGAGGTGCGTCCATAGTGATGTTAAGACCTATCTTGACGAGCAGAAAGTTGGAAACTTTGGAAATTGCTGCTCGTTTGGCTGATGATTATTCCTTGACTCACAAAATTTCATTTGTCAATAAGTCTTCCTCTCAGCAGTTTTCTGGTTTTAAAAAAAATTTCAATCTCAAACGAGTAAAAAACAGCACAACTGTTAGGAATGAAATATCTGATAAGACTGATCAGAAATCCTTATCTCTTATTACGTGCGCCTACTATAAAAAGAAATGGCACGTCATTTCTTATTGCTTTTTAGGTTGAAAAATAGGCAAATGAATAAAGACAGAGCTATTCCAATGCTCTTATTTTAAAGAGGTCAAGGTCACGGGCTTATATTGAAAGCAATACAATTGCTGGGTCAAAGAAACCCCAGTCTGATTCTATTTTGGAGACTTATGAACTATTCATGTCAGAAGGTCCTATATCACTTATTGGTAATTCTGCCAAACCTATCCCTATTAAAATATTATGGGACACAGGAGCTTCTCAGAGTCTTTTGTTATCAGGTACTTTGCCTTTGCCTGAGAAGTCTTCTTCTAGTGAAAGTGTTTTTATTCAGCGTGTAGAGTGCGGCTTTGTAAATGTTGATCTCCACTGTGTTAATTTGGTATCAGACTTAGTTTCCTTACCTGTAACTGTTGGAGTAGTGACGTTTTTACCTGTAGAAGGTATTCATTTGTTACTAGGCAATGACCTAGCTAGAGATAAGGTCGTGGTCAGTCCACTTGTAACTGACATGCCTTGTTTGGATCAAAAAGTTGATCCTATTGAGATTGAAATCGCTGATTTGTACACTGCTTGTGCAGTTACTATAGCTATAGCACAAAGAGCTCTTGAGAATGATATTAATCAGAAAATTATTCCTTTAGCTGACACTTTTGTTGGTCAGTCTTTTGATAAGGTCACCTTTTCTCCTGACATTGATGAATCAGAAGGTATTGATCACAGTGATCCTCTTTTTACAACTCATTCTCTTTATTCTAATCAGAGTGACAAAACACAATTACTTATTGTCTTACAGGAACAAGATCCCGAGGTTTCCTGTTTGTTTCAGATTGCTATTAGTGAAACTGAAGCCACACAAGTTCGAGTGTGTTACTATGAGAAAATTGACCTGAGGTACCCGCTGGTGACGAGTAGTCAGTGAACTATCAAACTGTTGTTCCTAAGTCATATCGGTTTGGCTGGATATTATCGGAAATTTGTTTTCATGAATGAGCAATGGTATAATTTTGGACATGTGACATTCAGATTGCATTTATTATGTGCGGAAATCTATACGTGCCTGTTCATTGATCATGGTCATGCACCTTTCGGACAGATATAGCATGTATTTATTGAGTTAAAATGGATTTCATCTTCCTATGTGAGCACCAGACTGACATATGACTAACTTGAACAAGAATTTGTCTCTCCATGACAGTTACTATAACTGATATGATATAGTTTAAATCAGTTTCATCTGTTGTATCCCCTTCCAACATTTCAAACACATTTATGGATATATCAAATTCGTTTTGATTTTTTCTATTTGTAATGGACATCTGCAAAACCAATTTAATGTATCTATCAAAATTATATTTTTATGTTATCATAGGATCTTTGATTAAAGTACGTGTATTTAAAGGTGAGACCACGGTATAGAAAAAATATTTATTATACGTATTTTGTTACGCGTGGGCTTGATTTATTGTTCTTAACCACTCAGGAAAATGTATGCACGAGTTTCCTTTGAACTGCTAGTACCTATTTATGTACAATATTAAATATTCAAACATATCAAATAACAATCTGGCGCTTTTGCTTATTTTCTATCCAAATCTGACATGCAAAATGTCCAATTAAGATTCACTTGGATTATCTATTTTGCCTCTTTCACTATATCTAGAGATTTTGTTTTGTGGTAACAAATCTCTATACTCAACTTGCTTCATCTCCTGAATGGGTAGTTTTATAAGTCTGATCGTTACGTTTAATTAGGCTTTCACAGAACCAGATTGTCTACTTTTTCGAATTATGATCTTCCTAAAAATATGGTTCAATATCATTACGAAATTCGTACAAATTATGTATTGCTGCTGCCATAAAGTCGGTACCCACTGATATTTCTGATAAATGAATTTTTCAATCTCTGTTTAATTCTGTCTCTTCGTGCATTTTATTTCTTTTCTTGGTTGAACACGTATAAAATGTAGGTGTAACTCGTTTTCACTTTTTTAGGTATTGGCATATCATACGATAAAGTGTTAATTTTCATTTATTTAACTATAAATATTTTAATATATATTTAACTATTTTGCATTTATACTTTATGAGTAAAATTACGTCACTTTTTTACTGGCCGTGTATTACATCTTCTTTTCTGTATATTGAGATGTATACGCAAGATGTAATCATCTTGTGGTTTGAACCAGTGCATTAGTCACTCATTCTGTGTATTGTTAGGCAGATAAAAAGTCAAAATCATCTTAGATGCAATACACCACCATTTCTTCGTAGTGTGCTGCAGGTAGCACGCACGTCGAAATCTTCTGAGAATTTTAACTCGTGTATTACACCAATGACCACTGTTCATGTGCACTGTAATGCAGCAGTCAAGTCAAAATGTATCTCATCATTTTATCTTGTGCATTATATCACTGTTTTCAGCTGTGATTTTGTCCTAACTATAACAAATTTTCACCCCGACCACTTCTCTCAATATGTTCTTGCATATATTCATGTTTATAAAAACCAAGTTATTTCTGACAAAAAAATACCATAGTTTATCTGATAGAGAACTTTCACGTTGTCATCTCCCCTAAGTACAACATGAAAATGCGGTATTTTCATTTGAGGGGGCATTTCTCCAATGAATCCCATTGAGTAAACGAGCAAAATGCATCCAGACCACTATTAATTTTCCTATATATTACATACATACATTTCTCCAAGATGAACTCAGATCAATATTCAAATCAGAGTAGGATTCGATGGGGTTACAGTGCCATTATAGACTATTACACACACCAAGACTTGACAACACTTGTTCAGTATATTTACATTTACAAGCCCAGAAAAGCTATTGGGTTCAAGGGTCCCGTTTCCGGGTCAATCAAAATATTATTTGTGACCATATCACAACACTGATTTTGCATGTGTACTTCCGCCACACTACTTTTACAACCACAATGAAGTGCATCTCAAAATAAAGAATGTTTCTTTCCCAATTATTCCATGCTACAAAATATATCCTTTCAAGAATATTTCAGAGTGAAAGGCACAGACAAAGCAAACCTCAAAATATTTGGTTATAAACTACTGAGCTGGGTACTGACCTGGAATCATTGTATGCTGGTCTGACAAATGTTAGAATATCATTTTATGGCGAATGTAAGTAAAACTCATACATATTGCTTGCTACACATATCCAAACTTTACTCAGCAAAGAATTTAGTGAAATGTTAGGATTAAGTGCTTCATGACCCAAAACTAAATTTGTCATATATTCCTTAAATAGATGAAGTTTACAAAAGCAGTAAAAACTTATTTCTATTTGAAAATCCGTTTTAAATGGAAACACGTTGATAATTTAAGTTTTATAGAATTCAAAATAAAAGTAACGATCGGTTTATATATTCAAGTTATGCGATACTGCTTTAGATCTATTTAGTGCAACTTTAAAACGGACGTCATTTATCACATGCAAGTAATTTTCAAAATGTTAAGTATTTCTGTATACATGGAATAAAATACGCTAGTATGTTTTGTGACCTTTCAGAGAAAATTCGTCTTTCCTTATACTGATCAGAAACTCTATCTCTTATTTCACTGACTGGAAGCACAATAACAAATTGATTGTTTCATAACTAAGAAAATCCTACTCATCCAACAGAGATTTAACTTTCAAATCCCAATTTTTCGTTTATAAGACTTACCGTTATCAGCATCGCTTCTTAAAATAGGATATGTTCAAAAATCAAACTATCTGTATTTGTCAAATTTCGAGTCTGAAATTTTAACAGGAGATTTTTCTTCTAATTTCACACAGTTGGTATATCCCCAGTTCACCTCAGAGAACATCAAAATTAGTAGGTTGCTTGACTCCTAATAAAAGTCTACAAAACTGTGTATGAATTAGTTGAATATCATTTCGTGACCGGAAATCTCGTATCTTAGATTCATAATTAAGCAGAGATCCAACGAGAGTATGAAAAAGTTTACAGTTTAACATTACAGGTTAAAAATTGTTTTTAAATAATTTTTATAAATTAAAAATGGCTTTATTCCCCTGAACACTTAGGTACTTAAACGAATCTATATATTCTAATAATTCACCATTGTAATATAGTGATGGATTTGTCCTTTTGCCTCTTTCAAAAACCATATTTTTTTGTATGACTAGTACATGTAATTCCAAATTATTCAGCATGGTTTGCAATAACTGTGCAGTTTGTGCGAAAATTAATGTACCGTCTGCATATAATAACAAAACTAGAGATAAATTTTCTAAAGAGAAAACGGGCGTCTACACTTACATTATGCTGTTTACTATTAGCAATATTGTTTATAACATAATACAAACAATATTAATGAAAGAGGTTCCCTTTGTTTAAAACCATAATGTAAGTCAAACAAATCCGAAAAACTATTATTGCATCTTATACAAGATTTTACAGAATTAGAAATAGCACAAAGAGTCTTTACCATAACTGAACTAAGCCTATTACAGGCTAATTTCTGCCATAACAAATTTGCTTGCGATTTTATCGAACGCTTTCTCATAATCGATGAATGTACAATATAATTTTTTACTAGAACTATACACCTCGGAAATAACTACGTTAAGAACGAATATACAATCTATACTAGACTTTTTATTATGGAAACAAAATTTATTTTCAATTATGTTTTAATAATATAATCAATATATTCAAATACACTTTTGCTAATGCACTACTAAGTGTAATATCCCTATAGCTATCAACTTGATCAATATTACCTTTCTTATAAATAAGTACTATAATACCTTTATTCAATAAATCTGGGAATTGACCACTTCTGAAAATAACATTATAAAGCTCTACCAAAAAAAATAATAATACCATGAACAGAGTTAACAACCATTCTCAGAAGTATATTATCGAGCCCTGTTTATTTATTTCCTTTCAATGATTTAGCAGTCTTTCAAATTTTATCAGCTGAAATATCTATATTTAGGTCAGTTTGAGTTCTCTCTTTGATGCCGAATATAACATTTTTCCCTTGAGAAAACTAAGGTGGTGTGACTGCATTAACTTTTGATTCATTGTAATATGTCATTTAGAAATGAGTGTGATATGTAGCAATCACAGAACAGATGGAATATTATTTCAACATCTAACATACACAGAGAACAAAAATCATTTGTGACAATATAAACTATTTTGAGTAAGATATTTGTAGCTAAGGCTCTATGCAAAATCTTCAGTTGCATCCATTTAAGATTTGGGCACTTTGTGGTTTCATATGAAAGCATAAACAATTTATGCCAATATTGTTCTTCTACATTAATAAAGTGAGCTTTCCATTTCCTTACTGAAGTTGGCTTTATGTCATTTTCAACCTTTACTTTTATATTTGTGATGATAGTGTGTGTCAAAACATTTAGAAAAAAGTTGCTGTAAACTACAAAACCAAGTGAAGTTACATTTATTTTTGTAAGATTTTATAGCCGTTAGCATGCTTTAAAAATCTAGGAAGTTCGTTCTAAGTGAAAATCTACTTTTGAAATTTTCAAAACATATCCAGGAACTATCTTCATTAATGAAATCGCCGAGAGGTCTAAAGCGCTCGCCTTACCAGATCACTCACACATCTGTGAGAAAGCTTGACATTAGCTTAACGTGGGTCGGTGGTTCTTCCTCTGGCCGCCATGTATAGCCTATCATGTGCTGAAAAATGTCAATAAATCCCAAGAAACCAAACCATTAATGAAATTATTAACATAGATACTACCTTTTTGAAACCATATTTTATTAAAAGCGCTCTTATCTTCTATTTTTATGCGAGAATTAAAGCAAACAGATGTTTTAAAAAAAATTCCAGGTGAATTAACTTGGATTGATTTATATCATTCTGAGAAAGCGCCAAAACATCTATCCAACATGGATTAAGATTCTTTCTTATAGACTGAACAAAATCTGTTCCATAAAAAAAGAAACTTACAATATTTGGTACTGAAAGTTGTAATAAATTTCTACATTTAGAATTCCCAAATAACATTCTCATAAACCATGTAAGTTTGAAAGCATGTATACATTTAAAAATCATAAACCATGTAAGTTTTAAAGCATGTATAAATTGAAAAATCATAAACCATGTAAGCTTGAAAGCATGTATACATTTAAAAATCATAAACCATGTAAGTTTTAAAGCATGTATAAATTTAAAAATCATAAACCATGTAAGATTTTTAAGCATGTATAAATTTAAAAATCATAAACCATGTAAGTTTTAAAGCATGTATAAATTGAAAAATCATATACCATGTAAGCTTGAAAGCATGTATACATTTAAAAATCATAAACCATGTAAGTTTTAAAGCATGTATAAATTTAAAAATCATAAACCATGTAAGATTTTAAAGCATGTATAAATTTAAAAATCATAAACCATGTAAGTTTTAAAGCATGTATAAATTTAAAAACATTGACCATCTTTATACCTTAGTCTTTTATCACTGCTATTTTCAATTTATTTTATATATGGCTCCATTCCTTACAACATGTAAAAGAGTGTATTTAGTTAACTAAGTACCTGTTCTGATGGATTTGGTAAGTTAGTAAAAGGTGAGAATTGTTTTAGATTGCAATACTTTTTATCACTGCTATTTTTCCAAATGGTGTAAAAAGGCGCTTACTCCATTGTAAAAGTAAATTTTAAATTATTCTTATTTGGGTGAGATGATTAAAAATGGCAATATTTTCAAAAATAGTTTCAAACTTTAAATCCAAGAAAACAAATTTAGTGCAGTCTCAATTAAGTTGATATTCAGGACAGCATTTCAATTTGCTGCATGCTCTGCGTCCAACCATATTATGTTTGCTTTGGGTTTTGTTTAGTTTTTGTTTTTCTGTATTAATACTAAGACCTGAGAAATTAAAATATTGATACAGAACATCCAGAGCAGATTTCAAAGAATTTCTGAACCATCAAAAGTTAATGATATCTCGGCTGCATCATGAGTTATGCCATTCAACAATATTTCTTTATTATACTTATTTCGTCTTGTCATTTGGGCCATTATCTCCACACACACAATAAGATTAAGCAAAGAGAGCCAATATCTCCGCACAGAAAATAAGATTGCGCAGAGAGAGGGTCCCTTGTCTACATCATCTTTCAATATGAAACCATTTAGATACTTGTCCATTAATAGTTATACATGATTAGATGCTACAATAAAAAAAGTTAATCCATTTTATAAATGATTCTTCAAAATTCAAAAATGTTATAACTGTATCGATGAACAACCATGCTGCAGAATGAAATGCTTTTTCGACTTCATTAAAAGGAGCAGACCAGGAATTGTATGCTTTATGGTGTAAAACATCAAATCGTATACATTCCTAATATTATCACCAGTTTATCTCCATTGATATTGATGCATAATTGTAAAGAGTATAGTAGTGATCGTATTTGCTATACAAGCAGAAGCACTTTTATAGCACACATTTAGCAGTGAAATAGATCCCCGGTTTGAGATATGTTATTAAGGCTTTTTACCTTTTGGTATACATATCATGACACCTTTCTGTGTGGGAGATGATTACACCACATTCATATCCAATTTTATTGCTTTCACAAAAAAGTTTCCAAATATTTTTCTAAAGAATTTATACAAATTCTACTGTAAATTGTCAGATCCTGGTCTTGTTTTTATTTTGCATTTTTCGGAGAATATTAGTGGATTTTGGAGAAGTTGCATGTCCGTTAATTGAATCCATCTGGAGATTATTTGTGGCTTTTAGATAGGATAGAAGTACATTCATTTAATCTATCTGGAGATTATTTGGAGCTTTTAGATAGGATAGAAGTTCGTTAATTGAATCCATCTGTATATCATTTGTGACTTTTAAATAGAATAGAAGTAAAATTAATTTAATCCATCTGGAGATTATTAGTGGCTTCTAGATAGGATAGAAGTCCATTAATTGAATCAATCTGGATATTATTTAATTTCGAAATGTCAGAATAATTAATAAAAGTCTCACGATTGACAGGTTCAACGTCTGTTGTTTATTGTTTGTTTGTTTTGTTTGTTTTTGTTTTTTTTTGGGGGGGGGGGTATACATTGCTATAGTAAAGTTTAGCTTCTTCCAAGATTTCCTATTGTGTTACTGTTACAGGTCCATTATTTTGGAAAAGTGTAGAAATAATTTTACGAATGTAGTTTCTGTTTCCAATATTAAAGAAGTATTTGGTTACTTTCTATCCCTCTTCGATCAATTTCGCTCTAGCCATAACCTTTACTCTTTCCGTTTTCTTCTTGCTAATCTCTTAATATTCTTTCCTCTTTACATCAAATTATGGTATTTCGTTTGAAGCATTTCTTTCTTCTAATAACTGTATATCTTTAAGCAGTTGACTCTCCTGTCCGCCTTGAGCTTTTCTTGAAAGAAGAAAATGAAATTGCAATTCCTCTGATTTCTAACAATATTATCTCAAAGAAACGTGGCTCATTAATAGAATTTCAAATCAGCAGATAGTATATTTACCAAATTATCTAATTTTTCTATACAAATATACTGGTATTGTATATTCTGAGTGGTTTCTTTTACTTTCTTTACATATTCTGGATCATTGAGCAGTGAATTGTATATTTCCAAGTTTTTCTTTAAAGTTTCCTTTTGAAAGACATTTTCATTTTGTACCAAAGAACGATCAATCCTATACACTGGTTCAATATTAATATTTTCAACTATTGTAAATAAACTTTCAGAGACTTAAACACGTCTTGCTTGTTTTCTAAGGTTACCTTTTTTCTCGCGTATTCATGAACGCTAATATTCAGCTCCCGCCAAACATCTATAAGACTATATTCCATACAAGTATGTACAAGAACTTCTATTGCCCTTGGATTATTCACATTATTATAATTATAAGTGTCAGAATCTGGATTCATGACTAAAATAAAGACGCCTCAAATTACAATATAATCATTTTAAAAAAAATATAACGTTTTCTATCTGAGAATAAAACTATGGGATGTCTCTGTTTGGTCAATAGATACGTGAGAATCTATAATTATTAATAGGTGTATTTCCCGTATTGTCTTTCTTCACTTCATGTAAGGTAAATTAGAAATATTGTTCAGTAATATAACTACGCCTCCAGAGTTAAATATATGAACTAAAGAAGCATTTACATCCCATGTAGTCTTTGTAATAATTTCCTATTGTTCAATAAAATGCGTATCTTGTAAAAATATGTAATTGAATGGGTCTTGTTTTCCTTTAGAAACTTTAAAGCATCCCTCGTTTCTTGAGATCCCCATGTCCGTGTCAATAGTTTGGGCACAATATATTGGCTCAGACATAACACAATTAATTAGTTTTGTTTCGTTTTCTGTTGTAACTGCATGTATGCGGTAAATCAGTAAAATATTATCCAGTGTGAATAAGGATATTCCATGAATACGCGGTCTTCTGGTGTCCTAACCATATGGAAAATATGCAAAAGGTACCACAAAATAAGAGTAAGAAAAACAGGAGAATTATAGCGTAGATAATAAAGAGTAAACAGTAAGAAAAAAAAATGAATTTAGAATTACGATGTAAGCCAAATACCTCCTAACAAAATAAATGATAGGCATTGGCGCACTGGACTTTTAAAAACAAATAATAGAAAATCAGTCTTGTGCAGGCATTGGTATAAAAATTAATGTATAACAATAACAGTGGCGGAAATGTTATGTTGTAAATTGCATATAGTATTAAATAATCATCTTAGATTTGCATATATGTGGAAGAATATATATATATATATATATATATATATATATATATATATATATATATAGAGAGAGAGAGAGAGAGAGAGAGAGAGAGAGAGAGAGAGAGAGAGCTGTCGCATTTTCCCTTTAAGAAAGAGAAGAAAAACATTAGTTCTCACGCCAACGTACTTTTACAAGTAATATATAGACATATATTGTAAAACAAATTGTACCATAGCATACGTAGCACTACAACTGCCAGACTGTCTATCAACAAGTGCATCGATAAGCTCAATTTAAAGAAGAAAAATAAAATATATCAGATTTGAAACAGGAAGTCTTAACTGCATTCTAAGAAGACGGTACTTTTAATATGCCTTGCAATTATAGTAACATATGGATATGATATCGAAGTGGAGGTAGGACTAATTTAATACTAGTCTAGGAGACGAACTCATCAGGGTAAACAGAAAATGTAACTCAGCTGACTGAGTAATGTAGCCTGACTGTTAGGTAAGGTTTATGTGCCCATTCCGGCCACTACACCATGCACCCCGGCCATATGACTTCAAACAAGAACGGCAGAAACCGCGCACTGCAACAAAATCCAACCGATAGAAGCACCCAGACTACATCAGTCCAATCACAAAAAGGCAGAAGATCCAATCAACCGCCACTAGAACAAGCAAGTCAATCCCTCTTTCCAATCAACCGCCACTAGAACAAGCAAGTCAACCCCTCTTTTCCCCCAAAACCTCACAAACGAGTTCAAAACATTTCAAATTTACTCCGAAACAACCCCTGTAAGTGAATAGTAAAGCACATGCACCGATATTGTTAAAAATGTGTCTGCCATTACTTCACTTTGGTATTAATTAATATAGTATCATTTATAGGTGTACAAACGGTCGATAGGCTAATATCAAATAAAGATTCTTTTTCTAAATCATAGTGGTCACTGATGTTACGGGTGAGTAACCTCAACTCTACCGCTGTACGTTTAATAAATCAATTTAAAACCGAATATGAACGTTCTGTACTTTAATCAATTTTGGTGAAGTTTGGGAAACCAAAAGAAGCCAAATTGCTCACTCCAGCGGCAGCCGATCAAATACCGCTACCGTCCAGTAACAGCAATGCAATCTAGGCACCCCTACCAGCTACAACCATCCACAACGCATATCCCCTGCCACGCACATCCGAAGCCAAACGGCCAAAAATACACACTGCAAGGACGAAAATTGGGCACATAAACCTTAAAAATGCGCTAAGCTTAGGAAGTATCTAACTGAACTAGTACCCTAGGAGTTACGTCCCTTCTATTAGATTGTGTAAAGGAACTTTATACAAATATACATCATATTATAACAACGCATGCTCATAAAGCATATTAAATGAAATAGTGCAAAAGAGATGTATGTGAACTAACAAATAAATTAATCGTGGCAGAGTATACTATCTATAAAATGTCCAGCCAGCAAATACAGACTACTGTTCATCAGTTTCTGTCCGTTTATATGACTCTTCGCTTTCTTCCATTCGGGAACGTTACGAATGGTTGCAGTCCAAAAATCCAGGCTTCTCAACGTAATGTAGATCCTTGAGTTTGTGCCAAAATTAAATAGTTTTCTTTGGTCAAATCATCTTTTATGATGGTTTCAGATCCTTTAAACTTTAACTATTTCTTAGTACTTTCAGTATCTTAAATTCTAAAAATAAACTTGCAAATGGCCAATATATTGATGTCTTTGTCAAACTTACCAAAGCGGTGTACAATACTTATATCACTTTTGCTGACTGTTATCCCCACTTTACTGTGTAAAACACTATGCACTTTTTCAGCTGTTTGTACCACTGTTTCCATTTATTTCTGTCTTCCAAACCGAAGACTTGTTTTACAGATTCTTTTCTCGTGTATTGATCCAATTCATTTACTCTCTCCTTCAACTTATAGTTTTCCAATTGACTGCCACTGGATGCAGTAAGATATTGATTTTCTCCTTCAACTTGTTGTTTCCTAATTGATTGCCCTAGATGCAAGATGCAATAAGACATTCATTCTCTCCATCAACTTGTTGTCTGCTAATTGACTGCCCTGGATGCAATAAGACATGCATTCTCTCCTTCAACTTATCGTTTTCTAATTGACTGCATTGAATGCAGTACTTATTGTTTGCTAATTGACTGCTCTGGATGAAGTAAGATATTCATTCTCTCTTTCAACTTATTGTTTGTTAATTGACTGCCCTGGATGCAATAAGACATTCATTTTCTCCTTCAACTTATTATTTGCTAATTGACTGCATTGGATGCAGTAGTTATTGTTGGTTAATTGACTGCCCTGGATGCAGTAAGACATTCATTCTCTCCTTCAACGTATTGTTTGCTAATTGACTCCCCTGGATGCAATACTTGTTTGTTAATTGACTACCCTGGATACAATAAGACATTCATTATCTTCTTCAACTTATTGTTTTCTAATTGAGTGCCCTGGATGCAATAAGACATTCATTCTCTTTTTCAACTTATTATTTTTTAATTGACTGCCCTGGATGCAATAAGACATTGATTCTCTCCTTCAACTTATTGTTTGCTAATTGACTGCCCTGGATGCAATAAGATAATCGTTCTTTCCTTCATCTTTTTGTTTACTAATTGACTTTCATGTATGCAATACTTATTGTTTGCTAATTGACTGCCCTGGATGCAATAAGACATTCATTCACTCCTTCAACTTATTGTTTGCTAATTGACTACACTGGATGCAGTAATTATTGTTTGCTAATTGACTGCCCTGGATGCAATGAGACATTTCATCCTCTCCTTCAACTTATTGTTTGCTAATTGACTGCCCTGGATGCAGTATTTATTGTTGGATAATTGACTAGCCTGGATGCAGTAAGACATTCATTTTCTTCTTGAACTTATTGTTTGCTAACTGACTGCCCTGTATGCAGTATTTATTGTTGGCTAGTTGACTGCCCTGGATGCAATAAGACATTAATTCTCTCCTTCAACTTATTGTTTTTTAATTGATTACGCTGGATGCAATAAGACATTCATTAACTCCTTCAACATATTGTTTTCTAAATGACTGCCCTGGATACAATAAGACATTCATTCTCTTTCAACTTATTGTTTTTTAATTGACTGCCCTGGATGCAATAACACATTCATTCTCTCCTTCAACTTATTGTTTACTAAGTGACTGCCCTAGATGCAATAAGATATTCATTCTCTCCTTCAACTTATTGTTTGCTAATTGACTGCCCTGGATGCAATAAGACAATCATTCTCTCTTTCATCTTAATTATCTAGAAATAAATTGCTTGTTGATTTTTACTTGAGTTGTTGGTTTCACTTTCTTTCTGTTACATTTTTCTAGACCATAGAGTCGTAACAGAAATTGGGGGCTCGTCCGGGATAGAATTTCTTTAAAGCATATTAGAGATATTAAAGTTATCTTTGAAACTCATATTGATTTTGTCTTGGAATTTATTTTTTTTGTCTTTGGCAAAGATTTTAAATAGAGAACTTTTTTTGGTGAAACCAACAAGCATTCACAATGGCATCTAATGTTCAGAATTTCATTTCAAAACCTACCCAGGAGGGGTTAGAGTGTATGAGAAAGGATGAGTTGCTCGAACTTGCCAGAAAATACAGCCTGTTTGAGGCGAAAGCATCATTGACAAAACAGGAGATAAAGATTATTTTAATTCAATATTTAGTAGGAAAGGGAATTTTGAATAGTAGTGCTTTAAGTTTTTCAAGAGAAAGCCTGTATCTGGTTCTGACAGGAAATTAAGGGAATTAGAGTTAAAGAACCAGATGGATTTAGAATTGGCAAAGCTACATATTCACAGAGAGAGAGAGAGAGAGAAGAGAGGCAGATACAAATGCAGAAAGAAGAGAGGCAGATGCAGATGGAGAGAGAGATAAAGAGGAGAGACAGATGCAGATGGAGAGAGAGAAAGAGGAGAGGGAGATGCAGAGAGGGAGAGAGAGAAAGAGAAGAAAGGGAAATGCAATTTAAATTAAGAGAATTAGAACTGGCAAACAGAGCACACTCCACTCCTTTAAACACAAGTTTAGGTTTTGATGTTACCAGATATATTAGGTTAGTACCTCCTTTTCAGGAAAAAGAAGTAGATAAATACTTTCTTCATTTCGAGAAAATTGCTGAAAACTTGAAATGGCCCAGGGAGCATTGGACTTTGTTATTACAAAGTATACTTATTGGCAAAACTCGTGAAGTCTACACTTCACTGTCAGTACAACAAAGCACTGATTATGATGTGATTAAGGAGTACATCTTGAAAGCTTATGAGTTGGTACCAGAGGCATATCGACAAAGGTTCAGGAATTGTAGAAAAGAAACTGGACAAACTCATGTCGAATTTGCAAGGGATAAAGAACAACTATTTGATAGGTGGTGCTCAGCCAGGAAAGTTGATCATGATTATGATAATCTCAGACAGCTCGTATTAATTGAAGAGTTCAAGAGGTGCATCCATAGTGATGTTAAAACCTATCTTGACGAGCAGAATGTGGAAACTTTGGAAAATGCTGCTCGTATGGCTGATGATTATTCATTGACTCACAAAATTTCATTTGGCAATAAGTCGTCCTCTCAGCAGTTTTCTGGTAAAAAATATTTCAATCTCATACGAGTACTTCCAAATTTCACAACAGCACAACTGTTAGGAATCAAACATCTGATAAGACTGATCAGAAATCCTTATCTCTTATTACGTGCACTTATTGTAAAATGAAAGGGCACGTTATTTCTGATTGCTTCAAGTTGAAAAATAAGCAATAGAGTAAAGACAGAGCTTTTCCAAATGCTCTTATTTCTACGAGGTCAAGGTCACGGTCTTGTATTGAAAGCAATACATTTGTTGGGTCAAACAAACCCCAGTCTGATTCTATTTTGGAGGCTTATGAACTATTCATGTCAGAAGGTTCTATATCACTTATTGGTGATTCTGCCAAGCCTATCCCAATTAAAATATTAAGGGACACTGGAGTTTCTCAGAGTCTTTTATTATCAGGTACTTTGCCTTTGTCTGAGGAGTCTTCTTCTAGTGAAAGTGTTCTTGTTCAGGGAGTAGAGTGCAGCTTTGTAAATGTTCCTCTTCATTGTGTAAATTTGGCATCAGACTTAGTTTCTGGACCTGTGACTGTTGGGACAGTGACTTCTTTACCCATAGAGGGTGTTCATTTATTACTAGGCAATGACCTAGCTGGAAATAAGGTTGTGGTTAATCCACTTGTAACTGACAAGCGTTGTTTGGATCAGAAAGATGATCCTGTCGAAATTGAAATCCCTAATTTGTACCCAGCTTGTGCAGTTACTAGAGCTATGGCAAGACAAGCTCTTGAGAGTGATGTTGATCAGGATATTATTCCTTTAGCTGACACATGTATTGGTCAGTCTTTTGATGAGGTCATTTTTTCCTCAGGTATTGATCAATCAAACGGCATTGATCACAGTGATCCTCTTTTGGCAACTCATTCTCTTTGTTTCAATCAGGGTGACAAACGGCAATCTCTTGTCGTTGAACAGGAGCAAGATCCCGAGATATCTTGTTTGTTTCAGAGGGCTATTAGTGAAACTGAAGCCACACAAGTTCCAGTGTGTTACTTTGTGAAAAATGGGGTCCTTATGAGGAAATGGAGACCACCTGAGGTACCCGCTGGTGACGAGTGGTCAGTGAGCTATCAAATTGTTGTTCCTAAGTCATATCGACAGGAAATTCTTAATTTAGCCCACGAAACTCCTTTGGCTGGTCATTTAGGAGTCCGTAAGACTTATCACAAAATCTCGAATCATTTTTATTGGCCGAAACTCAAAAGTGATGTTTTTAAATATTGCAGATATTGTCACACTTGTCAAATGGTAGGAAAACCCAATCAGAAGATACCTAAGGCTCATTTGCAATCTATTCCTGCATTTGATGAACCATTTAGTAGAATAATGGTAGACTGTGTTGGTCCTTTACCTAAAACAAAGTCCGGCAACCAATACTTGTTGACCATCATGTGTGCATCTACAAGATTTCCAGGGGCAATTCCTCTGAGAAATATAAAAACTAAAACTATTGTGAAAGCTTTGGTGAAGTTTTTTACACTTGTTGGCCTTCCCAAATCTGTCCAGTCGGATCAAGGGTCAAATTTTAAATCTGGAATTTTCCAACAAGTTATGCATGAATTAGGCATCCAACAGTTTAAATCTTCTGCCTATCACCCTGAAAGTCAAGGTGCTTTGGAAAGATTTCATCAAACTTTGATGACTATGATTCGATCATATTGCTTTGATACAGAAAAGGATTGGGATGAGGGTGTTCATTTGTTTTTGTTTGCTGTTAGGGAATCAGTTCAAGAGTCGTTGGGTTTTAGTCCCTTTGAATTAGTTTTTGGTCATACTGTCCGTGGACCTGTGAAATTATTGAAAGAGAAACTTCTTTCAAACGAAGATTCAAAGATTAATCTTCTTGATTATGTCTCCGATTTCAAATAAAAGTTGTCAAAGGCCTGTGAAGTAGCAAGAACTAATCTTCACACTACCCAGTCAAAAATGAAATTAAGGTATGACAGAAATACACAGGAAAGGAGTTTTAAACCTGGTGACAAAGTTCTGGCTCTCTTTCCCATACCTCAGAATACTCTTCAGGCAAACTTTTATGGTCCTTATACCGTTGAAAAGAAAGTAAATGACTTAAATTATATCATTAACACTCCTGGGAGACGGAAACAGAAACAACTTTGTCACATAAATATGTTAAAGCAATATTTTGACAGAGATAGCCCAGCTAATTATTCTGTTAATTTAGTTGTACCTGTCCCACACAGTGAAGATATCAACGATGGAATACAATCAGACTATAGTGACTCTGGTATAACCAATCTTCGGAATTCAGAAATATTGAACAATCTAGACCAGAAACTTTCACATCTACAACAACAGGAAAGAAATGAACTAAAACGTCTATTACGTGATTATGAGCACTTGTTTCCTGATGTTCCTTCACGAACAAGTAAAATTTATCATGACGTTGACATTGTAGATTCTGCGCTTGTGAAACAGCATCCTTATAGGATGAATCCTCTCAAACAGAACTATTTGAAGAAAGAAATTCAGTATTTACTGGAGAATGATTTCATAGAACCAAGTAAAAGTAACTGGAGTTCACCATGCATTCTTGTTCCTAAGCCAGATAATACATTCTGCATGTGTACTGACTATAGAAAGGTCAACAGTGTCACCAAAACAGATTCATTTCCAATCCCAAGAATGGACGATTGCATTGATAAAATTGGAAATGCGAAATATGTCACCAAGTTTGACCTTTTAAAAGGATTCTGGCAAATTCCACTGACGGAAAGGGCAAAAGAAATTTCAGCATTTGTAACTCCAGATGGACTTTATCAAAATAAAGTCATGCCGTTTGGAATGAAAAATGTGCCTGCAACGTTCCAACGTCTGATGAACATGATAACATCTGGTCTTGATAATTGTGACGCTTATATCGATGACGTCATTATCTACAACAACACCTGGGAAGATCATTTGGAAACCATTCGAAAATTCTTTGATCGACTCAGCAATGCGAATCTGACAATTAATTTGAGCAAAGGTTTTGCCATGCTTGTGTCACATTTTTAGGACATATTGTGGGACAAGGTCAAGTTAAAGATAAACGGGCTCCCCACTGCCGGCGCTTTGTGCGTGTTGCAGCTTGCGGACAGAAATCAGTATTTCTATATCGCCAAGGTTTAAACTATATACACCAAGGTAATGTTGTACGAGGCAACAAAACCCACCTACATTTTCGTTCGTGTGTAATACAAAGGTATTTTCTTACATGCAACTCCGTGACAAGTACTGTTATTTATTCATTGATTGATAAATTTCTCATTGAGAAGTTGTATATTTTATCAAAGACTCAGACTTTGAAATAATCTTCGCCAGAATCATATATTTCTCGTCAAATGTTTAGGCGGGCATGTGAATAAAGTAAGATAGCTAATTATGGACCTTGTCAACACATATCTTAACTTGCAACCTTCTCCTTAACTGTCGGAGTTAGACATGTAAAACACATTAAGTTGAATGCATCTCAGTGAAAATGTTAGTGCTAACTACTTTAAAGAGACTTTATGTTATATCAAAATTAAATTCTTTTTTTAAAATCAAGATGTTTTGAACATTCATATTTAAAATACCACTGAAAAATCTTCTTTAACATTTTTTATCGTATAGACCTAAATCGGAATTAATGAATCGAGTCAAGAATTTTTAAATATATGACTTAGATGGGAAATTACAAGGATTTTAAATTTGTTTGTCTGGTACTTTTGAAAAACTAAATTGTATCTGTATATATTTAACAGAGAAACAATGAACAAGATTTTTATTAACAACATCCCTGACACTGTTCACTAATAAACGTATCTAACTATATAATCACAAACTTTAGTACGAATATTTCTTAAGGTGACCAAGGAATCTTCGCTCAAAAATATTTATTTTTAAAGTTTTAAATGTCTACATTTAGTTTAGACTTTCCCTTTCTTTTGAGAAAGAAATATGGAATTACGATTCATTTTGTTTATCATTATTATAATCTTTCAGAAAGTGTGTGTGCTTTAAAATACTTATGACGATATGATAAAAGAGAAAAGTTACATAACATGAATGAGAAAAGTTATAAAACTTAAATGACAAAAATGACCCAACACTTCAATCGGCCACCATTTTTATTGGATATTTTCTCACATTTTATTACAAGGTGACTAAATATACACCCTAGTTTGCTAAGGAATATAGTATACAAACAATCCTGGAATAATTAAATAAATAAATAAATAAATAAATAAATAAATAATGCTGATTTAGTATTTACTATACATATTCGACATGCTTGTGAAATCTAAATTTTACCGCAAGAATAATTTCATTTTTTATTTATGTCAATGCCTGCGACTAAAGACTGGGAACTGTTGCGATTTCAGTCGAACACATCGTATGGATGATTAATCAATCTTTATTTCCTCCATAAGGAGAGTTCATTTACAAACATAGAAAATAGAACAGAGAGAGATACATTTAACAATTTACATTGAAGATTTCGGAAAACATTCCAGAAAGTCAGTGATACATATTACACTAATATAGATGAGAAGAAACAAAAACAATATAAATAGTTAGGAAATACATGCAAACATACAAAATGGCACATAATATATGTACATAAATCTATAGAAAAAAAACAAACAAACAATTACGGTACTGATCCATTAATGATAATGACTTTGTTTTTAAAGTAAGGTCATATAGGTAGAGAGTTTTGGCAGGAGCTGAATTGGGAATTTTTGCTTTTGACACATGTTTGGTCTTCAGGCTATGAAGTACACTCGTGATACAAGGACGAGAAATTGGAATGAACAGATCTGAAACTGGTGAAATCATGTTTTGTCAAGTCTACTTTCAATGTCAGTTCTTAACAGTTTTAGCAACTGTGATTTGTCGTTACTTTGGGTAAGTTCTATGTGTAGTTCAAGTCCAAACTTGTCCAACACGTACCAGTGAAAGTCGTTGGCAATTTGTCTTGTTAATATACATGATGTGACCACATGCTGAAGGAGGTCGGTATACTGTTGACCACATTTTTGACAGTGAGTAACGTCATGGCCTGACTTTAATACCCACAGGGATGCTATAAACCTGGTTAATTTGCGTTCATAATTATTCCTCGCAATGTAGTACAGAGTGGAAGGGCGGATTTGTGTTTGTAAGTGTTGAAATCTAGAAAAATCAGGATGTCTATTGATTCTGTCGCGCCAGGTAGTCTCTTCCTTTTCAAGTAAAGTCATGTTGACCAATTGTTTCCACTGAGATTTGTTAGGAAAAATTTATTGATTAATGAAGTTCAGGAGAAAATCTGTAAGCTCATACTTCTGAAGTAAATTCCAAATATCTGGAATAAAACCAGATTGTACAGATTGGGTGCTATCAAAATACATGTGAAGACGTATGAGGAATATTTGTTTGGAGATGGTGTTATTGGACAGAGTGAAGAGTTTACCTAGGAAGAGAAGTTTACGTCGATCAATTTCGGTTATGATTCTTATTAGTCCCAGCATTGACTCACACATATCTGACTGCGTTGGTTCAGGAAATCCCTGAATTCTTTTTGCTATCAAATGTTGCAACTTGTTGAGCTCCAGTAGATCGCATTTTTGAAGCTCATTCCAAAGTTCGCAGCCATATAGTAAGGTTGGAATCACGATTTTCTTATATAAACTCGCGGATGTTTTGGGGTTTAGGTTTGGGGTACCCATCCCAACGTTTGCAAGACCAAAAAAGACCTGCCTTGCTCTTCTGCAAGCGTTGCTGGTGCGGTTGATGGAACGACGTGATCTATCCTGTAGTATTCCTAGGTGAGTGACGGAGTTAGTTTCAGTAATTATTTCTTCGTCAAGTGTTAGAGACAGCTTATAGTTAGAATTTCTTCTCTTGCCAAATATTATAATATATGACTTTGTAGAGCTTAGTTTGTAGTTCCATTTTTTAGAATATTTGAGAATAATTTCTAGCATTTTAGCTAAGTTATCTGGAGAATTTGACAGGCACGTGAGTCATCTGCAAGCGTAGGGCAGCAGCACTCTAAACTTCCAATTTTACATCCCAGTGTGCTTTTTACTAAGTGCTGTAGCAACTCGTCTATAAATACCAGATACAAAAATGAGGACAGGACACCTCCTTGTCTAACGCCTCGCTTGATATCGAACCATCTAGATTGGTATTTGCTAACTACCACTGCACTTTTTACACTTTGATATGTATTCCCTATTATTCTCCAGATTTTCCCCTGAATTCCCAAATTATATAGTTTCAAGAGTAGAGCAGCGTGCCAAACAGTGTCAAAGGTTTTTTGAGCATCGAGAAAGGCAGCATAGGTAGGGCTACCACAGTCAGAGTTATAATTAATGACCTCTTGAAGATTAAAAGAGGCAGTGAGGCAGCTTAGATTATTTTGAAAGCCTTGTTGTTGTGGATTAGGGAATATGGTTTCCTTCGTCACCAAGAAGTTATTAATTTTTGCTTGCATGATTTTTCCAATTATCGTTGCAACGGTAAATTCTGCCGTTGCAATAATACAATTTACTGCTGTAACGGTATTTTAAACGCCGGTGTCATTGCAACGGAATGTATACACCATAACAACGATATTCACCTACAGTTACAACGATATTCAAAGACCGGTGCGACAGTAATTTTGTAGCTGCAACGGTATATGTTATCGTTGCAACTGTACTTTTAGTTTTGCGACGATAAAAATTACAGTTATAGCGGTGACATGACTGTTGCAACAATAGAATAAACTGTTGCAAAGACAAAAACTACCGTCTCATCTATATATATATATATATATATATATATATATATATATATATATATATATATATATATATGAATACAGTTGCAACGGTATATGAATACCGTTACCGCGGTATAGAGAACCGTTGCAAGAAATATAAATACCGTAGCAACGATACCAGTGTTAAACATAATGCTGAAACGGTAAATGTTATCGTTATAACGGCACAAATTACTGTTGCATCAACAAACATTAGCGTTGCAACGATAGAATAGAACAGAATGCATTATTCGGTAATTTTAGGCATCCGGCCCATAATTCAAAATACATTACTGAGTAAATACAGTGTGCGCCATGGTGTACAGAAGTTCTGTGATTTTCGGAATACATATACATACACATTTTTCTACAAAACATAACTATATGATAATTTAAAGAATCTACAACTGCTACGAATCTTCATTTACAGTTCTTATCAGATATTACAATTTGCTTGAGACGAAAAGCCGAATGAGAAATATATCTTATATTTAATATATTATTGTGACTCATGAGGTATACAAATTTTCAAATGACGGATGATAATAACAGACTTATGTGTGCTTCTTTCTTAGATGACCGTAAGCCGGATAGACACAAACAAAGTGGAATTCATCATCTACCAAATAAACATTATCTTTGAGACATAAATCACAATACCTCAGATTTCTCTCAATTATAGTATGCCTACCTGTCTCAACTTTCAACTTGTGCATTGAGCACCTGAACTGAGCAAGTAATTTCCTAAATAAATATGATAATCCACATGAAATATATTTTTCCACTTGTAATTCACTTTTATACATACTATAATGCATACATTTATGTGAATTGTTAACATCGCTTTGCTAGCTTTGCAAAGCCGAATCCGTTATTCTTTAAGAAAATAGTGAGAGAAATTGCTTTACGTCTCCAACATCTCGATTTAACCAGACATACTCAAAACCGAAACGAAATAACATCTCCTTTACATTGGTAGCCCAGTTGACACGGTTTGCTTCGTCTAATCTTTTCAATGATAGATAATACTGGTGCGGATAACGAGTAGAAGGAATTCGTTCAACCTTCAGCTAGTATTTTATACATCGTAAAAAAATACGAGGTACAAAGTGGATATCTTTCCGCACTCCCTACTATATTCGCATTATTAGTAGTTGTAGGAACCCCTAAATACTGTTTGCAAAATTATATCGCATAGTTTCAATATCTCTACTAAATTTATATCCACAAATTTCTGACCCATAGCAAGCAATTGGTTTTCTCGGAGTATCAAAATTTTAAAAAACATCGTATACACAAAAACAGCCGAATCGGTTTGTATCGTTCAAAATACGTGTTTTTGCTTTATTTGCCTGTACTGCTAGTATCTGCTTTGATTTCTCCAAACCAATTTTCAGGTGAAAAATAAACCCATAGATTTGTAATAGGCACTCAATACATCTGTCTTTGAAAAACCAAACTTTGTTTTGCTTAAGATATTCTCCATTTCTGAAAACAATGATTTTATTTATATATATTTTTTCTACATTAACCATCATACCAGTTTTATCACAAAAACGTTCAACAACATTAATTTGTTGCTGCAGAAGTCCTACTGTAACAGCACATTTAGCAACATCATCAGCAAAAAGTATTACCAAAATATCATCTATATCTTCTGAAATAAGTACACCTCTATTCCACTGAAGCTTAAGCTGTGTAAACCAAATCATTAATACAAAGAGAAAACATGATAGGTCTCAGGACACAACCGTGCTTTGTGTCTAATGTGCATTCGAAATAAGTAATTATACATTTAGGTGGTAGGGCACAACTTTTCAAACTTCTTTACATATCTCGAAAAATAGTTACTATCTTAACGGTCATACGCTTATTTATTAGTGACAACTATAATTTATCATGCTGTTCTTTATCGAAAGATCTTTTAAAATCTTTAGTGTGAAGACGGGATATCCTCTGCGCTGAGATTCCCTTCCGTGGATTTTACATATTTGTCGTTGATTATGTCGTGACATTGCGTGTTTCCCATAGAAATGATAAACTACCGTTGCATCAACAAAACTTAGCGTTGCAACGATAATTGGATACCGATATATGGTATATGGATAACACTACATCGGTACCGCTAGTTTTGACCCTTTTGAAACACCATATGGTTGAGACTAACATTTAGGGGAAAGGGGGGGGGGCGATCTCCAAACGTATCCCACTAAATCCCACTAAATATCACCCGTTCCCTATTGTTATCAAAATGAGGTTCCCACTGCACTATAAGATCATAAGGTGGATTGTTGAAAGGACCAGAGACGTCCATTCAAGGTATATAGTTTATAAGCACTGCTCCAATATTGCATCAGTAACATAAGAAATAAAGATATCCTTTACTTGACAAATCATGTGAGAGTGCATTGGCGTATTTTATTTGGATATTTAAGCAAAACATTTGAAAACTTAAAGGTAAAATATTAATTTGTAATTTGCATGGAATATTTGCTATATGCCTTTTTGAAAACCACTTTTTCAAATATGTATGCAAGACACATGAATAAAGTTTACTTTTGTATGCTGACTTTGAAAAATCCATTGCTAGAAGTTTTTTTTTTTCTTGCATCCAGTTTGATAATTTTAAAATTAAAAATGAAGTTAACTTAAGAGTAGGAATAATTGATTTTTCACTGACATTATCTCTATCACTATCTAACATAAAATTATTACAAATATATTGGAATAGAGGGGAAAAGTTTATGTTTCTTTTGGTATTGATATTAGCAAAATATTAAATCCTAATTTAAGATAGGAAAGGCAGAAATATAAGGTGCTTTCTAACAGAACACTGTTACAGCTAACTTCAACTTGTCGCCTAGGTAAGCATAACAAGGTTTCTAGCCTGAGGGAAAATTCATCTCTGCTGTGTCAGTAATATTACTATTCAACCGACAACTAGGAACCTGATTTCAAGATCAAAAAGGAACGGGTGATATCTTGCAGCTCTCTGGAGTTTCCAATGTATGTGTTATACACTGACCCAGGTACAGATACAATCCAATCCCTGTGTTATAGACTGACCTAAGTACAGATACAATTGTTATCACTGTGTTATATACTGACCTAGGTACAGATACAATTGCAACATCTGTGTTATATACTAGCCTAAGTAACTATACAATTATTATCCCAGTGTTATACACTGACCTAGGTACAGATACAAGTTTTATCACTGTGTTATATACTGGCCTCGGTACAGATATAATTGTTATCACTGTGTTATATACTGACCTCGGTACAGATATAATTGTTATCACTGTGTTATATACTGACCTCGGTACAGATATAATTGTTATCACTGTGTTATATACTGACCTCGGTACAGATATAATTGTTATTACTGTTTTATATGCTGACCTAGGTACAGATACAATTGCTACCCCTGTGTTATATACTGATCTAGGTACAGAAAACATTGTTATCACTGTGGTATATACTGACCTAGGTACAAATACAATTATTATCACTTCACATAGTTACTTGTGTTATTCTGCTTCGTCTCGTTATTAATACTTGCTAACTTGATATACTATAAAGTCTAATCAGTCACTTTGCTGAAGTACTGTGTATTAGGGTTTGGGTTTGGACTTTTGGTGTCTTACGGCACAGTACAGCTCTTAAGATTATATTGTGCCAAGGTAAAACAGTGTCTTGCCAAGGTTGATGTTGAGAATCCGACCCACACCCTTCTGGTCATGACTCGAACGCTGTAACCACTGAGTCACCGCAGACCCCTACGATGTATGATATCGCGTCCTATGTTATTTTTGTAGGGAGAGGACAAACTAAGTTGTAAGAACTTCTGTACCCTTTCCGATTTCTTTGCTTGATAAAGGCAATACTTATATCTTTAAACTAAACTGAACTACAGTTACACTACACACAATTTATATCTTTGGTTGATTTATGGATAAATGAGAAAATCAAGACACTATGCAAGAGTATATCAAATAAATGAATGTCGCACATGATTTGCTTCCTAAGTAATTTGTATTTATAAAAGATTACTAAAATATTATCCATCTGATATGGTATATTAAAATGAGTGACTTCCAATCGATCATATTCAAAACTAAATTTTCATTGCGCAGTAATGCTATATGTGACACTACTTATCCTGTTCGTACAAAAGTTTCTTTTCTAGGGAATAAATCAATATGCTCTAGTCAGATATATTCTATTACATGAACAATTATGTTTCCCCATTCTGTAAATTGCCCAAGTTTATTTAAATTTTTAATAAAAGGTATAAGACTGGGATAATAAATTTAAAAAATTCTGACAAACTGTTTCTATATGAACGTATCAAAACTGACTTCAACTTCGAATATTATTTCAGATTCTTGTGTGACAATAAACATCAATCAGCTTTGACAAAACTCCAAGTGTCTTCTCATAATCTGAGAATTCAAACTGGGAGATATGGAAACCATAGAATGGATAGAAGTGAAAGATAGTTAATGTTATGTGATAACCATGATATTTAAGACGAATGTGATTTTCTTGTAGAATGTCCGGGATATACAAACTTACCTGTAAACTTAATTAAAAAGTACTTCTGGAATAAACCATCCATGCATAAGTACATTCAATTGTTAACTTCTAGTAATAAAAAAAACAATGTGTTCACTAGCTAAATTGGTTTATGAAGCATTTAAAATAAGAGATAGATTATTATTTTTACAGCACTTTGTTATAAAGATTGTTTTTATTTCTCCATCCTCTCCTTTCAAACTTTTGACGATTACCTTTTTTAGAGTTTCTGTTTAAAATTGTACGTATAGTATTTGATAACCACGCAATATTTGTAGTTTGTACTCTATGAGCATATACATACTGATGAGAATACACACTTGAATTGAATTGAAAATATGTAACTAATGACTCACATTGGTTGCTCCCTAACTAGTTGATTATGTTATCGTGAAACGCAAAAAGCACCGAAAAGAAGCAGAATATAAAGAGGAAGTAAAAATTATGTATTTTGGAAAATTATGGGCGCAAAGCTTCTTAAATGTAACATTTTAACACAAAAAAATAGTCTGTATCGAGGCTTTTATTGAAGCCAATATATTTCCATCTTTTTTCCCCCATCACAAATCGTCAGCTAAAACCTGTTTTGAAGCCTCGACGTCCTCATCTTCTTTTCTTGTATATCTTAACCATCCCTGCAAAACCCAACTAACCATCCAACCAACAAACCAACCAACCAACCCCAAGCTGCCCAATCAAAATTTGAAGGTCGTTGTGCACAAATACAAGCGCGTCATAGGTGGGGTGAGTCCGACTTTCAAGACTGTTGAACACATATATGAAGTAACCTGAAGATTTGAAGTTTCTTTCTGAACTGGGTACGAGAAGTTTGCAACACACTACGGACAAGCATGATCCGCACATTTTAAACAGCGCAGAGTCAATGAGTTCTATTTATAAAGAGTACAAATAACTGAGACTAACTAATGAATGATAAAGCTAACCTCTTCTGCCCATTCATAAAATGTTTCTGATATAAGATAGTATGTGAAAGATTTCATAGCACTTTCTAATATATAAATGAGAAAAGAAAAATTACGAAAATCAAAGGTAATTGCCAAACTTCAGTCCAGTGAATAACATAGTCTCTGGTACAAAGGGGTCTGTAAGTCTCGGATACTGTCTCCAAAAGTTGAGATTCAAGTCGGGTAGATAGTCACATGGTACCAAAGGATTTCTGAAATAATAATAATAATAATAATAATAATAATAATAATAATAATAATAATAATAACAGGAGGAGAAGGAGGAACATTTGGTCAATGATAATTCAAAAAGATGTATAATTTAATCAAACTGTTTGATGCAAATCACGTATGTCAGTTACCGAAAGTAAGCTCTAATGGAATAAGATGATAAACGTCACGCATAGGGAAAATGGATAATTATAATCACTCATGATCCAAAAATACAATTTCTTTTCATTTGTTACAGTACATTACGGCAGTTAGTTACTTCCATAAATTAGCCTTTCATGTTACAAGTACGTGACGCAGAAACGAGCCGTGAATCGAATTATCTTGAACCAATAATTTGGCACGAAAACTTTATCAATTTAAAGATATGCACGAAATAAATGACAACTTTGTATGACTTACATTTTGGATGGTTGCAAGAAGACATTGGGAGTAATCTCCGGGTTGTTCATATTCCTGCATGTTATTTTGGCCATACTGTACTGTTTGATCTGGTTAAGTTGTGCTGTGAAAAAATGTAAAGAATATGTAATAGAAATTTTCAACATTAAGGTGGCGCTCTCCAGTTTCGTACTTTGCATAGGGTTAGAAATTTAAAGAAAAAGAATTACCCAGGGTTTCCTCACTGGCTGTTCTGGCTATTTAAAAAAGACCTTGTATATCTTAGGCATTGTTAAAAGAACTTTGAATTCCCTTTATTTTGGTGTATGATTGATGGGTGAAATTTGGGTTATAGAGTATACAGCTTGGTCTTACTTAAGATGTGCACTTCTCAAAAAAACTGCTAGCTCCGCTTAGTCATTTTCACTTCCTGGACTTCAAAGGTAAATATAAAAAAAGAGCCGATAACTTTTTTTACTTTTTAGATATTTTGTAATTTATTCATAGTACTTTCAGAGGCTGGTATTGTCTGCTCTGGCAAAATTCGTTTTCCCTATTTTAATAACTCCTGAAAATAGTGCACTTTTGACTAATTCAGGCTGATTTTTCGAGTACTTTAGATCGGCCATTTTGTCTGCCGTGTGCTTAGATCATATCCAGTGTCCACAAGTACAATATGTAAAGAAATTTCAGCCACAGTACATGAAAGTAACATAGAGGTATGCCAACATTCTCTCCATTGTGCATGTTGCAAATGCAAAATACTTCATCTTACACCTGTCACTCTTTCAGAAGCATGTATTATCTGTAGTGCGCCCCCTAAACAGAAAAACAGTGTTATGACATTTATAAATTAGAGGAACTCGCTAAAGAAACGATGAGACAGAAACAACATTCGCAGCGATATTTCTTCAGCGATATCAGAATGGTGTGAGAACTTTATAAAAACTTTGACGAAGTATAATGCCTATTGACCATTTTAACATTACAAAATCATGCTCTCGGGAGCCGCGTAAAATCAAGAGACTTCGTAGGTCAGAGGATACGGCTATGTTCCCAATATTACAGTGTCTGGTGTTACCAACTTTGATCTATTCTATTTTCAGTAAATGATAACAGACATCCACGCTTTCCTTATTTTATTCATAATATTCAATTTTTTTTATCATATTCAATTATGCAATTCCTTTCAATTTTGTGGTTTTTACAAAGATTATATGAATTTTTAATTCTCAATATCGGAAATATATTCCGAAGTTAAGAAACAAAGATAATTATCTTATATAGTTATAGCTTATCAAAGGTCACCCTAAGTTCAATCATTATGTTTAGAAAGTATACAGCGACGAAAAGACTTACCGCTAAAAACATTTTAATTGAAAACTTGAAGTATATTACAATCTATGATAGAATATTTATTAAAGAGAAAAACAAGAAGAAAGAAATGACTCAACAACATTGGCAAATCTTGATGTATTGAGCATGATAGTACGAGGCACGTTTTAGTCGGAATTCTTGTTTTAGTTGCAGCTCCGGTAAACTAAATCTTTTTCAGTTTGAAGCAATAACATCCGTATTTATTCTAATAATAGTATATGAATTAACTTAATATACAGTTCCCATAGTGTTGCGAAGGTCAAACCATAACCTTCAAATCTAGCGGAAACTAAATTTCGTTTTCAGCGTGATTTCAAAATGTCGAGTTCGAGAATAGTAATAAATAACACGAATACGCCTCAAAATCATGCTGTAAGAAATTATGAGTGTGATCCATAGATATATAGTCTAAATAAAAGTAATAGTACAGTTGACGTCGTTTTAGAGACACAACTAATGACGTCGTTTTAGAGACACAACTAATGACATCGTTTTAGAGACTCAACTAATGACGTCGTTTTAGGGACCCAACTAATGACGTCGTTTTAGAGACCCAACTAATGACGTCGTTTTAGAGACCCAACTAAACCCATATAATTCTTATATATACATCTAAATTTGATAGAGACATGGACCCTAACCGCAGAATTAGAGAGAAGAATCCATGCCTTAGAGATGAGATGTTATCGAAGGATCCTGAAAATCTCATACTTAGACCACGTCTCTAATGCAGAGGTGGCACTAAAATCCAAGGTGCAATTGGACCTTATGAAGATCTGCTCACCACTGTAAAGAAACGCAAACTAAGATGGTATGGTCATGTCTCACGCTCAACTGGCCTGTCAAAGACAATCCTACAGGGCACAGTGAGAGGAAAGATAAAACGAGGCAGACAGAAGAAGAGATGGGAAGACAATTCAAAGAGTGGACAGGCATGGACTTTGCAAAGTCCCAAAGAGCAGTGGAGAACAGGGCAAAATGGAGAGAGATTGTCGCAGAGTCATTAGTGGCGCCCCTACGACCAGCAAGGTTACCGGAGAAATAAAATGAAGAAAAAAAATTGATAGAACATTTCCTTGAAAACTTATGTAACTTCTACGTCGAATTTTAGATGAAACCACTTACTTTCTGTGTTAAAGACTCAGCAAATATATTTATCTCGGAAGAAAACTAAGCATACAATTCACTTCTATTCATTTGGAATTCCAGCACTATACATTATCTATCAATGTACATAAAAAAAAAAAACTTAAAAGAGAAGGCAAAACTTACAAAGAGTAAAACCGGTTCCAGGGAACATGTTCTCGTACCAAAACCTGTCCCCTTCCTTCAAGTCCTTGAATTGGTGGCCAATGATGCACGCAAAGGTCGGACCAACGCGTCCTCCCCGTATATGTCTCTCCGATAAACCGGCGGCGAATAGATCGATATCATCAGGGTTACTGTAATATCAAAATAAAAATTCAGACTTTCGAAAGTTACAAAATTGAAAATTATATTGCAAATAATCATAATTGTTAAAAAGTCGAGGTATTCTTTAGTGAATGGTACAACCTGCATATCTATGAACACAGCCCAACTCTTGGTAAAATAAGAATTCAAATGAAGTATCAGTATGAAGTCTATTTTGTGTTAAATATGCTAAAGAAATCAGGATCCACGAAGCTATAGCGTTCATAGAAAGATCTAAAATCTGATACAAACCATTTTTTCGCGGAGAATACACAATTTTTAAAAATGCGTTATACAATTTGACTAAAGATGTATTTCAATAAAAATGGATATAAAGATATGGACTAATTTAAAACTCGTCCGACACACACCAACGACCACGAAATGAAATTCGCTGCGAATCAGGAAACTAAGTTGATATTTCCACCAATTTGGATACAACAGCTCCTTGAATCCACAAATCACCCCGAAACCAAGAGTCAACTAAATATGGACAGTGTCAATACGAGTGAAAATTCAAACCACAAATACCTACATACATGCAGACAGACAGATAGTTAGATAGATAGACAGACAGACATGTACAGGCAGCCAGGCAGAAAGACAGACAGCAATGTACCGGTAAAGCTTAGATAGAAGCATCGCCTGATCAGGATGAAGGTCAACCAAGCCACCAGGACCAGAACCGAAATGGACGGCAACGGGAAGTCCACACCACTCTCTCCACGCATTGTATCCTGGGATACCATGGTCACGACCTCTCTGGATGTTAACAGCAGCCAAGTCAAAACTGTCTCCATCGTCATCGAGAAAGAGGTTGTCTCGAACTCCAGGTTCCAAAAACCTGTCAGACTTGGCAGCTCCACTGTGGACAAACCACCTGCATATATTGTCAGCACCTCTTCCATAGTCATCCACGAGAATTGTGGGCCTGTTAAAAGTATGCTCGATCTTAAAACTTTTCTGTTGGAGTTTATGGTTGTATAGGATAACTTCACCGGAGATCAGTGAGTGTCCAAATCGATATGCAGCTGCTCCGAAGGCGTTGGCAGTAGTTGGATTCACGGCAGGATTATAGACGGTATTGAATCCCATTGGTGTTGATAAGAGACCGTATGTCTTCATGATAATTGGTCCAAGTATATTGGGTAGGAATCCCGTGTAGGACACATGCTGAACTATTGCAGCAACAATTTTTCTGGCCTCTTGAAAGATTATTTCGTCATCCCAATGAGGATTGATCTTTCTAAGGATTGTAGCTATTCTATTGTGTTCCCTGAGGAAAATGATTTGGGTACTGGCCAATCCTGGCACAGTATGTATCCTATTGTCTCCTAGAACGATAATTTATGGTGTGTCAATAAGATAATAAAGGCTTTCAATTTCTTTATTGAAATTACATCAATATTACAATCTGGTGATTGTAAAGTACAATTACATTGTGGTAAATTCCAACAACAAAAAATAGTTCATTATATGCCACTGCGCCACAATAATTTGGAAGAAGAAAAAAAAATAAAAGAAGGGGAACATATGATTATTTGTATCACGAATATTCATATATTGTCCTCTCGCGTGGGGGAGGGGGTTGCCAAATCCCAATTGCTTCTTTAATATGTCAATAATATGCTTAAACTAAGAAGGGAATACGGTTTAAATATCAAAGATGTCTGGGCTAAAGCTAACCACATCAACCAAAATTTAACCTGTTGTTGTTGTTTTTAAACTGAAATTAATGAGTATGGTGATGATAAAACACAAATTTCTTCATCAAAACAGATCTCTATAACGTTTAGTTTTAATTAAAACAATTCCCATTCTACTGAGATTAAGCAGGGTGTGTGTAAACGAAAATATTTCATGATCATCATTTTTGGACACATTTGTAAGAGGCATCCCTTGTATGTGAATTAATACTTGAGAAGAAATAACACTTGCCTGACTTCATACAGTAATCTTCTGGTGCTGATTTCATACATTTTTCTTGGTCTTCATCGGCCCAGAAATACCCAAATTTATTTATTTTCAGCAATCCTGTGAATAAAACAGATTCTATTACATGTTTTGTAATGCATTTCCTTACCTAATCAAGCTGTGCATGATTGCTGGTCAAGAGATGTGGCAATGACATCAACTAAATATGTATTGATACATATTTATTTATCATTTTTTAAACTGCATCTGCCCTGTCTCTCGAACTCTAAATCTATTAAGCAGTTTGCTTTTCACCGTATCTGACTTATCTCTATAGTAACTGTACCGTTGAAGCCCATCTCTATAGTTACTGTACCGTTGAAGCCCATCTCGGTAGTAACTGTACCGTTGAAGCCCATCTCTACTAGCTAGAAGGATCGTTCTCAGTAAAGCACGGATAGAGCGAACTGTGTTTTTTCCCTAGAAAAAGTGTATAAAGCCAATAGCACAAGAAATCTCCTAGCCGTGTTGAGCATTATACACCTGATTCCGTAAAGCGTGGGAAGCTTTCTAAATAAAACATAATGTATCTCAAAATTAGGCTTTAATTTTAAACTCATTCAGAAGGCATTATCAGGAAAAGTATTTCTCTAAAAACACATGCATACGTACCTTCCTATTTCAAAAAATTTGTCATTCCCTCTCCCCGCCCCCCTACTCATATATTTACTTTCTTTTGTTTCTTAATACTAGAAGCTCTAAACTCTTGATTTCGAATACCCATGTCACTTCAGCTTTGACGAGACATAGTAAATACATACATGGATCTGGCAAAAATAACTAGATTTATATCTTTTATTTGTGCATACAGTCATTTGTTCAGTATTGTATATGTTTGAGGTTTGACTTTTCAAGTTATACAGGCATGGAAGTTACAGTTCAAAAGTTTTAAATCAGGTTAAATACGTCCTCACCTTTTCTTCACGTTCAATTAAGATTTATTTTGATAAGAATTCCCCCCCCCTACATCCGCTAGATTTACACATTTAATTGGCACAAATCGTTGATATAGCATTGCATGTCGTAACATCGTAAAACTTGTATTTAGACTGAACCCCTCTGAAGAAAGCTATTGCAAAGGTTTGATCGGAAATGTGTACGATGGTTTGAAAATTCAGTATTTTCTGGGATGTAAACGCATACCTTCTTTCCACAGCCGAAGGCTATCCATGGTTTCCTTATCAGCACCATACAGGAAACTGGCATCTATAAAACTAGTAGCTTGATTGATAGGATTTCTGTCACCTTAAATAAGCAAAATAATTAATATAACTCAAAGGAAAACTTTAAATTCTAAAACATATTTGGTATAATGTCATGGCTTCCAATAATGTAAAGAAGATCCAAACTGTTTATTTAGAAATAAAGCGACTGTATGTATTCCTATGTATTCCGGTAGACTGCCTCGGTAAATTCTAAAAATGTTTCTTTGACATATCTGAAAATATTCGTTTCAATTAATGCCTCTACAGTAAACTTACGGTCTTTTGTTGTAAATATATAACTATGAAATATGGATACGTTACATCGATAATAAAATTGTTAACAAAACTCCTGTAGATAAATTAACGTAGGAATCATTTTCGTGCAAGAAAAACTTTGTCGAGTTATATAACAATTGCTGATACTGATTTTAGCTCATTCATGTTAAGGTGAAATACAAAAACTTAATTAAAACTTTCATAAAGGACTAAAGTGCATAAATTCTACTATAAAGATTAGAAATTAATAGGTAGACTTCCTCGCATTTTGGGAACATCAACATATCTTTTCCATGGCATTGTACAGGTGATAATAAATTGTCGTTGTGTGAATAATTTAAATTATATTACTTTTTCGAAAAAATAACACTCTAACCTTGCTTTAGTGACATATATAATTCATGATAGAAAAATTCAAAGGATTTCCAAATTATACTTTCTGCTTGTGTGATGCAAGCACAATATTCATCATCATCATCGTCAGCGTCAATATTTATCATCACTTTTATATCTGTGCTCCTCTAAGCAACATAGATATAAAGAATCAGTATACCTGAATGCAAAACCAGACATTGTTCCATATATGATCTGTCAGAATCAGTAGACCTGAATGCAAAACGAGACATTGTTCCATATATGATCTGTCAGAATCAGTAGTCCTGAATGCAAAACGAGACATTGTTCCATATATGATCTGTCAGAATCCGTAGACCTGAATGCAAAACGAGACATGGTTCCATATATGATCTGTCAGGATCAGTAGACCTGAATGCAAAACGAGACATTGTTCCACATATGATCTATCAGAATCAGTAGACCTGAATGCAAAACGAGACATTGTTCCATATATGATCTGTCAAAATCAGTAGACCTGAATGCAAAACGAGACATTGTTCCATATATGGTCTGTCAGAATCAGTAGACCTGAATGCAAAATGATATTGTTTCATATATAATCTGTCAGAATCAGTAGACCTGAATGCAGAACGAGACATTGTTCCATATATGATCTGTCAGAATCAGTAGACCTGAATGCAGAACGAGACATTGTTTCATATATGATCTGTCAGAATCATAGACCTGAGTGCAAAACGAGACATTGTTCCATATATGATCTGTTAAAATCAGTAGACCTGAATGCAGAATGATACATTGTTTCATATATGTTCTGTCAAAAGCAGTAGACTTGAATGCAAAACGAGACATTGTTCCATATACGATCTGTCAGAATCAGTAGACCTGAATGCAAAACGAGACATTGTTCCATATATGATCTGTCAGAATCAGTAGACCTGAATGCAAAACGAGACATTGTTCCATATATGATCTGTCAGAATCAGTAGTCCTGAATGCAAAACGAGACATTGTTCCATATATGATCTGTCAGAATCCGTAGACCTGAATGCAAAACGAGACATGGTTCCATATATGATCTGTCAGGATCAGTAGACCTGAATGCAAAACGAGACATTGTTCCACATATGATCTATCAGAATCAGTAGACCTGAGTGCAAAACGAGACATTGTTCCATATATGATCTGTTAAAATCAGTAGACCTGAATGCAGAATGATACATTGTTTCATATATGTTCTGTCAAAAGCAGTAGACTTGAATGCAAAACGAGACATTGTTCCATATACGATCTGTCAGAATCAGTAGACCTGAATGCAAAACGAGACATTGTTCCATATATGATCTGTCAGAATCAGTAGACCTGAATGCAAAACGAGACATTGTTCCATATATGATCTGTCAAAAGCAGTAGACCTGAATGCAAAACGAGACATTGTTCCATATACGATCTGTCAGAATCAGTAGACCTGAATGCAAAACGAGACATTGTTCCATATATGATCTGTCAACAGCAGTAGACCTGAATGCACAACGAGACATTGTTCTATATATGATCTGTCAGAACATTCTAATATATATATATTAGGTTATAAGGGTTGTATTTGTAATGATAGGAGACTATAGCGCGTCAGAATACGAAACAAACATAGGTACACATATAGATATATTGGAAGAGTGTGACTAACAGCAGGACAGACGGACAGACTGACGTAGACACACACACACATATATATATATATATATATATATATATATATATATATATATATATATATATATATATAGAGAGAGAGAGAGAGAGAGAGAGAGAGAGAGAGAGAGAGAGAGCGAGAGAGAGAGAGAGAATTAAAACTATACACCAAAACAGACCGGAAAGTGCTATCCCTGGATTCTACAACAGAATGCTTGATAACATTAACAGAAACCTGTATGATAATATTATTTATTTGTATTTAAAACTTATGTCAATGTTATCAAGCATTTTCCTGTGGAATTCAGAGAGAGAGAGAGAGAGAGAGAGAGAGAGAGAGAGAGAGAGAGAGAGAGAGAGAGAGAGAGAGAGAGAGAGAGAGAGAGATTACCTAAATCACAAAGATCATCAGACGCGGGAATAGATCGCACAAAGCTCATACAGGGACGCTTAAATTTATGGTCTCCAAATGGTACCGAAATAGGAAAGCATGCGGATCTGAGAAAAAAATAATTGTGTATAAATTTAAAGGTATGTATATATGTAAAGATAAGCAACTGAGTACAAATAGATTGCCACAGAGGCAGGCAAACAGATAGATACATCTTATCACTAAGTAATAGTACAGCTCGTGTCTGAAAACCACGATATTTATCAGCACAGCTGTGAATAAGATTTTTTACGATTTTAAAGCAAGACTTATGCCCATTCACGCTTGTAACAGGGAAATTTGTCCATAAAGATATTACCAAACACGTATATAGGGAAAAACTACTTTGAGAATTTACATGATGTTATCCAATATTCTGGAACTCAATGCACTGTTGAATCTTTATAGCCGTGTTGTGACAGCGTATATTTTATTCTATAAATATATAATTTGCCCACAAAAGAATTGTGAGGTGAAGGCTTTTGTATTTCATTATAATGTCGCAATACTATATGTATCGCAATAAAGAAATTGCGATACGATATATATCACGAGACCTATGTTGTGCTAAATGTACCATGTATTTATTGTTCAAAATCAGTCATAATATAAGAAACCTATTTATGATATAAGAAAACTATATATGATATAATAAAGTCATAACATGATAAAACTATACTGAATCAGTCTGCAAAGATAGTAATTTTCTCTTCTTGAAAGTGACACGCATTTTCCAAATTGCATACTGGCATAAATTCTCACGTTGTAACGCTTGTATCTCAATACAGAGGTGGCGATACGATTATCGATATATCATATCGCCATGAAAAACATCGATGCACCCAAAACATATTGCCATATCATTATAGTTCAACTGAGGTTAAAGGTCACATGAAAAAAATATTGTAGATGTAGATGTGAACAGATCAAATTTCGGAATCAGATTTTACTTTCTTTTTACACCCGAACGCTATTAGCATGCAAATAACAAGACAACCACGTCGACTAACTTTATGTGTGATTGAACAAAAGGACTAACGAACTTACTGCAAACTTTCATGTGCAAAGTTGACTTATCCACTTTACTTTTAACATCGCCTTTGGTTTGTGGTTGCATAGTGATAAGAGGATTTCAGATGCTTACCTAACGTATGATGGATTTGGATCTTTACTACAGCATGTTATATCGGCCCCTTCGTGACCTGAGGAGAAAAACGTTGTTTATAGTATGTATTTTCTAGTAAACATAACGCAAATGATGAAGAAATAAAACCATTATACTAATGAACCTGAAGAATGTGCATAAATTAGCAATCTCTGCGATATAGGTAATAGATATTGTTCCGTTCGTGTAGTATGCCACTCTGCGTATTCTGGATTGTATAGGGTGAAAGTCCAAGCTTAAGGTCAAAATCCGAAATATGGACCCATTGTCAACTAACTATGTCTAAGAGTTAAATCTAAACGTCAGAGATTAAATTGGTAAAGTGTAAGTCACACTAAGATTTAATCGCATCTGACAGAGGGATTCCAGACTTGCTTTTAAGTTCATCCTGAATTTATAATTCCTCGCGATACTTGCTATGTTCTGTTGTAAGAAAACCATTTTGCTGGGTGGCAACTAGTGCAGTCACTCTACATAAAGTAAATCAATATATTGAAACTTATAATTCACCAGAATGCGAGTTTAAGAGCCCAAATTAAGGACGTTTCATACAGCTATATACTCTAAACGACAAGAAACGTTTAAAATGTCTAAATGTTAATTTGAGCTACATTTTCAGTTTCGCAAAACATTCTGAAAAATATGGGGCCTTGTCTTAAATGGGGAATCGGACCTCAAAAGTTGATATCACCATATTAATCCTTATGAAATTATAAGCTGTTGTACCAATGTTTCAAAGCGTTGTTATCAACTAATCAAGATATTGGCCGAAAATATAATTAATACAGGATCGGCCAATGTTGGATCTAGCCAGATATTCCGAGACGGACTGAATTCATTCCCTTGCTCTTTCGTTCAGGTTACACCGGCACATCTCGATCCATGTGACAATGGTTGGGACGTACACATTTTCAAACAAGTCTACATTCCTTGCTTCTGTATAGTTTTGTATATACTAAATTGTTATATGCGTACAATTATTGCAATAAATACTAATTGAAACAATTTATGCATAAGAATTCAATATTTTTATAAGTGGTAAATAGGGTTTTCTTCACATATAGTTTATTTCCCCAATCAAGATCCTGTAAATGCCAGCGACAGATTTAAAGAAAAGAATGAGATAAGTTCATGTATACCAAACAAATATACAGATTATATAAATGCTACATATCTGTAAATTGTATCTGTTTAATTCATGTGAGTAGGCCAACAATCTACGATATCTGTGTAAATGTTACTTGATCAATTCGTGTGAGTAGGTCAACAATCTACGACATATGTGTAAATGTCACTTGAATAATTCGTGTGAGTAGACCAACAATCTACGATGTATGTGTAAATGTTACTTGATCAATTCGTGTGAGTAGGCCAACAATCTACGATATATGTGTAAATGTCACTTGAATAATTCGTGTGAGTAGGCCAACAATCTACAATATCTGTGTAAATGTTACTTGAACAATTCGTGTGAGTAGGCCAACAATCTACGATATCTGTGTAAATGTCACTTGAATAATTCGTGTGAGTAGGCCAACAATCTACAATATCTGTGTAAATGTTACTTGAACAATTCGTGTGAGTAGGCCAACAATCTACGATATCTGTGTAAATGTCACTTGAATAATTCGTGTGAGTAGGCCAACAATCTACAATATCTGTGTAAATGTTACTTGATCAATTCGTGTGAGAGGGCCAACAATCTACGATATATGTGTAAATGTTACTTGAATAATTCGTGTGAGTAGGCCAACAATCTACGATATATGTGTAAATGTCATTTGAATAATTCGTGTGAGTCGGCCAACAATCTACGATATCTGTGTAAATGTCACTTGAATAATTCGTGTGAGTAGGCCAACAATCTACGATATATGTGTAAATGTCACTTGAATAATTCGTGTGAGTGGGCCAACAATCTACGATATATGTGTAAATGTCACTTGAATAATTCGTGTGAGTAGGCCAACGATCTACGATATCTGTGTAAATGTTACTTGATCAATTCGTGTGAGTAGGCCAACAATCTACGATATATGTGTAAATGTCACTTGAATAATTCGTGTGAGTAGGCAAACAATCTACGATATATGTGTAAATTGTATCTGTTTAATTCATGTGAGTAGGCCAACAATCTACGATATCTGTGTAAATGTTACTTGATCAATTCGTGTGAGTAGGCCAACAATCTACGATATATGTGTAAATTGTATCTGTTTAATTCGTGTTAGTAGGCCAACAATCTACGATATATGTGTAAATGTTACTTGATCAATTCGTGTGAGTAGGCCAACAATCTACGATATATGTGTAAATGTCACTTGAATAATTCGTGTGAGTAGGCCAACAATCTGCAATATCTGTGTAAATGTTACTTGAACAATTCGTGTGAGTAGGCCAACAATCTACGATATCTGTGTAAATGTCACTTGAATAATTCGTGTGAGTAGGCCAACAATCTACAATATCTGTGTAAATGTTACTTGAACAATTCGTGTGAGTAGGCCAACAATCTACGATATATGTGTAAATGTCACTTGAATAATTCGTGTGAGTAGACCAACAATCTACAATATCTGTGTAAATGTTACTTGATCAATTCGTGTGAGAGGGCCAACAATCTACGATATATGTGTAAATGTTACTTGAATAATTCGTGTGAGTAGGCCAACAATCTACGATATATGTGTAAATGTTACTTGAATAATTCGTGTGAGTAGGCCAACAATCTACGATATCTGTGTAAATGTCACTTGAATAATTCGTGTGAGTAGGCCAACAATCTACGATATATGTGTAAATGTCACTTGAATAATTCGTGTGAGTGGGCCAACAATCTACGATGTATGTGTAAATGTCACTTGAATAATTCGTGTGAGTAGGCCAACGATCTACAATATCTGTGTAAATGTTACTTGATCAATTCGTGTGAGTAGGCCAACAATCTACGATATATGTGTAAATGTCACTTGAATAATTCGTGTGAGTAGGCCAACAATCTACGATGTATGTGTAAATTGTATCTGTTTAATTCATGTGAGTAGGCCAACAATCTACGATATCTGTGTAAATGTTACTTGATCAATTCGTGTGAGTAGGCCAACAATATACGATATATGTGTAAATTGTATCTGTTTAATTCGTGTTAGTAGGCCAACAATCTACGATATATGTGTAAATGTTACTTGATCAATTCGTGTGAGTAGGCCAACAATCTACGATATATGTGTAAATGTCACTTGAATAATTCGTGTGAGTAGGCCAACAATCTACGATATCTGTGTAAATGTTACTTGATCAATTCGTGTGAGAGGGCCAACAATCTACGATATATGTGTAAATGTTACTTGATCAATTTGTGTGAGAGGGCCAACAATCTACGATATCTGTGTAAATGTCACTTGAATTATTCGTGTGAGTAGGCCAACAATCTACAATATCTGTGTAAATGTTACTTGAATAATTCGTGTGAGTAGGCCAACAATCTACGATATATGTGTAAATGTTACTTGATCAATTTGTGTGAGAGGGCCAACAATCTACGATATCTGTGTAAATGTCACTTGAATAATTCGTGTGAGAGGGCCAACAATCTACGATATATGTGTAAATGTCACTTGAATAATTCATGTGAGTAGGCCAACAATCTACGATATATGTGTAAATGTCACTTGAATAATTCGTGTGAGTAGGATATCTGTGTAAATGTCACTTGAATAATTCGTGTGAGTAGGCCAACAATCTACGATATCTGTGTAAATGTTACTTGATCAATTCGTGTGAGAGGGCCAACAATCTACGATATATGTGTAAATGTTACTTGAATAATTCGTGTGAGTGGGCCAACAATCTACGATATATGTGTAAATGTCACTTGAATAATTCGTGTGAGTAGGCCAACAATCTACGATATATGTGTAAATGTTACTTGAATAATTCGTGTGAGCAGGCCAACAATCTACGATATATGTGTAAATGTTACTTGATCAATTCGTGTGAGTAGGCCAACAATCTACGATATATGTGTAAATGTTACTTTAATAATTCGTGTTAGTAGGCCAACGATCTACGATATCTGTGCAAACTGTATTTGTTTAATTCGTGTTAGTAAGCCAACGGCCTACGATAACTGTTTAAATTGTATTTATTTATTTCCTGTTAGTAGGTCAACGGCATACGATATATGTGTGAATTTTGTTATTATATTCGTAATTGGTTAGGCCGACGGCCTACGATATCTGTGTAAATTTTGTTTGTTTAATTCGTATTAGTTAGGCCAACGGCCTACGATATCTGTGTAAATTTTACTTCATCCGTGCGAGTAGGCCAGTGCCCTACAACATTGGACCGCATTTACCAAACCCGGTCAACAAGTGGAACAAAGACAGAATGTGTCATTGACATGGATCACTAGTCTCGTCATAATAATAATAATAATAATAATAATGAGGACTTTGTATAGCGCCTAATCTTTAGAAGCTCTAAGCGCTTTACAACATTATATAACACCTAAACAAACATATATAATGATATGATTACGAAAAGAAAGAAAAAACAAACACCATGAAATTAGAAAACAAAAACATGCTGAAAATGGTTAAGGTAAGAAAACATTAAGTCTTTAGGTCTATTCTTGCAGTCGAAAAAGGTGAGTTTTAAGAGCACTCTTGAATGAGATCACTGTGTCTTTGTGTCTAAGTTCAGTTGGCAATTCGTTCCACGTTGCTGGGCTCTGGTATGCAAAAGAACGTTGTCCGTATGACTTCATTTTGATAGTGGGAATAATGAGAATACGAGTGTCGGAAGAGGAGCGTAAGTATCCTGCTGGTGTGTACACATGGGTGAGGTGAGATAGGTATGTTGGACTGGTGCCAGTCAGTGAAACGTAGCACAGAGAACAAATTTTGTGTTTGATTCTGGATCGAATGGGTAGCCAGTGTAGGATACAGAGAAGGGGAGAGGTGTGCTCTGTTCGTGGTACTCTAAGAATGATCCGAGCAGCTGTGTTTTGAACTTTTTGAAGTTTCTGGAGTAGATACTGAGATGAACCAGATAGAATTGAGTTACAATAGTCCAGTCTTGAAAGTACTAAGGAACACACAAGTGTTTTAGTGGCATCAACTGAAAGATAATTGCGAATGGAGCTGATCCGTCTCAGCTCAAGATATGCAGCCTTGCATATGTTCATGACATGTTGGTGCAATGAGAGTGTACTGTCTAGAGTAACACCTAGGTTTCGTACTGACTGTGTGAATTTAATATTGGTGTTGCTGATATTTATTGTTTGAGGTAAAGGATGTGAATGAGAAAGTCTTTGTGTGGTAATCAGAATGGTTTCAGTTTTATCATCATTCATCTGCAGCTTGTTATATGTCATCCATGATTTCACATCGGAAATACACCTCTCTACACCTTGGATGGTAGCATCAACTTCAGTTGGGTGGATAGATTTGTATATTTGGGTGTCATCAGCGTACAATTGGTGAGACACTGGGTGACGATCTATGACACTTGAGAGCGGTTGAGTGTATAGAATGAAGAGAACAGGTCCAAGAACAGAACCCTGTGGAACACCAAAACATAGATCAACTGGGCTGGAGTGTTTTCCATTTGCGGACACAATTTGTGTCCTGTTGACCAGGTAGGACTTGAACCATAGTAAGGCTGTATCGTGAATGCCAAATACATGATGGAGACGGTGAAGCAATATATCATGGTCTATTGTATCAAATGCTGCAGACAAGTCAAGGAGGGTGAGGACTGTAATCTTTCCACTATCCAAAGCAGAGAGAAGGTCCTTAACTACTTTCAGAAGGGTAGTTTCGGTACTGTGGTGAGGGCGATATGCAGACTGTACATCGCTAAAAAGACTGTTTGAATTCAGATGAGATACAAGTTGGGATAGAACAACTTTTTCTACGATTTTTGACTTGAATGGGAGGTTAGAAACAGGGCGGTAGTTCTTTAAATCGTTATGGTCAAGTGTTGGTTTCTTCAGCAGAGGCTTTACAATGGCAGTTTTGAAAAATGATGGGAATTCCCCGGATGAGAGAGAAGTATTAATAATATCAGTTAGTGAAGGCAATATTGCATCTAAGCACTCAAGCAGCAGTGATGTCGGAATCGGATCAAGTTCACATGACTTTGGGGCACTCTTCATCATGATTGTATGCACTAAATCCATAGAGACCGGTTCAAATGCTGCTAACGGTTGCCGCTGAAATTCTGTATCGCAACTGTATGGTGACGACGACTCAATTGAAATTATGTTGTCAAGCTTATCTCTAATGGTTTGTACTTTGTCACTGAAGAAATTTGCAAACTGGTCCGGAAGGTCGACTGGAGAGAAGGTAGTTGGAAGTGGTGTACATTTGTTCCTTGACATTAGCTTGTTAGTAATCTCGAAGAGCTCTTTGCAGCTGGAACTTTCAGTGATCTTAGTACTGTAGTGGGCTGATTTCGCTGCATGGACTATGTTTGTGACATTCTTCTTAGTGGCTTCATAGATTTGCTTATGAATGGTGAGTCTGGTGGAAACCCAAAGCCTCTCAGCCTTACGGCGGTCTCTTTTAGCAGTGCGAAGCTGGTCCCTAACACTGCTATACCACGGAGAACACTGTTTAATTGATACTCTGCACTTGGTTGCTGGGGCATGTTTGTCGAGCATTGAACGCAGGCAGTTATCAAGTTGTTCTGCTGTACGAGGTAGCAAAGTTGTTAGGATTGCTTTGATGTCATGCATTAGTTGAGTTATATTTATCATATGGAGGTTTCTCTTAGTAGCAAATAAAGGTGGAGGGTTTGGGACTGATACGTCAAGATGGCATATAATGCAGAGGTGATCTGATGCAAGTTCGTGGGACACCAGAGAGGACTGTAGAATATTATCATCAGGTCTATGAAGAATCCAGTCTAAAATGTGACCATGTTTATGGGTGGGTTTGCTAACTGACTGTTTGAGGTTGAAAACGTGAATGGAATCTAGCAGTTTTGATGTGTATGGGTTTCCAGGACAGTCAAAGTGAAAGTTGAAGTCTCCAAGAATAATCAGGTTGCCACCTATCGAATTTCCATACTCTAGGAGATTCGGAAACTGCTCCAAAAAGAGAGATTCAGTCAGCTTGTTTTTTCTACTAGGAGGAGGGCGGTAGAGGCAGAAAAAATGGACTGACCTTTGTTCCAGTGCGAGTGTGGTTTGGACTAGTTCAAACGATGTGTGGTTGAAATTGAATGTTGTAGTGTGATTAAGACGGTTGATCATGGAGTTCTTTGCGATGACAGCAATTCCACCTCCGCGGGAGTGGCGGGGGAACGACTTGATAGAGTAACCGGGGGGTGTTAGATCCGCGCATTTGGGCTCATCGCCTGATGTTTTTAGCCATGTTTCTGTTAGGAAAAAGATGTCGATATTCTGATCGTTGATAAAATTAACTATTTCTGTGCGCTTTTCCGGTGGTCCTACTGATTGGGCATTGAATAATGCGATGCGTAGTGGTATCTCTTGGATAGTTGACACAAAGGTTGACGATTTAAGAGGAATTTGAATTAGGTTATCTAAATTAACGGCTGAGTTTTCAAATTGGCGTGCCGGAAATGGCGAAAGGGAGATAACTGGAATTCTTCTTCCTGTTCTACGCCGGCCAGCTTTAAAACAACGTTTCTTTTTTCGCTTCCGTTTACATTTAAGTAATGATGAAGAATGTAGTCCCAGGTCGTTTAGTCTAGTGCACAATGTAGTGTGGAGAGCCAAGAAGTGGTCGTTTAAAGCAATTAATCAGGGTCTATCATAGCGTAAACGGGTGGACTGGCGAGTATCACGTGATGGCGATATGTTCAATAACAAAGGAAGTTGTAGCAGTGGTGCAAGACGGCTGAGAAAAAGTCTAATAGTTCTCGTTTCCAAGAAAAGATGATGAAGAAACACATTCCAACTGAACAGCCAATGCATGATGAACAAAATAACGTAGACGAAGACAGACAACAAGCACATAAATCATGAAAAACGGCACAAAAATCCGGAGCAGCTGCCTCAAGCCTGTTAAGCGATAGCGGCCATCGTCATACGTCCTTCTCAGCACGTTATGGACTTTAGTTTTTAATGATCGTGAATGTTATAAATTAGAAGAAAACTGTGCATAAAACTTGCTCATTGTTTGTACTGTGTTTGTTATATAAAACAAAACGCGTATATCCGGGAATTTACAACTGAAAATGTATCAGGCTCATTTGCTACCACTCATACTACTAGCATGCAAATGTGCTCTCTCTCTCTCTCTCTCTCTCTCTCTCTCTCTCTCTCTCTCTCTCTCTCTCTCTCTCTCAATACATCTGACAATGCTAACACGGAAATAAACGAAAGTGCCTGTTACACGTCACAAATGCAGCGCCCTCTATGTGAAAATGGCGAACATCCTGTGTCAGAAAAGTTGAGAAAAGGAGGGCTGAAACTGGTGGACCAATGATTCTCTAATATTACACATATAATAAATAAAATGAACTTTATCAATCGAGTGCATATTATACCTTACTCAGAGTTTCTCTTTAAATTACATATTATAGCGATGCTAATTTTGACACTTAAGTAAGTACATTCAGCCGTCTTTAACCATTGCCACATAAAAATCGGTTATGTTTTTAAACAACTCGTTACTTAACTCGAAATTATCCTATGTACGCAAATGATCTAACTTGACATCTTTCATTCTTCTTTCTTTTTTATTGTTGCTTGTACTTAGTATTCTACATTTGGCTACAAAGTATGTCTTGTTTATAAGTGCAGAAGATCAATGAATTCTGCAACAAACTTGACTTTCTTATCTTGTTGATTGCATTTAAAACAGGAGAAAAAATCGTACCTTTTAATGTTGGAGTGTCAATAAAGTCATGGCCGAGATTTTGTCCCCAATGCATGGTAAAGACCGATAGTTTTTGGTCCCGCAAGTCGCTCACTGCAGCTTGATGAATAACATTACTGACAAGACGGGGACTTGGCAGGGGTATACCTCCCTTGTCAAGAGTCCTTGGGGCACAGATGCCTATATAATAATAATAATAATAATAATAATAATAATAATAATAATAACAAGCAAATTCGTAGAAGTATGCGAGTGTAGTTTTGAATGAGGAGATGGCTAGGTGAAAAGGGTTAATCTAATTTGCTGTAAACCTATTTTTATTGCAAACAATGCAATTGGGATCGCTAACAAGTTCTAGCAACTTAGTATCGCCTTTCCCATACAAAGAATAATTCTAATTCAAATAGTTTAAGATGGTTGGCATATGTACAAATTAATTTCATAAATAAATATTATAACGGCTATATTGAAAGGAGATAATGGGAGACACACAAAAAAAGGGTAGAAAAGAGAAGAAACTAGATCCAATGGGTAATCTAGTACATGACTTAAAGTATATTTGCAAAGGATAAAAGTACTGGTAAGATAATAAACATATATAAATAATCAATATAGAACAAAAATGGTTGTTTTTGTGTTTAATTTAGTTCGTTCTTTTAAAGAATATGTTCATTATTTGTAAATACTGGGCATACCTCAATAGGAATGTGAGTGGTGCCTTGGCATACCTGTCCAGACAATGTGGTGATATGTGTAGGGGAGCTGAAATATTGTATTCGTGACATCTGAGAAGGAATTCGGGATGAAGTAAAGTGTTTTCCTATGAAAGTGAGTAGGGTCTTCACTATCTGTCTGAGCAAGTAACGTGTGAAAGAGATGATAGCTAGACATTCAGGGGTCCATGCTGAAGTCCCTAAGAATGGTGTGAAAGAGATGTAAGATAGGCATTTTGGAGTCCATGCTGAAGTCCCTAGGAATGGTGTGATTATCGAATGTTGAGTAGAGCTGATGTACTGCTCTTTCAAGGAGATAGCTGCACTCCAAATGTGGTTGAAATCCAAAACGTATTAAAGGAGTTAGTATGCGAAAGGAAAGTAGAAGAGTCGGCCAATCATCGGCCGTAATTCTGCTAAATAATAACAAAAGAGTGCTGAAAATCAAACTCGGCTGAGGTTTCAGAGATATCAAGCTGCATACACAATTTCACTGAAATCCAATAACAATTAAGAAAGTTACAATGCAGAAATAAAGTGAATGGATCCGAAAGGCAAGCGCTATAACTTTGTTAAATAATAACGTTGAATGCTGATAATCGAACTCAGAAAAGGTCTTATCAATATCAACCTGCTTGCCAAATGTGGTTGAAATTAATATCAACCTGCTTGCCAAATGTGGGTTGTGATCAATATCAACCTGCTTGCCAAATGTGGTTGAAATCAATAATGAACAAAATGGTTTTTTTGTGAAATGACAATGGTACACACGGACCAAAGGACGGAAAGACTAAATGATAGACAAAGGTAAGACCCAATTAAATAGTCTCCCTTTCTACGAAAACAAATGGGACGGAAATGCAATAATAATAAAAAGCATATTTCGGATAATTTGGCCCAATTTTCATTATTTCAGGACGGCACTCACTGATCAGGATTACGTCAGATGACAAAGTATATAAATTGATTTAGCATACAAAGTTCACGCTGATTTAAAGGAGGCATGTACAACAATTCCACAATATAAAAATATGATAGTTTAACTGCAAAGTCCACAGAGAAAACAATGTGGTGTCTCAACTGGAAGACGCAGCAGTGCGCGAAAATGGGTGATCGACACTACTAAATGGTACCGTCAGTGCTGCAGATCGATACCACTAATGATACAGTCAGAGCTGCAGATCGACACTACTAAATGCTACAGTCAGTGCTACAGATCGACACTACTAAATGCTACAGTCAGTGCTACCGATCGACACCACTAAATGCTACAGTCAGAGTTCCAGATCGACACCACTAAATGCTACAGCCAATGTCAAATGCTACAGTCAGTGCTACAGATCGACACTACAAAATGCTACAGCGAGTGCTACAGATCGACACTACTAAATGCTACCGCCAGTGCAGTCCAGAATTTATAGTAAACAAAATATAGACAGGACCCATTTTCAGTGAAATTTTCAAATAGTTTACTTTTCTACAGTATTTGTTCTATTGTTTTGTTTCTTTTTGATTAAACTGGATGAAGAAAAAAATTACAAAAAATGGTATTTATTGTTTGACAAAATATGTAGAGAATGGTCAACATTCAATATTCTAAGAGTCGGGGGTGGCTAACAATAATTTAAATAATATTGCTAGTGATAGAGTATCAACCCCTCTTATAAAGTTTAACGCAAAACATCATGCCCTATTATGTTATGTGCAAGTACCATTGTTTTACAATATATACCGCAAAAAATTACAATTCAACACCAAAGAATTACAGTCTAAAACCAATTTACTTCAGGTTAAGGAAAATATTGACCACTTCTTTATATTTTAAATTCGTTCCGACCTGTTTTTCCTTAGTGTTAAAGTTAAGGTTCTCCTAAACTTTATGGAATTCCTCAAATTTGTAATAACTCTTTTTAGGCATTGGAAGAGTCAAAAAGTGTATTTTCAACCCATTATAGATCTTTACTATTGGGTTAAAAAGAGACGGTTTGAATATATATATATATATATATATATATATATATATATATATATATATATATATATATATATATATATATATATATAAACACTCAGTCTGAGGACACATTTTTAAAATGGTACTAGCTCCCGAGTATCAGATTTTGTAATGAGAAAACTATTGATACTTCCATACCATCCTGGTAGTCCGCTGGTAGGTATCTTTTCTGTGGTCTATTGGACATGCCCCACAAAATATAATCCAGATTGTTACAGGAACCATCGACAGTACGGTAGGGATAGTTTGGTGGGGGACAGATGGGGTTACGAGGAGAACATACGTGACTGTTCATCTTCCGCCAAATCATCGCAAGGTTTGGTTGCGTTTTCAAGATATGCAAAGGTGTCTTTAATCTGAAAATAAAATGATGTAAGACTTAGTTTTTGCTTGCCGGCAGCTACTTTATGTTCTCGTTTCTAAAAGTACCAAATATAGATAACATTGGCTCCTTACTTCCCCGATAACTGAGTCGCACTTCTGGTGCTTGTGAGGCCGCATATAACTAATAACCTCAATCTTTGAAAAAGACGAAACATTTCATACCTTTTACCCATTATGCACCGCGCCGATGTGAAGCTACCACATAATAATTAATGCAAGGTGTGTGTGTGTGTGGGGGGGGGGGGGTATCCAAACTAGCCGTTATAGGAATTATTTATATGAATATATTGAATGAATATAAATTCTGTATGATGTAAGTCATAACGATGTATAAATTATCAGCACTGACTTATTTTATATTAGAATACTGTCACGTCTGAAATATAAAGAGTACGTGTACACATCTTGTCTTATGCAGTTATCAGGGAGAAAGTATCCGTGAATTTCCTATCTCGTCTTCTTAACTTCTAGATTTTGATTGCTTGTTGTATATCCTGCAAAATGAATACATCTGACAAACATGTAAGAGTAGAATATTTGTGTTCTTCTTGTTGCTGGTGTTACATGATGACTATGCACTAATTAATGACTACGTACCACAGTACTTTAGATTACATTAGTCATTTAAAATAATGTGCATGGCAATATAGCTTTATTTGTGAAAGTGTGGTAGGACTTTACTTCGATAAAATGTTGACCTAGTCTGGTGGGACACAACTTAGATATGTTAGGGATTTACTTCATTGGTTGACGAAGGTGTGAATGTTAATGATCTAGTTAAGTTTGATCCCATTAGAACATAATCCTAGCTCAAATTCTTATCAGATATTATCTTGATACAATTTAATGGAAAACTGAATGTTGATCATACTGTCCTATTTCTGATACTGTGAACATGAATCACATCTTTAATTTAAACACGCGTGGAACATGTCGTGAATATGTTGTACACTTACTGTCTTAAAACAACACGCCATCACACACCGTGTTCGCGATGGTTTTAATCAAACATTCTACATTCAGAACAATTTCCTTCCGTTAGAATATAACGAAAGCGAGAATTTAGATAAAATTGTATTTCAAAATCGATTTCATTGTATAAATGTCACGATCTCGTCGCTTCAACAGTGTGTTAGCAGACTCTATCGGACAAATATATTTAAGAATTTAAGAGTTTGAATGAAATACAGTCATTGGTCAGTACCATGCTTATGATATGATACAGTATATAGTTGAAGTTTCGACCGTATCATATAATATTATTACATCCGACAAAAACTATCCAGTTGATGACATGTTGTTCTCATTAATGCTTGAATATTGTGACCAAATCAAATGGCAAACAGTTGACGACATGTCGTGCTCATTAATGTTTGTATATTGTGACCAAATCAAATGGCAAACACACAATCTTGTCCGACATAATATTCAAAAACCAGCCTGGCGTCTTTCTTCATGCTTCTTACCGATGAAGTCGTACAGTTTTGTTTTGACCTAGTTTAGGAGACGCTTTATCATGGAGACAATTCGGAGCTGGTCGAGAATATACTATATTCAGGAAAATCGAATGGGAGTAAAATTAAATAGAAGCGAAATCTCATGAAAAAATTAAATTACCGAATAAGAAATTGCCTATATATGGAACGATAACCTATTAATAACTGTTGCAATTTGTGCAAAATATATGGATCGCTGCTTCTGTATAGTTATAACAGAACCACATCATTGGCTACAATTGCTATGGTGTGTACATAACTAGAGCATTGATAAAAGTGGATTGCATTAGGTCATTTGCAGGCCGTTGACTGTTGACTAGGTTCCAATATGCCTTGATCTTTTGAAGCGAAGTTTTAAATATTAATTAGAGGAATGGTGCCCAATTTGTTCTTATAAATATACTGCAACCTCATCTGCGTCCCACCTCTACCCAATGATGGAGATGAGTCTATATTAAAAATAGCGCATATCACTTTTGGAAATAGTGCCAGACAAATTATTGGTCAACATGCATATCTTCTAATGATGACCATAAAAAGTACTAAGTTTCACAAAAGATCACTAACTGCAAGAGTAGCCGCATTCGTAAAATAAAATTCTGTCATACATTGCATTCGGTTGTAGGGAAAAACAATGCAATGACTGACAAAAAGTATGGGAGCACAACTATTTGTCAATATGTGCATCTTTAGATCATGACCATAATATATACTAATTTTTATAGCGTTCCATAAAATCTGCAAAACAAGTTGCGTTTGCAAGATTTTGTGTAACACTGCATTCAGCTGCAAGGCAAATAACTCTAACAAAAATGCGTGAGCAAAGTGATTTGTCGATCTGTGCATCTTCCAATGATAGCGATCCACTGAAAACTGTGAAGTCAGTTGTGTTCACAAGATTACGTCATACACTACATCGGGCTCCAAGCCAGAAAGGGCAATTACTCTAAAATAAATATCGTGAGCTCAGTAATATGTCGATATGCGTATCTTCAGATCACGATCATAACATGTCCGAAGTTTCAATGTAATCTATTGAAATCTAGTTTGGTTCAGAAGCTTCTGTTATGCATAGCATTAAGCTGCAATCCAAAAATGGCAAAAACGAGTAAAGATTGCAGAAACGCGGTGATTTAACGGATCGTAAAAGTAATAATTTTAATATCTACCAACTTGTATTGCAATCCATCAAAACCTGTGCGACTAGCTGCATTAACGAGATTGTATCATACAATCATTTAAGACATATAGGGCAATAACTCTAATACAACTTGCGGGAGTAGTGTGATTTATCTCTCAGCGCATCGCATCACAATGTGATAATCATTACATTTACAAAGTTTCATGGCAATTCATTAACAACTGCAGTACCAGTTGCGCTGACAAGATTGTGTCGCGCATTGTATTAAGAATCAAAAGAAGAGGGGTAATAACTCTAACAAAAATTGCAGGAGCAAAGCGATTTGTCGAAATGCGCACCTTCAGGTGATGATCGAAATATTTACCAAGGTTGATGGCAATTCATCAATAACTGCGGGATTAGATGAGCTAACGAGATTGTATGCCTTACAGAAGGAAGGACGGACGTACACAGAAACGGACGGATGGACGCGGGATTCGCAATATACCCCTGCCTCTAGATGGGGGTGGGGTGGGAGTGAGGTGGGGCGAGGGGTAGTATGGGGGGGGGGGTGAGTATAAAAAGAAAGCTGCATTAAGAAGGATACTGTCATACGTCCGAAACATAATAAATTATTTATCGTATTTATTTCAATAAATACCCGTGAAGCTGCGATTTTCTAAAATAAGAAAAAAAGAAACAAAAAAAAAAAACCCACAATGCGTGTCTTACAATAAGACATAAATACCAAATAAAACCATACTTTTTTTTTTTTTTTTTTTTTTTTTGCTTTTTGACATGCTTGTTTATAAATGCCTTGTGTAACAACCCAATCTGCTTGCTTAAAATTGTACGCTGTCTTCATCTCGCCCTGGCTTTCTTCCTTTTTAATTCCTGTATTCCTAGCTGAAATTGAGACTACATTCTTAGTTGTTGCAAAGTTTCCAAGGATCGAAGTTGTAACATTTTAAGTTCTTTTTTTCTTTTTTCTTTCAAGGAGTGTTTCGCTTTCATTTTTACTTTTTACTTGAATGATATTCTGCAGATATTCTTACAGTCAGAACGGGAGTTTGGTACAAACCATGACATCAACGGGAATTTGGTACAAACAGTGCTGAATTACCCAATAGGCAGACTAACCAAGTGCTTAGGGCACCAGCAAAGCAGGGGCACCAAAACAAAACAATGAGAAATTACGGTTTAGTATTGTTTTTATTTTGAATTACATATGGGGAGGGGGGCACCATAATCTTTACAGTCCTTAGGGCCTCTAAAGGTATTAATCCGATCCTGGGTACAAACCATGGAATCAGTACTAATCCTCTACTAATTCCACTGACGGTAAACGTTTGTTTGAATACAGTGGGCACAAAGAATGATGGCATAGTGTTTACATGCAAGGAAAAGTCTTTTTGTAGGAAATGCAAGTGCTCTCCTATTCGAAACGAAATATTGCAATTATAAGTACCATATATCTTACAAGGCTTGCTGTTGCATATCATGATTGTTCAGCGGTGAGGCTTAGCAAGAAGGTAAATCAAACGGATGTAAGATCGGCTCTAGCTTAAACAACAATCCTTCCAACCCAACGAGTACTAATAGGCTTAGTCCACACTTTGCCATCATCTCGTGCGCGCCCTGTACGTGCGTGTATACAACAATGCACACTACGAATTAGTGCTGTGTAAAGATAAAACATTGACAATTATCCAGATTGGTGGTTTAAGTGATAGATTACTGTAGTTTAAATGAAACTCTTACATGTGGGTCAGTTCCTTGGTTGCTCGAATACTAACAAGAACCTGCTCAATCTCGGAATACGAAACTCGCTTCATCCACCGGAAGTTAGCCATTTGATGAATATTGGTCCATTTCTTGTTGCTACCCTGGTTATTTTCGTCCACGCCTAGAGCAAAAAAGACACAGAAGTACATAACAAAAACTCCAAGTTTTATTCAAACATAAATTTCTATGTAGTAGCTTTTCGTTAAAGTGCAGCCTGTGCAAACAAGGATGACATCATGTATAAATACAAGAACGAGTACATTACGTGTAAATTAGGGCAATCAACAATATAAGAGGGAATGTTATGCAATAGTGAATACAGTTCATTACTGCGCTGTCCATGGGAACCATAGAGTATACCGACTTATAGTTGGGCCGCCTTATAATGAAGTACATGATACATATAATTTCACTACCACTTACTAAAATGGGATCCATGACAATAGTCGCCTTATAACAGGAACCGTGTTATAATGAAGGGCCTTATAATAGGAACTGTGTTATACTGAAGGGCCTTAAAATAGGAACTGTGTTATAACGAAGGGCTTGATAGTGCTGTACTATAAAAGTGTCATATTTGTTCATTATGGTCAACCAATCCAGGGTATAAAATGTAAGTACTGCCATATTTCCGCAATTCCCAATTTAAGCACAAATTATCATTATCATGCATCAATCAAAGAGTCTTCACACTTTTATCGGATAATTCTATGCTTCACTGCCGGCCAAAAGTTGTGCATGACAACGTTTGCTAGACAAAAATATTTACTGTCGAACGTTAACCGTTTCTACGCACAGAACTTAAGATCTTCCAAAAACATTTATTGTTATGAAAAAAAACAGAATATGCATGTATACAGGGAGACAAAGAACAATGTAGCGAATACTACAGATGTTTTTCACAACTGCGATTCAAAATATAAAAATATTGCTGTATATGTTCTGAACACTACTCTAAAGTCTAACAAAACTAAATATTGCTGTATATGTTCTGAACACTACTCTAAAGTCTAACAAAACTAAATATTGCGGAAGGTTCCGATACTGACGTAGTATGATCTTGAGAACTTAAAAGAAAACATGATGAATCATGTTTGGTCACTAACTTTCCTTTGCACCTGCCGAAACCATGAATCGAACTCGTAACGGCATGTTGAAAAGCGAATGAGATACCAATGAGCCATCCAGACCCCAAATATCGACTCTTAGGAGTACAGGTATACTATCTAAAACATTACCTTGTCTGTAAAGCAATTCGTTCAGTGCTCTTTGCTCCTTCAGTTCTTGATGACCAATACTGAAAGCTTTCTGGACCGCGGCCTCCAGTTCCTGATCAGAGTAGTGGAGGGGTGTAGGTGGAGGTATAGCTCGCTTCTGTCTACTGGAACTTTCACCCGACAGAATAAAGCCACAGAACAGACCGATTACCAACGACGACAAATACCTCGCCATCTCGTTAGTTCCGCTGTTCTGTGAAATAAAAAAAAAGTAATTAATAACAATTTCACTCAGAACCGCTACAGGAGTTATCTGCCCGTTGTACCCACGAGTATACAAGCTTGCAAAGCAACTGAGCATAGTTCTAATTGCAGCTTCTTAAATTTTACCTACATGTGGAAGACACCGGTGCAGTGGGGGAAAGGAAATGGTACCAAAAAAGCAGGGTTTCTTAAGTTTATAAGAATGTCTGATTTCTACGCTTTGTTGCTTTATTATAATTTTATATTTATACAGTACTTAAGTGTCTATGTGAAAAATCCTACAAATTATACTCCTTCAGTACCTGTATGTAAAATCTGGATCTTCCATAGCAACCGCCATCTTTGACTTGAACAAATCTTATTTGTGGACAAGCTTGATCTTTTTGACAACAAAATGGTTAACTACGGTCTTGTGAAGTGGTAAATACATTGATAGAACATGCTTCAATATTCATACAAGTGTAAGATTCAGAGAGCTTATTTAAATTAAAGTTTAAATGAAGTAACCTTCAAGAGATTGTTGCATTGTAACATAAAACTGACACAACAATACCGCAATACAATTCGTTGATTTAAGCTAAATATTAGCAGAACATGTCAATAGTCGGACAACATGTAAACATTTAGTGTAGTAATAACCTGGAATAATGTAATATCAATTTACACTACACACTATAATGACACTGTGATAAAAATGTACAAGATTATTCAAGTTCTATTTCAATATTATGCCGCATTTTAATATCCAAAATATATGCACATACTTTCTAAATCAGGTATCAAAGGGGGTCGCTGTCATTTCTTATTTCCTCGTTATTTTATTTTGAATCCATATTTTTTACAGCTTGTGGTTTTTTACACTTTCAAAAAGACACGAGTCTGAGTAAACATGCTAGCGAAGAACCATTGTGACTCTCAAAAATATGGTGAGATGTTTGATTTCAAATATAAGTGCGTATATTGCTGCTGCTTTTACTGTTGATAATAATAATAATAATAATAATAATAATAATAATAATAATCAATGCAAAAATGTATATACGATTCGATAGTTTGTCATCATATAATATTTATTAATAACACAAGCATTTCAATGTAATAAAGTTTCATTAGTAGTTATTATTCGTGATTTAAACTAAGATGCTGATATGTGAGTTTTAAGTCATGACTCATTTCCTATCACGAAACTGCCAACCCCAAAACTCCATGAACAAGTGCCAGTTTTTTATGGTGTACAGTTACCATAGATATTGGTCGTAATTTCTTCAGTGTTCCTAATTCTTTGCAATAAGTAGTTTTAGAACTTTAGCATTTCTGTAGTAATGAGTCTGTCAAATCTTGCTGCAAAAAAATCTTACTAGTTTGCATATTGTTTAAGTTAAAAGATTTAGATGCACTTTTAGCTCTACTGGTCATAGACCAGAAGAGCTTATGAGATGGTCTGTTGTCGGACATCCGTCGTCCGTCCGTCAGTTAGCACAAGTTTGTTATAGCTACTCCTCCTAAACTACTTGGTGGATTGCCAAGAAACTTTACACTCACATTCATCCTGGTCTAGTTGGTTCTAAATGAAAATGGCCTGCTCGGGCGCCCAATATGGCCGCCAAAGACCATCTTGAAAAACACCTGTTATCGCCACGGACGTGGCGGCCATCTTAAAAATCGTGTTATCGCAACTTCTCCTGAAGGAAAAGGAATAATGCCAGGGAGTTAAATGTGTTATAATACAAACTGGGTATAGACTGTATTCTGTACATTCCAAGAAGTAATGAATATAAATAGTGTGCATATACGTTTTTCAGTATCTGTGTTAAACTATCTTCCTATTTTACCAGTAATCTGAGATTGAATGTTATAAATGTTATAAATCTACGAAAGAGTCTGTTCAACATTTAAAATTTGCAAGTGTGTTGACTGTTGTAAAATGTTTGTAATACTGCCATTTCCGAAAAACCGCAAATACCTGCACGATGTGTGTGTCTGAGAGAGTTTTTTTTACCTACAGAGTTATCTCAGTGAGGAATTGTTTTGTTTTTTACGGGGTTTTTTTCTTCCTATGTTCATGTGTGTGTGTGTGTGTTTTGTTTACGCTTTTTTTGGTAAAGAAATCAAATTTAATCTGGTGCAGCGTACTAAACAAAATCGTAGTGGTTTACTTCATATTTTCTATTAAGACTGTGAATTATCACAATTTTATAGGAAAGATAAGTTATGTGGAATAACCTGCCAGACAAGTGAGCTTGATTTACAACGGCCAGTAGGTCGTATCAGGTCCGTATTTTGATATAATACTGACTTTCAGCTGTGGTTGACGATAAGTGGTAGATTGGTCAAAAACGAGCAAAAGTTGTTTTCTATACCAAATTTTCGGAAGTACGTGTAAGCAATCTTATAGTTTGAAATATTTCAAATACTCTGGATAATTGTCACACACTGTAATCATAACCTCCTCTTCATTTGCTTTAAATTAAAAAAAAAAAAACAAGAAGAATAACAATACCTGTAACAGTAAAAAAAAATATTCGTTTCTCTAAGGGCCGTTTTTAAAGTTATGTTGTAAACAGGTGCTAGTAATTCTTTAATTGTTTTAACTGAGAGATTGATTGTTGGTGTTCGTGAGGGGGTGTAGGATCGGTATTTAAACCTTAACAGTGTGTCTTATTTTGATTTTTTTTTTTTTTTTTTAAAAACATTCTGTGAAGAATTAATTTCCAATTTCGATGTTCAACGAACAACTCACGATCCCCCAAAATGAGGGCATTGCCAAAGCATGTATCTGGAAGACAAGCACAACATTGAATAGAGTTGTAAACGTGTCTCTATCTTCAGGATGAGATCAGAGTGTAATAATACGTGCATATCATTCCCTCGGGTAATCCACCTGTAATTAATTTTCATGCCATCATCTTGTCACATACAGATAAATGGTTCTCACCTGCCATGCCAGTTATCCATACTGACCAAATTTTAAAAAAAAAAACTCGTATACAAACACCTATTATGACAGTTATATGCCATGATCGTACGGTATGCAAGAAATAGCACTTGCAGAAAGAATAAAATGTGTGTTGTCTACGTAGCAATTAAAAATATCAAGGTAAGAGGTATATTTGTGTTGTCTACGTAGCAATTAAAAATATCAAGGTAAGAGGTATATTTGTGTTGTCTACGTAGCAATTAAAAATATCAAGGTAAGAGGTATATTTGCTGGACTTCAAAGATATTTTTTCTGTTGACGTTGTATTACCTGCATCAAATGTCTGTTGTTCAACAATGCTTCAATATCGAGGACTTTACAGCGTACGGCGATTTAATCCGAGCAAGCAAAGTATTAAGCAATCAAAGTATTGAGATGCTGGCTGTTGACTGAGATCCATTAGCCCACTGTAGGCCAGATATAGTCCGTTTAAAACAATAATTATAACTAATTGATGGTCTTCAAAGCACTAACTCTGATTTCAATTTTCGTTGTTGAATGATTCATTTGAGAAGGATAAGATTTAATTGTAATACGACCATTTGCACTCTTTTAAATATGTAGTCCTGAATGCGATCTACAAGTGTCTTTTTACATATCAGAGTTAGTCACGTGTACATTTTAAATTCTAACAAATTTAAGTGTTTTACTATTAAACCAATGTACCAAATCAGATGTTTGTTGGAGTATACCAGCTTCTCACCATATAAATCTGGCGCCAACCATCGATCACGATCACCACCGAGAGAGAGAGAGAGAGAGAGATGGATAGACAATATATCCAAATTCACCTAAATTCAATTAGCATATGGGGGTGGGGGGTAATTATTTGTTTAGATCATTAGCACAATAATACTTTTCTAATCCCATCAACGATTACTTTATTCAGCCACAGAATAAATTCACATATCTCCATCATCATGATATCTATGGAAAATTCAAGCCATAACTTCTCTTACGTTCTAAATTTATATATAATGTGTTATGTTTAAACACCTTCTATACACTTTCTTAAGCACATTCAAGACACTTTATCCGCATATGTAATTCAGCACTTGGTTCACAATGAAGTTAAATTACGATATAATGACTGATTTTTGCCACGAATCAACAGTATTCATTTATAACGTCAAACTTCAAGGTTTGAATGCACACGCTAACTTAAACAATTCTGGTTGGCTACTTTAAATAAAATTTCTAGGCTTGTCTGGTTGGCTACTTTAAATAAAATTTCTAGGGCTGTCTGGTTGGCTATTTTAAATAAAATTTCTAGCGCTGGCTGGCTGGCTACTTTAAAGAAAATTTCTAGGACTCCTATAGGGAAAACACTATGCAGTGTAGAAGTTAAATAAATCTAGAAAACCCTCACCATTTCATTTTATTTTGCTAGCTTTGACACAATCGTTATTAAGTATTGTTAGAATGATATATGTCATATCCTCAGGTTTCAACTGTCACATATAAACATCGATTTTGTTAGATCACTGGGTTATTGAGCCCTCGGGACTCATGCTGATGGATTTGATTTATCTCGTAAGCATTCAACTGCGTTTTTGAACGACTGTCAGTCGCCTGTCAGTGTTGCGTTCTTAGGATTGCTTTAGGTACTGCTTTTTCGCTGTATTATCATAAGGCAAAGATATATACTTGCTGACCAAAGACCATCTTGGTAACTGTTTTCTACAAAAATTCCCTTTCTTTGTTTCCAGTTACAAGGAAACTGCAGATGAGAAAGTTTGAAAGGTGAATATAAACATTTATTGAATCAGACAAGATATAAATTTCACCATCAATTTGTAAGGACCTTTCAGTCTTTTTCTGAAGGTTGATTAAACGGTAGAGTGACGATGAGGATATGACAAGGGAGGATAGATAGATAGATAGATAGATAAAAAGAAATCACAGCAATCATTTATTTATGATGCCCCTATTCTCTAATCGTAAGCCCTGGATTTTGACTCATAATGCAAGAATTTTACATATGTTCTATTTAAAAAGAAACAAAGAAAGAAGAGGAACAGCTCAACCTGTACCTTTAGACCGATTCGACCCGTCTATCAACGACATACCTGATCCAGAAATGTGCATTTTTTAAAAACATTTTCACAAACAGGTTCATAAATCAAATTTCAACAAGGGTTAAAAAAAAATATCATGTGGTATTCATAGTAAATTAGAGGTTATTTAGCTATGTATATGCCAGAACTTTAATTGTATAAAGGCAATCTTTCTGAAATTGTAAAAATAAACAACAAACAAACAAAGAACTACTTTAGGAACAAGGCCTCCGACGGATCTGATACAAACACGTGTCAGATGCTTTGAGAGAGAGAGAGAGAGAGAGAGAGAGAGAGAGAGAGAGAGAGAGAGAGAGATTGAGAGAGTGTAGTCAAAGGAGTGATTTGAGGATTTCAGCCAATCGTGTCATAACTCAGATCTCAAACTTAAGGAAAAATCAAGTGCAAGTATTGAACAAAACACTGTTTTGTTGTGGTGTAAATGTCAAGCGTTGACACAAGGGAGATGACTGGAAAAATTGGAAGAGGTCTCACTGACATTGAAAGACTTTTGAGCACCGTAAGTAACAAACAATGGGACTCCATGCAAAAGGAAATACTTATATCGTCAAATAGATCTAGAAAGATCGAGACGAGAAAAAGGGAGAAGAAATGTCTTTCACTGTGTATCATTGGCGTAGGACATAATGTATCACGGTGTATCATTGGCGTGGGACATAGTGCTTTAACTAGTTTTCTTCTCCTAGATACGCTTACATCAAAACTTTTGCCGATATTTGTGACACTTTGTTTTTTCCTCTTTATTAGGTGTAAATTATCCCTTGGCACAGTGCAAAAGTATGAGCCTTTTATGTTTAGACGTTGTATGAGCCTTGCATGTTTTAACGTTGTATGAGCCTTTTATGTTTAAACGTTGTATGAGCCTTTTATTTTTAGACGTTGTATGAGCCTTGCATGTTTAGACGTTGAAATATTCATTTCAGTGGTTTCGCTTTTATTGCTGTTGATGAAAGATACAATATCTTTTTTTCAGTAAATAATTTTATAATGAACTGAAACATGGAGTTCCACTAGACTTTTAGGCATGGAACTCCATGGAAACCACTGTAAATCTGGGGCTCTATCTTTTAAGTCTGATTTCTGACCAGCATCGCATTATCTGAACGTAATGCCTCAGCCGACCGTGGCATCTGTCAATCAACTATCGTTTAACCGAGATTCCAATGGACAGCTAAGCAATTCAATCACCGCCTAGCACTGCGACTTGCATTATTGTAGAAATTGCTCTCTGTTCAGTGAAAGAAACAGTATTTAATGTAGAATTTACCCTAATTTATGTACCATTTAACAGGCCGAATACAATTATATTAAATACCACATACAAATAAAGGGTAAACGATTAAAATGTATATTTATCACCAGGAACCCTCGATGATCTGAGTTACACCTGTATACAAACAATTCAGAAGAGAAGTGTTCCATATGTAGTCGTCCATGATGGGTTGCTTTCATATGACCTCATACCACAATTATTTTTCTTCTTCTTTGTGTATAAGCATTCAACACAATGCCTCATAACCGATAGACCTCTATCGCTTTTTGCTACACATTAATCCACCTTAGTTCTATAAATCCTGCAAGGTTTTATCATAGGTTGACCGGGTCCATTTTGTGTATTACTAATGTAAAGAAACTGACGCAGAGGAAGTAACCGAAAAGCGTCTGCATGACCCAGAAATCAGGGACATTTTACACCCTACTGTTTTCATTAAACAACAAACAAATGCAACTTTCCAATCTATTACATAAAGTTTCAGGTCTACCCTTTCATAATTATTACAATAAGCAACTGTACAACATAAGTCACTGGCAAACAGACCAAGCAAACAAGGCCCTATTTCTTCGGAATATTTTCCTGATTTTGGTCAACCTCAAAAGTGTGTGTGTGGGGGGGGGGGGGGGAGGGGGGATAATTATGGTCTGAGGCCATATCCACTACATAAAAGAACTAAGACTATATACGTGCTGTTGGAGCAGGTCAAACTGACAAGGAATTACCGCTTTATGTACGAGTAGTGTATTGAGGTCATTATTAGTCATTTCAGGTTTTGCTTATGTCAATAAAATGGTTGTACTCGGTCGTAAGGTGAGAAAAATGTTTGAAATGACAAATTGGGATATGTACTTCAGATTATATAACATCATACACAGTGGTTATTTAGAAAGTCTACATTCAAAGTAAGATTTGTTTGTGGTCAGGGTAAGAACTATGCCGTTTCAATACCTGTGAATTGGTGTTGCTTGCCAACTTTCCTTTCGATATTATGACTACATCAATCACTAATTGGTCGCACCATTTCGATTTCGCCTACATATCATTCACCTTAGAGTCCATAAAATATAACAATCATTCATCTTTATCATCTTATGTGACAAAAATCCATAATTTTAGAATAGATGTCACTCACTTTTCCATCATTTTCTCGTAAATGCTTTATTTCTGAACACAACATATTAAATGCACATAAATTATTATAATAGATGAGGTCTTTAATCATCAGATAATAATTATCTGTCATAATAGATCATCACAAGTATGCTCTCTTGTAAAGATATGTCCAAATTACGATGTCATTATTTGAATAACTTATAAATCTGCTTCTAATCTTCTTGTTGTGATCTCGTAAAATCATAAAGACACACCGCATAACTCTCAGGTTGTGTGTGTCTGTGTGTGTGTGTGTGTCTGTGTGTGTATGTGTGTATAGTATGCATATGCCTATTTGACGTATATGCGTATGTATCTATGCATGGATGGATGTATGGCAGCTAAAAAAAATTAATTGCCATTGAAGGTAACCTTAGCAGCCCAATGGCAACTATAATTTTCTCTAATTACCGTGTTTATTTAAATGAAACAGGAAAACTTCAGTGGAAGAAAAGCCTATCTCTGCTCTCAATAGACTATTACTTATCTTTCACGTTAAATACACTGGAAACACCCCCTCCATTACTGCTCATAATAAGGTGTATTCTATACCAATTTATATAAATGAATATCTGTAACTTTTCTCCAAACATTATTCAAGATGTGGAACATCTATCCTTAAATGCATTAGAGGAGTTGCATGACACTGTCTAAACTTACATTCACACACTAAACAACACTTGCACACAAATAAATTATATTCGATTCATTCTCTTTATATTTTTATTCTTTAAATGAACATTACAAAGTTAACACCCGTAGATACCACATGTTGAAGCCGCTAACATATGAACTTAAGTCCAAATAGTATGATGGTAATTAGAGAAAATACTTATAGACTACAACGTCGACGTGTAGCTGATATGAAAGCTATGTGTGATTTCATGACAAAAGAAGTAGTGCAATAAGTTACGGACTGCCAACCATTTTTGTAGGACTTTTTTCAAACGTTTGCGGACAGCAAACTATCTTTATAGAACTTTTTCCAAACGTTTACGGAATTAGAAATCTGTTAAGATATTAGCAAATTTGGGTACAATATGCATGTCTCAGGGTGATGTGTAAATGCAATAAACCACTAAGACGGTGAAATTCGTTCTCGCCATCTTGTATTGCATAGTTAACTATATATATATATATATATATATATATATATATATATATATATATATATATATATATATATATATATATATATATATATATATATATCGGTCAGTTTTACATAAAATTGAAGCAATTAGTATTGTGATGATAATACAGTGTATTACTTTGTTAGTCATTTTATTCTTCTTTTCTGTTTCCTTGTTGGTTTGTTTGTTTTGTTTCGTTTTGTTATATTCTTTTAGTATTTTAACAATTTATATATAAATTGCAATTTATATTTTCTATCTTCCGATTTTAAATTAATATTTAATATTTTCCCAATATCGGTAGAGAGAAAAAACGTCAACTTTTCGCCTCGATTCTGTTATTGTTTTGTATTTGTTTGACAGGCAGTGATAAAGATAATGTCCATTAATGTATTTGGACCATATGACTTCAAATGAGCACAACAGAAATCGTACATTGTAAATAATTTTAACTGAGTAGTACACCTATATTAAAGGATAGTGATTACTATGGGTAAACCTATTAAATGAACTGCCACTAGAATCCCGATTTATTTTATGTTAGTTTCTAAAACTTCACTAAAAATGACAAAATCCTGTACATTTAAAACTGTTTTGAAGTAACCCCTATAAATGTACAGAAGAATACATGAACAGATGTCTTCATACCATAGTGGTCATGTATTCAAACTAGCGTACACTGATGTTACAGCTGAGTAACCTCAGCTTTACAACTACATGTGTAAAGGATCAATTCATAAAAGAATCTGAATGGTTTGGTGTTAGTAAATTTCTGGTCAAGTTTTGAAAACCAAAATAAAAATGAATTGGTTGATTCAATATTTTTACCTATTTGTAATTACAATAATGCAATCTAGGTACTACAATCAGTTAGAATTAATTACAATGTATCGTTACTACTGTGCTCATTTGAAGTCATATGGTTAAAATGTATAGTGTAAATGAATATGTACATAAACCTAAAACACTGCTGTTTGAAGTCATATGGCCAAAATGCATGGTGTAATGACCAGGTACATACACCTAAAACATTGCTGCTTGAAATCATATGGCCAAAATGCATGGTGTAATGACGAGGTACATACGCCTAAAACACTGAAACTTGAAATAATATAGCCAAAATGCATGGTGTAATAACCAGGTACATACACCTAAAACATTGCTGCTTGAAATCATATGGCCAAAATGCATAGTGTAATGACCAGGTACATACACCTAAAACACTGCTGTTTGAAATCATATGGCTAAAATGCATGGTGTAATGACCAGGTACATACATCTAATATACTGCTGCTTGAAATCATATGGCCAAAATGCATGGTGCAATGATTAGGTACATACACCTAAAACACTGCTGCTTGAAATCATATGGCCAAAATGCATGGTGTAATGATTAGGTACATACACCTAAAACACTGCTGTTTGAAATCATATGGCCAAAATGCATAGTGTAATGACCAGGTACATACACCTAAAATACTGCTGTTTGAAGTCATATGGCCAAAATGCATTGTGTAATGATTAAGTACATACACATAAAACACTGCTGCTTGAAGTCATATGGCCAAAATGCAAGGTGTAATGATTAGGTACATACACCTAAAACACTGCTGCTTGAAATCATATGGCCAAAATGCATGGTGTAATGATTAGGTAAATAAACCTAAAACACTGCTGCTTGAAATCATATGGCCAAAATGCATAGTGTAATGATTAGGTACATACACATAAAACACTGTGGTTAAAGATGACTACTACATGTATGTGAATTCGTCATGGTTGACAATTAAAACTACGATCAAGATGGTAAAGATAACCTATTTTCTGCGTTTATTTGTGAACAGTGTTCTTTTCGGCTCCTTTTTAAAGGACATTGATGGTGATAAATGTGTTTGCTGACATACAAGTTTGCCAGCGAGATTTTTTAAAGATTATATTTTTTTTTTTTTTTTTTTTTTTTTATTGAACACAAGGTGTCAGGATTTTACATATATCCCTACATCACCACCTGACCTGGTGTATGGGGCATTATCTTAAATTATTTTGCGTCCTTATCTTTTACATGTGTTCCCTACACAACACACACACACATGCACACACAGACACTTACATTCACAATTATTGTACACAAAGTCATACTCGCATACAAACCCCAAGATGTTTTAAATTGCCTTAAAAAAAAAAATCATGTACCAAAAGTTGATAATAGGATCCACTTTTTCTTAAACTCGTCACTTCTGTTATTCACTTTGGCGACATATTTTTCCAGTGTTTTGTATGATAAAACACAATTTTTATAATATGATAGATTTGGAATTTTTGATGCACAACGTGATCTGTATATCACATATTTTGCAAGCAAAATTAGGAAGTTAATAAGATCATCAAAGTTGTTATTTCCTATAAAGACGTCTTTTCGTGTAATTCTAAAATTTGGGTCATAAGTTTAGATCCATTCCACCAACAGTTTCCAAAAGTGTTCAGTAACTGAACAGTCATAAAATAAGTGCTCAATTTGTTCTATTCCCTCATTACAAAAGGTACATTTATCATTATCACTTAAATTAATCTTTTTTAGAAACTGGTTTGTGGCAATGTTTCTATGGAGAAATCTAAAATTAAAGCTAATCAGTTTTGTGTCTTTTGTACAAAGTTTAGCCAAAACAAAAGAGTTGGTCCATTCATTTGCACCAATTGCACACTCTAGCTGCCTGGACCAAGTTTCATGTTTACCATTTGGCTTTTGTATCTTGGTTCTTATCAGGTCTTTATAGATAAATTTATTCTTTGCTCTTACCCTAAGGAGTGATGTTTTGTCCAAAACTACATGAAAACTATTTCCACTTTCAAAAAACCTTTTAATTTTCTTTTTCCACAGCACCGAGATCTTTGAAATAAGAGCAAAGTACTGTATGAAATTATTTGTTTTTGTTTTTTGTTTTATTTCATCAAAACTTAATAGAGATCCTTGTGCATCAAAAAGATGTTGAATAAGTACAACACCGTTTGTTCTCCACCTTGTGTATGATTTAAAATTATCTACAGTCACTAAATTAAGAATATCTTGAGACAAGTATTCATGGACAGTAGATGGTTCATTTTTCCATTGTGATAAAGCATAAATAACATCACGCCAAAAAATATTTTTAATTGATTTAGAAATTACTTTTAATTTAGTTTTTCCTAATGTAAATAACAGCGTACCTCCAAATTTTCCAAATATTTGTTCAGAAACCAGTTTTGCCATAATCCATCTTCGTTTAATAAGAGACGCCTAATCCAGGAAAGTTTTATATAACACACAAATGAATGCAAGTGAATCATATTTAATCCCCCTTCCTTAAAAGAAGCTATAAGAGTGTCTCTTTTAACCCTCTCAGTTTTACCGCCCCAAATAAAGTGGAAAAATAATGTATTCAGTTCCTTTTCTATATGGGGTGGAGGATTTGGCAAAGCTGCAAAAAGATGAATGAATTTAGGCAAAATCAAGGACTTTATCAAAGTAATTTTTCCAATAAGGGATAAATTTCTTCTGCTCCACCAGCCAAGCAGTTTCTTTACTTCCTTTAACCTCGTCGAATAATTAAGCTCTACCATGTTTTAAAGATTATATGAGTCAATGCTGATAGAGGAATAACGGCAAGAAATCAGTCTTTACCTAATGGAGCATGGTTTCAGGCATCTCCACTTTTCCTACTGCGAATCTCTTTTCCTGGACTTGCGAAAATGTTATATTTTCACTAATTTATTTTTAATGGAAAGTTACTGTACAAAAGATACCTCAAAAAATCTATATTGTTTTGTTTTGCTCTTTTGCTTTTTGTTTCCTCTAAAAGCTATGACCTTAAAGGGATTATTTTTTAATTATAAAGCTGGACGGGTCAAACTTCATGTTTGTTAATATATCTAGCAACAAATTTAATTATTGTCTCTGGGGTGACTAAACAAGGAGCTATTTTCAACATTCATCCAAATTGTGTTATTAAAGATTGCTTTCCGAAGATTTACGATGACTTTTCTTCCTGAACTGCAGTAAAAGTGTTAACATAGCTTGCTGGATAAGTAAAAATATAATTCTTACCTTTCAAAGACAGAAACCAACCAGCTGGAGTGTCCAAAACAAGAGTGTTGGTCTAACTGTCCTTTAGGACTGGCACAGAAGGGTTATATGTCAATTCTTTGACAATGTGATGGATACATTGGTTTGGTTCTATACACTGGCATTAACCTGTCGCTGAATGTCAAAGTCAAACAAGTCTTGATATCCATTAGGCGCTGACCAATGCTTTTGCTAGGGAAGCTATTAGACATTGAGCTATCACGCATACGGTGGTAAGTTCGACGGATTTTATAGTCTAACGTCTGTCACATAACTAACTGGCACTGTCTAATATATACAGATTCAATTAGGCATAATTTCACCATTCTCAATCACTTTTTATTATCTTTTCAGTATATACATAACGTTCATACTACTACTTTGACTCATCTGGTCAGTATAGTAGCAAATGTGTACTGTTGCAAACTTTCTTATCGTTTTTATACAAATCATTGGACCCAATTTGTGGAACATATACATGTAAACAAAACCATTGGTTAAATAAGGAGTGTTGCAGTCTTAGAATGTGTAACATCCAATCATTATCAGACATGTGTTGCGAAGGAAACTTGACGGAAACCATATGAAAAGTCCACAAAGAACAAGACGAAATTGTAGTTCATAATTAAGGGTAGACAACTTAAACAAACGAAGCATTCTAAGCATGGGAAATTTTGGTAATTGTTTTGTAAACGAAGATAGCAGTCGTGTTATTTAACCTGATGAATATTTAAGTTATTTTAGGGAGATTTTAGGATAATATAAATATTACTCCTGTTGCTGATGTTGAAGACATTACTGGTATTAATGAAGCAATATTTTCTGAATTAGACTATTATTTTACAGACGAAGAAATGACAAATGCAATAAGAAAACTGAAAAATAATAAATCATCAGGTTCGGATAATCTTTAAATAAATACTTTAAACACTTTTCTGATGGAATGGTGCCTTATTTGCTGAAGATATTTAATGTAGTATGTATAAGTGGAGTTTTTCTTTCTGGATGGTAAGAAAGGCTCATTATACCTTTTGTATAAGAAAGTATATCCTGAGGATGTAATTAATTATAGAGGAATAATCTGACTGAGTTGCCTTTCTAAGTTATTCATAAGTGTTTTCAATGACAGATTAGTTGCATGAACAGATAAGTACAATATAATATCAAATGCACAGTTTGGTTATAAAGGGGATTACACAACGGTTGATTCAATTATATTGTATTCATTCATTATCAAGTATCTAAGTGAACATAAAATATTTTATAGTGTGTTTTCGTTGACTTAAGTAAGGCATTTTTATTAAATATATAGGAATGGATTGTTCTATAAAATGTATAAATTAGGAATAGGTGGTAAAATGTTTATTATAATAAAATCAACGTGTATGAATTTAAAATCTTGATTGAAGAATCTTAATATTTGTAACTGAATTTCTTTCTGGGGCGATTCTGCAAGATTTTGACACGCAAGACAGTGCTAAACATAAACATAACCGAACTTTTTAATGAAAACGAAAATAGGTGTCAAAGGTAGTCAACCGTACTTAATGGAAATATACACATTATTTAAACAACGTTGCAAAACAAAATCAAGTTTTATTGGTACTGTCGTTGACTATTATGCATATTGTGCACAGTTCATCTACTGACGAGCTATTATCAAAATGTTGCTTAGCCGTTTCCCTAAAGGTCGCATTTTGGTGGTAATTTTATAGACATACCTCCTGATCCAGTGAATAAATGTGCGTCAAGTCTTCGTAGTACACATGAAATGTCTACAAAATTAACATTTACGATTGAAGATCTAGATTTAAGGTTAATACCACAAAAACAAGCATAGTATATTTTATTTTATTTTTTTTTTTTGAAAGGTAGGAAAAAACGTACGGATAGAAAATGGTTTATGATAATATTGATTTAGAAGTTGTTAATAATTCTACATATTTAGGAATCGCGTTTCACTGCAGTGGTGCATTCGGTATAGTATAACATTCCCTTGCAGCCAAAGGATCGAAAGCTATGAATTTATTACTTTGAAATACAATAACATATTTTACACCGAAAACAATACTTCACCTATTTTATGCATTTGCTAGTTCTACATTTGACTATGCCTCAGGTATATGCGATTTTGCAGAGTCCAAAAAAAAAAAAAAAAAACGTGAAGGTACACCTTATATTTATGACAAATATACTAGAGGTTAACATAAAGACAAGTAAATGTTCCTGTATATAGTGAACGTGGGAGATATCCATTGTACTTACGTAGATAAATGATAATTTTATAATACTTGTATCATATTTCATTCTCTAATAATTCTATTTTTAAAATAGCTTGTAATATTACAGTTGATTTGTGCAACAGGAAGTGCAACAGGAATGTGAAATCGTGCGCACTAAATCTGAAACAATTTTTTTATGAGTATGGTTTGAGGAATATTTGTTAATATCATACCTTAGTGAATTTTCAATATTTTAATACTATTCCAACAAATATTAATTGATTGTTTTAAACATAAATGTAGGGCTGATTTATCTGGACATTTTTTAAATAAAACTTTGATTTGATAAGGAAATTGAACATTTGTTAGAATATGAAAGTTATTTTGATTGAATTAAAAATAAATCCATGAAACGTAACTTTACTAAATTACGTGTGTATACATATAGAATAGAAAGAACTAAATACGATGCAATAGAAAGAGATAGGCTTTGCGAAAGATGAGAAATATGGTTGATATAGAAGATGAATTTCATGTCATTATCGTGTGTCCATTGAATACTCAATTGCGGAAAAGATTTATCAAGAACAATATATATATATATATATATATATATATATATATATATATATATATATATATATATATATATACCCGCCCTAGTATGCATTAGTTAGTTTGTGTATATATGTCTGACAAAAGTAATACAATTATTAATCTCGGAAAATTTGTTTATTATGCATTTCGTATGAGAAGTAAATTGTATTCATAAAGAAATATCTTGAAATTAGTTTAATAATAATGAAATGTATATTCACTCGTTCAATACTATAAGTAATATTTATATGGAAAGAATATATATTTTTAGTTGTTTTTTTAAGAGCTCAAATAATAGCAACAATGTTGATATTGTTCAGCCTAAGATACAAAAATTTCATGTTCCTTTAGATTCTTAGAGTTTATATTATTGCGCATAGTAAACAAATTAATATTTTCAATTGTTCCTAACACTTCCACTTTGTAACATCGATGATCGACTGCGTTGTCTAAGTTGCTAATAAAGATTTTTGATTGATTGCCTAATACTTCCCTATGTCCAATATGAGGTTTATAAGGCTGGGCCTGGTGTAAGACGATGCAACATGTCACATACAATCTTTCAACATGCGGTGTATGTTCCCACAACCTGAATGTACATGAGCAAATTTCGGAAATGTCATTTGTAATCCAGTTGTGTAATTATGATATGGTGGTTTGCCACAGTATTGAACGTGTAAATCGGCAGACTTCGGACCTACATGTCACGACTGTCTTTCGCTTATCACATACTATGGGATGTAAAATATCCTTTATCTCAAGAAGACACATATATGTTCCACATAAGAAATATGTTAGTGAATTGTTTTATTACTTATATGAAAAACACACCAATCATTTGGAAGGTGTCTTTATCATACAGTATGTTGTAATATTGACTGTTCTTGGTTAGTATGAACAAGTTCCTTTTATGGTAAATACGTGCTGGTCAAACGGTGGAATTCTCTCATTTTGTGGACGAAGCGAACATTCCTTGTGCAAATAAACCATCGTACCTTGGAACATAAAATCCCTTTAACAATAACTGCACTTTTGATATTCATTTGCAAATGTAACACACATTTATTTTTTAATTGCTAATTGACACTATGAATTATGGAAACTTTTGAAGCACAAAAACCAGTCTCAGACTGAAAACACTAAATAGATATGATTCTTTGTGTATATCTACATCATTATAATATAGAGAGTATCCTACATGAAAGCTCATTTCATATGAAATGTGTGAAACAATTTAAATAATATCTATGTTTGAAAAACAACAGATTCATTTTATTCGACGAAACCAGTGTCATAAATTTCATTTAAAATGAGCTCAAAATGCAAGTAGCTGATTATCTTTTATGAAACCACACGGAAATAACATACTAATGCGATTAGAAATTCGTTCCCTTTTGATAATCAAATGATGTTGCCGGTGGTCTGTTAAACCCGAAGAACAAAGGAATAATGAGGGATACCGTGCCCTCGGGCTATAAATCTCAAGTGTACTCACCGTGGATAGAGATTGTAATTAGTTATATAATGAAAGAAACCTATTAGCCCTTTAGGATAAACGATATTTATTCACGAAAACATCTTCACATATTATTTAAAACAATGCAAATATTTGTATTCAGTAGAAAGCTGGATGCTTATTAAAAATTGTCTCCCCTATTATAAAGAACTTGCTTATAGTAGATACATTATATACAAATATACATGGTCAATTCTAATATATATATTTATTGCTGAGATCATATAATGGTAAAAAAGACGGAATACGTATGTGTGTGGTTGTTATCTATGTATTAATCTGAAAAACGTTTAGATAATTGTATCAAGCTGTGCACTATCATAATACATGCGCATTAATTTCATCACAGTAAATGGAATTGCCGGATAATCATGCATTAATTGTATGTCGACACAATAATGTGAAAAGAACATAGTGTCTTAGAGCTGCATATTTTGGACATTTTAATAGAAAGTGTTCATCTGTTTTGATATGTCCGCATGTACAGTACCTATTGTTTGAAACATGATTTTAGAATAAATCGTTATAGAAGCGACTGCATTTGGTTCTCAATCGCGTATGCTGGACTTGATCCATCCGATCATCAACGTAATGATGTTAATGAATTTTATGTTGATCCTGATTATGGTACGTTTTGAGATTTTTAATAGATGGGTTACTAATTATTTATATTGGTAACTTGTTCCACAGTTGTAGTATAGAAGGCAGAAATGAATTTTGATACAATGTAGTTCTGCACGGAGGGGGTGGGGGTGGCGAATAGTATTTAATGATCGAGTGGTGTGGGTTTCATTGTTAACAACAAAAGGTCAAAGTATATCTTGCAAGTAGTTTGGAGCAAGACATTTTAAACAACTGAATTCATTTATTCTTGTAATGTTGAGAATTCAGTCTATCTCACAAGGTTTCCTTATATAGTAGTGTCCGAGACGCATTCTTGGTAGCATCTGCTACTGTTCTCATAGTCTCCAAATTAATTTTTCCTTTCACTCACTATGTAATATGGTCACATGACGTGTCATTCAGGTTCTACCCTGGGTGGCTGTATTACAAAGACTCAGTGTAAACAAGAGTCATTATTGCTTAAATTTATCAAAACCAATGAATGTTTCAGATTCTCTAATGGAATGGCATAATGCTCTAATGGATTGGCTTAATCTTAAGATGTTCTTATTTGACAGTATGATAAAAGATATGTGAAAATTTGCTTTGGTTTTCAATTCATGAGCTTAATTCATCACTACCCTTCACAGTTTCCCATATCTTTTGCCGTCCACTGCAGTAGCTCTGTGGCATCATCTAGGTTAATTATGAAAGCCCTAATACCTTCCGCTTTGCACCAGGTGTATCGTAGGGTGGGAGACTCAAAGGGTATTGATAGAAAAAACTCGGTAACTAAAGCGCCCTTGATTTTTCTGCCAATACCCTTTGAGTGACAAACCTACAATATATATTGTATCCCACTGTAGCATATCGTCTTTCTGATACTTAGAAGGTAAGTTTTAATTATCAACGAATCAGATTTCTCAGTTTTGTGTCTCTTATCTATAAAGAGTATGTTACCATTTGTGTGTATACGCCCTTAATGTACCCTTAAAAAGTGCTCTTAATGGTGACGTCACGGAAAGTTCTCATTGGCTGACCTAAGTGTATAGCTACAATATTGAAAAAACTATCAATAACATTACATGAAACAATATACATAAATTCTGCAAATTTATAAAGCCAGAAGTTTTATTGCTTGCAGACAAAAAATGCAACGACATAGACATTGATCCAGATCCAGATAAACATTTTCATCTACTGCCCGAAAAGCAAATACGTTAAAATTATTTTAAAACGGTCCGACCATTGACCCGAAAAGCAAATATTTTACGGTAACGGTGAAACCTGTAAAATTCCGAATCCCGCAAGATTTCAAAAATGGAAAATTTATGGGAAATTAATTTGATTTTTCCTGCATAAATTCTAGCTTCCCTTATTTCTCAAAATAGGATTTTTTTAAATTCGAGAATTTGTTCCTATACTCGGAAATTTTATTTTGTCAGGTGAAAAACCAGCGAATATTAAATATAAAATTGTAACCATTGATGTCATATATTAAATATGGGTGGACGAGAAAGACGTCTGATGAAAGTATTATATTTATTGCATTATAAATATAGCATGTATAGGTGGTAATAATGTTATTATTTACGTGCCAGAGAGAGGGGGGTTGGAGAGAGAGAGAGAGAGAGAGAGAGAGAGAGAGAGAGAGAGAGAGAGAGAGAGAGAGAGAGAGAGAGAGAGAGAGAGAGAGAGAGATGGAGACAGAGAGAGAAAAGGGAGTGGGGGAGAAGTTTCTATGGGGGTCAATCTTCTACGTTACACCGTACACCGGCATTGGGGGACACATTTGCTCCGTGTTCTCTGGTCATTGATTTGACTATGTCATAGTGCTATTTTTTCTCTATATTGTCACAATGCATATGTATTTTGTCAGGGACCTGTTCTCTTTACGGAAGGATTCAATATATTGAATGTTTCGGAATTTATTCTAAATTTCTAGAAAGTCAGACATATGCCACATAAAGAAATGCTATCGGTTAAAATATAGTCTGTTTCAGGTTAGACATTTTGTAAATGAATATACAAGTTAAATTTAATTATTTTGCACGCATTAAACGATGAGAACGTTCGAGTTTTTATAATCCAGTGCGATTATTCTGGTCGTAGACAGATTCGTGCACGAACGTCGTTATGATATTAATAATCTTGTACAGTTGTTCTTATGAAAGAAGATTTTAACGTGTACAAAATTCAGTTCATGTGCATGCATGCATAATGTATATCACATTGTTCGTACTTAAACACATTTTTGATATGTCTGATGTATTACACGGATCAGTTGTTATATTTTTATTTGTTCTGGGGAGTCGTTTAACTCAGTGGGGTTATTTAACTCGGATACTGGTGTTAATGGTAACTTCAGTGACGTTGGTTGGACGGGTGAGACTGGTCGACTCAGTGTGAGGGGCCAAAGGTTCAGGACCAACGGGTATGTTGGGTAGGGAGCTTCCCGAGTGTCCATCTGCAAGCCGGGAGGAGTGGACTACACAAGATCATTCCTCAACTATTCATCGTGGGCGGTGGATTGAGAGCATTAAGCGTTTTTGTTGGGGATGTCATGAGATAAAAGGATCATATTTGTTGATGAACAGTATACCATGTGTTTCACCTAAGATTCAATGTTATTATATGTATGACAATCTAATGCAACAACACACTTGTTGATGAACCATACAATTATCACATACATTAATCATACCCGTTGATAAATCCAATAACGCGAAAATAGACTATTAAGAACTGAAGATATTATTTTCAGTCTAAAGTCCAATAAAATTAGAAGCTATACAATTATTGAATTCATAAGAGAAAAAAGAGAGAGAGATGCGACTGAAGACCGATGTACACGATTGTCCGAAATAGACAACGGCGTGACAACGCTGATTTTCACTAAATTTTGGTGAAAACAATCCCGGATATCAGTCCTGGATAGTCGCAATGATACATACCAGATCTAAATTAATACCCCATTTCTTTAAGATGACTATGCTAGAGGTTGTCCACAAACGTTTAATCTTTAAGCTTGACTTTTAATCTAAGAAAAGATAAATGTACCAACATAATAGTCTCATTATTTCATTTGAGATAGAATGTGTATGTGAATGTGAATCATCGTAAGCAGAGACTCAATGTATATTCAACAAAAAGACTTTTACGTGTATTTGTGCCAGTGGCGGCGCGAGGGTTCGAGGCACCCGAGAGCAATGTTCTTTAGTGGCGCCCCCACCGAGGTGCCCGGGGGCAATGTTCTTTAGTGGTGTCCCTACTTTGCCACAGAGAACAGATTTTATATCAGTTGCCAACCTCCAGCCCCACCTCCATCTGCAGCTAAAAATAAAGCTCCCGACGGCGCCCCCCCCCCCTCGCCCGGAGTCCGGGGGCAATTGCCTCCCTCCCCCCGACTCCTCTCCTCCGTCGCGCAGCCACTGATTTGTGCAATCAATGTGTCCTAAGCCCAGTCACCCAACCGTTCTAGACAGGTGTTTTTTTTAATGAAATACCGACTTTACCAAAGTTTGTAGATTTGTACAGATGTCAACTAAGGTTCCAGACTTTATCGATCTTGATTTTAGAATTGTGCATAATACCATTTTCATAATGGAGAAATTGACCAATTTCGGGAAAGTAAACAATTATATCTGTCCAGTCTGTGGGAAAGAAAAGGAACATGCGTTTCATGTTTTTAAAATGTTCTGCCGTCACAAACATTGTAAATAAAAATGCGTGCCTCGTCAAAACATTGTTCAGAAATTGTGACCCCAATTTATTGAATACGCTCTAGTAAATTATATCGGTTATATTTTTTAAAAATATAACTGGGGTTGGGGACGCTTACTGGGGACCTGTAGCGTACTAACGGGGGGAGGGGCAGGCGGACGGGGTGGTTGCCCGGGGAGCCAGAGGTCTTGGGGCGTTTATAGCACAAACATATTGCTCCATACTGAAATACAAAATATCAATGTGTGGGAGGTGGTGGTGGGTGGAGTGGAGGAGGGTATGTAGGTAGGTAAAGGATATCAACTTCAGTTCAGGTGGTATATAGGTATACATGTCGTAAATAAATACATACCAGAGATATATCAGGATAGTGTAATGATATAAATAGTGGTTGCAGACATTTATTAGTTGCCATTATCTTTTGAACACCAATAAAAGTCTCCTTGTTGACCTCAAGCAATTGCAAGGGATTACCCATTGTTAACAAAGTTATGTCCATCTTATGCAACACGATTAATATTGTTCGGGCTGTTCCATTCAATCTGAAAGAAAATGCTTTGCACTTTCTAGTTCAACGTATGAACAACTATTGTTAGATGACAAGTGGTTTTTGAATAGATTGTAGTTTAATGAATTAGAACACAGAGGAAGCCTTTTATGTAAAATCTGAGCTAATCTTTGATATATTCTTTGATATATTCAGCCATTGACCCTTTCTAGAATCGTACTTAAGTGTTATTTAAAAGAGTATACGAAGGGTTGTTAGGAATTTCCAAAACAAGACGATTTCATTCCGCAGCAGACTTAATTTTTCATGGTGAAAAGCGTTTGGAGGTTAGTTCTATTACAAAGTTGTCTATTACTTACCTGCTAAACAAAGGTCCGCAGATATCCATGAGTCATGCCATGGTACATTTTAAAAATATGTTGTCATTCTTTGTATGTAGCGACTTGTTGATAGTCTTTCCCATTTTGTGTCCTCCAAAATTGTAGCATATGAAGTAGACTGTGCTGCCCAACAAACGATTCTATCTGCTTCAGCTATTTTGTTTATATCATCTTTTTGATACAGTAGAGGTAAATTGTATGTTTTAGATCGGATAGCTGGGGATAAGTCTGCCCTTCTGTACCCCAAGTCTTTAGCATTTTTAGCTTGATGTCACACGCGAGTTCATGCGATGTGGGATTATAAAAAATAATTATAACGCTAGCGTGAAAGATTTTATAAGAGCGGAAAAAAGATTAGGACAACCCCAAATTTCGACAGCCAGACAGCAAACTAGCCAAAACTACCAAAAAAAGGTTACAAACCCATTTTTTTTCCAACCTGGAAAATTTCTCGATTGGTCTTATATCGGCCCCATATTTTTTGTCCACGAGCATTCTCCAAAAGGAAAGAAAAATTATTTTGGGTTTGCTCTAGGTCTTTGCACTCCTGGAAACAAATATGTGGCCGATACAAGACCAGTCGAGAACTTTTGCAGGCTGGAAAAAAAGCAAATGGGCTTGCAACCGTTTTTTGGTAGTTGTGGCTAGTTTGTTTGTCTGGTTGTCGAAATTTGGGGTTATCCTAAACTTTTTTTCCTGTTTTATAAAATCTTTAATGTTAGAGTTAGAATTATATTTGTATAATCCCACATCGCATGCGACATCGAGCTATAATACTAAGGTCATGGGGTATAGAAGGGCTGACTTATCCCCAGCTATCCGGTCTAAAAATACAATGTACCTCTACTCATAATGAGTTACGTTATCCCAAAATAATATCTCCCTACTCCAAAAGAGGTCAAATAAAGGTTAAATTAAGATGCTCTAATGATTTTCTATCATTTGTGAATTTCAAACTTTGTAGTAAATCTAGCCATTTTCAATATCTGTTTCCTGTTCTCGTCAACCGTTTTTGTAGCTCAGTGATTTCGCCAATTCTTTCATTGTCACTCAGTTCAATGACAGTTGACCTAGTGTCAACTTGTTCCCACCACGTATTGATGTCTTTACAACTGTTAACCTGCAAAGTGTTACGTATTTCAACTTGTTTTTGAACAAAACTTTTATTTGCCGCATCAAAGTTTTCTACTGGATCTGATAAATTGGTAATTCGATTAAGTCTAAGTGACTGTTAATCGTTTGACCTAGTGTTGTATCGTTTTCATTTGTCTCAATGTTTAAGTCTAAGTGACTGTTAATCGTTTGACCTAGTGTTGTATCGTTTTCATTTGTCTCAATGTTTAAGGGTTCGCTTGGACCTCAAAGTGATATTCGTCCAAAAACATTGTATTTATGTTACGCTGAAAACACGCGTTACATGCACACTGTGAAAATCTATCACTTCACCATCCTCATCCCTGATGCTGATGATCAATCTGTTTAAGGTACCCCTTTGTAATTTTTTGTAATGACCATAAACATTGTACGAAAAAAGGTCTCAGTGAAACTTATATTTTTACTGTCAGCGAATCGAGTAAATACGAATAATAACCATTACTGTAAATTTAGTGTTTTTGATTTGGTCCAGGAAAATGTATAAATTTGTTGTTTTGAAAAACCCGCAAACTGCACCTGATTCAGTTGGTTCCTGAGTAGTTAGCTAGCTAGGTATTAATTCCTAGCAATTTAGGATTGTAGTTGGTTATGTATACCATTTAGTTGTTACTAGTGATAACGTTTGAGTTGTGTTTCAGACATTCAACATAAATACTTTATTCGTTGTCACCATTTGCAGCGATTCCCTCCTAGATGTTTTTCATGTACATGCACATATCGAGGTTGTATGTTCATTTTTGTCATTTACGTAAGCGACTATGTTGATTATTAGTTCACCAGAGACATCGTCGTACGCATGAAGAAATTTGATTCTCTAATGAATGGACAATGTACCAGATATGTTGTTTGTTCGATTGGTAAATTATATATATTTGTCAGGAAGTGACTCATTTGTTATGCGGCTTTCTCGATTGGCACAGTTCAAGTGAATAGGAGTTTTATTTTAACTTTATTCCCATTTTTTCCTGATAGAGTTGTCATCTCTTTGTGCTCGTTGTACTGATTGATGATAAAAAATAAACTCCTCATCATAGATATTCATCTTAGTGATCACGTCATCATCGTCACTTACTGACGAGCCATGTCGTTGTGTCGTAGGTGCCAGACTTGTCGCAGCGATTCAACGTCGCTTAGCGACAACTTCATTCATGTTGTTTAACTTAGCCATGGCTGATGTCACCATTTTATTATAATTCATAATTTTGTTGCGAATCAGTTTTTCATTAACAGACTTTGAAACAATTCCTATGGCTTCTGTGCTAAATCCGGTGAATGCTAATGAAACATTTATACCAATAGCTGTTCCAGATAAACACAATCCATCTTTTGAATTACCTACACCAGCTCAAACTGTTTCCATACTTGCCTCTAACCATTTTGAGTTTCTTTCTTATGACTTTGTGTTGTTCAGTGTTCTTGACGAAATCATTTTTACATCTTTAACTTCAGAAAGTTGTTGTTGTTGCCGTTTTTTTCAACTCCTACTATATTTACACAACAACAAAAGCTACTGTATCTATTGAGTAATATTATTGTCATCTAAAGTCCATTACCTATCAGGTAGTCTATTGTGAACTGGCTTAGTAAAAACTGGAATGATCACCTTGACAACCTCTTCAATATCCATTGTTGATGATGGACCAATTGTAAACTTGAATAGCTTCTTTAGACGTATGCTGTATGCAACAGTAAGAGAAAAGCTTAATTTCGAGCGGCAAATTGTGTTGATGATGTCGTTTGTTTTGACAGACACGTTGTTACTTATTTAACATGATTTTGCACTCACTTGTACGGTGTTAACAATATTGTCAAGTAAAAGTCCACTCGATACTCAGGTATGAACTGGCTTAGTGAAAATGGAATAAATGAATTATAAATGATAACTGGAATAGTCATAAATGGAATTATCAGCTTTGTAATTTCTTCAGTGTCCATGTTTTAAACACTTTCTTTAAAAGCATTCTGTAGGCAACTGTAAAAACTGATTTACGTGCCGCATGGTGAACGGAGTTAATAATGCTTTTTGTTTCAGTCCACATGTTGCTATTCATGAACGTAAATGTTAGCCAACTGCAAACAGACTTAAAGTCATCTTTGTTATCTTATTGTTGTACTTTTATTGATTGTTCGTTACATAATCCACCATCATTTACCGCTGTATTTTGAGAAGCAGTTTTACATTTGACCAAATAAGCAAGATGCCTAATTCATTTACTACATCACCTATCAAGTAGATTATGTTATTTGAGCTCGTTTCATTTCTGTTACGTAGTATGATTTGACCTAGTGATCCGTCATATTGTTCCTTCTTCTAACGTTCAGCTACGGCTGCAACATGTCACTAAAGATACATTTTGTGCACTATCATCTAGATTTGTCTCCACGAACTGCGGAGCAGTGAGCGACGAGCACGGCGAGCGATTGCACCAGGACATTGCAACAATGGAGAAAAGCTATCAGGGCAAATGGAGCCCATCAATGCTTGTAGATTATTGCTGGACAGTGACAGGAGATACTTCATTTAATGAATACAAGATATAAGCCAAGAAGCGCCGAGTAGACACTGAATAAGGACTAAACTATGTACTTATATATACGCAATAGTTTTTTGACTTTTGTTTCAATATATTTTTTTATATAGCCCTTTTGCTGTTTTTTAAAGTGTTACATAAACAGGACAGGTGAAATATTATCATGTAAAGCAACCATAAACACATGAAATGACCTAATGTTACAATTTATGATTAAAACTCTACTATGTACACAATATACATAGACGTAAAATGTAAACACTGAAATATCTTGGAAACAGCAGCCAATCAGTTGTTTTAATTGTCATATTTGAATTCAGCACATCATAATCCCTAATAAATAGCACATTTTATCTCTGAAGCAGACGACTTCGAAAAAATTGTAGACCAGTGTTATCAAACTATCACTCATGGCAGGTACAGATTAAGCCTTGTTTCAATGACAAAAATTTCATGAAATACCTCATTCAACTGGATGCTATTGCTATGCTCGCTTCCTATTCGAACTCTTCCATTCCGGGTATAGTTCCAGGATAAATGGATCTATTTTTGTTTTCATGCAATTTCATTTTCTCTTTTCTGACTCTGACCTCTCCATTAATCAGGATTTAAATAGCCAAAACAATAATGGTGAAAGGTAGTGGAGATATGGAACTAAAAGAATTTGAAAATCGTGTGTATGATGATGTGGTCGATACCCAAACAAATAGATATTTATGATACTATAAGTCTTGCTAGTGGATTACCACAGAGATATCTCAATTAACTGGTAGTTTGGAACGCGCTTCGCTGAGTCTTATTGAAGTAAGTACAAGGAACGTATAAAAACTGGGACTTAAAATAAATGACAATCAATAAAACTTTAAATAAAAGCTAGGACACTCAGTTACGTAAAGGTTATTTAATGGTAGCCTTGTTCAAATATCGAGGAAGATATACATAACAAAAATGCAGGCTCCTACAACCATATCAGTAGATATATACCGCAGCTCATAGGCTACCTATATGTGAACCCTCCCCCCACCATTTTCCCAAAAATGTAAAATGCGGATAGTAGACATTTTGAGTATCCAAACAAGATCACGAAAGTCACTTAAAGATCAAAACAGTAAACATCCAACACAGAGATCGAGTAATTGTTGGACAGCAAAACAAACAAGTTATTGTAAAAATTAAAGAAATTAAACATTACTGTTATATTGAAACTGACGAGATCTGGAGTCTCACGAAGTCACTTTTTAGCTCAGTAATTAAAATAATTGACTTACTATAAAAACACCATAGAGATAAATCAACAAGTTATGAACATTGTTCTAAAGATAAACTTCTTACAGAAAAAGTAAATATATTAAAAATTCTTTGATGATACTGAAGTTTGTGGGCATTCAAGCCAATCACAGAAGTCATCAAATAATTCAGTGATTCAAATAATCACTGAAACTTAATTAAAGGACAAGCAAAACAAAATTATACAAATGGTATAAACACGTGAGATAAGTAAACTGTGATATAGGTGATATTAACAGGCTCTCAATAGTTGTTATTACTTATTTGTATCAGCTACTTCCTTTGATTAGAGCTATGTGTAGTGTACAATATATGCAAATTTGCCTACACCACAAGCACGATTCCGATGTTCAGGAATGGTGTGTATATACGTCGACAATGTATGTGTACATAGCTGTGGGAATGTTTGATGTGGAGGCAACTTGTCGGATTAATGGGCGCGGCTTCACTGGAATCTGCAAACAGTTAGGGGGTAAAACCTATCTTCGTTTGTATATATTACCTCCGAGATCACAGTGAATTGAAAAAAGTCACAAGAGAACCCACCTCTGAAGCCATTTACACTTACAACGAGGTGCATAACCGGTGGTAACGATTCCATTATATACATCACCTGCCGAAGAACTAAAAAAAATGTTGCAGGTTCAAGCACCCATTCCTATGCTGGGCTTTTGCAAACATAATTATTATACATTGTAATAAAACAAAATTAATCAAAATAAAAACTGAAATACTTTTTCCCAATAACTGGACTTCAGATTTTAAACAAATACTAACAAATCAATGATTTATATTTAAATAAATTCATTATTCTCAGGTGATGCAAAAATAGAATACACTTATTTTTTCTACAAGATAGTGTTACGACTCTATGGTCTAAGAAAAATGCAACAGAAAGAAAGTGAAACCAACAATGTATGTAAATCAACAAGCAATTTATTTCTAGATAATTAAAATGAAAATCAAAAGACACTTGTAGTAACGTGAATTAAAATCCCAATAATCCTAAGTGTCCTAATCAGAAGTCCCAAAATATAGAATGTTCCGAGTGAATGAATGTTCCGAATGAATGGGTAGTCTTAAATGTCCTGATGTACCAACGATAATGTAATCCAGATCATCTTTGAGAATGTTCACATGTATCCAAAAGTCATATATTTAAATCCAAAGGGTAATGAGCACCTTAGGCAACTCCAATGAATGTTCCAATAAATAATCCCTTTTCAATTATATATACAGCATTACGGCCTTACAGGACTACAGCACAATTATTATTTCAAACAGTCTGATGATTTCAAAGACTGATCATAAAAACAGAAATGTTTTTAACACAGGATATAAAATTGGAATGATTATGACGAGTATATCAAAGTCTTATATACTCTTTACAAATGGCCTATATCACAACCGGAAAACTTGTCATCTTACGACTCAGAATGCAATACAAAATGCGTCATTCTTGTGGAAAATCTCCATCACATGGTCAACAACTCTGACCTTGAACTCAAATGTTGTCAACATCCTGTTGACAACTTAACCAAACTTAAAGTGCGACTTACTATTTGACCGTATTTTAAAGTAGAGTCATAGACCAAAAGTTTAGGCACTCATTATTATAGATTCTATATACATAACAATAGCAATAGTAAAACATATGAAGGAATATCTTGACTACATCAAAGTATGAGGTTTTATGTTATGTATTTTAGGTGACCAAGTACAAAAAGAACATCTATTACACATTCTATATGACTGTACAAGACACTGCCCAAAAAGTTAATTGAAAATTTAATTTTAGGCCAGCAAGAATCTAACTCATATGAAAATATTACAATACGATTCCAACAATATATTTAAGATTCAAAAGTTAGACTAAACTATGCTGTTGGTGGTAATGGAATATCTCACTGACATTAATATGTTTTAGTGTACTACTTCAATAGAACTAACATCACCTCTTGATTCTCTTTCTTCTTGCAGTGTAAATAATCTATCAGGTGGTATGCTATCAATTCTTTGCAAAATAATTAGTTCTTAAAGTCTCTGCATCTCAAACGTTATGATCAAATGGTTATTTTGTTTCAATTACTTGCATTTCTATGTCAGCTGGAACTGTTACTGTTTGCCTTTGCTGAGCTGTGGTACAACTGGATTAAAAACTTGTTCACTTGAACTTTCTCGAAGTTACTCTTTTCTCTTACTTTAATCTGGTGTTTCCATACAATACCTTCTCTTGTCCAGGCTAAATCACTTCCACTTCTGCTGTAATTAGCTGCAAATTTAGGAGATAACATACTAGTTAACTTACCCTTGTTAGAAATTGTTTATTCTTAACCATCTATTTCCTGGTAAACTATTTGTTTAGCTGAAATTGTTAAATGAGGTTTAATTATTTTATATTCATTTTTATTATATCAATTTTAACTCAAGAAAGAGCCAGAATTTTACCGTCATTTCCTAAAAGTAAAGGAACGATTCTGATTTGTCTTACCATACTCTCAAACGAAGCTGGAACTACTTTTTCCTCCAGGTTTCCCAGTTACAACTAAACAAGCGTGAAAAACCATACCTTAGCTTCATTTAACATGCAAAAGAAAATGAGTAGTAGTCTCTGTAACAAATCTGTATCATCACGTTCCAACAATTTGTCCAATCCCGCTGCAAAATAACTGTAAACAAATAATGCTGTAATTCCCACACCAAGTCCCCATCAGAGCCTCTCAAATGTGCTGCCAAAAACAGTTCAGCCGCTATCAGTCTGGCCTCGAATAGAAATTTTCATAGTAATTCAACCGGTGAAATCTGCCGTAATACAAAATTTGACAACTGTATATTAGCCCAGACAGCTAACATATAAAGAGATCATATAGTATAATGGATCTGAAATTGGATTTTATCATTAGTACGACAAGAAATTTCATAATAGAGACTACTGACGCTGTAACAAAGATCCATTAACAACTGGCATTATAGTATTATTTAGCACAGACATCAAATATGATTGCAACAATAGTAACACTGACAGCAAATATATTGACCTTGGTGAGAATAACGAGGCTGAATTTATATCATACTTAAAGAATGATCTACATAAAGAACATGGTTATGTTATTGATGTCATTCAAGACCAACCTGAGGACATTGAAGCAGCGATTGACTACATCGCAAAAAAGTGTCCTGACAAAAAGTTAGTTGCGGTGTTGCCATGGAAAGTTTTCAAGATCACATAGAACTATATTTGGTGAACCAGGCTATGCCAAGACTATCAAAGGCGCCATATCAAAATTGCAACAAATTGTCAACGAATTAGAGACTGGAAACAGGTTAAATAATGTATGATTTTGAATCTGAAAGATAAATGGCTGCATACGAGCGTGCATATGCCGCCAACGTAAAGTTTCCTATAGGCTGGAATATTGAAGACGTCAGCTGGATGATACAATAAATTATAACATTGAATGGCGCTTAAAACTTTTTCAAGGACGCTCTTAAGATGATTTATAAAACATCTAAAGAGCAAGATCAAGACGCGTGCTAAGAGAAGAGGACAACAAGTTAGGCAGCAAAAAATCTTTGCACGATTATGTCAAGACGAGGAAAGATGGCACCAGATTTGAATTGTCTATTGTAGTCACATTTAATTTCAACCGTAGTCTCTTAGTTTTTAAATCCGCCATTGTCCTCTGCTTTAATATCACACTTAGAAGGCAGCAGTACTGATATATTTTTGATAATTTTGTTCGTATTTGGCAACGCACATAGGACTCATCTCATCAATAATAGTATCTATGATGCGAAATTCTTTGATCAAATCAGCCATGTTAAACGCGGCACCACGCAGACAAGATTTAATCTGGTTTAATATTATTGTGTACGTGATGTAAGCGTATTTGCACATGACCATCTTATTTTGAATTTTTGCATCTAGCTTTCTACAACAAGCTTGAGTTGCAATGCCAGCGCCAGATATAATCAGAAGAAAAGGATTTAAGAAAGGACCTGTACTTGCAACTCAGGCCCTTGTAATGTCTGTATGACTTTTTCAAACAGTAGGCTTGTGATAGCTGCGATAATATGCAATGCGTTCATTGAGCGTTTCCTTGTCAAGATGATTGCTAATGTGATTGAAGTCCATGATATCTTTTATCTTATATGATAGCGCTAGACAACTATTTCCTCTTCCCTAGGTTCTTCTGTAACAGCAGGTTCGTCTTCCGAAAAAGGTTAAGATGTTAATGTGTCATCCATATATTTGTAAAGCGACTTATTTTTAAGTTCATCCATATAATGATCAACAAACTATCTTGGATCAGGACCCAACGTCTTTATCTGTTCCTTTATAAGTTTTGGCTCATCATCATATTAACCGCTATGTATTCTGATATAACCAATATAGCGTATAATAATTGTTTCACGCGTTTCTTTAATAAATTACAGCTATTTGTAAGGAACAGGTAATCTGTGTGGTCTTTTCGAGGACTTAAAAGCTCTCTAGAGTCCCTCGATTAACTTTTTTTTATATCGATATCAGGATCAGGCTTGTGCTTTGGAATTTCTTCTTCCTCTTATTCCTCAAGGTGTGGCTGCGCTTCTGGCTGTGGGTGCGGATTTTCTGCTTCAAGTTGTGGCTGCTCTGCTTCAGGTTGAGACTTTTGTGCCTGAGGTTGTGGCAGCGGAACTGCAAGTTTTGTGTAAATGAGATTGAGCAGAGTTGGATTCACTTGTAAAAAATCCATGAAACAGCTACTGTCAAATTCTATGTCTTCTTATGTTTTTTTTCTGGATTGGGCGTCAATATCTGGTGAATTTACAAAGTAGACGTTTTGTGGTAACTCGGTAAATATTCCATCGGACGTATGAAATTCTGCATATTTAATTGCTGCAAAAAGCGAATTCATGTCAACATCCAGTCGCAGAAAATATTTTGTGATCAGATAATGTGCTTCACCCAAGTTGCTCTTCTTACCAGCTTAAACTTGTCGACATATGGCGCAGGAGAAAGTTTGTCAAGTATTATTCTGTCCAAATACGTCACGAATATGTTTCATGCAGTTTAAAGGCGTCTTTTCTAACTGCGCTAGCCTTTGGTGAGTTTACAAAGTTGCCCTCAGGTACTGTTAAATCTCCAAAATAGATTTTGTTCAGATCATCTACGTCAAATCCTGGTCGTGACTTTAGGTATTCAAATACTGATGAAAGTACATTTGCATCATGTCATGTTTTGCATGGTATTTGACAACATGATAAAAAGCTTCAACTTTCTTTTCAAGATTGTTTGTAATCTATTTTATCCCGTAGTTTTACATCAAGAGAAGTAGCAAATCTTCTCACATCATCAATTATAATCAGAAGATTGTCAGTTCGATGTTCTTCAAATTCTTTAATATCTTCAACAGTTGATGGTTTTCCAACGAGGTATCCTTTAGGTATTTCTGTTTCATAAGGGGGCAAATGGATCAAAAATTGCTCATATATTTTGCTCTTTAGCGAGTTAAATTGCCTCAGAAAGAATATTATCACGATACTTGTGCAGCATATACTATCTAAAAATATGATAGTATGCCTGTGGAAGCCGTTCTGTTGAACATTTGTCTGGCTCCTGAACGTAGCGCCATCACTCCCAGAATCGTTTCTACGTCGTCATATTCCAAACCAAACTCTCTGTAAAAACCGCTTGTCGACTTGATCGCGAAGTCTTTCTTGGTTTTTAAAGTTTTTGCAAGACATGATTGTACATACATGTGTAGTCAGCACAGAGATCTTTTCTTTCTTTTTCGTATAATATTTTGGGTTTTATTTTTCTGGTTAGAGACACTGATTCTAAGGTATCCCTACTACGCTCGTTTAGTATGGTTTTAAAGAGCACTCCCATGTTTCTAGAAACGCTGACCATGTCATATTTGTCCAGCTCGTCCCGCAACTGTGGCTCTCTCAAATGAGTTACCGAAAAAAAATTGAGCATCATATCATCTAGTTTTACGCCTTCTGGATCCGCCAGAAACGTTTTATACAGTTGTTTGTTTTCACCAACTTCATCATAATGCGCCTTAAATCTCACGTTCTCAAAAAACAGATCTTGGTGTTTATCTTTAAACAACAGCGTGCTAAATTCGCGTGCAATTCTTATGAATTCTGACATTGTATAGATTTGTTTATATGAGATCATCTCTAAAAATAAGCCTGATCCAGTTAGAGCTGTTATTGGACGTTTATAGACGCCAATTGTTGATCTATTCAGTTGTAACTGATCTGCCTCTAAGTTGAAAGCGCCAAATAGTAACAGCCACAAAACAATCTATTCTGATCCAAAATTTATTATAAACGCCAGCTGAAGCCCATTCTCTATTTGATGCAGTAGATATGTGGTCAGTAAAAGCCAGATACACTCTGAAGGCTGCTGAATATTACGACGATGCAGATGCTACAGATCCGCTCTGATTCTTAGAATTGGACAACATCGATGGAATATGCCCAATCGTATTTTTTATTCGCTTGGAATCTATATATAATTTTGTGGTCGCATCTGCATTATCTGTAGGAACACCTAGATTTCTAATTTGTGCTGAAGTTACATTGATTCCAGCGCCAGTAACTTCAAACATAACTGACTTGATATGGTTGGTACTTTTAAAACCTTCTGGCGCTTGAATGATGATTGGACTGTAAGATACCTCAGATGATCTTTCAACAAAAATCCGCCTTGTCTGCGAACCAAAAACGACGCACGGTGATTTGCCCACAGGAATATCTGAAATCATACCAATATTGATATTGGCGGCAGAAGTTGGTGCGTTAACCAAAATGTCACCATCTGCGTTTTGTATCTGCATACTCTTTGGTAGCTGCATCTTTTTCAGTTTCTGGCGCGGCTAAGTTTATAATTTATTTAGAATTCATGTCAATGTTGCCAGTCATATTTCCACCAGCTAAAGGCAAAACATATAGCGCCGACACTAACATTTCATTGCCAGTGATAAAGTAAGCGCCCTCGAGTAAAATTTGTAGTGGAATCTGTTATCAAAATTTTGGCATTTACATGCATATCTGCATACTGTTTCTTAGTTGCATCTGCATTATCTGCTGGTGTAGCCACATTTGTAATCTTTTGTGAAGATATGTTTAGTGGACCCGTCATCGTGTCGCCAGTTTTACCGCTTAAAAAAATGCGCATCATCAACTTTGACTCAGAAGACATCAAAAAGTCTAGACATCGCTTCTAGTTTCCAGATTGTCATTACATGATCGTTGGCGCAACTGGTCGCGGCAAAACAAATTTGCTTTTGAATATGCTGCTTAATAATAGGCTTAATTATGAAAAGGTAGTTATTGACACCCTCAATCCTGAGCACGATAAGTGCAAGACACTTAGCGACTTTGATGCAGCCATTAGCAGTTATGATACCTCGCAAAAAACTTTTACAATATTAAAGCCTGAGGAAATAACGCCCGTAGAACAGATTGATGGCGAAAAGATTCTGTAATAGTATTTGATAACATCAAGATAGATCGCGACAACATGAAAAAGATCAAAGAATACTTTTCGCTGTCACGAAACAAGCTCTGCAATTCAATATACCTGGCGCAATCTTACTACGACGTGCCAAAATACATCCGCAGCAACACTGGCTGCTTTGTTTGTTTTCAGGCCTGGACAATCCCAACATAGATTCAATTATGCAAGATCATTGTCGTGACATAGATGCTGCTAAATTTAAGCATTGTTATCAGGAAGCTATAGGAAGCAACAAAAATAATTTTATGACCTTTCACAGAGATGCAGGAGAAGTTCCTGAAATGTACCGCCGCGGATTTGACGAATTGTATTTGCCAGGTTAATACAGCAGAGAACATGCAGGCGAACATATGTGATGTGCTAGCTGGCTGACTGAAATTTTAAGGAAATATGTTGTATACAATGCCGTTTGTACAAATAGAAGATCAAAAGGATAAAGCTGCTGTCATGAGAAAATACGTAGAACAGCAGCAACAATTACGTGGTCTTATTCTTACAGAAAACATTGGCGAACTGGAATTTCAGTGCGATGTTGCACAACAATTGTATAAGCCAATAACAAAAAAACAAGAAAATAGAACACTGCGACAGCGCACGATGCTAGGCAAGATATGCTTATCAAAGCACTACGTGAGCAACAAGAAAAAATAGTTAGGGATCATCAAGATGTGCTAGAAAAGATTGATCCAACTCATGCTGGACTAAAAGAAATGCTTGATGAAGGAAAAAAAGAAACGTATTTAATAGTAAAACAAGAAGTTGATTTATTACCTGATGAGAGTACCTCCTAAGAACAAGAGAAGATAGACCACCATCTCATGTGGTTGGAGAGATAGAAAGAGCAAGAAAAGAGCTAACTGATTTTAACAGAAAATGGGGCAGACGAAAAAAAGATATTCCTGAACTTTAACTCGAGCTCAAAAGACAAAAGATCTGAACCAAGAGTTGCGGACGCATTCAAGAAGGGCAAGACAAATGGAGAGGCTGTGGTTCAGAGAACAACCTGCAGAAGAGATAATAAGTCTAATTAGTGATGAGTCAGAATTATTAGCTCAAGCAGCAGCATTGAAGCCACTTGCTGAAGGGGGAAAAGAACCAAGTAATCGGGTCAAAGCTATGAAAGCGGTAGAGTACATAGATTTTATTACGGAAGCCGCTATTATATAAAAAAAAATTGAAAATAAACGAGTATCCTTTGAAAAATATCAAGAAATATTGTCTACAAAAAGGATCTTGCTGGAGCAAATACAAAATTTAGTAAGAAAGCTGGAAGGGCCGATTCCGTATTGAGAAATCTTGCTACCAAAGAAACTTAAGATACATATTGATAAGACTACTAAAATGTTTAAGCCAAAGACGGGTAAAGGAATATAATATTACAGCAGTCCATCTGAGCTCGTTTAACGTCTACAGTTGCTAGCTGCCAGTAAACAAGCGGGCAACTCTGGCATAAAAGTTAAAACGAGGTTACTGAAATACTAGACCATCTGCTTCAGCAAAGTTTACTTAGTAATGCCGATTATAAAGTTTCTTACAGTGATTTGATATAGACATGTCGCAAACTCTTCTCTTTTATTCCAGTTTGGCTCGCGGAAGCAGTAATTTTACTGTCAGATATAGCACGCCAATAGAGTTATCGCAAGATACGCGCTACGAGATCGCGCTAATTTCTGCAGAAATATGGAACTCGTTTCATAATATTACAGCAAGCAGCAACAAGTTCAGATATCTTACTTCTGCTAATGATGCAGGAAGATTGCTCACTATCATTCCTGGCGCCAACAAATTTGTTGACATAGCTGATGAAATAAAAAGAATGATTGGCGAAAAAAGTCTTGTTGGCGATAACATAATCATAGAGCCAAATTATTCTACACTAAAAACCAGATTGACACTTAAGGGCGGCTACAGATTTGACCTTACAATCGACAACAGCTTAAGAAAATGACTAGGTTTTAGTTCGCAAATTCTACAGGAAAATGGTGTTTCCGATGTCGTACTTTGCCGTAAAACATTTGCGACGTAAACAGCTTGCTCATAAACTGTTCCATATCTGAAGGATCATTTGAAGCGCGAGGAGACCATAGCAATGTCATTTATAATTTCAGTCCTATTGCGCCGCCCGGATCATTGAAGACCATAAAGCCGTCGCCGCTAATTTACTATCTCATCAACAATGTCTACAGCATACCAAAAACTGCACTGTCAATTACGGGTCAATCGGGAAACAACGTTAACCTTAATAATAAGCGATTAACATTATATTTGAATTTGCGAGCGCAAAACTAAAACTTTGTAACGGTGTTGTATAAGTGAAGTCAATACGAATTAAGCGCAGAAAGGTCATAGTAGGATTTTTATCAAAGCTGTTTTCAAAAGTTTCTAGGATAGTGCCAGGCATAGTCAAACGAGTTGCTCCACTTGTCAGTAGAGCTTCAAAAGTACGGCTTCAGCAGTAGGATCAGTAGCTGGACACAAAATTGCCTCTAAGATTATGGGAACGCCCGCCACAGCTGTCCGTTGCATTGGAGCCCATCAAAGAAATTATGAAAGAAATCGCGCCAACAAAAGAAGCTGAGCATGTGATGACTAGTACAGCCAAATATATTGTCTAAGCGCGGCGAGGAAATTATAAATGAACTAAATATGCGGCTGGCGCCAACATAACTGCCTAACCTGTCAAATATTATGGCATGATCTGGTCTAAAGATAATTTTTTGTGTAACGAGGATGTATAAATATGTAGTCTAGATTTACCCCATAGTATTTTAAGTTCTTTGACGAAGCGCCCATTGACGAATCATCAACCGAATACGAATATGTCGAATACTTGAACAAGGACTCACATCAAATGAACAAACCTGGAACAAGAATTATTGACAGGCGAGATGAAGACGTTTACTTGTTGCCTCATAAAGTTTTTCTTGAAGTCAGGGGTTATTTGCAAACAACTGCTGCTCTGCCCGCAAATGTTCCAGCTAATGCGAACGTGGCTTTGACAAACAATGGACGGAGTTTATTTATGACGGCGCGATATCAACTTAATAATCAGACAGTTGAGGATATCGGCAACTATCTGCCTGCTGTCAGCACGATCATGAATTTGATTTCGATGAGCGATGACCACAGCAGAAGCTCAGCAACAAACATGTTTTGGTATAAGGATACAAGCAATGCAGCGGTTAGAATCAATTACAAACAAGGTGCTAAAGTTCTTCCTGATGCTGTTTCTGCTGTTGCCGGAGCAGCACCAACTGCAGTAGAATTTCGTTCAGGCATCTGTAATGCATCTATTGATCCGGAAAACAGAAATTATAATGGTGGCTTGCAACTAGGCGCGCTCTTAGAGATGGCCACAATGAAGTTTGCATGATGTTGCCACTAAGTTCCTTTTTCGCTTTTGTCGCGACATTGATACAGTTTTTAGAGACGTTAACCACACGCTGGTTTTGGAATGACCTGATCCTACTACGTACATGCATAGTCCAGTTGGTGTTGATGATGGGCAATTTGTTCTTACAAAACTATCACTGTGGATGCCAAAAATAACGCCCTTTATCTATCATGCGCTAGAACTAGATAATCGTTTGTCCAGGTTTAGCAAGAACCTTTATTTTGAGCAAATGCGTGTCTGCAAAAGTGTTACGTATTTACCCACGCAATTATCTGCGAACTGGAGAATAGCTACAATGCCGGTCAGGGAACTACGTAGACCCATATTTATAGCTTTTCAAACCACACCACGAACCGCAGATCAAGAGACAAGCATCCAGGTATTTGACAATATAGTTAAGAGCAGACAGTATCCCGAGCGTGAACTTGATTGTAATGTTGCACCACTTAGTAAAGATTATTCGCGAGCGTATCTTATGCTTCAGGAGGCTATGCAAAAATATCAGGATGTTGATACAGGAACACAATTATCTCTAGATGGATTTGCAAGGCCGTATACTATTTATCACTTTTATGTTTCTAAGCATTTGGAACGCACAAAAGATTCCATGGTAGATGTTGAAGTCAAGTGGACTCTTCAACCTATAGCACCAGCAGTAGCTGTAATCTATCATGTTTATGCAGTCATTACAACTGACAGATTTTTGACACTGGATGCTCTTAATGGCAAGATGACCGTAATCGTCTAGAAGAAACTTATCTCAGATATTTTGTTAAAAGGATATCATATAAATGAGCTACTACTCAACAAAAGTAAATTTTTACGCAACATTTGCTCAAGGAAAGTGTGCTAGCGTACCAATCAAACTTGGAAACAACCAACTGCTTCAAGGACAACATGTCCTTGCGTTTATAAAAAAATAGGATAGTAAATGGGCACCAGAAACCTGACTTATAATAGTAAACATTTACGACCCAGGAGGGGACCAGGACATTGAACCTGAAACATATCATATGATTGTAGATGACTTAGGAGACAACACAGTTATCAGTGGAGATTTTAATGACCACAGTGAATAATGGAGAGGAACCCATTTGGATAGGAGAGGAGGGAATATTGAAAGCTGGGTTACAATGTCTAACCTAGTAAGTTTAAACAATTGTGCACGTACCAGAGTAAATACCGAAAACAGGCAATGTCAGCCATTGATCTAACCATATTCTCGCAAAGATTGAGGATATCGCCGAATGGGAAGTTAATCATTCAAGCACGCTAGGTTGTGACCACTTCCCAGTACTGACCACAATCCACACTAAGATTCATAAAAATATTAGTGCACCTACCCCTAAATGGAGATTCGATAAGGCGGAATGGGGATCGTTCCGTTCTCTTGCGAGGGTATTGCAGACGCTCAGCTGTATAACGAAAATATAGAAATCTTTAATGGAAAAATCGTTTAGGCACAATTTACAGAAGCAGGCAAACCCCTATGATTCCAAAGTTATACATAGGATCAAAACTGGAAAAACACTACTAGCCAGTAGCTTTGGAATATTTTTGATAGGTATAAAAGAAGCAGGAATTAACTGCCCAAACTGTCCCATCCCTGAAATGCGATATTTTCAACGAATGCCCCAAGTATACCCCAGAAAGGGAAACATTCCAGGAAAATCAGAAGAAACAAAATACAACAGCCAGCTACCCGGATTTCCTTAGAACAGGAAATACTAACATCAATTCGGTGTGCTCAAATATATTGGGATTCATCACCGACGTTGGAAAGAGAGGGAAGATATAATCCCTGGTTAGGAATAAAAGACGTGCCCCTAGGAAAACATAAAAACATATAAGTATTAGGGAAACCCTAACAGTCTCATTCGGGGGAGGAGGGCTCTGTACGAAGGGAGGGGATAGACATACCAGTCCCACTAGGGGATTTGGTTCTCAGGGTGGGGGTCTATCCATGAAAAACTCCACCGCCTCAAAAGGGACAGGCAAGGGTATACCTAAATATAAATTCAGATACATGACACAAATAACCTCATGATAAGATACAGGTACAGAACAGTAAAATATTAATGATAAGCCTGTCTCATTCAGGTCACGAGGGGTTATGTACGGGGGAGGGGATAGGCATATCAATCCCACTCGGGGATATGGTTCTCAGAGTGAGAGTCTATCTCAGCCCCCACCAAGTGAGAAACTCCACGCCCACAAAGGAGACAGGCAAACCTTAAGATAAGATACATTCACAGAACGGTAAAATATACTGTTAAACGATACGGCGTTACCTCCCCATAAATATATAGTTAAAGTACGTCTTCCTACCCCCCCCCCTCCCAATTTAACCTTACTCTCTCACAATTCCCAACACTCCAAATTTTCAACAATGTTACTAACAACGAAAGCATGTAAATTCACACTACAATAGAAACACTTTCTCTTTCTCCTTTTCTCTCTCGCACTCTGTTGGTAGTCCCGGTGAAGCGAGGAGTATCATATAATGTAACTCTGACCCTCAATTAAAATTAATTCAGTATAAGGTGTTCATAAGCCCATAAGCCCAGACCATCAGGGCCCCACCGCATAATGCGGTAACTGATTCCTTAAAATACTTACCAAATCTAAGAATAAGTACAGGCGCCATGAGAAAACCATGGACGTATAAACACAAATAAGGCAATATAAGACATTAACATGCCAGACCATCAGGCCCAGCCACACAAGGTGGCAATTATTGGACATAGCAACAATAAACCCACTATTAGAAGGTGCTTGTGCTTACAAACCTAGAATTGTACTCCTTGAACTAAACCGGTTTCAGATTGCATTTTTTTCTGCTATACTCTTTACCATAATTAACCAATGTAGGAGATCAGCCATTAGTACAGAGTTTTTCTTTCAAAATTAATAACCAAATATCAGATAGGACGCAAGATGACGACATTCATTTTTGGCAAAAATAAAAATCCAAATCTAAATTCAACCCTGGACCACTTGGAGCCATCCAGGGACGTTGAGGCGCACTCCTCCTGGACCTTTTCCGCCTTTGTCACTCCCGGACAGTAATTGAGAAGCGTGCAGTGCACGCAGTAAGGCGTCAGATGGGTTTGCAGCCCGGCAGGCCCTCTGGCGAGTAATTAATAATGTACGGTGCACACAAACTAATCCCCCAGTAAGCGCAATACATGGCCAAATGTCTGAAAACGTCTTAAATCCAACTTAACGTAACGTAGCAGTCTTGCCACACAGTCTATCACCAGCCGTCGGAGAGAGAACTTAAGGGAGCCCAGCTGTTGTAGATGAATATGAGACTGGACAAGTTGCCGTCCATTGTAGATGAGTAGGTGAGGGGGCAACCTGCCGTAACCGGAGCAGTAAAGTACACCTACTCCCCTCCCCCCCCCCCCGGAAATTTGTGCGGTAAAGTCGACCTAGTCCCCCATCGGAGCCCTAGAGCAGAAGCAGTAAGGCAAGTAGCTAAAAATGATTACTGGATTTCAGTCACTATAGCTACCTGGGACCAGCACTTCGAACAAGGCACAGAGGTTGGAAGGAAGAAGGCACAGCGATTAGATGGTTGGAGTAGGAGCAGCAAGCCTGGAGAGGAACCTTGGAGGATGGAGGTGGCGAGTTCCACCTACAACTACCCCATGTGATGAACCACCAGGGACCAGCTGCTTCAAATATAGCTGACTGCATGGGGTTTTCATTTGGCTTCTAAAACCCCTTTCGATCACAACTCTTGAAAAATTAAAAATTTGACTTTTTCGAACCACCGTCTAATAAAAAACTATAATTTCATCAAGAAGCTGGAAAAAACAAGTAAGATCACAAAATTATTGAAGGGTAGCTTATGCCCCGTGTTGATTTACATTTTTCGGAAACATTAAATACACTCAGTACACTAAATTCTTAATTTTAATGAATTTAAAAGTTACTAAATTTTAACTAGATAAATTATTACAATTAAAATATGTAGCTAACACATATTTGCATATTTGGCCAAAAATGGACAGCCCGATTAAAAAAAAAAAAAAAAGAAAAGAAATGGGCGGTATTAGACAAAGAAAGTGTGACTGGCGTTTCATTTTATGATTCCGCTGCCGCTTTGCGCCTCCGGAAAATAATCGTGTATGGCCGAAGGCCGATATACGACTTAAATTCAAACTCAATCATTCAGTCTTCCCATTCATCGTCGACTCGACAATGAAGAACATGGCTAGACAGCACTGCAAAGTAAGTAACATGAGCACTACTATGTCACTATTGGAGTGCAACACCTCTTGAACCGAGTGGAAGAGTTACAGGTCTACCCCAACCTCTGGCACTTGAAGAGGGAGATGATCTTAAATTCGGCAAAGTGTCTCATCAGAGAAGTGATAGATGAGGAAGTGCAGAAGATCAAGTGGCGTGGGCAGAGGAGAAGAAGACGAAGGAGAGAGAGAGAGAGAGAGAGAGAGAGAGAGAGAGAGAGAGAGAGAGAGAGAGAGAGAGAGAAGGGTGAGGGAATTCCCGCGTCTCAGTGCGAGGTGGATGAGATTGCAGGATTGGTTGAGAGAGCTGGAATAATAATAATAATAATAATAATAATAATAATAATAATAATAATAATAATAATAATAATAATAATAATAATGATAAGAAGAAAAAAAAAGAAGAAGAAGAAGAGCAACAGCAGCAGCAGCAACAGTCCCTGATTCCAGAAGAAGAGGATTGGAAGATGGAGTCCAACGAGCCTGATTTTAGGCTCAATTTTTCCATCCATCCTTGTGGTGGAGATGGATGGAAACAAAGATTTGCTAAATATGGAGCCCGACCCATGAGTCACTAATGGGAGTGATGACTGAAAAAAAACCGGCTCCTTTTAAGGCCACCCAGATCTCTTTGAAAAGAGAGATACTACTCAATCATTGCCACTATATGTGTATTATGTTTGTATGTTTGTGTATGTCTATATCTAAGTTCACAATCAGCTAAAACGTAAAAACTCCTTAACCCTCTTGAATGTGATAGTATGTTTGTGGGTATAGTGTGTTTATAAACACTTCTACCCTAGCTTGTGTGTGATAGTATCTGATTTAATCCGCCTTCTTTTACATCATGCCCTTTTCGTTTGTTGGTAGGTGTAGGGTTTTGGTCACTACGCATGGCTTGTTGGATAGTATATGTGGGGTATTGGATAGTATAGTGTGGGGTGTTGAATAGTAGATAACTAATTATTGGTCACTACACACGGCGTGTGGATAGTATTTGTGGTGTAATGGATGGTATAGTGTCTGGTGTTGGATAGTAGATAACTTGGTGATGGATAGTAGATAAATAAGTGATGGATCACTAAGTATTGGATAGTAGAGCACTATTTCACATTAGATTTTCCTTCTAACTCTATACAAACCCACACACATTTTCAACATGGAGGCGTAATGTTAAATTCCCGTTTGACCCCAGCCCATCCTCTCCCCCTCGTGTAAAACCTACGGCGTAATGTTAATTCCCGTTTGACCCCATAGTAGCACATATTACTACTCCCATTTGAGGTCAACAACTTCTAACAATATAACAGTGTATACAATGTGCTCTCGACATCATAGATGTCAGCTTCATAGCCTCAATGTTAAATTTCCGTTTGTGCCCAAATCGGTCCCCAATGTTAATTCCCATTAGTGCGCAAAGTGCCACACATTACTATTCTCCTATAATGTTATACTACTTGTCCTTTATCGTAACCGTAGAAAACCGTTAATCAAGTCTTGGGTATCCAGTTTACAGCGGGTGCTACTATTAATGTACAGAAATACCACCATCACCACACACACACACACACACACACACACACCAAAAAAAAAAGAAGAAGAGAAGAAGAAAAAAAAGATAATTAGAGTCACTTTATTGGAAGCATTTCATCGTCGTCGTCGTCGTCATCATCGTAATAGCAGCTGTCACCTTTATGCTATTATCACGATCGTCTTCGTCGTCTTAATAATGATAAAGGTTCTAATTGTCGACACATTACAATAACAGAATGAGTAATTGGTACACTAGAAACAACACTGATTAAGCTAGTAACGACCATGGTACCTTTGGAAGTTATTTTATCTAAAGGAAAATTTTACATGATCTGGCTGCAAATCAGAGTGATGGAGTATGCAAGACATAGCATGGCCTTGATGATTGTATTCCGCACTAAAGGAAAGATAATGGGCTTGATATATGATATATAACCTAACCAACACTCCACCTTGGACTACAAAAAGTGAAAAACGTGAAAAACCTCAAAAACCTGTGCGAACCTATTCATGAAACTTTATAAATACAAAATTGATGAAATCATTCTGTTTCACTAGCATGAAAATGTTGCATGCGTTGCTGTTAGTGATGGTACGTCATCGAGTGGTTGTGACATAGATGAAGTTATTAAGGAATTGTAACAACTATAGGCTTGAGTGCAGTTTAAAAAGGCTATTATTTGCATCCGCCGTTTTTCTAGCATGGAAAAGACCGAGGATATTCCGGATGAGTCTTGGCACATTCGTAATAACCTCGTCTATTTCCAATGCGAGTCTAGCATGAGACGGAAAAGACAGAGAACATTCCGATTGAGTCTTGGCACTGTCAAGGTCATTTTACAAGGACAGTGGATTCTGGTATTAAAATGGCTAAATATCAAATCGTTTTGGTACGACATGGAGAAAGTGAATGGAACCAAAAGAATTTGTTTTGTGGCTGGTATGATGCAGACTTGTCAGATACTGGAGTTGAAGAGGGTAGAAATGCGGGCAAGGTAAGTTTTACGGTTGTGTGCAAGATGCCGGTTCTCCTGGTTTTCGATAATGATAGTTGGTCCGGGTGCAGGCTGATTCGGACCAGGCTTATACGGACCAAATTACAGGTTGATTCGGACCAAAAGCCAGGCTGATTTGACTATATTCCGGACTGATTCTGACAATGTGAAATATTATTAAGTTTCGTCATAGATTTAAATGTGACATTTACAATTGTTTCAAATATGTTAAGATAACAGGCCAAATTTAATATTTCATATCAGGTTCATAAATATGGTATGTTTGTGAAGATCAAAGCATCAGAAATTACGAATTAGCAGATAAAATTTAATCCTTTTCATGGTTTTTGCTCATAGCAAGTGCAGAAGAGTTATTTTATCGCCTGCAATTTTTTTTTTTTTTTTTAAAGTGAGCATTTTTTTGTACAGTGTATATAATGAATAAAAATCAGATAATGGAATGTTTTTTTTTTTTGTTTTTTTTTGTTAATTCTTCAAGTAGTCACTACTGAATATAACCAGAGTGTTATTGAGGCATAACTTACACATTTATGTGGTATATAAGAGGTTTTGTATGGTTTAGGACATATTGAAGTATAAGGGTACTTTTATCTTTTCTAAAAAAGTAGACCACATGTGAGAAATATGGGTAAAGCCAACATTCAAATAAGCAAAATTTCTAAAAAACATAATAAGATATACCTATATACACATGAAAGTGAATAACAAATGGCATTCACACCATCCGTCTCTTTACTTTTCAAATAAATCAAAATGGAAAATGTAATATACAATCCAGGTATTTGTTCCTAATAAATGCTGACCTGTAAAAGAAACTTTTTTAGACTAACACATCTAAAAATATTGTTTTTATGACTCCAGATTTGCATGAAATATTTATTTTTCTCTAATATTTCTTGTGAAAAGTTCAATATAGTAATACTGTATATACTTCTTCAATTTTACTTTTTTTATTTCATAGTTGTATTGTGCTTATATTTTTTGTGACATAACAATATAAAATTAGTTTTTAAAAAGGGTACAACAATGATAAAAGCACAGACAAATGAAGATGTTTATGTAGGGGGATGGGTGTTACAAAGGCCTGAACAGGCAAAACAAATTGCTTGGGGGGTGGGGGTCATTTTATTCTTGCTGAAAACAACCACATCTGCACAAGAATAAATTTGTTTGAATCTTCTTTCTTTACTACATTCATTTAATAACTATATGTGTCAAGCAAGTTTGATACTGTATTGAAGCAGTAATGATAAAAACAAGCTGAATATAAATATTGTTGCCACCTCTACCAGCTGTTCAAGAGAGAGAACTGATACACATTTCTGGTTGAAAATTAGCAGGGAGGTATGTTAAAATACAGCTCTATTCCCACGAAACGAAGAGAAGTCATAAAAAATTCTCGATACATTCCATATTTAGATAAATAAAACCTCTTCTGAGTGAAACCAGCCCACGATACACACAGTTTCTGGATTTTTGAAGGAACTTTTCTCAGAGCCATATCAAATTCTTACCAATACTGTATGGTTTAAAAGGAAAGCTAATTGGTTTCCTTTGTGCAGATGATGACGTAAAATGTTCCCGCCATCCATAAAATATTTCAATCAGAGAAGAATGGAAGGCCCGTAAACAGGCGTACCCTCTCTGTACAAAAATAGTAAGATGGTGGCATTCTGCCGACAGAAGTGCCCCCTGGCTACATTGTTAAGCTTGAAATATGATATTTCTCATTATTCCGAGGTACATTGAGCAGTTAAGAACTGCATTTAAAGAAACAAAACCCCAATTTTACACGAGATAACTTGTGCTAACCCATTATCAGTAATGCCCAGTGTTTTTCTATGGTGGTTTATTAATACTTTTTCAATGTACATGTAATATATGATCTTCAAATTTCTTTTTGGTCTCCTCTTGATACTTTATGTTACAGTTTTGTTGTTTGTGTGTTAAAGAAGACTTGGATGCATTCTGTCTTTGACAGTAAATGTAAATAAGTTTTAAAAAAAATAAAAAATTCCAAGTCGTTCTATTGACTCTCTTGTTTAAGATTTGACTCTTAGTCTTAAAATTTTTGACTCTTGGAAATGTCAGCCAAGGATTCAATGACCATTTAGTTTCAAGTCCTAAGGGAAACCCTGATTGCAACAAAACAGAAAGTCACTGTGACCTACATTTCTTATTTTACTGGCTTAGGTTAACATTTTCTGTATATAGCTCATGACCACCTAGGTTTTTTTTATAGACCATAGTAAATAATGTTATACCAGGAATCATGACACTTGGTGAGGGGATGCATTTTGATGAATACTATACCCTAATCTCAAAATTAGGTCACGGTGATCCATATTTGATGCTTTGCTGACTTTTTGGTTAAATTTTGTGTTTTAAACATTCATACTTGAATCATTACACTAGTTGACTGTATACATCTCACTTAGTACTATCCCCATACAAACAAGGTCCTTTATTTCAATAGTGGGTTATTATGGCCCATAGAATCATCCAACAACTGTTTGGTTTCTGCAGGATAAACTTCACTTGGAATAGTTGGATTTCAACCATATTTGGTATGTAGTGTTATGTTGATGAGACCTTGAACATGTTTGATTTCCTGCATTCGTTTACATCATTTACAGGAGTTACGGCCCCTGATCGACCATCCTCCTATCTTCAGTTTCCAGAGCAGAATTTTGATAAGATTTGTTGTATTTCAACCAAATTGGCAATATGGTATGCAGTTTTACATAGATCAGACCAAAAAAATTTCATTTCTAGTATTCCACGTCATTATGATATTCCTGATATATGTAAATATGTAATGTACCTTAATTTTATATACTACCTACGTGTAATTTGTATATGCAAAATACAAGTACAGAGGTAAACTGTGTGCATTTTGTTTCTGATTATATATATATATATATATATATATATATATATATATGCCTGCTACTGCTCAGGACTTCCTCAAAAATACAGCTCATGGCACATCATGCTAGTTTCTGGTAATAGACAATTATAGTGTTGTCTACAGCAGAACATAATTTTTTGTTTGTTTTTGTAGATGCTGAAAGAGAAGAGTTTCACTTTCGATATAGCCTTTACTAGTGTACTGAAACGAGCCATCAAGACCTTGTACCTTATCCAAGATGAACTTGAGCTCCACTGGATCCCAGTCATACGGCACTGGCGACTGAATGAGAGACACTACGGGGCCCTTCAAGGTCTGAATAAATCTGAGACAGCTGCCAAATATGGAGAAGCACAAGTTAAGGTATACTTTTACTTGTGTACAAGAGGAAATGCACATGTACTGCATTTTTTTTTTTTTTATACTTTGTATGTCAGTTTCTTATTATCTCCCCAGTATGTAATACAGGGGGATGTTAGGGGATATAGCTATCATTATGTCCACCTGTCTCTCTGACTATCCATAAGCATTTTCATATTTCCAGAGCATGACTCTCAAACCATAAAAGTTATCTCTATGAAACTTGGTACACATATTGGGCTAGTGGTCCAGATGTGCCTTGGTACACATATTGGGCTAGTGGTCCAGATGTGCCTTGGTACACATATTGGGCTAGTGGTCCAGATGTGCCTTGGTACACATATTGGGCTAGTGGTCCAGATGTGCCTTTGCTTTTCACATCCTTCAGTTTCAATATATTTTATGTTTGTTCATTCTTCTGTCCATCCCAGTAGTCCAAGTAGCATTTAAAATGTTTGCATTTACTATAAAAAAATTTAGAATTTGCAAGTGAAAATTGTCAACCAATTGCCCTCTGGCAATATGCAGAATCATAATGCAGCAACTAGCAAATGACATCAGCACTCTCTGATTACAAGTGTATATCACATTTCACACTATAAAGATTTGGCATATGCATTTTAATTTAAGCATAATCCAGGGTTCTCGGGGACGTCAAAATCCATGTAAAAGTATGCGTACTTTCAATTTTGGACACATGAACATTTCAACAGCTGATTCCTCAGTACGCAAGTGTTTTTGTTGGCAAACTTCTCTTTTATTTGATCTGTTTCTACAAAGCAAATATCAGTCATGTAGTGTGTGTGGGCTATCAACCAAAGTTCAAGTGAATGTAAAGGGACTAAGTGAAGCTGCATAGGTAAGATATTAGTAGACAAGGAGATTAAGACACCTGTTAATCGATTGCTGGTGCCTAATGATCATTTGATCAAGAAACTATTTACAGGCACTGTGCTTTGACACCTCACTTTGATAAACATCACTCGGCACACTTTTAATCCATTGTATTTTAAATCCTTCTGCAATTTTTGGAACACTTTGCATTTTATTGTATACCATATTTAGAAAAATAGTGCCAAGACTTCGGGACAGCCTTTGTTTGTGAGAAATACGAACTCCCATGTAAATCATCAGAAACTCAGCTGTTTTTCTGTGTCATGTACAGATATACTTTCATTTTCAAGTGATTATCATGTTTAATTTTCCTATGGCAATTTTATATAATTTCTTTAGTGCCTTGCAAGGCTGCAGATGAGCCTGATTCTGCTTGACTGGCAGACAGAAAGTAGTTAATGCATCCAGTTTTTATAAGGAAAACAGAATGTCAAAGAGACTGTGAGATTTGAGGAATGAATCATGGAATAGGACATTTCCATGGGCCATAAAATGAGAAAACAGTGGAACATTATTAGCTTTATGCACTTGGACTTATTTCCAGACTTTGCTGATTTAGTTGAAGTGTTGCTGGTTTCACCTATAACATCAGTGGCTTGTGCACGAGGTTTCTCATCACATAATCATATCAGTCCAAAGGTCTGTGGAAGTTTAAAAAAAGAAACTAATGAAGGTGATGGAGGAAGGTTGTGAACTTAAGGATTATGATCCTAAACCTGCTGTGTTGAAGTTTGTTAAAGTTTGTTTAAGAAAAAAGTGAATGTAGTATCAGGGTTGAGTAAATTTATTTTTTAACCACTAGTCCAGGACAAGTGGTTTCAGAAAATTCACTAGTCCCAACTTACTCTTCACTAGTCCCACCTTACTCTTCACTAGTCCCACTTTACTTTTCACTGGTCCCAAAATGGTAATCACTTGCCGAGATTTGATGAGATGTATGTACTTAATCCATAGAAAAAACAAACGAAATAATATACAACATAATTATTTCTTAAAAGAATGTAATTTTTCAAAAACATTGTTTGTTGTACATTTGGCTTCTTCAGGTTCATGTATATATGTTTTAGCTAATGGATTTGAAAAGGCCTTTCCTAGTGGAGTGTCGGCAACTCTGACCTCACTGGTTTTCTGCACATGCTGGCTAGTGTCATGCATATATTGTGCTACACAGGCCTTGTGGGGTCCAGTTTTGGATATTGTTTGCAATAACTGCAAAACATCTTTCCTTCCGAGTCAATACATTCAAGCCAGGGATAACAATCAACCCAATGCGGCTGAAAATTTCTTTGTCTCTTAGTAGTGTCATATTTGACATTTTTTGCCATCACAGATTGTTGCTTATGTCTCTTTGGAGAAATAGCTACCGCACACTCAGAATCAGTCTTAGGCTTGATCCCTCCACTTTTAAACAAATTTTCCTTCTCCGAATCACCATTATTACCTTCCTTGCGAAAATAATTTAGCAAACTCATTTTATCCACAGAGTAACTACGCAATATCGCACGTGGAAGTTAATCATCTGTATAATCAATTAAGAATTAAAGAATCATTACTTTCATTTAATCAGTTCATAAAAGAAGCCAACACTGATGTCAGTAAAGTACCTTTCATTAATTTAATGACACTGACTCGCTGGATTAAAATCATAGTGAGCCGCTCGTGATAATCTGGCTTGAGTAAACTCAATGCAACAAAGCCGCTTAAAACACTACTAATTGATCATACTGACTTTCTTTTGTTTGACGTGTTTTGATTTGCCGATAATTTGGTCACTTAGCCCAATATGCAGTCAAGCGGTAACAGGATGTAAATGTATACACGAAGAGGGGTAGAATCAAGTATTCAGTATGCCCGGAGGGCATGATTGGCCAAATAAAGGTAGATATAGTGATTAAAGCACGAAAATAAGGACTAGCCCGACTTTTTTAAAAAGCACTTGTCCCGGACTAGCGACTTGGAAAATTTTACTTGCCCGACTTCAAAAATGACTAGTCCGGGACGTCGGGCTATGGGATTTGCTCAGCCCTGAGTATGCTTGGCTGTGTTGCCTAAAAATGAAATAAAAAAAGTTAATGGAATATGATCATTTGTTTCTTCTTACAGTGTCTTGGTATATTTATTGATTTGAAATGGAATTAAGCTAATTCAATAAATTAATATAGAAAAGAAAATGTAATCGCTTCCTTGATTCCTTCTAGCTGCACACAAAATTAAAGAATGGCAAGGTAAAGCCATTGAGAATCGTTATAATTGTAACATCACAAATAATCACAATTATCACTTATCTCAGTTGCCTTAGTTTTTCATTCTTTTACTACAATACTAAATATTTCACAATGAATGAGGATTAACAATCTGATGACACATGAATTGGTAACCAGACAATACACTCATAATGTTCAGAATTATTGCAAGGAGAATAAAAAGTATCATAGGCAAATAGGCTTATATCATCAAGATCTCTGTTGTTTGTTTTTTTTAAATATGATTATGAGTAATATCCACACATATTAATCTTGTGATGTTGCATTTGATTGGCTGAGCTTTTCAACACTCTAGCAACAGCATCTCATCATATTTTTATCAAATCAAATTTGTTGCATAGTATTATCAGTACATGTGATGACCTTGATTATGAGCAAAACTTTGCATATTGATGAGGTAATCCTGAATCTGATTATCTGAGCTTGTTATTACTCTGGAGACTGAATTTCAGTTGGATTTTGCTCCAACTTTTTAAAAAGTTTGAATCCATGCATATTAATTAGATGATCTTGCATTTGATTGGCTAAATTTGTTACTGCTCTGTATTTAGAGACTATATTTCTCAACCAATTTTGATATAACACTTGGCAAATAGGTTTATATCATCAAGGCCTTGTACTGTGTTCAGTTATGAGCATGTTCAGGCATAGAATTTACACAAGTTTCTTTGTAGCAAGAAGGACTATCAGATTGAGAAATTTGCTAGTCCTTTTGAATATTCACAAGTCCTTCCCACAAAACGCTGACTGGAAAGAACTGAAAATTATGTTGAAATTATGAAAAATACTAGTCTGACAGGAAATTTACTGGCCTTGGGCTAATGGACTACCACTAATTTCTAGTCATGATATTAATGATGCCTTCAGTTTTTGGAAAATGTTTTCTTTCTTTAGATTATAGTAAAATAGGTAAAATCGACATGATACAAAGTTTGGGTTATATCCTTACAATACTGCATAAACCTGCTTAGTGAAATGGTCAACTGTTAGGTCATGTAAACCAGGTGGGCATTATCAGGCCCACTTAGGCCTGTTGTTAATAATTGCTCTATAATTTGCTTTAACAAAAACTTTCATGTAACTGTTAAGATAAATTGAATAAATAAGAATCTAAAAAGAAATTAAAAAGTTAGGATATTTATTTTTGATCAAAATATCTCTGTCTGACTATGGCATTGATGGACTTAAAACCCTAATACAACATTGTGGAACAAATAAGAAATCTGGCATAGTAGTCAGCAAAGCACTGATTCAAGAAAGTGAAACTTTGGGAGAGCTTGTTAGTGAAATATCTTATTTTGGAGCTGAGATATCCAAAAGACAATACCTATGAGCTGTGGAAAATTGTAACATAACAACCATAAAGAACAGTTTTCCAACTTGATCAAGCTGACTTAGCTAGCTGTGCATATGTCCCTTCAGACAGCAGATTGTGAAGGGGGTTCTCAGCACAGAACAATATTCATACACAGATAAGGAACAAATTAAGCTCAGAAATGATCAACAGAATAATACTTACACAACTAGAGGAGATCTCTTTTGAGGATTTTGATTTGAATAGAGCTCTAACATAGTGGAGCTGGAAAAAGGAAAGAGATGGATATTTATGTGTTAGGTAAATATTGTACTATGGCTGTTTCCTCCTATCCCCTTATTTTGGTGAAAAGGGGGGTGCTTGCCCCCCCCCCCCCCCCCGTCCCTTTTAGATACAAACCTGGTAGCATCTCTGCATCAGAGCAATCTTTGACTAGCTGACTTTTGAGAAGGATTTGAGAACATTTTTTTTTATCCATTTGATTATTTGTCAGACAATAAATATTTATTGGTCTCCTGTAATTGTCATGTAAACAGTAGATAAAAAACACTGCTTGGACGTGCGTTTGATTTTCAGTAGATAGATTAATCGATCACACTTTATAAATAAGTCCAAGTGACTTATCATTATCGACGAGTGCCTTTTATTTCCAAACACACGTGTCAAATAAATCTCACAAGTTATATTATTAACAATTATCAATTAGTCATCTTGAAATAAGCGACATGCATCAAAACGATCTTTGACAGTCCAACTTTTTAGAGTCGGCAAGCTCAGCACACATTGGAGCTCATGAAATGCCTTTGGCAAGGTAGGACTTGAAAGTTGGCAAATCTCATATTCATACAGTTATTTCCATTAAAATGTAACTGATAAGTTAAAATATAAATATTTGTTTCCTATTTGTTAACACTTGCTTCAAGCAGTAAATATACACATTATCATCTCTGAGACTAACCTTGACATTGGCTGCAAAATGGAAATCATATAGTTTGAAATAAGGGAGTGCTAGATGAAAGATACTGTGGACCATTATGTAAAAGAAGTATGTAGTACATTTAAATGCTAAATGTACTGTGGTGATATCGCAGAGTATAAAATTTGCAGAACATAAAGCATTTCAATCTGAACTTGATTTCTCTCTCAATTCTTGGCCTTGCCTACCAGCAAGCATCTTGTAAACCTGAGGATGCCTGAGCAGAATTTGAGATTGTTCCAGGCATTGGGCAAGTGGATTTTTAAAGCCCTGCAACCATTATTCACACTTTAGTTTCTGGAACAAAACTAGAAAACCAGATAAGATATCTTTATAAAATTTGGTACACTTATTGAAGTAGTGTGTCTATTTAAAATGCTGGACTATAGTGTATTTCCAATAGGAGTCTTTGCATAAGCAGGGGACCAGGGGGATATGTCATCTCTTGTTGACTCATATATTTAGTAAGTATTAGTACTGCATGTAATCTTAAACCACCCTTAATGCAATTACATATATGACATACATATGTATATAGGTTGACTGAATTGAGCATGGGGGATTTGCCTTTAGGAAGAAAGTCCAGAAAAAGAAAAACCTTGATATTTGGTCGTCAGGGGATGAATTTCAGTGCTCTTGTGTAAAAGGGATCTATTGAAAGGTTATTTATATTTCACATTTCCTCTCTCTACTGCTGATACAGCTTTCCCTCATTATAAAGCCCTTCATTATAATGTGATGATTTCAGATATACCTCGGTACCGACATAGACCCCATGAACAAAATTAAATATTGAACTTGAATGGGTCTATCAAATGTAGGATTATATACCACCACAAATGCATTAAATATGGCTGAATATAATCTTTGAAATATGTTGTAAATTTTAATCTTCAAGTAAAGTGATCAAAGAAAGATCATGGTACCTGCAATTTTAGAGTCTTACAGGGCTAAGCTACTTGCAAATAATTAAGGGGAATCATGCATCTCATTGACAAAAATACCAACCGATACCTTTAATTTTTTTAGCAGATGAAAAGTTGATCAACAGAAATAAATAAAAACATTCTGAAAACATTGATTTTTGTACTTTTCTCTCACACAAATAATCAAAATATCAGATCTCTATATTTAAAGGCAAGATTATCAATGTGGAGCTTTATTAAAATAGCTGAATGGATGCCAATCTGCCATTTATTATGGCTCCCATTACTAAAATTGCAAAAACCTTTAAAAAAAATTCTCAAAACAAAGGCTTAACAGCATTTGACCGAAAACATGCTGGTATTTTAAATTCTTTCAAAAATCTGCTGTCAAATATGGCTGCCATTACTAAAACTAGAAAAGCATTTATACAACTTTATCTCAAAGAGCCACTTAACAGAATTTGACCAATTTTGCTAGAAAGTGTTCTAGAATAGAGGGCTTTTCAGTACTGGACAAACGATGCTGATATGCCATCAGACACAGATGAAGATATAAAAACTAGAAGAAATCTTAGTGAAACAATTGTTTTCATACTGTGCAATCAAGAACATTGGAAGAAATTTCTTCAGAAAGCATCCTACTGACCCAGATTTCTTGGCCAACTGCTCTTGCAATTTGGTTGTTGGGAAGATGTCAGTCAGGTGAGCAGTCTCAGGGCAATTTGGGCCTCTTGTATTGTGTCATGGTTCTAGCCTTGTTGAACTACTACTGTGAATGTTGTTTAATTAGGCCCATGCTGTTTGCCTTCAATGCAGTAGACCATATCAGCCTTCATGTACATATACTCACAATATCAGGTTGCTTTTAGCCAGGGTTCTCCATAGGATTTTGAAAGTTGGAGTCCCAGTCCCCACAAACAGATTCCTAATAATGATACCCTTTTTCACTTGCAATAATTCAGGGCATTATGCGTGAATTGTTGTATCAACACTATAAATGTCATCAGATTGCTAAATGCTTATTCCTTGTGAAATATTTAAATAAATCTGCCAAGACACTGGAAGAAGAAATAAATGAGCATATTCCATTCACCTTTTTTGTTTCATTTTTTAGGCAACACAGCATATTACACTCACTTTTTTCTTAAACAAACTTCATACCTGCCAACCTCCCAGGCAGTATTTTTTGGTATCATTAGAGACTGGATGGTACTGTTGTTCAAACTTGCTTGAAAATCTTGTTGAATTTTTCTCAACATAGAAAATTATCTTTTTTGCATCTGCATTGCTGTGAGGGAGTGTCAAACATGCAGTGTTGAAACATTTTAGTTACTTTTGGTATTGAATGCTGCATTCATGCATTATCATGATGCTGGGTGGTGTTACTTTGTTTGATGGATTTTGTACACTCAGAATGACTAAGGGACGAACCATTTAGTTTCTTGGGTGGTGGTGGTGGTGAACTGGAATTTTTACAACAAATAAAAATCCGGCACTCAAATAGCTATTTTAAAAAAATCCCACCCGACACCCCCTTATTGAAATTTAACGGTTGGTCACTAAAACTACCCAAAGGTGATAGTTTACCATGAACATTGAGCATGGCTGTTTGCTAATATACAGGTTATGGGAATATATCATGGTATCAAAACAGGTCTCTTTCTCTCCCTCTTTTTCCTAGGGAGCAGTGGTAGCTCAGTTGGTAGAGCATCAAACTTGTAATTCAAGGGTTGCAGGTTCAGTACATGCCCATGCCAGTCTGGGTAGGCTGACTCCATGTGTTCTTGGGAAAGGCACTCAACTCCCATTTCCTTGGCATAAAAACTCAAAAAAACAAAGAAAACTTTTTTTTGCTAAGATGACTGAAAATTGTGTTTTTTGAAACATGACTGTGTTGGGGGGTTTGGGAGTATCAAAGTGTTTTTCATGTGACACTTTTGTGTTATGGCAGGTATGAAACTTGAACAAACTTTTTCACTGCATGTTTAGGATCAAAATTCTTAAGTTCAGGGCCTTTCTTCATCACTCATTAATAATATTACATTTATTTTAAATGTTTAGGGCCCTTTGCCTTGAAACAACTATGTGACTAGAAACCTCACTCAGAAACCACTGATGTTATAGTTGAGGGACCAACCATTTGATTTTGAAGGGGGGGGGCTTGGATATTTTTTTGAAAAAAATTCTGGCATTAAAAAGATATTTTTGCTCTGATTTATGAAAATAACAACCTTTTGTATCCTATTATATTCAGTAAAAAAAAACTTATCTTAAGGTAACAAAATCCTGGTTCAATGGAAAAGACCAGATACCTCGCCTCCCCAAAAATTAAATGGTTGGTCCCTGGTACCATCAAGACTTGAACTGAAACAACAAAGTCTGGAAATGAGTCAGAGCAAGTACCACCTGCACCCTGTCAAGCATGCATCCATGAGACACATCTGTTCAAGTGATTTTACTACCACTATGAACTGGAAGAAGACCTTCCATTCTTTCACTTTTAGCTTTTTATTCCACAAATCTCTCAGTCTCTTATGTATTAAATTTTCTTTGTCAAAATTATATACATTATACCTTTTCTGTTGGCCAGTCTCATGAGAATCAGGCTTATCTGCAACCTTGACTTAGTACCAGAGAGAGTATGTATAAAGTTTCCATTGGAAAACACACATTTGATAATAGCAGCAAGGTGTTGAAGCACATGTGGGTGTACTTAATCTTTTGATCAAAGTGATGATAAGGCACAGTTAATTAATTAACAGATGTCTTAATCTCCGTATATACTAAGATCTGGCTAATGTGACTTCACCTAATCCCTTTACAGCCACATGGACTATGATAACCTGGACACATCAAGAGTGCTTTGTAGAAACAGATTAAAGAAAAGAGAAGTCTGCCCAAAAATGACTTGCATACCGAGGACTTGGCTGTTCGAGTTTTAATGTGTCCAGAATTAAAAATCAGTGTATTTTTATGCAGAGAACTCTGTTAGTGGCTTAACACCAAAAGGATGTAGTCAACAGCGGTCAACTAGGTTATCATCCCAGATGGTTTGTACTAAAACATACTTAGGTTTGTTGTTGGGTATCGATCCCTCTAAAGTACAGGCAAATTACCTGTTAAATCTTTAATTTTCCAGCACTTGATTATCATGTTTTTTGATGAAAAAAATTAAATTACTCCACAGTGTGGTATTTAACTTAAAATTATTTACAAAAAGGACAAGTTTTGATATAAATTTATTTGTTTGGCATTTCTGAACATTACAGATCTGGAGACGATCCTATGATATTCCTCCACCACCACTGGAGCCGACTGATCCCCGCTCTTCTGCAAAAGAAAGAAAATACCAGGTTGGAAAATTACATACAAGGGAACAAGTAGTAGGCTTGAATATATAAATTCAGGGTTATTCTGTTACCTCATATGTATGGTTCCCAGCTATCAATCAGGGTCTATTCTAGGACATGTGATTGCAAGATTTATGCTAATTTATAAAATTTATAAAATAAAAATATTGCTCTGAAAAATCAGTGGAATGCACAAAAATAGCACTTTCTAATTTCAAGCTGTAAATTCATTTCTTCATTAAATCCCTCTTATATTCAGACAATTACCCCATTTATTTCAAATGTAGGGTGAATTTTCCATTAAATTTTCCGTTCTAGAATAAACCGTATCAGCTGTGTGAAAATCTACTTTAGACCTCCCACTTTTTATTTATTTGTCATATATATATATATATATAGATTATACTAGGACTCTGGGTGTAGCTCTCTGACTCAGCAAGAAATTTTTTTATAAGAAAACCCTGTTAATATAATTCTAGGGCTAATGTGTATACATTTTTCTTCATAAGATGGAACAGAAGATAGGTGATATCAATTTAAAATCTCTGTTTTCAGACAACAAAAAATAATTACTTATTTCTCTGTCAGAAAACATCTTAAAATATTACATTCAATGACCAAAAACAAATAAACTACAAGTTACATGTATGATTTAAATTGTTGAAAATTGGGAGAACCACATTTAACTATTCATGAACTTGCTGACACTGATATAACAAAAAACAATTATTTAAAATTATATGTCACCTGTAGATAAAATATCTCAGTGTTAAAAATAGAAGGAAACTGTTAAAGTAAAAGTTGCCATCTCGAAAATTTTGTTTAACACCTCTGTTGTGGATAAGACTAAAACCTATACCCAGTCATGTACAGGCCAGTGAACCGATTCCACTTGGTCCAGTCCAGCCTGGTGCTGAAAGTTTTATAAGACTAAGAGCAAACTAAATTAGATTCTAATACTTAAAAATTCATAATGTATAAAACACATGAGAAAAGAATTTGCTTTTTTGCTATTTCTTTTAATTATGTTATCCACTGAAACCAATTCCAATATATGCGACCAGTATGTGACCAGGTGCAGGTTTTCGTATTATTGACAATGAAGGTATTACACAAACTCTTAGAGATGAAGACTTTCACTTTAATGTTGATCTCTTTTAATAAAGGGTGACATAGTCTTCTAATGTCTTTACAATTGAGACTTTTTTTTAATCCAATTTAGTTTTAAACCAATGTTATTCATTACATCAGTATCAGCAAGCTAATGAATAGTGAAACATGGTTCTCAAAAGTTTTGACAATTTGGATCATATATGTAACTTGTCAAGGATATTTCCGATTACATGCAAGCTATTCCCCAACTTTCTGAAAGCGGTATTTGCCTCTATATCTTTTCTTATCACTATAAGGCTGTACTTGTGTCTGAAAACGTAAGTACATAAGTAAAATTTCTTTAAAATGATGTCAAATATTACAAGGCAAGAAAATGATTTTGACAAAAAAAATCCTGGTGTCCTTAAACAAACAGTGTCCGAAGACATAAAGAAAATATGCAGTTTCATTCTTTCTCAGCTCCATCTCGAAGAGCAAATAAAATTGTTTTTTTTCATTCTCAAGTAAAACATCAGGCTGTTAAATTTGCACCTATATTACTAACACACTATTTATGCAGCAGAATTACAATTATTTAGAAGACATGATAATAGTTTGGGTAACTGGAAGTTTAGATAAGTAAGTATTTGTATATGAAATGAAACCTCACAAGACTACATTCCATCTGAACCAAATTAATTGTTTCAGTTTTGAGAGGTTTTCAGTGTACTGGAGTTTTCTATTTTTACCTAAGAATGAGATGTAATAAGGTGTATCAGTAAATATCTATGTTTTGACAAAATATCAATGGTAAGTAAGTTTTAAAACAGATGTGTTATGGTGAGAATTTCTCCGCATCTGTATGAGTTCAGCAGTTTCAAGACCATTGTAAAGCTACATGCTCTTTTTGTTTGTTTGATGTTCAATGGCACATTAATACATGGAAGTTCAGCACCAGGACAGTTGGAGTAAATTGCCATGCCCAGAGACACAGAACAGCAGCTGTCTGGGCAGAATTCGAACCAGTAACCTTTGGCTTGTGAGTCCAGCATGCTAGTCACTGAGCCATCTAAGCTGCTGCTTCATCCGCTGATTAGGTTTCGATTTTATGGGTTTGTTTTAGTATAAAACCAACATTTAGGACTGAAAATTTCTTTTGGTCTGCAGATTAGAGGAGTTTCAGTTTACTAAGTTAAAATTCAAGAAACAGCCAAAACTTGATTTCAGTTTACTTAGTTAAAATTCAAGAAACAGCCAGAAACTTGATTTCAGTTTACTGAGTTAAAATTCAAGAAACAGCCAGAAACTTTATTTCAGTTTACTGAAGTTTCAATCTTGAGAGGGAGCGATAGTAGCTTAGTATTGCATTGGACTAATAATCCAAGGGACATTTTTCGATACCCGCTCAGGTCAACCTGTGTCAGCTGCCTTGGTGAGTCCTTGGAAAAGGCACTTGGCTCCATTTCCTCAGCACGGTATAGCCAATAATGTGTTGAAAGTGCCATTAAAAACCAACCAAACCGATCAGTTTTGACGGGTGTCACTGTATTTAAATGTTCTGGGTACAAAGTGTTGGCTTGGATGAACCAAAAATTCCAGGTTGTACTATACCAACAATTTATGAAAAGTAACTCTTGCCATGAAAATGAATGGCTAATTGTGCACGTTGATTTCCAGTAAAAACATTTAATATGTTAGAAGATATTATGGCCTTCAAGCTTGTTATTACTATATTAATCCTTCTAAACTGTTGTACCAGTTCTCAAATAGGGTCTATTCTGGGAAGTTCAATGACAGGAATCACTCTGATTTCTCAGATTTTTCACCGAAAACCAACCAAATATGTGCCAAAAGTCCTACCTTTATTTCTTTTTTAAATCCCTCCTTTATTCAGAAAATGTGTCCTTTTTTTTCCAATGGAGGAGGGTTGGTTGGTTTGAATTTTCCACCTAAATTTTCAGTTCTAGAAAAGACCCTGCTCAAAGCTATGGCTAATCAGATAATCAAGATAGAGGCTGAAATTTTATTACTACAGGGCCATGGGGCATCTTGGCACTATCAGGGTGTTCCAAGATCAACTGAATTAACTCCCATTCTCTTACAATGACTTTGCACTCACTGGTATTAATGGAGGAGATGTACATGTTTCCTAGATTACTAATATATTTTTGTATTTACAAAATGTTTGCATACTTTATTTATTTAGATGGATATTAGGTACAAAAATATGCATGCATAAGAATTCTATTCTTCACATAATTTATATAAAATCCATACACAATCCACTTTTTTCAATCAAAATTTTTTAAATCTTGGGGACTAATTTAATAAAAAAAAGACATAAATATTTCAGTTCATTTATGGATGAAAAATGTGCTTTTATTCTTTTTTGTTGAAACCAATGTTAATGCAAAGTGATATACATAGCAGTCACTTTTCTGGTGCTGGTGTCATCGTCAACAGTTTATGTTTTGGTCACAGTTTTTCACTTGCCTATATTTCCTAAACCCCTTTATAGATTCTCATCATATTTGGCATGAATCATAATGAAGCTAAAACAATTCTGTGACCCGCTCCATTGCCCCAATGACCTTGGTGTCAAGGTCACAGTAATAGAAACTTTGTGTTAAGGTTTTGGTAAAATCATTTAATTGGCTTATATTTACAATAAAACACTTTGATGGATTTTCTTCATACTTGGGATGAATCATACAGACAATTCATTCTGTGATTCATGTGCTTGTCGCTTTAAACTAAAGGTCAGAGTCACAAGCATTGTATTAATATACACACATGCTTTTTCACGCACATGACAATCTGATCGAGTTTAGTAGACCTCACAGCAATAACTGGAAGTGCTGGTTACATGTCACAAATGCAGCACCCTTTGTGATAAAATGGTGAAACTACTGTCAGAAAATCTGAAAAATTAAAGGCTGATTTTTTTTAACTGGTGGGCCAGTTGTGCTCAAATGTTACAGTTGTAACAAATAAAATGAACAAACCCACTGAGTACTGTTATGACTCTATGGTCTAAGAAGAATGTAACAGAAAGAAAGTGAAACCAACAGTGTAAAAATAAAATAAACAAACAATTTATTTCTAGACAATTAAAGTGAAAAATTCAAAAGACACTTACAGTAATGTGAATTAAAATCCAAATAATCCAATAATCTTAAGTGTCCTAATCACAAGTCCCAAATATAGAATGTTCTGAATGAATGAATGTTCTGAGTGAATGAATGTTCTGCATGAAAGAATGTTCCTAATGAACGAATGTTCCAAATGAATGAATGTTCCAAATTAATAGGTAGTCTGGAATGTCCTGATGTACCCCAATAATGTAATCCACATCATCATTGAGAATGTCCACAAGTATCCAAAGGTTGATGTAAGCACTTTAGGTAACTCCAATGAATATTCCAATAAATAATTCCATTTGAATTATGTATACAGCAATACAGCATTATGAGATTACAGCACAACAATGATTCCAAATAATCTGATGATTCCAAAAGACTGATAAAAAAAAAAAAGGAATGTTTTTAACACAGGATTTAAAATTGGAATCAATATAATGTGTATATCAAGGTCTTGTATACTCTTTGCAAATGTCATATTTCACAACAGAAAACGTGTCATCTTATGACCCAGAATGCAATACTAAATGCATTATTCTTGTAGAAAATCTCCATCACATGTCAACAAGTCTGACCTTGAACTCAAAGGTCATTAAATACCTTGTTGACATCTTAACCAAACTTAAAGTGCGACTAACTATTTGACCATATTTTTATAGCACAGTCATAGACCAAAAGTTTAGGCAATTATAGATTCCATGTACATAACAGTACATAATATACCTTAGCCCCGATTTTCCTGTTAAAAGGCCTTTTTTGGAATGTGTAGCATTTTTATATGAATAATACTATTGTTTTGATAAGGTTTCTAGATTGAGGAATCCTCTTGACTCTTCAACTTTCTGGGTAAGAGTAATTAGGGCCCCTTGTCGAGATGTGTGAGCCTAAAGAAATCACCTTTTCCATCTGTCTGTCTATTAGTCAGTTTATCCATATGTTCAGTCTTCTTTTATCAAGCATGGCTCTGCAACCCTTATACATCATTGGATGCCAGTTGGTAGATGAACTGCTTATTACATGTAGATGTGCCTTTTAAAGGTTTCTTCATTTTAGGTCCAATTTGATGGAGTTATTGCCCTTCTTCCATCAATATTACATTTCCACTAGAGTAGATCCTTCTAACCAGCATAACTCGTGAACCATTCAGTGTATTCTGATGCAATTTGATAATTACATTGTCTCATAGACCTAGATGTGCCTTTCATAGGTTTTGTCGTGTCCACTTCATTTTTGTTAGTGTTATCACCCTTGACAGTTAACTTTCATATAGTCATATGGGATGTTGCTTCTAACCATCATAGCTCAAGAACCATTCAACACGTTTGGATGCAATTTGATATGAACATTGTCACATAGACTTGCATGTGCCTTATAAGTGGTAAGTCTTGTTTAGAAGAGTCCACTGATTGCTCATCCTCCTGGCTTGCGGCTTCAGGTTGATCAGACCTTGAGTGAGTTTGGTTTCCAGTATTCCACAACATCATTTACAGGAGTTATAGTCCATGATTGCCATCTTCCTGACTTTTGCTTTCCACAGCATAATTTTACTAAGCTTTGTTGAATTTCAACCAAATTTGATATGCAACTTGATATTGATGAGATCTTGAGTGAATTTATTTTCAAGAGTTCCACATTATCATTTAAAAGAGTTATAGCCCCTAATTACCAGTTCTCCTAACTTCGGCTTCTGAAGTATAACTTTACTAAAGAATATTGCATTTCAGCCAAAGTTATTGTACACCTTTTAGACGTTGAGTAAGTTATATTTCCTGCATTCTAGATCATCATTTGAAAGAGTTATGACCCCTGATTGCCCATCTCTAAACTTTGGTTTTCCAGCTAAGTTCTTCTGTTTAAGGATGTGCTGAACAATTTGTGGAGGGTGAGGCCCTTGGCAATATATCTAATGCTGCTAACTGTGGAGGAGTTCTAATTAGGTGTCCCTCTAATGGAAAAGTAGCAAGAAATGTGTCAGCAATTATGTCACTGGGATCTCTATGACTTTTTAATATGTAACCCCAATGAGAAATTGTATTCAGAAATGCACTTTTTCCTTTATGGAAGACCCTAAATATTTAATAAATGCAATACGTCTACATGTAAACTTTCATCTGACTATTTGGCTGTGAGTAAGGAAGTAACGATATACCAATTTACCGGTAAATTGCAATACAAAATACTCAATAAGGTATATTGTAATATGAGTGTAGTAATACCAGTATACCTGATTTATTTCTTCACCTACAGTGTCCAGATTGGATTTTGAGAATACCACTGTCTTCTATTAGGCTTAGTGTCATGACCAACAGCGCAGCTACTACATAAGAACTTGTGAAGAACTCAAGCAAAGAGTTCTGTTTTGAACAATATTTCACTAAAAAGGGACTTAGGCACCAATACAACTGACAGAACTGTCACTGTCTGTAATATGCGTAAAACCGAAATCAAACACAATTGGTATGACAAACCTGGCACTGTCTGTAACATGTGTAAAACCGAAATCAAACGCAAGTGGTATGACAAACCTGGCACTGTCTGTAATATGTATAAAACCGAAATCAAATGCAGGTGGTATGACAAACCTAGCACTGTCTGTAATTTGTGTAAAACCAAAATCAAACGCAAGTGTTATGACAAACCTGGCACTGTCTGTAATATGTGTACAACCGAAATCAAACGCAAGTGGTATGACAAACCTGGCACTGTCTGTAATAGGTGTCCAACCGAAATCAAATGCAAGTGGTATGACAAACCTTGCACTGTCTGTAATTTGTGTAAAACCAAAATCAAATGCAAGTGGTATGACAAACCTGGCACTGTCTGTAATATGTGTAAAACCAAAATCAAATGCAAGTAGTATGACAAACCTGGCACTGTCTGTAATATGTGTAAAACTGAAATCAAATGCAAGTGGTATGACAAACCTGGCAACACATTTATGGCATTACCATCCACCAGTACTGTCCATCAATAGTACATTGCAACAAAGTGACACAACCCCTGGCATAACAGCTGAAGGTTCCAGTAAAAACTTAACTGAATGTGTCAGGTTGGCAACCAAAGATTGCGGGTATGCTAGGTGCACAGACTAACTACAAATCTTCATCACCAAGGGCCACAGCTATCGCACACCAATAGCAGATTTCATCATTCATGACTTGCATCCATACAGCGTTGTGTGAACAAGGGCTTCTTAAACATGGTATCAGTGCTTGACCCATGTATGTTGTACCATTTAGACAAGTCTTGTCTGAAAGAATTGTCCCAGATCTGTATTTAAAAGTCAAAGCGGACGTAAAATCCTGCTTGTCCCTAGCATCTAAAGTTGCATTAACAACCGACAGTTGGACTTCTAGAGCAACAAAGTCACATTTCACAATAACTTCACGTTTTATTTCTCTTGAATGGAAACTTCAGAGTTATATGTTACAAACACAGGCTATGCTTGAGAGTCAAACAGGTGTAAGTATTGCTGCAGTTCTGTCAGCTATTAATGAATGGGGAATTCCATCAAATCCTCCACTGGTAACTGAAAATGCTTCAAACATGGCTGTAGCAGCATCAGAAGCAGGATGTGACCCACATATTGGCTGCTATACACACACATTAAATTTAGCTGCCCTGAAAGCCCAGAAATTCAATGCTTTTAGTTGACTTATTGGCAGGATCAGAAGAATTGTTGGCTTTTTTCACCACAATGCAGTTGCTGCAGGAATACTCGGAGACAAAATTGAACTCCTAAACCAAAACAAAAACTTATTCAAGATGTTTGTACACGATGGAACTCAGCAGCTGATACAATTGAATGGTTTCTGGAACTACAGCTGGCTGTATATGTTGCCCTAACCTGCAAAGAGGTGTGCAGTGTGAACAAAGATGTAAGCACCTTGTTGGAAACTGACATTAGTAATGCTGAAGAAGAATTGAGATGTTTGAAACCACTGTGGACAATCACAACAGTGTTGTGCACAGAAGAAACACCATATCCATCATTCTTCCTCTGCAGAATCACCTGTTGATCACACTTATGGTGCCATCCAATTATGAATCAACATTGGTGAAAGACATTAAAGCAACTATTGTGAATGATTTTTGACTAGGTATGCAGGAAACAAGGATTTCCTTCAAACAGCAGCTGCTCTTGTCCACAGGTTAGAAAAACCTCCCTCTTCTGACAGACAGGAATTGATTTGAAGTCTACAACCGCTTGGCTTGGGCTGTGTCCATTTATAAACAAAATCAGCCTATGAAAGTTAAACGGGAATCCTAACAGTATTCAGCAAATGATGTTCCACCTTTTCCTGCTTAACCAGCTTTGTCAGCAGAGGATATCAACTTAACTGCATCTCACCAAATTAAAAAGACAGACATAGATGCCTCGGACCCATCCTCATCAGCTAAAGTTGACTCAGTTTCTGTCTCATCTATGTCTGCTGACGCCTGCATTGCTCAAACAGAAGCACGTTTTATTTCACCAAAGACAACTAATGCTGGTCTTGCTTCCATTTTTGGAGATGTATATCACGTGAAAGTGGAGTAAAATGCTAAAACTGTTCTTGAAAAAGTAACTGAAAAAATTGAGGGCTACTTGGATGAGGAATCAATTCCTCTTTCACAGAACCCATTACAATGGTGGTTAGATCATCAACATGAATTTCCTGTGCTATCCAGTTATGCAAAAGATATGCTTTGCATATCAGCAACATCTGTCTCTTCTGCAAGGGTCTTTGGTACTGTAGGACATCGTTTCAAGTCAAAGAACAGCAATCAGTGCAGATTGTTGATGTGCTACTATTTCTCAAGAAAAACATGATCATACCTTAATGTCTCCTTTGTGAACACTATGAATTCTAGACTTTGATGGATTCAGTTAAGAGCTGGGACACATAAAGATGTTTTTCTTGAAAAACACTTATTGGCAGATCTTTTATTTCAAAAACAGTTAGATAAACTGACATGCTAGAGACCAGTTCCAATTTTGTCCAGTTTTAAAAGGACTCTGTTTCATCTAGTCACATGAAATAGTTTGTGTTCTCTCATTTTTTTCTTCTTTTGTGTTCTCTCTTTTTTGGGAGGAATTTACAGTTTGTGAATGTCGCTAAGTTATACATGAAAAGACAGGGTTTTCATCAATGATCATGTTGCTATTCAAAGATAATACTGTTTCTAGTCAGCCAGTTTGGTTCTTCTGTGATTTTATTTATGCTGCCTGTTCAAATAATTAGTTTCACAGGTTGAAGCCAACAAAGTTTTGGAATCATATATTTTAATAATTTATTTTATTATTTATTTTTCTAATTAAAGGAAGACATTTGTCAGTGTGATAATTTGTGATTACATGTAATTTTGCTATTTTTGTCCCTTGTCATGATTGTACTGCAAGATCTGAATCTTTGAATCTTTTTGGTTTGTAGACCAAAAGACCTTTCGAATCAGGCAAATAATCCTTAACTCTTATCTGAGTATTTTCTTTTCCCGCTGGGAGAAGTTTCCACTCATGTTGATATGTTTATTATTTTCTAAATCATTGATGTGATTATTATATTAGGTGGTGTTTTGGTCATAAAAAGCAAACTTGTTAAATTTTTTGTTCAAATTTATTACATGTAAGGAATTTGCTAATTATTTCTAACACAATATGCAGAATTAACATTTGAAACATAAATGCTGTCAATGACTAATACGTATTGATATATATCGCAATACAGACAAGCCATATTGCAATATAACATTTTTCCTGGCAATACTCACAGAAACATAGAGCCATGTTGAGGGGAGAGTGGAGAAGACTGATGCCTCGAACCTGCCTTAGGGCAGAAAACCAATGACTCAACCCTAGCTAGGAGTTTGATGTACTGTATTGTCAGCAACAAATTTCCTGTACACCATCAATTCCACAAAATGGAGATTTTGGTCCTCGCATATTCATATTGAGAGCTTTGTATACTTATTATTAAATTTGCAAATATTTTACACAAAAATAAGCAGAAAATTACAATACTTTTTTAAAATTTTATATATAAAAAAATGAATTAAAAGTGTATGAAAAATAACAGTTTACCTGTTTGAACAGTAAATAATAAAGCTAATCCAAATCAAATTTTGAACACATGTACTTGTTTTTTGAGAGATAAAAAAATCATCAATTATGTGATTTTTAGATATAAGTGGAACTGACCAGGAATTTTTACTTTTTTACTGTCTTGCATAAGTGCCTAACATTGTGGATACTAGATGATTTATGCAATGTATGTTATGTGTTTCAGGAGTTTGATTCCAGTGTTGTCCCAGCCCATGAATGTCTGAAGGACACGATAGCCAGAGTTCTGCCTTACTGGCATGATATCATTGTCCCTACTATCAAGGTAATGCAATCATGATACTATGCTGCACAAAAGATTAAGCCCCACATACTGGTATGGAGATGTAAATATGTACTAATACCATGGACATAACACTGCAGATGTCAGTGATCAGATGACCTCAAACACTTTCAGTATCTAAGGGTTGCATCATTGCCCATGAACTGGTCTTATATGTTATTGTCCCCTGCTGCTTAGGCAAGGGGACAGAGAAATGGTCAGCATCCTTCAATCCATACATCCATTCATCCATGTGCAAGCTTGTGAACACTAGAATCCACTTTTTTAATTTTGATTTCATCCATATTTACTGCAAAACTTCATCTCAACAAGTGCTCAGTTAAATTTTATGATGATCAGATTTTACATGTATTTCTAAGAGTTATTGCCCTTGATCAACTTAGAATAGGCATACCATTAACTTGAGAACACTTTAGAATTCACACCTTTTGTTTGATTTCAATCAAATTCACAGTGATGTTTAAAGTCTATGCAGGAAGAGAAAAAGTACAAGTGGGCCTCTGTTGCTTCAGACAGGCCTTAAATTATTTTCAGCAGTATTTTTGGCATGGGTGCTGGTTAGTTCAATCTCAGAAAATTGACAAAATTGAATCTTCCAGAAACCTTTTGAAATTCACTCACTATACACATGTAGGCACTCCGAATTGTAAAAGCAAAGAAAATTTATTAGAGCATCTTCATTTATAATTGGGTAAAGTGTTTAGAGTAAATACATCAGGAATCATCTTGAAAACAGAGTGTTTATTAACAACATGTTGATTTCTAAAATAAATAGGGTCTGTGTATATTTAGGATAGTAGCTTTGTAAGTGTAGAGTCAAACCTGCCTTGAGCAGCCTCTTCAGGGAAGTAAGAAAAGTGGCCTCCTGTGTTTTCTCCAGCTTTCCAATAAAAATTACCCTTGTCCCACCCCCCCCCCCCCACCCCCCCTGGATTGAATTTTTGGGGCCCTTCTCACTTTAGGGGACAATGCCAATTATTTCATCATTTACTATGAACTTAGTACATGCTTATTACATCACCAATATTATGAACATTTATATTCAGTTCTTTTAAAATACTTTAATGTCATTGTATTTCTTATTGAAACTAAATTATTAAATTATTTTCATCAAATCAGTTTGGTTAAATGCTTAAAGTAAATTCCTGAAGAAAATTTGAAGTATTTATATTCTTTTGTTCAGATTCTTTTTTTTGTAATGCTCACATTCATATATGATGTTCGTAGTGGTTGGCATTGCTGAACAGGTAGCCCTTAAAAGAGGTTTATATTTCCCAAGAGTTGGTTTAAGGTACTTCAGAACCTGTTTAGGATGAGCAGTTACATAATAGGAGTGACTTTTTAAGGCAGGTTCAACTGTATTATTGCTATGAAGACTGTTTTATTACAGTTGATGCATAAATTCATAAGTTTTTTTATTTTGAATAAGATGACATAATTTATATTTGTTTTGTAAGATTTAGAAAACACTAATCAAGAAAGAAAAACTCTTTTTCATGCTGAAAGCATACAGCTGTTGAATTTTTTTTCTGTATGTATATGCAACAGAGAAAAGTTAACAGAAAGGGGAAAATTAAGTTTTATGTTTGAAACCATATAGAGCTGGAATGAATAACTGAACATTTAAATCAGAATACATTTTTGCAAATATTCAAATAGAAAATTGGTATTAGCGAGTTTGGCAGCATTGTGTAAAAGAAACAAACAAGGCAAAATGTTAATTATGCAACATTGAATTAGTTTACAAGGGAACAACTTTAAACCTGCTAAATCACATGAAGTTCAAGCTCAGACTACAGTTTATCATTAAGGCTGTCATGTTTACCAAAAATTTTAAAACGTTTGCATGACTATTGGAATGCGAAAAACAATTCCATTTAAACATGATTTTAATCTTCCATGTCAGAAATGGCAGTCTGTGGCAAATGTGAGTTGTTTTCATTAAAGATATTGACAGGAAAAGTAAAGTCTTATAAATTCAGTCCAAAAAATAAGTGTTTTCCAGAATAATTCAGATTACTTTAAAGGACTATTTATCTGTTTCCTAAGCTTCCACTCAAATTTTGGCAAACAACGACTGCTACAGGTATCTAGAAACTTCAGCAAGATGAGGTGCATTACAGAATATAGACTGACACATTGCTCAAATGCTCTAATGAAACCATAAAGGACATTTTATGTTATTGAGATTAAAGCAAGAATCAAACTTATCCTTACATATCCAACCGAGTTGAATCAGTCCTGGTACGTACATTTTCTTGCACATCAGTTGTATATGTAGACCAAAAGTTTTAAAATGTGTATTTGATGACTAAACTTAAAACACAGCTAAGCCCTCCACAGTATTGCCTGGTGTACATAATGCAGAATTGTGCATATTCAGTCACCTAGAATTTACAAACAAAAATTCCAGACATTTTCTTGATCTTCTCTTTCAGTATTCATGAGGAGTTCAGATATATGGAAGTCAGTTAGCATTTACACCAATGCAAAAGTAACACGCTGGGCTTTTTTATTTCTCTATCAAATACATTACCCAATCACATTAACATTAGGAAATTACTCTCTGCTGCCTCTGAATCCCTCCCTCCCTGAAAGATGAAAAAGCAGCTTTACGTCTATATATCATGTTGACAAAGGGAAGTAATTCTTACATATTAATTCTCCTTGTTGCAGCTAGGTGGCCACCCATATCCTGGATGTTTACCAGTGAACAGTGCCTTCAAAGAATCCATTGTGATTTATGATCAGTTTTAACCATCCACTTTTATTTTCAGTGGTATAGTAAGTCAAAAGGTTGATATACCTGGTATATACAATCCAGTGAATTTTATTCATATTTATGCACTTTTTTACCTGTCATTATTGTCCATGTGATATCGATTGGTATTACTCAAGTTTTCACCGGTGTAATTGCATTGTGCTGTCAAATTTTGTTTCATTATGCACTTTTTAGGTTGTCTCGGTAATGCGAGTTCACCTATTTGAACGATTTGTATATTTGTAGTATGCATTTGTTTGTTTTTCTGCTCTCTTTCATTACAGAGATGTCTATCAAGTGCCAGAAGTCCAAGTGCTTTAAAGTCGTGGAGGACAACCATGAGACATGCCTTGCCTGCACAAATTCTAACACCAATTTAGCGTGTGTGCAATGTGGGCAGAAGACATTTGGTCCAACCTCTTGAAAAAGGGTTGAAATGGCACATATAAAGTGCATGCTCTAAATCTTTTGAACACAAAGTATTATGCATTCATTTGAATTCGGAATCATTGACCAGTTTTATGGGGGATGTTGAGATGCCTCCCCACCCCCGATGAAGATACCTAAAACAGCACCTACGGCGACAATCACTTCAGATCCAATTGAAACCACTCAAAGCGATTCCACTCAAGCTATATTGGAATCACATATGATACACATACTCCAGCAATCTTAGTTGTCTAGAATGTCAACAAGCAAGTTGGACAAAACTAGGATCATTTTAAAACCAATTTGGCAGCCCACTGGGCACAAGTCCCTATCCCAGCCTGGAACAGCCTGTAAGTTATATATCATTTGCTGTACGCCTTCCTGGGTGCCAACCAAAATGGTCAAGCTATCCAGACAATGACTATGGTTTTGACGGTCATGAATCTGTCCTCTGAGACTGGTGAACAGCACGTCACTCTACAGTTCCTACAGCAATGGCGTCCTACGTCCAGCAGACCTCTCTGGCCGGCCAGTCAGCCAGACCGATCATATCCATGATACCAGTACATGGCAAACAAACATCAAATTTGGAGCCATCTGGCCCAGCCCATCCAACTGAGCCAGACTGGCATTCCCCAACCTGACCATGTTCCATGCTGGACAGGACTCAGCTGGCCCTACTAGCATATCTGACAGGTAGAACCTTTTTTACACATGGTGACAATTCAGCATCATCACAGCCATATGGAATGATATACCCCTGGATGCAGAGTGTATAGGAGGAGAACAGTCCCCCTGTCAATGAGGGAGGTGACACAGACTTGCCTGAACATTCATATCTAACCATGGAAAGAACAGAATTCAGTTTTAAGGAAGAGATATACAAAATTTGGCCTCCGTCGAAATGCCCTGCTCCCCTCCTCCACCATCAATCAACACTATGTACAAGGTCAAGGCCTCTGTGGACATTGATGAAGATGATGAACATCCATCCTTAAAAATTTTACCACAGCCATCAAAGATTGCAGAAATTACCGCACGTCTCTCATATAAAGTTAGTGACCAGAGTAATTTGATGGACTTCTTTTCAGTGAGACATCACACTGGTACAAATCACGTACCAATGTTTATCATTCGGATGTACCTAGCCTAGACAAGGATCTTACTGCCATCAACATGTCTGCTCCACTCTGTTATAAAGTGGATAGACAAGTGTTTAAGATCATAATCTTTGGTTGTTTAGAGCACCAGATTACGATCTCGACCAAAATCAAACACATCCTGCTTAAGTGGGAAGACAAGGAGTGGTTAGTGGTGGGAATACCTTTGGAAGTCCCACAACATGAAATCACTATCTGTACAGACACCAGTTTATTGGTTGGGAGGGCACAATTGCTACTGGACTTTGTGATAGTCAGCGGCAAGTGGACACTGCAAGAGAAGGCTCTTCACATGAATCTACTGGAATTGAAAGCCATTCTCAATGTCTCAATGCGGTTGCTTGTGGGGAACGCATCCAATGGAAGATGGTTCTGATAATGTCAGACAATTAGTGAACTACCTCTTCAAACAAGGCAGGGGGGTAAAATCACCTGGTCATTGCATTATGGTACAGGAGTACATTCGTTGGTGTGCCCAATATCATATAAACATACAAGTCTGAGATGCCAACTGCTTCATACAGAGTGGTGTCTCAATCTGTCCATCTTCCATCAAGATATATTTGTGACTAGGTGGAACAACAAACTGCCCACCTTCGTCTCCATTCCAGGACCCTAAGGCATGGGCCATCAATGCCCTTTCAATCAGCTGAGAGCGAATATGGGCACATGACTTCCCTCCAGTGGTTCTAATACTGTAATTATTCCCGAAAATGAGGGGCAGAGCTTGCAAAATAGTTCTGATTGGACAGATCCTGGATGAACAATCTGCTCAATCTAGTGATGGATATACATAGGAAAATTGTGGCAACCCCCACACTGCTTAAGCAGCCAAGGTCACTAGCATTCCACCCATGTCTGGAGATACTCCTCCTTCATGCCTGGCTCTTGTCAGAGATGTCCTGCACAAAAAGGAGTTCTGTGCTTTGATTGTGGAGAGGATTGCACCAGCTAGCTGGCCTACCACTTCAAAGGCATATGAGGGGAAGTGGCACATTTTCAGTCATGTTGATGACATCACACCACTGTCGGCTTCCATCACCCAACTGACTAACTTCTTTCTTTTCCTCATTGAAGACAAGAAGCTTGCCCATCACAATCAAGGGATACCATTCCAAGTCTCAGACATGTTCAGACATCATGGAAGAGACAATATTGGCTGTAACAATGACCTTTACTTGTTGTCAATTATTTATATATCCAGGCCATGCTTGCTGATCTTGTTCCCAAAAAGGAACCTCTGATGGGTTTTGATGTGACTCAACTTGTCTAAGTTCAAGCCTTTGTCTTAGTTATCATACAAGACTTGCTTCCTGATACTAGCTTCAGTGAGTGAACTTGCATGCGCTGTCTGTGGATTAGAACTACATGCAGTTCCATTCTGATGGCTCAGTCATACTAATGATACCACCTGGTGTCATTTCTAAAAAGGTTATGTTTGATAAGCAATCAACAATAACTATCTGCTCTCTCTCCTCAATTGATCCATCAAGAGGGACGAAGCTGCAGGACCCCAATACATGCCCTGAGATGCTATCTGAGTCAAACGGAGAATGTCTGCGGTTGCCATCAAAGGCTCTGCCTACCGGTTAAGGCAGGAAAGCAAGTGCTGGCGCTTGGCAAAAGGGGGTTGTTAGATCAGCATACTTTGAACTCTCGCAGAATCAGGAATGACTCATGAAGATTTTGGTTAACGAAAATATGAGTGATTTCCACGAGCCTGGCTTTTGAATGTAATGTCTCAAATTGAGACAGTGGAGTCAGTTTGTGTAACATGGCCTCTCAAAGGAGAGAGCTGAATCTTGTCAGGCCACTGGTAGCTGCACAGACAGTTACCATGCCCTGCTCATGACAGCACAACCTCAGTCCCGGTCATGACCTTGTAACTTCTGGATTTGCCTAGGAAACTTCTGAATGTAAGGCAAGAGCCAGGTGTGGGATCCCACAGGTATCGCCCTCGCACATGTATAAATGCATATTATTCTGTTATGATTACCTAAGGTTAATAGAGGGACCCTGGGTGACCAAGTGGTCTAAGATGCTCACCTATACAGATCACTCACATCCCTCCTCTTTCCATGTGGGTTTGAGTCTTGGCTTGACCAGTGTGGGTATGTGAGAAAGCTTGCTAGCAGCTTCCAGTGGGTTGATGGTTCTTCTTGGGGTCCTCCCAGGCCCTTCCTCCACCAAAATATACTGGCCACCATGTATGGCCTGTCTTGTGCAAAAATGGCATTAAACCCCAAAAGTCACAATGCGGTTAGGATAAGTTCATTGTGCTCCTACAGTGTGATGTGTTTTGAGGTTGGATGCTCAAGCATTTCCTCCTCATACCTATTCTCCTAATGTTAATGTGATCGGGTAATGTATTTCCAAGAAAATGGAAATATTTGAGTAAATTATGTTTCTCTGAAACTACTTGCCCGATCACATTACTATCAATCCATCCCACTCTTCCCCACAAGTGCAAGTATCCAGTTACAGGTGTTGCTGAAGCTTAAACTGGTAAACAGCTGGGATACTGGTGGCCACCTAGCTGGAACAAGGGGTGTTAATCTGTAAGAGTTACTTCCCTTCATCTACATGATGCATAGTTGGAAAGACGTTTTGTCTTTCAGGGAGGACTGGATTCAGAGATAGCAGAGAATAATTTCCTAATGTTAATGTGATCGGGTAAGTAATTTTGGTGAAACGTAATTCACTAAAAATGTTCTGTTAACTGGTTTAGTTAGTGGCTCTCACACCAAGCTGTGGCATCATCTCATCTCAGAAGTTACTCCAAAGTATAATGATTGCTGAAGACAGACAAAGATGCTGAGCTGCTGTTGCCATTATTTCCTCTTTCGGGAAAACAAAACATGTTGGAAAGCCAATTGCTTTATTTATTGTTTAAGTGTTAAGGCAGGTTTTGTAAATGTTTACAGGGCTAATATCAATCGATGTCATTTACACGTGTTAACATGACAGCCTTATTAATCATATTGTCACAATTCTAAATAGTCACATTGTTTGCTACATTGCGATTTCTATCCCTTGTCATTCAGGCACTCATGAAATGAGAATGTGAATGTAGCAAGTTCATGAAGAACATGGTATACCTTAGGAGTCATGTCAAAGTCAACAAAGCCTTTAAGGTCAGATAAGGAGAAAATCTTCAAAATGTAAATTCTTCATACTTTTCATAGGACATTATGTATAGATCAAAAATCTGTTTATCCGGTACAATTTACTCCAGCCAAATTCCCTAAATTTTTACTGTTAAAATTAATGAGGAGTTAGATTGTCCAAACTTACTGACTACAATACCTCCCATTAATAAAAGCATGGCTTGCTGTTAAGTGTGACGTCATTGTAAAACAAGCCGACCAGCCAGTAACATAGAATTGTATAGGCTGCATGGTCATTTAAACAAAACATGACAGATCTTTTGCAGTGTAGGGTCACAAATTGAGATCAAAAAAGAAAAAGGTTGTCATATCAATCAACCAGAGCTCTGAAATTTTGTTGAACTTTTGTCAGACATTTTTTCAATCCCACATTACTGCCACCCCCTCGCCTCAATCATCTTACCTTTGAAAGTTAACTCCAAAATATTTCCACATTTGGTCACGTATTCAAGTTTTAAAGTTATTACACAGCTGTGCTTCAAGTCTGACACTAACCTTTTATTTATTTTTTTTAAAAGTTAGTAATGCAGATGTCAGCTTTGTATCACTAGGTTGTACATGTGCCAGTTGACATGACTTTGGAACAGGACCATTTAAATTGTGATGTCAAGGAGTTTTCTGCTACAATGAAGCTTGCTACTCTCTGCTTTTTCTGTGTGTTAGTACAAAGCCTACATTATTAGCATATATTTTAATTTGTGCAGGAATTATTTAACTTCTTTCATATGCCTTTTTGAAAATGTCTTCACTTCTTGTTGGAAAGTCCTCTTTATCCATGAAACCTAATGGTCTGCTCCTAAACTTGGCTGAGGCAGGGAACAAGTTCCCTGGTACCTGGCCCAGGTAGAGGTTACAATATACTGTTTACAGATGCCTCAAAGCCATTTCACACCTATTGCAAGGTACATCTTACATATAACATGAGGTCAATATCCATGTATGGGTTTCATTTAAAACAATTTATTCATCAAGTCTGAATTTGAGTTTCTTAGGCTTAGCATAAACTCCCACTGATTTGGACATTTTATAGTCTGTCAAAAAGCCAGTCCTATTGAACATGTACGGCATATATGACAGGTTCCAGAGACCTGCAATCAACGTATCCAATTAAATTGGCCACACATCTGGGGGATTTTGATTGTGAACAAATCACTTCCCAGATAAATTTCTGAGAAAGTCCTCGCGTTTAACCGAACAGGTAATTTAGGTTCTGCCCTTTATCATCTGTCGTGAGCACTAAAAGAAAGTTTTGAGTTTGTTCATTTGATTTTTAGTGTGAATCCTCAAAAACTTGACTTAAGACATTTAAAATGTCATTTAATTAGATTTAGATGACTGAGTTAGTTGTACATAAGTTGCTGTATTCAGATGTCACTTTGGGGTAATATTAGTCCATGCCATAAGTTTGTGCTCTGATATGCTTAGGAGTTCATGTCTTTGCCTACATAGGCAGAAATGTTTTTGGTGTTGTGATGATTTATGGTAACAGTGGCATTATCAACATTGTTAAGGTACTGTGTTCAAGTTTTTGACAGTGACATATCTTTTACATCAATTAATATATTCAACTGGAACTTTGGGATAATATTACTCCATACCTAAAGTTGTGCCCTGATACAAGAGTGTTCCATTCTCATCATGTATTCAACTGGAACTTTGGGATAATATTACTACATGCCTAAAGCTGTGCCTTGATACAAGAGTGTTCCCTTCTCATCATGTATTCAACTGGAACTTTGGGATAATATTACTCCATACCTAAATTTTGTGCCCTGATACAAGAGTGTTCCCTTCTCATCATGTATTCAACTGGAACTTTGGGATAATATTACTCCATATACTAAAGTTTGTGCCCTGATACAAGAGTGTTCCATTCTGTATTCAACTGGAACTTTGGGATATTATTACAACATACCAAACATTTGTGCCCTGATGAGTGTTCCCTTCTCACCTGCATAAGCAGAAGACTGTGTCATAAAATGCCACATGACTCTTGTATGCTATACTCTTCACTCATAAATCAAATTTTCTCCTGTAAATTGTTTATTATTTTGGAGGGTACTAGGTTTCATGGTTTTTTAGTCAGTTATAAGAAAAATTTAAAGCCACAACAAATAATTAGCTATGTTGCTTTTCAACACCTTCCTTTCCATCTGAATTACATTGTATAGCTTAATCATCGTAATTACAGTAATAGAATTGAGCCTGTTTGCTTGTACATGCCTGGATTTGGATGCCAGTCTTACCTTTGCTTGGACGTGCTTGGATTTGGATGCCAGTCTTAAGTTTGTTTGTACGTGCCTGGAATTGAATGCCAGTCTTACCTTTGCTTGTACATGCCTGGATTTGAATGCCAGTCTTACCTTTGCTTGTACATGCCTGGAATTGAATGCCAGTCTTACCTTTGCTTGGACGTGCTTGGATTTGGATGCCAGTCTTAAGTTTGTTTGTACGTGCCTGGAATTGAATGCCAGTCTTACCTTTGCTTGTACATGCCTGGATTTGAATGCCAGTCTTACCTTTGCTTGTACATGCCTGGAATTGAATGCCAGTCTTACCTTTGCTTGTACATGCCTGGAATTGAATGCCAGTCTTACCTTTGCTTGGACGTGCTTGGATTTGGATGCCAGTCTTACCTTTGTTTGTACATGCCTGGATTTGGATGCCAGTCTTACCTTTGCTTGTACATGCCTGGATTTGAATGCCAGTCTTACCTTTGCTTGGACGTGCTTGGATTTGGATGCCAGTCTTACCTTTGTTTGTACATGCCTGGATTTGGATGCCAGTCTTACCTTTGCTTGTACATGCCTGGATTTGAATGCCAGTCTTACCTTTGCTTGTACATGCCTGGATTTGGATGCCAGTCTTACCTATGTTTGTATGTGCCTGTATTTGGGTGCCAGTCTTACCTTTGTTTGTACATGCCTGTATTTGGGTGCCAGTCTTACCTTTGCTTGTACATGCCTGGATTTGGATGCCAGTCTTACCTTTGCTTGTACGTGCCTGGATTTGGATGCCAGTCTTACCATTGTACATGCCTGGATTTGGATGCCAGTCTCACCTTTGCTTGTACATGCCTGGATTTGGATGCCAGTCTTAACTTTGTTCAAGAATTTTATATTGATACTTCATTTTTTTCCTTATTTGTTTTTTTTTAAATTTTTTTGTTTTAAATGATTAATCCACGTAAATTAAGTACTTGCAAAACATTTTCATCCATATCACAGATTTTTATATCTCCAGATTTAGAGTTTATGCAGTATCATACTGAGAAACAAAGATTTATTCTGTATATTCTTTCATTAGTCAGGAAAGCGAGTTCTGATTGCTGCCCATGGTAACAGTTTGAGAGGCATTGTTAAGTACCTGGACAAAATCCCTGATGATGATATCCCTGAACTCAACATACCTACTGGTAAGTAATGTAGTTGTTATCATCACATTAGATCTGTATTGGTTTGGCCTTCATAACGTTTAAATTTCTGAAGTGTTTTCTTTATATTTTCTTTTTCATAATAACAGGGTTTTTTTCACAGTTAGATATGTTAATATGGATATGGACAGGGTTTCCATGGTCATGAAAAATCCTGGAAAAAAATTTTGTAATGGGAAATAATTGAAATGTCATGGGAAAAAATGTGTCATGGAAAGTAATGGAAAAGTCATGGAAAATAGCCAAGAAATGAAAATCTTGCATTACTTGCTTGTCAGTCTGTAGTGTTAAGTCTGTGGATTGGATTGCTGTAACGTGATGAGGAAGTCAGCATGAGAAAAAAGCTGATTATGTGGTTATATTTCCTATCATGTGGATCAATATTATTATTTCCTATGTACAGATTCAACTTTCCAGCCTTTTTGTTGTAAACATTAAGGATTTAGGCATGGAAAATCAGATATTTGTCTGTGAGAAGTCATGGAGAAAAAAAATTGGATTTGTGTATGAACCCTGTATGGAGCTTTCTCAACCTAAAATTTTAACATATGAAATGGATTTTCAATCATTTTTAGCTCAACTAGTCATAGACCAGGAAAGCATATGAGATGGTCTATTGTCCATTATCTGTCTGTCTGTTAGTACAAGTTTGTTATCACTATTCCTCCTAAACTGCTGAGAGGCTTGCCATGAAACTTTACACACACATTCATCCCATGGTCTAGGTGGTCCTAAATGAAAATAGAGCCACTGGTCAACCAATATGGCTGAATGGATGGTCATATCAACATTGTGTTGTCACTAAAACTCTTATCATCATGTCTAGTTGGGCCTAAATAAAATGGTGCTGATCCGACATTAAATATGGCTGTCAAAGCAGCCATACTACTCCTTCCGAATGGAAAGTCATATTGACATGGGGTTTTCACCAGAAGACATCTTATGATGTCTACTTCGCCCTAAATGAAAATGGTTCCAATCTAACATCAAATGTGGCTGCCACAGAAGCCATCTTGAAAGTCTTATCACTACTCCTCCTAAATGGATGGTAATATCAACATGGGGTTTTTACCGAAAGACTTCTTATGATGTCTAGTTGTCATAAATGAAAATGGTGCAGCTCAGACATCCAATTGCAGAGGCCATCTTGAAAATCTTGTTATCACTACTTCTCCTGAAACAACATGTGGTTTTCACTGAAAGACTTCTTAGTCTAGTTGGTTGTAAATGAAAATGTGCCAATCTGACCTACAAAATGAGCATCACATGGGTCATCTTGAATTGCTGCTTCTCCCAGGTGGCTGGTCATATCGACATTGTGCTTTCACGAAGGACTTCTTGTGATGTTTAGTTGGTCCTAAATGGAAATGGTGCCAATCTAATACCCAATATGGCCACCATGGCAGCCATCTTGAAAATATTATCATTGTTACTCCTCCAAAATGGAAAGTCATATCAACATGCATTTTTTACCAGAAGACATCTTGAATTTTCTTGTTGGTCCTAAATTAAAATCATGCCAATCTGAAGTCCAATATCTTGAAAATCTTGGTATGGCTACTCCTCTTAAATGAAAAGTCATTTTGTCATGTGGTTTTCATCAGAAGAGTTCTTATGGTGACTAACTGTCCCTAAATGAAATGCTGCAAACTGACCCCCAGTATGTCCACCATGGGTGGTCATCTTGAAAATATTTTTGTCTCTACTCCTCCCAGATAGATGGCCATATCAACATGGGGTTTCACCAATAGACTTTTTATGATACCGCCGGTTCTAAATGAAAATGGTGCCAATTGTATATCAAATATGGCTGCCACGATGGCTGTCATTTACAATCTTGTTGTCACTACTTCCCCTGAATGGATGGTCATATTGACATGGGGTTTTTGCCAAAAGACTTCTAATATCTACTTGGTCCTAGATGAAAATAGTGCCAATCTGACATCCAGTATGGCAACCACAGCAGCTAATTTAAAAATCTTGATATCACTGAAGAATATCAGAGATACTTTCAACACTCAGCAGTTACAATAAAGAAAGGGTGTTATCTTTAATTCATGGAAATTCTTTTTGGCAAATAGAGCATCAGTCACTTCAAGGGATTTTTGTTTTACAAAAAATAATATGTTCCACACATATACATTTTTGTTTCACATTAAAGTTATGAACTTTCACCTTTACAGATTCAATGGTGCATAGTCCATTGAATAATTAGATAAAATAAATAATTTTGTCATGGTCTGGACTTTATTCCATTTGCGATTGCCTGCACCTTTCGATAGATAAACTGACAATTTCACGTGATCAGAATAAGATTGCTTTTTATAAACTAAAGCCATGCGCCTTGAGGTGAATGGAAGATATGATGGTTCAGTGTTTTACATACCAGGAATAGTCTATCTGACACAAATTTGAAGGTGCTCACATATTCAACACTATATTTTTCTATAATATAAATGCTACTCATTGATATTTCCATTGTTCTTTATTAATATTAACTAGTTTGAAGGCTTATGCTTAAGATGGTACAGTGGCGTAGCGAGAAGTTTTGGCCCCCATCCCCCACAAAATTTAATTCTGAGGCCTCCTCTCAATAAAAAATGTTGTTTGATAGGAATTTCAGGCCACCAATGGGCCTGCCCACCCCCACCCCTCAGTTTGGGGGGTCGCTTGGGTGGTTGCTATGCCACTGTGATGGTAAGTGAAATAGATGTAGGCTTGGATCAAGCCATTATCAATTAATCTTCCATCCCAATGAATGATAAAGAATTACTCTATACACTGCCACATAATGCACTCTCTCTACAATGCTTTCCATTTTCACTTCCAGGAAAAAATATCACATGACTATCTCAAATGCTCTGTGGCAGGCTACAGTTTTAAATATTCATTAGCAAACAGATCACTTTTAACAGCAACAGATAAGCACAAAATCGTGTACCAAAGCAGGGTTTTTCTAGTACCGGTGTATCAGAACTAATGTCAAGATCCTGTTGTATGCATTTTTGTGGTGTGGACAAAATTGGATCCAATTATAGTACATATAACACTAAAATGAAGTATCAGAATTATTTTTATTCTTGGACAGAGAATTGGAAAATTTTCAAATTTGACCCAAAGAGAAAAGGATCATTTTCAGAGGAATAAAGCTTGAAAGTAACTTGTTTTGATCCCTAAGGACCGGTTTATGTTTGCTATAAACAACATCATTGTGAGTTATGGATAAAGTAAGGTATTCAAAAATTGCAATTTTAGGAAGATTTAGAAGTAAATCTGGAGCTTGGTTGTCTTGTCATCATTCTTTGTCTTTGTGTCATGATTTTGCTTTCCAGTTTGGTCAACCTGAATTTGATCCCAAGTTGAAAGAGTTAATGGCGGGCATATCTTGCTGTCTGTAGACAGGGAATAGGTATCCCACTATATCCTGTCATGATGGCATCAATCAATGGAAATTAATCTAAGTTGCATTTAAGAGAAAAGGACACTTTAAAGTCACACTTTACTTGCTATGTCAGCATTTAATTGAAAGCATCTGTTTCACATTTCAATGAATTGTCATCAGGTCTTGTCCACATATTTGAAAATGACCTTTCTGATATGTCGATCAAACTTACTTAGCATTTTCTTATCTTACTTACCTAAAACTAATTGGAGGGCTGTAAGCTACAGCCATGTGCGAGTAGTTGGAAAATGTTAAATAATGTGAGTCAGTTTGTGGGAACTAATCTTAGAAATTGGACTAAAATATAGGAAATATATTATAGCTAAGCTCCAAAGTAAATCAGGAATACAGTAAATATACATTCTCTTTGTAGTTGGAAAATAGAAACAAATTTCTTTCTTTGATCATGAGTTGCATTGATATGTTTATAAAATTTAACAACTTTGATAGATTGAATAACATTTTCTGAGTGTTGACAAACATTAGAGCAAATATTAGAAAGATTTTAATGAAAGGAGAAAGATGCAGCAGTTGATCAAATCTAGACCATAGGCAAGAATTAAGGCACACAAATGGTTATGGCAAGACTTTAAAGTTCAGACCTGGTGGTAAGTGGCCTTACATACCTTGACCACTACTGTCCTTGCCCGTTTTGTTTACATGCACCTTATATTGTAACCCAGATCCACCATTCAAGGTGGTTCACAACATCAAAACAGTGCCACCAACTACTGAATTTTGTTATTTCTTAGCTACCAAATGTAAAAGGAATGGACAAAGCATTGCTGCAACTAAGGAGCAAATGCTAAGCCAATTACAGCAAAGCGGGTATTAACTTTGGACCCTAAGTTTAGTTTACAAAATGCTGGTCAGTAAGTGGCTTTGTGTACCTTGAACACCACATGTTCACCAGGCTGTGGAAATTTCCCAGGTTATCTTGACTTGAGAGTTAAAGAATCAAAGATGGAAACACAAAGGAAGGAATTTGAGGAGGGCATTTTCCACAAGTTTACCATAGATTTTTTTAATTTTCAAAACAATACTTTATTTTCCAGGCATTCCTCTTGTGTATGAATTGGATGAGAATCTCAAACCTGTCAAGCATTACTACCTGGCTGATGAAGAACAGGTGAAAGCTGCCATAGAAAGAGTGGCCAATCAGGGCAAGGCCAAGTGAAGAGCGATCCAATTGAATGATCCTCAGTCCATGCAAGCAGTCTTATAGCTAGATATGATTTATAACAAGCTTGTATGAAAAGAACAAAAAAATACTTACCCAAATTTTGATCACCTTCATTGTACTTGGACTTGGAGATTGTGACTCTTTGCAAAGAAGTAGTGGAAATCTCTGTTACTGAGTTCCTTTGCATTCTAAAGCTTTTTTCCTTCGTAAGATATTATTTAAGCTTACATTAGTTGTAGGAACGTCTATCACATATATGGATATATTAATCTAATATATTAGGAGGGGGCATTTTGATGAAAAGTTACTATTTATTAACCATTTTTTAATCGTTTCTGTGACAGCAAAACTTGTTGAATTGTTGTTTTTCTTTAACTGATTTAATACTTTTCAGAATGTTGCTGTTATTATAATGGTGATGCACTGGAAATAAATTCATAAAGCTGGATATGAGATAGTGTTAGGTTTGAAATCTATTTGTTTATGACTGAGGAAGACCAAAAACAACTCAGTCCAAGTTAGGCTTGAATAGTGTGTGAAGTTTTCTTGTTTCTAAAATAATTAATTGCCACTTTATTTATCCCACATTTTCATTTTATATGAATAAATAAAAAAACAAGTGTCAAAAGTTTATATGCGTTTTTTGTCATTTTAGGGAATGTTCTTGTGTAACTAGAAGTGGTGATTGGACCCATCATTTTAGAACAAAATGTATTATTTTGAAATAAAATTTTCAAGATAAATCGTTAAAGTAGGGAATGTTAAATGGTCTTGAAATAATTTCAGACTGGGGCTCATGTACATTGGGTTTTGGACCTATTTTAGTCTCCTGACCTATTTGGCCTCAGTAAAAATCCATGCATTTTCATAAAATGTATAATTTAAACTAATTATTTTTAAAAAGTTTGATAAAATGGAATTACTATCCAGAAAGTAATAAATACAATGCAGCTGTCCATAAGGAGTCTTGGTGGCTGAGTGATTATCATCCTGGACTCACAGCCAAAAGGGTGCAGGTTCAAATCCTATCACTGGACTAGTCTGGGTTGGCTACAGCGGTGTGTCTTTGGGCAAGGCACTTGACTCCAAATGCCTCGGCAGTAAATAACTTGTGTTGCTGTGCCTTAAAACACCAAACCAACCACCAACATTCTATTATGGCCACCTCGCGCAACAACAATTCACATAGCAAGTCATGGTATGATTTACCCCCTTTTCATTTCTGATTGGATAGTGGCATCCTTCATGTAGAGCAAATTGCAGAGCTGAGTTGTTATTGTGACAATCGTGTATTGGATACTCACCTGACTCCTGTATACCTCCTGAAGGGTGAACCTCAACCAGATTGCATACCCTGATAGTGGAACACATTCTTGTCGATTGTGTCAACTTCCACCCTGTGAGATGGAAGTATTTTGATGTGAACTCAATGAAGAAAATGTATTATGATGTACCACCTGAAAAAAATATTAGACTTTTTGAGTTAATGTGGTTCATATAAAAAAATTGGACATATATTTTAAGGATTTTACATGCATTATCTTTATCATTTATTTTATTTACCTTTTTGCAGAATTATAACATCTTTACCTTTTATATATTATCTTGTTGTACTTGATGTTTCCATTTATTTGGAAGGGTTTATCTTCTTACAGTTTTTGTGCAATTCTTCATCTTTACTTTTTTAGAACTTTACTTTTAATTGTCACCATATAGTCATTATTGTGCTGAGGTGCCATTAAATGCTAATACTTACATACATACTTAATTATCTTCATTTCATCTACATATTTAACCTTGCCTTAATGGTGACCCATTTGCTCAATCAAAATTGATCCATACCCTAAAAGAGGTTGCACTGTGGGGAAAAGAAAACAAACTACTTGGACAGAGCAGGGGATTATCTTCATCAATTAGTTGTTTTGTCTTTGTGCCAAACCATATTAAACTTGCTGTGAAGATAACTGGATGTCAACATGGCTGGCTGTAAAGATTGAATACTGTGTGCTAGTTAGCTCACCTGGTCATAAGGCTAAGTGAGTTTACGGTATGACCCAGCATCTGTCGCACATCATTCATTGTCCATCGTGCATCCATCTGTCAACAATTGTTCGTTACCACTCTGGAGTCCATATTTCTGATCCAATTTCAATTGGACTTGGAATGTGGGTTTATATCGTCAAAATCTCAGACGAGTTCGATAATGAGCAAAATCCACACATACTAATTAGGTGATCTTGTATCTAACTGGCTGATCTTGTTACCCCTTTGGAAACCATATTTCTGATCAGATTTTAATCAGACTTGATATATGGACTTACATCATAACGATCTATGATGAGTTCAGTGATGAGCAAGATCCACAGATATTAATGAGTTAATCTTGCATCTGTTTGGCTGGTGTTGCTAATAGTGTGGAGTCCAAAATAGAAGTTTGCATATTCATGCAAGGGAAGTAACCTATGTTCAGGTCCATTGAGAATCGCAGGTTTTAGGTTTGTGATGAGTTTTCCCCTTTGAAAATTTTTAAACTTTAAAAAAGTTATTTTAGGATACAGAATTCATGAATTGCAATAAATAAGTTATAAATTAGCAAAATAATACACTTTAGGGATTAAATTGAATAATCTGTAATTTAAAGCTGAAGAATGTATATAAAATAAAAGATATCTTAAAAATAAAAAAATGAAAACTCTTAAATATATTTTAAAAAATTATATATAATGTTGGGAATAATTTGCAGTGTTGTACTTAAAAGTCAGGTAGGTAATGTTTGTGCATTTCTGATGCCCACCATTAACGTCATTGCAGAACAAAACTTACAAACCACTAAACGCCTTTAATGGTATTGCTATATAATTGAAATGCATTAAATATTTTATGTTATTATGTATATACATTATTTTATGTCAGTTCATATATTAAATATTATTAGTCACACATTGTTTTATACTTGTATTTGGTGTTTTTGACCTTTGATTAAAAAAAAATAAAATTTTTTTTATTTAATTATCCTCATTAACACAAATATACAGACCCTCCAAGTTTCTAAATGCCTACCCTAGACATTTTTTTTACCATAAAAGAGAATCTAAACAAAAACTAAGCAAAGAAATACCCCTCATACCAGAAAGTTCATGGCTTCTCCTAATACACTTTTTAAGCAGCAACACCAACAGAACCATCAGACCCAGTTTAACACTCCTTTCCACCCATCTTTCTCACAGTGAGGCGGTTGGAGGGGCCTGGGAGGAAGTCTACAAACCCATGCCATTTCCCTAACGAGGGAGACAATGGTCCATAGGGAGTTGCACACTCTCCTGCCAATTCCCAGTCTTCTCAAAGTTCCTGTACGTACCAGATGGAGCTTTCTTTCAGAAAATTGGTTGGACCTTACAGACCATGCATGAGTCCTTTCCACAATAAAGGAGGGGTACTGGTTTTGCTTCTGGGACCTGCCACCTCTTTCAAGGGCCCCCATTTGGTTCCACCAGTCCCAACTGGTATATCTATGGCAAGAGGTATACACCCTTATAAGGAAGGGCATAGTAGTGAGGGTGATGAACAACTAATGTCAGGGATTTTATTCTCAGATTTTAATCGTTTCAAAAAAGAGTGAAAGTTTCGACTCCTCGGCATCTTTTCACATCGAACAAGTTTCTACTCTAAGAGTCTTTCAGGATGGATTCCTCCACCTCGGTCAGGAATGCCATCAGGCCGAAGGACTGGGCAGTCTTCATAGATCACCAGAATGCCTATTTTTACATCCCCATTTCCCATCCCACAGAAGATTTCTGCAGCTTTGTCTGGTAGAGGAGTTCTTTCAATTTTGGTCTCTTCCTCTCGGTATAGCTTCCGCTCCGAGAGCCCTTCACTAGGGTAATGGCTGTAATAGCGGCTATTTTAAGGTCCTTTGGGGTCCCCATCCTCCAATACTTTGGCTACTGGTTGGTGCACAATGTCCACAGACATGTCCTTTTGAGGGATCTGTCTCTCTGTTGGGAGACAGTGACTCGTCTAGGGCTAATCCCCAATCAGGAGAAGTCGGATCTGATCCCGTCTCAGAATTTCGTTTGCTTGGAGATGAATTTTCTCACTCGTCATGGAACAGTCCGTATTTCGTGTTCCTCCCTATAGAATTTCAGATACTTTCTCGCATAGAAATACTGGATGAGAAGACTTCGTTGTCTGCTCGTCTCTACCTCGCTCCAGAGGACTCTGAATGCAGCAGTGGACATAGTTCCCCATGAAAGGTTTCATAGGCAGCATCTCCTGTTATTGCTTCTAGCTAACTGGAGACCTGACAAGGACCCACGGTCGGCTTGGATCCCCTTGGGATTCAAATTTCGTCACCATCTGAGTTGTTGGAAAAATCAAGACAGGTTTCTAATCGGAGTGTCGATTTCATGCACTGGACCCATACAACTACCTTTACACTGATGCTCCAGGTTCAGATGGGTGCTCATCTAGAACGTGAGTGGGTAGTCCTGCAGGGGTCTATAGGAGAATCTAGAATCTTCACATCAACAATCTAGAAATGCGTACTGTTTTTCTAGTACTTGGTTGCTACGGACAACATGTATGCCATTGGCGGAGCGGGGGGGGTGGGTTCTGCCCCAGGGCGAGGGCGCCGTCGAGAGGTCCGGAGTTGGCAACTGACATAAAAACTGTTCTCTGTGGCAAAGTAGGGGGTGCCACTAAAGAACATTGCCTCCGGGCGCCTCAGTAGAGGGGGGCGCTATTAAAGACCATTTGCCCCCGGTCGCCTCAAACCCTAGCCCCGCCGCCACTGATGTAGGCCGTAGCAAACAAGGCGTCAAGGTGACACTCGTGTCCCTTCTCACTGCTTGGAAGTCTTTAACCTTCTCTGTTGGACAGCTTTGGAGGAGATCACTCTCCGAGTCTGCCACATTCCAGGCAAGAAAAATATTCTGGCTGACAGCCTGTCCAGACAGAGGTGAGCATTCCTCATAGAATAGTCTCAGCACCAGTTGGTAGCAGAGACACTTTCATCTGTGGGGAAAGCCAATAGTTGACCTGTTTCAACGAGGTTGAACAACAAGCTCACTCCTTCTGTCTTTCCAGTGCCAGACCAGAGGGCATGGGCAGTAGAGTCCTTCATTGTGAGGTGGGATCGACTGTACGCCTTTCCGCCTTTCAGAATAATCCCTGAGGTTCTTTACAAAGTCATGACCTCCAGTTACAGCTCATCCTGATAGCTCGCATGTGGCTTCAGTGTTTGTGGTTAAACGAACTCCTCAAATAATTTAATTCAATTAAATATCAAAACAGTATAGATACAAGCGAATAAGTTCTAGCCATTGTACTAAAGAGAAAGTCCTTGCCAAAAATTGAATTAAAATTACTTGGTTATACTGAAGTTTTGGGCCTTTAGGCCCAAATGACGGAAGTCACCGATTAATTCAGTAATTCAAGTAATCACTGAAATTCACTTAAAAAATAACAAACAAAAAAAGTTATATTAATAGTCCAGAGGTCACATTAATTTCTATTACTCTAAGTATTTCATGTTTTTTAATCCTCCAAAGCCCCCCCCCACCCCCCAAAAAAAGGTTTTATAGAAATAATAAATTTAGCATCACTTGCAAATTCTTCTTCTGACAATTGATGGTACTTTACACAAACTTGCAAAATTAGACAATTTTACTGAATTTCCTGTGCACTCTAATTCTTTTTTTAAAAATGAATCAATAATAAGAGATTTAGATTTAAGGAAAAACCATATTTAGAAGAATTAAAATATTGAATCAAATTCAAAATTATTACTATTTTCATATTTCATAGTCTTTGAAATTATTATTTCATTATTTAATACGGTAATTTTGATTTTCATAAAGCTTGGTTGTAGTTCTTCATATTTTTTAAACTAAGGAATTATGTTTTTCTTTATTTCTTTCATCGAAATAGTTATACTATTTTCCAGTTTCTGTCTTGGAGTTACTATACTATACCACATTCAAGAATATATATAAGCAAATATATATGGCTAACAGATCATGGTTGCCTTTATACAAAATTCGAAGAAGATTTTAATAAGTTCATCAAATATTTTATATTCCAGTACAATACTAGTTTTATTTATATCGATATTTTTAATTAAATGGAAGTTCGAGAGTTATTTAAAATTTCTGTATTATGATCCAAAAAGTTCAGTTGCATAGACAAAAAAAAATAAAGGGATGGAGTCCGATTAAAAATACACTGAATTAAAAAAATGGCTAACAGATCATGACACATGCATATAACATAAACAGTCACAAATGAAATTTTCATTTAGAAAATGGCATATAAAAAAAGAACATAATGGTTATAAATTAATTGTAACAGTTATAGATTTATTTGCAAAATATGCATGGCCTGTAAAATTAATAACATAGACAGGAGAAGTACTAGATGCCTTGAAACAATTTTAGAGAAAGAAAATCCCAAAGATACAATTCCATGATGGTCGAATTATATAATAAAGATGTAAAAGACTTTATTAAAAGGGAAGATATTTAATATTTTCCTATATTTCACAGAAAAAAGTATCAGTGCTAGAGAGATTAAATAGAACATTTAAAACTAGAATGGGAAATATTTTACAAAAAACGAAACTAGAAAATGGATAGATATTTTACAATCGTTAATTAACAATTATAACAGAACTTATCATTCATCCATAGATGTGACACAAGTTGAAGCAACAAAAGAAGAAAACCGATCAGAAGGATGGATTATATTTGTTTGAATATTTAGCAAGTGATAGTTTTGCAACACCAAAGTTCAAAATTGGACAGTGTTAGGATTTTCAGAAATAGATTGTTAAGAGTAAAGGATATCTTCCAAATTTTACAGAAGAGGTTTTCATAATTAATAACGTAATTCTGGAAGACTCTACTGTTTATAAATTAGAGGATTTAGATGGTGAAAAAAATTAAGGCAACTTTTTATGAGGATGAGTTTTCTTTTTACACTAAACGTGTGTATATTTGGGAGTGAAAACAAATTAAACAATAAAATTACCATTGGTATAAAATATTAGTTCATTAAAAAGGATTTGATGATTCTTTAAGAAGTTGGAAACGATAAAAAAAATATAAATTTTAGAAAAAGAACTGAATATAACCATAGTACTAAACTATTGCGAATAAATAATCTGAAACAAATGTGAAAAAATGATGTTATTAAAAACAGTAGAAATAAATTATTGCTCCCTTTAATTATGTTTCCTACAAGACAAGAAAATAATTTAATTATTCGAAAAAATATCGTATCAAACAGAGTAGCAGATTCTTTTAGAAAAAAGTAAACAAATGCAGATTTGAAGGAGAAAGTTTTCATGATCTGTATATACGTTTTTATTTACGATGTAGGACCACTGATAAGGAAATTAATAAGCAGAAAGTTGTGGATATTTAGATCTGTAACTGTTCAACTCAACTTAGCTACTGTTACTAGTTTATCAGCAATGCATGGTCAATGTAATGACTATACGCTAGATTTTGTATGATAGAACTGGAAGTATTAACATAATAAACAGAAAAAATGGTTAATGTTATTGAAAGGATGTTTGAAATATTACACAAACAATTTGCTCAAGAAATAAATGTAGATTCAATTTGGGTCTTTAATAGAATAAACTATTTAACCTTGCACGTTGATAGATATAGTTGTTTCAGAAGTGATTCTTGTATGGATTTACCAGATTAACTCTAAAAAGCATGTATTAATGATAAAATAAAGATAAGACCTAAAAAATATAAGTGAGAAAATTGCTCCCATTAGTTAAATAAATGTTCAATTAAGACTAGATATATCGATAATTTTGCAGATGAATTTAATAGTTTATGTAATTTATTATGAAATAGTTGATGATAGAAAAATGAGACAAATTTAGAGAAAATTAGTAAGAGCAGTTAGAGTGTGAAATAACAATATTGATTTTAACAGATTGGGAAAATTACCATTACTGCGGAATAAAAGGTTTTTCTAAATTAATATGTTCACAGATAGATGACCATCAAAATAAAAATAATTTTGTAAAAAGTGTTTATCTCATTATGATTCAGAGTTAAACTTATATTCTCATAAAATTGACATCATAATAGCTACAATGCCTGACATGGGATATGTAATCAAACTTCAAAATAAAAATCATAACAATAAATTAAAAGCTTTATTTGTATTATATTGGGATTCGATAGTACCATTGTTCCAATAGATAATTGCAAACACAATCCTAATACATCATTGGATAGTTGAAACATGCATGTTCTATCAGGATTTTAGTATGAGGGAATACTTTTAAGAGGAGAGGCTTGTATAATACAATTTTATGAAAAATTATAAATAATATCAGAAACTTTTTATGTAAGAATATGACCAAAAACGCTATGAGACTTTTTTCTAGAGATGAAGATAAAAACATTACAACTTTAAAAATATTTGTCAAATTTAAAAAAGTTTTAAATTCTTTGCAAAATAAAATGATGAAGTTAGAGATCATAACCACCTAACTAGTAAATATTGAGGACCAGCGCATAATGACTGTAATTTAAATGATAAATATCCTAAATTTATTTCGCTATTTATCCATAACATATTTTAACATGATTCACATGTATTCATAAAGATGCTTGCAAAAATGATCCTGAACAAGAAGTCACTATTATAACAAACAAGGACAAAAATATTTATTCCATTTTCAAAGAACTTTGTAATAAATTAGTTTGAAAAAGATGGAAAAGAGCTTGTGTAAAAAGGAACAATGCAATTTGTTGATAGTTTTAGTTTTGTTGGTCAATCTTGTTAGATGAACTTGCAAATTATCTAAATAATGAGAAATTCATAGGAAAGTAATTTTGGAAAAGACACAGCGAAACGAACAAGTTCAAGGTAAAACAATACTAGAAGTATGAATCAAAATATTTAAGAAAATACATCTATCCTTATCAATATATGGATTCATTAAAAAGTTGAAGAGACTAAACTACACCAAAATTGAAAATAAAATATTAAAATCGTACAGGATAAGGAATAAGCGAAGATGATTACAAATACGTTAAATATGTTATGAAACATTTTAATTTAAAAACGTTGGGGCATCTTTACGATTACTACGTTATATAAGATATAACAATGCTGTGAGATATTGTTTTGAAGAATTCAGATCAGTATGCATAAATAACTACAGATTAGATCCTACACATTTTCGTAGTGTTCCATAACTAGCAAACGATGCGAGTCTAAAAATAACTGATGTAGAATTAGAGTTATTAATAGATTACAACATGTTTATAATGGTTCAATCAGGAATAAGAGGTGGAATAAGCATGATTTCAGATAGATATACCAAAGCAAACCACGAGTTTTCTTGTAGTTGGCAAAGTGTTAGCAATGATTGAAAGTTTAACAACTCACTGACAAAATCTTGTATTGCTTATTTAAATACAAACAATCTTTATGATGGGCAATGTACCCACCAATGCCTTTTAAAAACATAACACGGGCAAATAAACAGCAGAAAAAAGTATTTGAGGAAAATATAATGCATTGGAGTTTTGGAAGTTGATTCAGAAGTTCCACGTCATGATTATTTCAAAGACTATCCACTGGCACCTGAATGATTAGCTCTAGATTTCTCTGAATTATCTTCCTTAAAAAAATTATAGATAAAAAGAAAGGAACAAAACCTTCGGTGGATAAATTATTATGTACATTCAAAAATTAATTAAAAATATGTAATTAACTATTTAAATTTAAAGTTATATATCCAATTAGGCAGAAAGCTAAGCAATATACATAGAGCTATATTATTTGATCAAACACCATGGTCCAAATCAAATATTGAAATAAACACTCTTTAAGAAAATAAGGAAAAATAATTTTTGAAAAAGGTTTGTAAAAAATATAAATAATTCAGTCTATGGAAAACAAACGGAAAATCTTAGAAAAAGAACTAAAGTAAGATTATGCATGGATGAAGGAAAATATTTTTAACTGCAAAAAGACTTCTTTTGAGAACTTCAGTACATGAATATATGGTATTAGTAAGTATACAAAACAAAAGAATAAAACCACAAAAACCAAGTTATTGTGGCTTTAGAGTGTTAGGGATAAGTAAATGGTTGATGTAGGATTTCTATTAACGGGTACAAAAAGATAACAAAGAGCTGTGTGATAAAATGAAACTTCTAATGACTGATACTGATTCTTTGTGTATGCATGCAGAAACATATAATTTTTTTTATAATGATATGAAGAAAAATATTAATTTTTTATACAAGTGACTTCATAAAATATAAATATTTTTAATTGACCACAGGTAAATACAAAATACCAGGACTTTTCAGTTATGAACTACATGCGAGACCAATAGAGGAATTTTGTGGATTTAAGACGTAAACTATATTCCTTAAGACCAGTGTGGCAGAAAAGAAAGTATATAAGGTATTACAAATGTTGAATAAAACAATTAAAAGTCCAAAATGTAAAAAGATGATAGACAAGAGATACATTTAATAATATCTTATCATCATGAGTTGCATAATATAAGGATGAATGTAGTTGCTACTTCACCTTATGAGGAAAAACGTTATCTTGTGGTGTTACGGAATCATACCTCTTTTCCTTTTTATAATGATTTAATTTATTAGTTTATGATCTCTGTTCTTAGTCTAAACCGCGGATATCATATGAGTATACATACGGTAACTCGACCGATAAATTGTAGCTTTTGGTCACACGCTGGTAGTGTCACGTGATCGTCTCGCGCTCATAACCCAGATTATCTGTACTTTTACTTCATTGAAAACAACATCGTGTTGACTGTTAATTCTAGTCTAAACTAGCATTCTTGAGCAAGAAATTGTGTTTACTGGGAGTAAATACCTTCTATAGGCTTCCAAAGGCTTCGAATGCTGAAAGGAACTACGTAGTGGGTTTATTTGATTCTGCGCACTTAGTGAAGTATAAATAGGAAATAATCCTATAATTATCATTCTTTACAGCTACTTACAAAGAGAGAGGTCATAATTGAATTTGCAGTTCAGTGTGGAATATATCTATATTTATTTGGAGATTCATCTAAAATCTATACAGTACATTTAGGAATTCAGTACTGTCTTCATCTGAATTATCATACAGTTCCGTGGAATTATCTGGAACATTTATAATACTTGTGAGATTCCAGACTTACAAGGATTATTTGGATTTATTTAGAACTTATCTATATCAGCACAGTGCAGACTTTTCATTCGGAATACTACATCCGGATTACTTGGATTAACTTCAGGAAGTGAACTTTAAAACAATTTAGGAATTTTTAGGATATTATATACTGTAAGTTATTTTTAATTCTTTCACTTTAATTATTTGTTGAACTATTTTAATACTTTTAATACTTTAGGAAATTAAAGATTTGCATTTTAATCTTGAAAGCTTGTTTGTGTCTTTTATCTTGTTACATTACCCCTAGAGTCGTAACAGTGGATAAAATTAAAAAATTTTCATTTGGCACCATATCGAAAGAGTACTGATAAGGCTATTCTAACCTCATTAATTGTTTGTTTAACTTTTTCAATTAGTTCGAGCCTTATAACCAATAGGTGCAACATTTATTTCTCATGCATATTTTTCATAGACATTTTATCTTTTGTATAAAATGCCGCCGATTACCTAACATTTTCTCTAAAGTAGTTTATTACCGAGTTGTATGTTTGAACAATTAACCAAACAGATATTCCAGTGTCTACCACTATATGCTAGTATAGTTATGTTTGCATAGTCTAAATTTGTACAGTCTAAACTATAAGAAGCAAAGTATTTGTTCCTTGATAAACTTCAATTAATAACTCTAACTAGGGATCTAATTGTTTTATAAGGATCGAGTATTATTACAAAGTTATCTTTATTTGACCGTTTTGTGTTAAAAGTCTAGTCGTAAATGAACGCTGGACAAATAATTATAAGGTAAAAACTCTTCTTTCTATTCAGTTTCTATTAAATCTAGTGCATTCTTTGTTTTTCCACCTTTGATGACACCACATATTTTCATATTGTAAGGATCTTTTATGTACATTATTTATTTATGAACAATGCGAACTCGTTCTCATATATCATTTAAAAGTCATATAATTTGATCAGAAATATCTAAAGAATCTCTGCTTGATATTTAAATTGGTCCTAATGCTCTCATTTGTTAACAATAAAGAAATTCTTCCAACAAATTGGTTGTGTTTGGATTTTTGATGAGTTTTATTTGCACTTTAACTTGAACTCCTCGATCATAAAGTCAGAATATGTTGTTTATAAAGAAATATAAGTTTATAGTTATATACTTATCTGCTTAATTGATATATCTTACATGTATAAAATTAGCTAATAGTTTAAATACATATACAACTAAGTTCTATGAGCTTTGATTAGGATTTTTCCCTTTAACGCTTTTGATTTTAAATATGTTAATTTACAAATTATACTACTTTCTTTTCCTTTATTCATTTTCATATCGATATCATCACCACTTAATTCATGTTTGTTGCACATTAAGAACTTTTTAAATACCGTACCTGAAACCAAGTGATCACTTTATATTTTATCCATTTATTAATATCGGAAAATTTTAAATAAAAACTTGAACAATATAGGTTTAATTTGTTGTTCTGAATATTTTCCTGTGTACCATAAACAAAATAAATATGCATTTCATGAGCTCGTACGTTTTCTTTTCTAGTCATCTGCATGTGTATTTTTTATTGAACATTGGATAATGTGTGTCCTGTTCCATATAATCGATTATCACGTGTGCTGCTAAAATTCAACCATGAACAATGTTGATCTGTATACAAATTATTAACGGTGATATCACTAATCTCCGTGTACTTTTTTTGTTCCACAAAGAAATATTTCTTTGCTTCATTGAACTGTTACTTCATTTTATACCCCTGTGAATAAAGCATGTTTGGTAATCCGTCTAGAGTAATCACTATTTTATCTATTACTAAATTGAATTACTTTTCATAATCAGCCCCTCTGTCTTTTCTTCATAGTATTAAGACTCCATTTATACTCATTCTAGGTGAATCAAGTATGACATTTGTTAAAGTTGTATTAACTGCTACATTAATAATATTCTTTCTTCTTATATAGTCATAAAAGAAAGGAAGTTAATTTATATGCTTTTCATTAATTGAATTAGCCATTATATCCAAAGTAATAGTATCGGACTGAAGACAAATATTCTCCATCGAGTATCTTCATACTGACAAAAGCTGGATCGGCCACTAACATGTCGCGTCAGGTTACATCATTGACAATTTAAACGTTGACTCTGCGCCTGATATTTTCCATTGTTTTGCCAAAGGCCTTATGATAGGTAATATACTTTGATTCTTTTTCCGGATCGTAGCCAGGTAGAAACTTGTTATTAGTTACAGAATGACTGATTACTGAGATACCACCTCTGATTCCCTTCTCAAAGAAATTATGCATGTCAACATTTGTCAACAGCTACAGATTAACCTCTGTAATTTTGAGAACTGCGTCCCAGGTAAAACCAGGACAGGGGTTGTATGCGGCAGGATCTAGTTTGTAATATGACAGGCAGATATCTCTGACGTTTTCGAATACGTCTGTAAGCAGCAGGACATCGGTCTTCAGGTACAAGTCATGATAGTCGCCCATGTTTCTTCTGTTGACTTTACTTGGAGTATTTTTGGCGTGCTGGTAATCAGCATCAAAACTTTAGTGCTGCTAAAATGACTGTAAAAATCTTCTTGTTGTGGCAGCGTGGTCTCATCAAATTTATCCCATGACAACATGTACTCGTAAGGATAGATCCCTTTAACAGTTAAAAAGTCAAGATTGTTGTCATTAAACTCTTCTGCAGAATATTTGGAAACGCCAGCTCAACTACTGTTGGCAGAGTTTCTAACGTTATTAACAAGTTCATCTAGCGACTCAGGCATGAGCTGAAAGCTGTCGATAAAACCCAGATTGCCAAGAGAAAATGACAGCTACTTTTTCCATGTTATTTGGAATGCAAGTAATCCTTATCTTGAACATGACAAAGTTCTTTTCAATGAGATGCGAATCATAGCCTCTCAAATTATGAAATACTAACGGTACGAACTATGGTCGTCTTAATTTCAGATTGCACTTGTTATGAGCAGCACCAAGATAGCTGCCAGTAAAATGACAATGATCTCGAACTCTGTCATCGCCAAGATCATGATTATAGATCCAACATAATTTAGCCTGAGAAAATTCTTCTTGGTCCTGTATGTTAAAAATCATTCTTGCTAGCTTATTGCATGAATGTAATTAACTTCGCCAAGCAGACTGTATGAAACGTTCGCAGATCAATGTTAGCAAACATCACTGTTAAATGATAAAATATGCAGTGGATAAATTGCTCACCTGGCAGCAACGCTAAAGACATTGACATTGACATTATTTTGTCGCTCAAATTTTTGAACGTTTTTGAACAGGAAAACTGATTCCAGCAAATTTAGGACCTCCTAATACGGCTTATAATTACTAACTCGATTAAGATTCGTTGCAGCTGGGTACAGCGCAGATAGCACAGACCAGATAAAACATTGGTTGTCCTTATTTTGCACGTTAACGCAACTTTGACTTCTCTTAATTGTAGCTGGCAGCTCCAAATACGATTTATCTCGTGGCGGATTGTACTTCTGGAATATTCGTGCATGTCTACAAGATCAGCAGACCAGATGTCATCGACACCATTATAATCAACTCTGCGGCTAGGAAAACGTTTTCTTGCTGGCTTATGTAATTCTTCTGCTATTATATAATCTTTGCTGGCTTTTTTTAGTCGCTGGTCTTGCTGCCTTTTTTAGCCACTAGTTTGCTGGCTTTTGTTTGACAAGGTTTAGCTTCTGATTTGGCGCCAACGCCAAATTTATATTTGAGTGCGAAGGAGCCACTGACAAAAGCTCTGTCAATATGTTCTCGCCTCCCTTTTGGTGTATGCAAGCTAACTCATGAAGCATAATTTTGTCGCAGTGGTTTTTTTCTTCTGGATGATCTATGTAGCAAATGTCATGCCGCATTGCTGTGACATCTACTTGGTTGTAGATTTGTTGACCAGGAAGCGGTTGATCATTTGCATCAAGTTGTGTATCCAGAGGAGGATTCCACGAGCCAGTATACTTATGTCATGGCAGATTCCAGCCACCTTTTGGCTAAGGACGTTTTCCAATGAGCGCATAAAGATCAAGAGCGCTACCATATATTTTACGACGCTTATAAACAGAACAGTGTCCAACAATTATATTGTCTTGAGTACAAATACTGTCATCGCAGGCATGCATATATAACGAGTAAACATTAAATTATGTGTCAAGTATAACAATAACCTGGGCGTTAGCACAACCAGAAATTGCTTTAACAAACCTGGATTTTCTATTGCTGCATTCAGCACATATTTATTTCACTACAGAGCGTCCATTTTTAGTCTGAGATCAAGTTTTTTCAAGACTGTCCGTATTCTTTCTGCATGATAAGCATTAGTTGCAGACATATGTTGCGACATGTCACTGACATGTGTTTGCTGACACTTTCTGACATTTTATTTCTAGAAAGAGTTTTGTCTAAGCATCTTTTATGGAAATGTCGTATCGGGAAGTTAGTTTATCTCTTTCTTTTTTTTATCCATTATGCTTTGTAGTAATAAACTTTAAATGCTTGTTTTTTTTTTTTTTGTTTTTTTTTGTTTTTTTTATAAGCGCTAGGATATTGTAACCCACCTTTCAATATTCCCTCCTCTCCTATCCAAATGGGTTCCTCCCCATTATTCACTGTGGTCATTAAAATCTCCACTGATAACTGTGCTGTCTCCTAACTCATCTACAATCATATGATATGTTTCAGGTTCAATGTCCTGGTCCCCTCCTGGGTCGTAAATGTTTACTATTATAAGTGGTTTGTTTCCTGTGTTTATCTTAATTATTTGATACTCAGGGAGAGTGGTATTGTTCTGAATTAGCAGTGGGTCCTCAACAGACTCACTTGAGAGAGCATCGCTGACATATATTGCCAGCCCGCCACCTTTTTTTCCCCTGGGGTCTTTGTTTACAATAACTTGTTCTGAACCCGGGAATTTTCGGTAGGACTTTTTCATTTTCTTTTTTATTTTTTTTAATATTTTTTTTGCTCGCTCAATAGTCTCCCGAAGGCACACTACGTCAGGTTTCTGATGCCCATTTACTATCCTATGGAACCATTCAGATGAAGTTTGCCGAATTCCCCTGAAGTTCCATTGCCATATTCTGAGTGTTTCTTTTGTATCCACTACTGGTGCGTCCTATTTACATTTACGCATGCATTAATAGTATCACCTATTGTAGTGGGCGCCTAGCTTGGATCATTGGGCGGTTGGTAAGGGCAAAGATCCGGTTACATACGGTGTCAACGAGGATGAAGTTGTCCTTATTTAATTTCAGAGCCTCATCGATAATATCCCGTATGAGTTTGAGCACTTGCGCCATTTGGACTGTTTTCTATTTTATTTTGCGCTGTTGGTGTGTTTTCTTTAGATTTTGTCGAATTTAATTGTAATTCTGAGTTAAATTTGTTTGTGCCTTGTGGTTTTTGTGTGGTTATAGATAATTTATTTTTGTGATCCTGGGGTTTGATATTGCCTTTGATCTGGTTGTTATGTGGGTGGTTTGTTTTGTCTTTGGGGGATTGAACCTTTTTAGCTAATGGACTTTTGTTTATCTCGTGTTTTGTTAGGGGATTTAGCTTGAGGTAGTGTATTTATACTTTTTGTATTGTGGCAGGCGGGCTTGTTTCTATTCTCCTCTTGGTTACAAGTTTTAGTTCTGTTTGGTTGTACTGGTTGTCAGCTTTTCCTACTGGAGATGAGATGGTTACCTTGTTGTGTTTGTTTTGGTCAACTGTTACTTGAGTTTTAGCAACTCGGTATGTATCTAGGTTTAGGGTCATGTATTCTACAATTTGTTTTTCCTTGATTGCAAAAGGACATTCTATTGATCTAGGTACTTGTGTATCCCTGCAGTGTGCGCATCTTTGTCCAGTAAACTTACAATCCCTATCATGTTTACCGCCACATTTATTACATCTTCTCTTTGACCTACATTTGCTGGAATAATGACACCATCTTTTGCAGTTGTCGCAAAACCGTGGTTTGTTTTTAACCTGCTGTAATTGAAAGAATTTTCCAGGTTGTCCCATTAGAATCATTGGTGGTGGTATTTATTTAAATTGTAGTAAAACAGCAGACGAGTTATTGCCTTCTGTGTTTTTAAGGTGTACTGTATTTTCTACTTCATCTCCGTACTGTCTTATGTCATGGATAATGGATTCAGTATCCTGGGAAAGGTTTACTCGGGGGATTCTTTGGTTCAGAGGTGTAGGTCCATTTTATTGCCTTGTTTGTGTTGATGGGTTGATGGATGTGTGTCGAGTAACAGTATCTCGATATGGTCCTATTTTTTGGATCTTCATGTATTTGGCCACTTAAATAGTAGTGGAGCATCTAATGATTATATGTTTTTGTCTTGTGTGGACTATCCTGAATTGCCCCCCCCCCCCCCCTGTGTTTTAGGAGCTCTGTAGTGATGCTTCTATCACTGATTTGATTGATGTTTGTATCGAGGCTTTTAATGAATACGGTCAGATTTCTTGGGCGGTAAGAGTGTGTGTATGTTTGTTATGGTAATTTTTTTAAAATTATTTGCCTCTGTTGATGTTTCTTTGTTGGTTTTTGAGGGTCCATTGACTTTGTTTTACGACTAGAGCTGCTGTCGGGGTCCTGTTTTATTGTTGAGGTATCGGCTACCTTGTTTTCAGATTGTTTTTTGTTAGTGTCATTTGATTGTTTTGTATTTTGTGCTCCCCTTCATAGATCGCTTCCCCTTCCCTTGAATAGGTATGCTTTTTTTAGGTTCCGGGGAGTCGGGAATTTGGAATATGTGATTTCAATCTTCTGATGTGTCAGGTCTTACCTTCGAAGGGCCAGCTGTTTGGCTGCTGTGCACCCCAAGTAGCGCACCCAGTCTTGTTGGTCTTTAAGGTTGCTGTTTTTGTTATTGGTTAATTTGTCTTTATCTTATTTACTGTTTTATTTACCACTCCTACCTTCTTTACTATTTCAGAGTACATATTGGGTCTGGAATACCCATTCCCCTCCCTCCCCCCCCCCCTGCATATTTCCTATTTGTCTCGTAGTAGAGGTCTCGGGATTCAAATTTATTTCCGCCCCCCCCCCCTTGATTGTTAATTCGGGTCACATCCAACTTGAGACTATGATTTGAGGTTGCTTGGGGATTCAAATAGCATGGGCCTGGTTATCTTTGAGGTCTACAAAGCTGTTTCCATCAAAGCCTATCCCGTTGATTTGTACCTCTGGGTGAGAGGTGTTGACAAGTCAGACGTTGTGTTCCAGGCCCTTTTAACTTAACTTTGCCCAGAACAATTACTTCCGATTTTATTTCACTCTGCTTGAATCCACATGACAGTTATGCCAAGTCAGCAACGAGGGACATTTCCACCCTACAAAATCAGGCCAACTCCGTGTAGAACTTCAGTTTGCAATTGCCCTCATGAACACAGTGAACGTTATCTTGTATGTGGAATTTGACAATACCGTTGAAATCAACAGTATGAGAGAGTGATCCTAGACTATTAAAAAACATAGAACACGAACCCATGGACTTAGATAAAGATGATATTTTCCATCCAGAACAGGAACTACAGCAGTTACAAACCCCACCTCAAAGTGGGGAAGAGGAGTAAGAAACAACAGTAATGCCACGATGACCCAAACAAGAACCACACTTAGTTTCCCGTTCTGCTCACCACTTAACTAAAAGAATCACACTCCTGATCAGAGAGTTTTTATTGGTTGTCAATCATCCTAGTCAAAAACAACACGACCAATGTTTCATTATGAGTTAGGAAGAAAAGCTGGAAGAGAGTCTGGAAGAAGCTGGAACACTCATCCCAGAAGAGACTACCTTGAAAGAGTGGTATAAAGACTTGAGAGACCGTTCGACGCCTCCATTTACTTCCTGGGAAACGATATGCATCGAAGCTCTCCGTTCTAAGACATACTTGACAGAGCTTTATAAAGGAAAAGTCAAGTTTGAAATCATTACCTATGAAAATTAATACCTGGGAACTTCCTTACTACCTGACTCCCACTTTGTACACAGTTCTATGGAATCCAGAAGTGTATGCTAAAGATGAACTTCCTCATCAAAAACCTAATAACGTTCGAGCTGATGTCATCAACATGGACGACAGTCATCGATCAAGAACCCATTGGATAACCTTCTACTTTCCCAATGACCACAGCGTGGAATATTTTGATTCCTATGGATTACCTCCTCTCGAAGACGACACTACAGGCTTTATGAGATCGATTATGCTATATCCACTCAATTTAATAATGTGAAATTGCAATGATCAGATTCCATGGTGTGGACAATATTGTGTGTATTTTCTTCATCAATGCAGTCTTAGATTCCCATTAGAACATTTACTGACTTCTTTTTGGACGTGATTTCTCTAGAAACGATGCAAAAATTCAATTGTGCTATAACACTGTAAGTCCCGTCTTACTGACCAACGTTGTCAACCTTATAAATATGTTAATGTTTAACATTTTCGTATTTGTTATTTTACAATATTGTACATGAAGAGGAGGAACTGCCCTAATCCTCATTTTTTGTTCATGACTGAGTTAACGGGGTTTATTTTTTATAAAGTGTTTATATTGAAAATAATGGTGTTGGTCGATTTGCGAGGTTTTAAGAATACAATTCTTTTGATGCACTCATTTATTTTTTCTCTCTCTCTCTTTTATGTCCGTTTCATTTTTCCTGACCTGTATTCTATCCTCTCAGTGCACTACATCTAGGGATGTTTACCTTAACGTCCATGTCTCTAGCGGTATGTTCGCCAGTATTGCCATCCATCGTCGACTCGTCCACGAAGATAAAATGAACAGTCAACACTATCAAATTGGAAAGCTGAGTGAAGCCATGTGCTTGTTGCAGAGGGTGGAGCACCTCAATGGCCTGGTGGAGTAAATGAAGCGCTATCCAAACATGCGTCACCTCAAGGGGGAGACGCTCGCCTCTGAACCACGAAGGGATCCATCAGAGAAGTGAAGGAAGAGGAGATCAGAAAGATCAAGAGGGCTTAGATGGAGGAGAAGAGGGAGCCAGAAAGGATTAAGAGGGCACAACATCATCATGTCCTCTCTCAACAGTGGGAGAGGGTACAGTAGAGGTTAAGACAGAGAGAGGATGAAATAGAGGAACAGCAGTAGATAGATAGAGGAACATCTAGTGTCAACAGCTGCAGAGACAGCAAGAATAGAGTATGGATTTATAATCCCCACAACAGAAGATTTGGAAATGGAACAGATGGGACTAATTTTAGACTCTCAGTCTCCATCAATCCTTCGCTTGGAAAGCACCAGAGCCAGATCTAGACCAAATGGCACTTTTCAGGACCACCCAGATCGTTCAGAAACAAAAATACTACTCAATCTTTGCCAAAAATGTTTGTATGTATGTTTGCTTGTATGTCTTTGTCTACATTTTCTCTTCCACATCTAAAACTTAAATCCCCTCCACACTTTTATGTCTTGTATGATAGTATATCTGTATGAGTGAGTGATGGTATATTTGTGTAGATGTGTAAACACTCCAACCCTTTTCTCCCCTTTTACCTCACTTATAGGATTAAAAGGGTTATAAAGGTGTTAGGCGGATTTTGTTTTAGTTTTAATTTTCTTAGGGAAGTTATAGGAGTGGTAGGGGGATTTTAGTTTTGCTTATAAGGGGTTCAGTTTCTTTTTCACCCTATTATTTTACATCCAACCCTTACACCTCTGTCTGTGAGTGGCAGAGATGCTGCCAGGATTTTACCTAAAGGGGGGATATCCCCCTTGTCACCAAAATAGTAGACAAATAAAAGGGAAAGGGGGGGGGGGAATGGACATACTTCAATATTTACCAAACACTTAAATAACCATCTCTCTTTCTTCCTCCTCCACTCTGTTAGAGCTCTATTGAAATAAAAATCCTCAAAAGATGTCCCCTCTAGTTGTATAAGCATTAATTTATTGATTGTTTCTGAGCTTAATCTGTTCCTTGTCTGCGTATGAATATTGTTCTGTGCTGAGAACCCCCTTTTACAGTCTGTCATCTGAATGGGGCATATGCATAGCTAGCTTAGGCAGCTTCAACAAGATGGGAAACTGTTATTTATGGTTGTTTTGTAGAATTTTCCACAATTCACAGGTTATTATCTCATGGATATCTCTGCTCCAAAATGCAAGTGACATGTGACTTGGCGTGTTGTGTAAGAATTTACATCCTAAAATTCAAACAATCAATTTCCGACTTAAAAGGGTTACTTGTTCCCACAACTTCTGTGAATATTACACAGCATATCTCCCATCTTGGTGTTGTGTTGTACCTATTTTGTACTGTAACAGCCAAGATTTCTGAAACTTTGAATCCAATTTTGGTTTCTTCTTTGGCAGTTCATCTAACTCGGCATCTGACATCGTTTTCGAATTATTGTCCTCCATTTGGCGAGAAACTCCATTTCATCATTCGCTTTCTTCATTCTGCTGTTCCCTTTGCACATTCGTGCCACCACTGACATGAAGTTGAAAAGAATCAGTAATTTTCTAGCCAGCCATGCTTGACTACAATCTCTCCTTCAGGAAATGGACCAAAGTTCACGCATGCGCAAATGATAGGAAAGGACATCAATTGCACAACCCCTTTAGGACACACGTGTTTCTCATATAAATAGTTTGAGGGATTTCCAAGCATTCTTTTGTATTAACGTATATCTACAGACTTTGGAATGGACAGAGGTATTTTGGTCAAATAAATATCCCTACTTTTTAATTTCTTTTCAGATCCTTATTTATTCAATTGATCTGAACAGTTAATTAAAAATTTTACACTGTGCAGAGTGAATTTGTGTATGTGCGACTTTGAAATAATTTGCAGGAGTTCTAATGCATCACTGCTTTCCAATTGTGCGAATTCATAACAATTTTGCGTGATTCACACTCGTGCGCCCTGCCGGCATCTCTTGAGTAGGTGTAAGTGTTGGTCAGTAGGTGTAGATGGTCAATATGTATCGATGTTGGTCAGTAGAGGTAAATGATGGTCTGTACTGTGTGGGTGTTGGTCAGTAGAAGTAGATGATGGTCAGTAAGTGTGGGCGTTGGTCAGATGATTGTCCCCCAAGTGATATACTATACTACTGATATACAGGGTTGAAAACAGGCTTCCAATCAGTGTTTAAATTACTATAGTAATTTGTATGCTGATTTTGTTTTAATATAACTTCTTGAAAATGATGAATTTTAGTTGATGTATAAAGCCAGTTGCAAGCGTGCTCTCTACACTGGTAAATTTTTGTCCAATGAGGATCAAAATGGTCTGCTAGTGACTGAAAATGAAAAGTGAGAATGTTCTTGAGAATTGATATACAGCTTGCACCATCTGTATTTAAAAAACAAACCATAGTACTGACAAAATATTCCAGCAGCTGTTCTTACCAGGAAAAAAAATGGGCTGAGGTTGACTGAAAACATTCACGGTTTAAAAGGTTAAAATCTCTTTATTCTTTCTAGCTCCCAAAAGCAATATAAAAGATCACTTAGTTATACCACTATTGTACTGTCACAACACATGCTGGCAGTTCTCTACAAAAATAGTGAAAACATTTTCTAACTTTTAAAAATACCTGACTAGACTAAACAAAGTGCCATGCAAAATGACTATCTAACCAAACAAAATACATGTATGCTGTTGTACAAATCACAATAAAGGTATTCAAAACATTAAAACTTTTCTAATAATACATATTGTGTGTGGATTAAATCACACTTTTAAAATTAAATCTGATTCACAGTAATAAAAATTTATTTAACATTTGTTTTGAGTGTCACCTGGCATCTGAAAGGTTAAATAAAAGGCCCAAGTTGGCCTGATATTGCTCAACTGCAACTTAACAGGTAAACACTACACTAAGCAGGATTATGTAGTATTGTAAGAAAATAAACCTATATAAACTATCTCCCAAAGTTAAAATCATGTTGATTTCACCTATTCTCTCCCAAGAAAAAGTCGTAATTAATATCATAACTCTAGCTCACAATCGAACTCATCTAAGATCTTGATGATATAAACTTTTTTTTACCAAGTTTTATCACAAATGGAGGAGAAATATAGTCTCTAAAAATGAATCAAGTTCAGCCAATCCGATGCAAGGTCATGTCATTAATATGCATGGATTTCACTCCTGATTAAATATTTGAGAGATCATGATGATGTAAGCCCTAATTCTAAGTTTTATCAAAATCAGAACAGAAATATGGTTTCACAGTGGTAACAAGCTCAGCCAATCAGATGCAAGATCACCTCATTAATGTGTGTGGCTCTTGCTGATTATTGAATTCATCTGAGATCTTGATTATATAAGCTCATATTCAATGTATGGTTACTACTAGAAAAGAAATATGGCCTCAAGAGATTTAACAAGCTCAGCCAATCAGATGCAAGATCACCTCATTAATATGTGTGGAGCTCACTCATTGCTGAATTTTTCCAAGATCTTTATGATAAAAGCTTATATTCCAAGCTTGATCAAAGTCAGATCAGAAATATGGCCTCCAGAGTGGTAACAAGCAATTGCTGATGGATGGATGGATGACGGATGCAGGACCATACCATTGGCTCACTTGGCCTTTTGGCTGGAAATATTTTTCATGGACACTTACTTTTTGAATTGCCTAATAATTAATTTGATGGAGAAGAAAATGAAAAGTTGGAAATAAGAGAGATAAAGGCAAAAAGGCAAATTCTGCAAGTGAAATTAAGTCCTGGTAGAATTTATGAAGTCATTGTGACCACAGATATATGATCTGTTTTTTATTTCTCATATAAAACTGATTAAATTTACCTGCAATATCTAGATCGCTGTTCTAGTGGTATGGAAGACCCTACAAATGATACTAAAATCTTTGTCTAGATGGAGGAACAACAACCATTGAAACACAATACAATACTTTTATGGTAGAACCTGTCTTGAAAGACCATCCCTTCTGCCAAAAACTTATGGTCTCAAAAGACAGGTGATCTCTCATAAAAGGTCATAACACTATATAATCAATAAATCTGTGCATTCAGAATTGGGTCTCTCAAGGTAGGTAGTCTCTCATGGCAGTAGTCTTTCAAGACAGGTTTTACTGATGAGCCATTAAATTTACATGCAAGGCAAACTGCCTTGGGGTTAGAGTCAACAGAATCATGTGTATGTTCATTCAGTCTAGACTTGATTTCTTTTTTTAACATTATCATAAACAAACATTTCTGGATGAAGTAAATGAAAGTGGATTTCCAAGTGGTTTTGATTCACTGGTTTTAATACTTCTGAAAACTTGGTTTAGATAATACATTCATATAACAAAAGTGGAATAAAAACATGTGGAAACTGTCTTACCAGCATTTACAAAAGCTCTGATATACATAAAAATGGAATGATTGGCTATAATATGGAAATTTCAGAGGTAGCTCAAATGTGGAATTCTGTTTAGACATTAAAAAAAGTAAACTGAGTAAATACAGATGCTGCTTAGAAAATTTGGTTCTCTATATCCCAGCTTTTCAAGACCATATTAACATGTTTTTCTTTTTTGTGATAAAAAGGACAGATATCTATCCAAGTATTGTGTCAAAACTTCAATCAATATTCATTCCAGACCTTATCCAAATTTTAGCTCAAACATAGTGGTGGAGCCATTGTGACATAGTGGTTAATTTGCCAGTTGTCACACTTACAAGCAGTGGGTTGGGGATTTAAACCCTGCCCAAACGAGACCAGGCCAGCTGCTATAGTATGGATTTAAACCCTGCCCAAACCAGACCAGGCCAGCTGCTGAAGTATGGATTTAAACCCTGCCCAAACCAGACCAGGCCAGCTGCTGTAGTATGGATTTAAACCCTACCCAAACCAGACCAGGTTAGCTGATGTAGTATGGCTCTGAGCAAGGTACTTTACTCCCATTGCCTTGGTACTAAATAGTCTTTCATGTGTTAATGTGCTATTAAACACTAATCAATCAATCAACAGATTGACCATACTGACTTTGCAGTTTGACCTTTCATTACAGTATTTAATTTGATCCATCCACTTGCAAAATAGGTCAAGTTTTGTGCATGTGTGATATGGGTAAACATTGCATCTCTCTCCAGCAACACTATACCTAGATGGAAAGTTGACAAGACTTGGATAAATATTCATATGACAGGAGAAACTACTAAGAAATTGAGATCAAGCTATCCAAGACTGTACATAATGTCTTGTTATCTTATGGCTAATTGACATTGTTGAAATTCGAAAATTAACCACTCTTAAAGCTTCTAGTAGCACTTATAAATTTCATTATCAATCTACTCAATTTATGAATAGAAATCTAACACATTCTAAATAATTATGGCATATCCAGATAGTTCTACCAAGACAAGGTCAGATCGGTCGCCATGTTGTGTCTCTGCGCACAACACATTACTCAAGTTGCCTCCCCATGATATAACCTTTCATGTGTTGATGTACCAATAACTTCCAATCAATAATCAATCAATCAATAACAACAAACATTATCATACTTCATGAGACATGTATTTAGGAGATTTTTTATTATGTTTTTATTTGTGGACTTGGGGACATTAATTGTGGTTAACCATCAGAAATCGAGTTTGAATGGCAACACATAAAATGAATATTTACTTGTGACAGAAAAACCATCATCACCACCTTCAAAATCCCAAACATAATCATCTTATCCACATTCTCACACACAAAATTTTATTGAAAAATAGCTGAAAAGCTAGTTCTTCATTGCACTACATCACAGGGAAAGTCACAGGGATCACAATTGTTTCGACATTTCTGACAGTATATCAAGGATATTAGTGCTGAAAATGTTATTTTTCAACCAATCAAAAACTGCATTACATTCACATAAACAAATAAAAATCTGCATTACATTCACAGATGTGTTACAATTAAAGTTACAAATACATGAAAATCCTTCTTGAAGTTATGTAAATTTATTTCGACACTTCATTAGCTAGGGATGATGACCATTAAGTACACTTTTTCATCTTTCTTTTATGCTGATGATACTGCCACTTAAGTATATATGTGACTATTGCTGTAAATTTGTGACAATACAATCATAAAAAAAAAACATTTACATCCATTTAAATCAATAGGAATCATGTGTTGAGAAATCATCAACAAATATACATCTCTGTATTTTAAAACATGGGACTACAACATACATGTCAAAAGAGAAATGTGCAAGTTAAAATTCAAGCAAATAATGTAACATTTTAGTACAGGCAGGCAGAAAAGGGCAATATGAAGAGAAAACATACATTTCAATCTTCCTAAAAAGAAATAATTCTGCTATTAAAAAAGGAAAAATTAGTTGTAAGTATGTAACTTTTGCAAAGCAATACTATAAAAATGGTAGTATATATAGGTATTATTATTTAAAGAAAAAGCAGAGTTTAAAACATCTAATGTTGAAAAGTCTTAAATTAAATTGAATATAGGTACTTTAAGAAGTGTAACAAATTCAAATAAATCTATAATTCTGTAATCATAATATTTTAATCCGTACATAATTTTAATGAATTTTTGCAGCAAAACTATATTTGCCAAAATATGTATGCTATAGGAATGCAGATCACTTATTCATGAAAAATGTATGTTGCTAGTATGCTCAGCTGACACTAAATTATTATGACTGTATATTACCTATATTTAGTAAGGCCAAAACAATAATCAATAACACTGGATTGGATTAATTTCTTTGCCTCTTGCATAGAGTACTGATGGCTATATTTTCCACAGTAGAATAGATTTTTTGAATAATAAGACAAACATGACTTTTTAATGGTGCAAGTGTACACATACAAATATATTTGGGTTTCTACTTAAATGACTGCGTTAATCAAAGTATTGAAAACACTGTTGACAATACTAATTTACATAGGATCAGGTGGAAGAACATAACTCCCTGAGATATTGCCATTCATAATCCTTGGTACTATTGTAAACATAATCTGTATAATATAAGTCTAAATTTTCTTTTCTTTATATATCTGTACAGAATTTATATTAATATTTTAAACATTATTTTAAGAATTATTGTTGTGATTTCTTTTTAAAAGCATTTTCTACTATTGTTTCAAAAATTGATATAGGTGGAACAACATCAAAGAGAGATAACAACTAAAAGGTGTATTAATTTACCTCAATTTTCAAATGCCTCCTTAACATATAAAACTGACATGAAAGGCCAGTGGAACTATACTTTTGTTACTAATTTTTGTAAGATCATGCAGTCTGTAACTATTATTAGTAATACAAACTATATTATGTAAAACAGAATGGATACTATACAATAGACATTGGGGGGGGGGGACTGAAATTCCTTTATACCAAAAAATCAAAGTATGTTTTAGTTTCTTGTTTATAAGTTGATTTTTTAAAACAAAAAACATTTTCTGTGTATGCCCTTTTTTACCAATGGAAAAATTATGATCATCCCAGCACTAGCTATTGATCCATTTCACAAATTAAAACAATCATCATATTGTTTTGCCCCATATTATCTAATCTTTTTTTGTATAAGCCAGTAATAACTCAAGCTCAAAGTCAATCAATTTTGGACATAATCTAACTTAAAATAATGCTGAAATAACAGAACATTCACAACTTTACATCTTCTTTTTTTGAGAGGTTTGATTTCAATGACACAGATGTACTCTAAATTTTATATACTACAAGATTTGGAAATTTCATTCTCGGGCTTGAAATTTCTGCAGATATTTTTTTAATATTTTTTTTATAGAATACAGGGTCTGAATATACTAAGAATGCAGTAAAACCCTGATAACTCTAACACCAATCATTTTAGTACTGTGCATAATCTGAATGACTTTCTCAGTCCCAGAGTAAAATCTCCTCTTATGTGGGACCCCTAAAAACTTTACACAATTCATTAACTCAGTTTTAAAAAAGTTTGCCCTGCAGCACTTCGAGTTTTTGAAGTTCTACTTTAATTTCATCCTTACATACCATTCACCTGGACAACCAATTATGCAAACAGAATGCATTCAACTAATACAATACTATTCCATTTAGGTATGTGAATTGCTCCAGCAGACACCCTTTTAGTTTCGATGTGCAGGCATTCCAATATGTGGATTTCACCTACCTTAGTGTGATAAAGTTAAAGGACATGAGTTTGGTTTCAATCAGAGAGTGGCTTGAATATTCAGGGTTCAGATAAATGAGCATATATTGATGGCACCTCAGTATAAGGTGCCCTCACTTATAATGCAGGATACTTTATGGCTCCCTTGAATAGCATTATACTGATGGCTCAATGTACTAACTTTCCTTGCAATTTTTTTTTTATGATAGTGACCTTTTCATCAAGCTGAAGTAAAATCATATTGTTTTCTGAAATTTGTATGACAGCTTTATATTAATTTTACCTTCATGTGTACAAATAATTTATATTAATTATTCCTTCATGTTTACAAATAATTATAGGTAAAAAAATTATCATTTTCGTAGGTACCTCAAGTTTGCAACATTTTTATAAGAAACTAGAGGAATGGTGAGCAAATTGCTCATGTAAATATATCCCTGCTTCTTCCAGCTCCCACACCTACCACCTGATAGTGATGAGTCTATAGTCAAGAAAAAGGACATAACTCTTGTGAAAAAAGTACAAGAACAATGATTAGTCATAATGTATATATTCTCATGATGACTATAATATATACTGACACTGACCCAAATATCTAAACACTAAAAAATAATAACTTTTTTGTCTATCCAAATACTTCAAGCACTGATAACAATTATACATTTTCCCGAATACTGTCTGAACAACTATTATCTCCATTGTCACTTTTGTTTACCGATGTGCCCAGCAAATACAATGTCTAAGCACAGGGGCTCATTACAAATTAAATCAAAAGAGTATTGGTCAATGGATAGAGGGCTGTAGGGCCCAAACCTATAGTGGACTGGGAATCCAAATCTGTAGCAATATAACACGTGCCATATTGTTACAGTTTTGGACTCCTCTGCCTTCCATCCTTTGTCCGACACTCTTAATTTAATTTGTAATGAGCCCCTGTGCTCCAAGCAGGTAAACTAGGTTGCATTATATCCTTGCTTGCAAATAAAGAACACCTGCATAATAATGTTTCAATGTTCTTTTACAAATAAAGAATTCTGGTTGCATTTCTGGCATTTGTTTTACTTTTTGTTTGTAAAACTATAAAAGTCTGTTCATCATGTACATGTACTGCCACTGGTGGTAAGTCTTGCTAGAAACTCTGTCTATGAATGTGACCCAGTTCTAACATCGATATTGTTACATAATGTCAAGATGGTCTTTAACAGAATTTATCACAGAAATAATATACATTTATATTATCTTACCTCTGAAAAAGCTGAAAGATAATCAATATTTTCCTTAAAAAAAATTTTAAGTGATCTTGACACTAAAACTCCAGATATGGCAATCACTGCCCTAAATATGTAATGGAGCCAATCACTTAGGCTGGTTCAGGAATTTAATTGCAGAATACCATTATTTATACTTTACCATTATTTATACTTTGATTATATGTATGAAGACTTAAAAGACTACATCCAAAATGAGGTTACCATGGGGAAAAATACCACTGAATAAAACTGAGATTACAAGAACTTGTGAAACTTCTGTGTCAGATATGTTGACTGCTTTATTAGAAATAAATGTCAACCCAGTTTAGTTTGCTGTAAAAGGAAAAACAAAGATAATAATCTAAATACATATTTAAACACTTTATATTATGCAAGTTAATCAACTTTAGTGAAAACAAGAATTGATGTGCATGACTGTTATGTCTCCCTCTATACTCTCTCCAGCGGTAAAATTAAAAGCCTGCAATCATACATCGACTAAATGTAACACTGATGAACATTGATTTTACATTTATCAAACTGATTCATTAATTAATTGCGCCAGCTGTCTCAAAGATGAAAGATTGTATTTCCTTTATCACTAGCTTTAACATTCTCATGGCTTGCTTTGTTCAGGGAATTTCTTGATCATGAGTTTTGGAACATGTCAGCTGTTTTTATAGCTGACTACTGACAATACCTTCTGTTAATTCATGTGATAATTTGGGTAACCAAAGTGGTTTTGTGGCCTAACAGTTGATTACTCACTCACCAGTTTTTGAGTACAAGTAAAACTTTCAGTAGCTTACATTCCAACTTGAATTTTTTATTTCTCATCGGCTTTAAAAAAAACTACTTTGGTGTCTGGAAATATTTCATACTTTTCCAAATAATTACAAATTTGAAAAATATGATGTCCAGAAAACTGATATACACATCTTCAGGTGATGACCACAATACTTACCAAGTTTCATTGCAATCCATCAAAAACTGGAACTAGTTGCACTAATGATATTGTGTCTGACACTGCTTTAAGCTATAAGGCAAGAAGGACAATAACTGTAACAAAAATAAAGGGAGCAAGTGATTTATCGATATGCACATCTTTAGATGATGACCATAATGCTGACTAAGTTTTATGGCAATCCATCAAAAAACTGCTGGACTAGTTGTGCTAATGAAATTGGTTGGTCCACAGCATTAAGATACAAGACAAAAAGGGCAATAACTCTAACATAAATTAATGGAGCAAAGTGATTTATCAATATGTACATCTTCAGCTGATGACCGTAATATTTACCAAGTTTCATTACAATCTATAAAAAACCTCAGGACTGGTTGCACTAATGAGATTGTGTCATATCCTGCATTAAGGTACAAGACAAAAAGGGCAATAACTCTCACAAATATGGTGAGAGAAAAGTGATTTGTTGATATGCACATATTCAGGTGATGACCAATATTATTTACCAACTTTCATGTAATCCATAAAAAAATTGTGGGACTAGTACCACTAATGAGATTTTGTGTCATGCTTCAAGACAAAAAGGGAATAACAATAGAAAAATTTGTGGAAGCAAAGTGGTTTGTCGACAAATGCATCTTCAGATGAAACCCATAATACTGATCAAGTTTCAAGGTAATCCATGGAAAGCTGCAGGACTAGTCACAATAACAAGAATGTGATGGGAAGAAGGATAGATGGATGGATGGAGAGACATGAGGATTACTCTATACCCATGTCTACATAGGAGGGGGTATGAACAGCTCCCTGTAGAAAAAATTAAAGGACAAAAAATCATTATAAGTTTTAAGGATTGATGGTGTATGACTATATATTGGGGGTACGAAAATTTAAAAAGAAAATACAGTATGTAGCAGTATTGAATTTGTAGACAGTTTAAAATCCATTATATTTATCATTAAGAAAATGTTGGCAAATTACAGATCGGCACTATTACAAATTAATAACCAGTATTATATATGTTGGACAGATCATCTTAGATCATATATGATAACTTGAATGAAATTCTTCAGAATCAAGTTTCTTTGCCAAGTTCACCAAACTTTGTGCTCATTAATATTCTGTGATGTACAAAATGTGGACATTTTTTGAATTATATTAAAACAAGTGTCAAAGGCTCAATCATTCAAAAGATACAGTAATGCTGCCAGGAATTAACTGAAGAGGGAGAGCTCCCCCCTCAATTTCTAGAAAGGAGGGAGTCAGGAAAATTACAGGGTGGTATTAATCTTACCCTTAACATGTGAACATGTGCCATTCCTTTTTCCCTTCCATGTATCCAGTCCTCTGTTGAAATTAAAATCTTCATATGAACCACCCTGTAGCTGTATTAGCATGATTCTGTTGACATTGTCATAGAAACCTTTTCACTGTCTGCAGTATGGAGAGGCATGTGCATGGCTAGTTTTTCTTGCTTTAACATGACCACAACCTCACATGCAGTCTGAGTCCTAGCCAACTCTGAACTGGAATCACCAATTTCCACAGACTCGTAAATTGTTTCTATTCAATCTGAGGTCCCCAGAGATGCATACAAAGTATCAAAGTCTCCAAGTTATCATTGACACATTCAGTATCCTCATTTGAAGAAGTAGTGCTGGCAGAGGGAACTTTAAAGTATTCCATTATCAATTTATGACCTGCTATTACCTCAGTCATGCCAAAATGACTTCCAGTCATGAGCAGCCAGACAGTGTGAAATATGCATGGAAAAGGCCATCAGACACACAAACATGGAGTACCTGCTTGTAAAAACTTTCAATGAGCAAAAAGCATTTGAATATAATCCAAAGTAAAAAATGTCTCACTGTGTCAAGTAATTTTTCCTTTTGATTTTTGCCAACTCAGCTGTTGTATATTTAAGATCAATTTGCGTCCAATTTAAGATATTTATTATACATAAAAAAATTAAGTACACAAATTAGCAGGTAAAATTGCTAAATGTATGTGCACATTTATATAAACAATACTATCAAAATTCTCTCAAATGACTAGTACAAATACAAGTATAAAATTTAATATATTAATACATTCAACATCAAAATGACACAAACATTAATCTAGCACACCACACAAATTTTTTTTACATTGGAACACCCATTCCAGCTTAAAGTTAACTACACATAAATAGTTCTACAAAATTGAACAACACAAACAATGCAAAATCAACTCTTACAAAAGTTACTTTTCTGTAGATAAAACAAAGAAAAAATACTCCAGCATAATGTTACAAAAGATATACATGTACAATATAGTTATAAGTAAATTACATAAATTGCAATTTCACTGAAGAGCGACACAAGTAAAAAGTAAACCAAAATAAAATCTTAAGAACTCAAGCATCAATTGCTCTAATAATCCGCATCAAATTACTTATTCATTGTCTGCGATCTAAAAAACTCAAAACCATGCCAAAAGTTTTGAGCATGCAGCACATTAATTTATGAAGTTCCATTGTATTTAAATTGCTGTCAAGTTTACACTAGCTGTGGCACTTACTACATACTTTAAACCAATTTCTATTGATTTTGCATTACTGTAAAAATACTATATTTTCCCATACTGAGTGAAGATAAGATCATACTGTAGCCTAACATTTGTACATAACATTGCCAACCATGTGATGCAGAACTAATTTTAAACAGGAAAACATGGCATCCAAAGATGAGGGTTATCAAAATCGAGAATAATAGGAAACTGAGGTTTAGGAATACACTTTTCATGCAACAGCGATGTTGGCAGTTTAGCATCCACATGAATAGTGCAGAGAACTAAGGTTAGTAGCAAAGTTATAATCCAGGTTTTAATTTTGCTGACAAGAAAATGAAATCACAAAAGTCATTAGAAATGCTGTTAAAAGAACAAAAACACATTGAGTACAATCTAGAGTTGATTTTGTACCAAAATCCACAGATTTCCAAATTTAAAGCAAAAGATGAGAACAACAGTAATGCATTATTATTTACAGAAAATTGGATGCTTCATCGACAAAACAAGAAAGAGTACAAGTGTTTTTGCTGCCATGAAACTTTTACTGGAAATGCAATGTTACAGTTCCATATATGTCATGGTTTTTGCATAACATCATAAAGAAGTAAGCATGAATGGTATTCATTCACTGAGAATTTACATTAGATGAAATCTTTTAAATTCATTTGCATCTCACATCATTATGTTTTAGTTTATATTTCAATAATGGTCATACAAAAATGCGCTTTAGTGTTTTCACTTGGTTTAGAGTAAATAATAAATACATTACTGAATTTGTACTGAAAAATATTTGCGTGGACTCACTGTTCTGGCATGCCAGCCCAACCTGCAGTCTTGTCAGCCACAGCCAAAAAAATCAATCCACATTAATATTTTTCCGTACAAATTCAATAACCCACACTTATGCTAAATTTTGAATAAAACTTTATTCTTTAATTTAAATAAAAAATAATACAGAGTGCTCTTTCAAATGTCCAAAAACAGTGGGTAAAAGTGCCTTATACTGGATACCATACACATCTATCACATTATGGGTAAGGGTGCTTTATACTGGATACATTACAAGTGTATTACATATGGTAAGGGTGCCTTATACTGGGTACATTACAAGTGTATTACATTATGAGTAAGGGTGCCTTATTCTGGATACCATACAAGTGTATTACATTATGGGTAAGGGTGCCTTATACTGGATACCATACAAGTGTATCACATTATGGGTAAGGGTGCCTTATACTGGATACCATACAAGTGTATCACATTATGGGTAAGGGTGCCTTATACTGGGTACATTACAAGTGTATCACATTATGGGTAAGGGTGCCTTATACTGGGTACATTACAAGTGTATTACATTATAGGTAAGGGTGCCTTATACTGGGTACATTACAAGTGTATTACATTATGGGTAAGGGTGCCTTATACTGGGTACATTACAAATGTATTACATTATGGGTAAGGGTGCCTTATACTGGATACCATACAAGTGTGTTACATTATGGGTAAGAGTGCCTTCTACTGGATACCATACACATGTATCACATTATGGGTAAGGGTACCTTATATTGGATACCATACAAGTGTATTACATTATTTGTAAGGGTACCTTATGCTTGATACCATACAAGTGTATCACATTATGGGTAAGGGTGCCTTATACTGGATACCATACAAGTGTATCACATTATGGGTAAGGGTGCCTTATACTGGATACCATACAAGTGTATCACATTATTTGTAAGGGTACCTTACACTGGATACCATACAAGTGTATCACATTATGGGTAAGGATACCTTATACTGGATACATTACAAGTGTATCACATTATGGGTAAGGGTGCCTTATACTGGATACCATACAACGGTATCACATTATTTGTAAGGGTACCTTACACTGGATACCATACAAGTGTATCACAGTATGAGTAAAAATACCTTATACTGGATACCATACAAGTGTATAACATTATGGGTAAGGGTGTCTTATACTGGATACCATACAAGTGTATTACATTATGGGTAAGGGTGCCTTATACTGGATACCATACAAGTGTATCACATTATGGGTAAGGGTGCCTTATACTGGATACCATACAAGTGTATCACATTATGGGTAAGGGTGCCTTATACTGGATACCATACAAGTGTATCACATTATGGGTAAGGGTGCCTTATACTGGATACCATACAAGTGTATCACATTATGGGTAAGGGTGCCTTATACTGGATACCATACAAGTGTATTACATTATGGGTAAGAGTGCCTTATACTGGATACCATACAAGTGTATCACATTATGGGTAAGAGTGCCTTATACTGGAGTGCCTTATACTGGGTACATTACAAGTAGATTAGGCAATAATATTTTTGCAAAACAACATTATAATAGAAAGTCACTTTTTAATAGGTTGTAATAACACAAGAACTAACATTAAGCAAAATCAATGCCACGGTTTGCATGTTGAGCTCATGATAAAAGCATTGCTGTACAACATGTGAACCTGACCCCAAAGTAAAAAGGTTGAGAGAGCATGTCAAAGAATGAATTATCTTAGCTCCATAACAATTCATCCAAAGAAAATCCATCATGGGATTTAGGAAATATAAGCAAATGAAAAACTTTAACAAAAACCTCAATGCAAATTTTCTAAAAGTATGACACTGATCCCAAGGCCAAAGTGGCAAACAAGCATGTCACAGAATGAACTGTCTTAACTTCATGATTCATGAGAAGTATGAAAAATATCCATCAAGGGGTTTAGGAAATATAAGCAAACAAAAAACTTCATGTAAATTTTCTATGACTGTGACCTCAATCCCATTGTCAAAGTGGCAAGCGAGCCTGTCACAGAATGAATTGTCTTAGCTCCATAATGATTCATGTCAAGTATGATGAGAATCTATCAAGGGGTTTAGAAAATATATACAAATGAAAAACTGTAACTAAAAGCCTTAACAAGCTGTTGACAATGATGCTATATCTCACTTCTCACTAATGTGGGCTAATTAGCAATTTCATCAATAAAATTCACCCAGTTTAACAGAATACATACTCATGTGATACAAGAGACACTTAACATAATGAGCCATGTTAAAAGTGAGGGAATGCCGTATACCTTAAAAGAATGTATGTAAACTAATGCCTTGCATGCCCTTGGATACGCTCCCATGCCAAAACACTAACAATATAAAGAATAAAATCTCTATCAGGCTTTATGGTTAAAAAATTTTTTAATAATTAATTAGAGCCGTACAGTGTTTCAGATTAATTGCTTAAAAATTCATATGTACATATATAAAAGAAGAAGTTCATACATAAAAAAAGAAAAAATGACATTCAAGGGAATCTGAAGCTATAACATTATAACAAAAGTTTTAAATCCATCACTTTTTACAAATTAAATTAAAAATCTCATCTTTTGTAGCAAGACTGATTAGATAATTATTAAGTGAATGTATTTTGTTACATTCAAAATAACAAGTCTAATGTATTATTATATGAAAGATATGAAATTGGATACCTGTTTCATTAAGATAAAGAAAATTTTATAAGTAGCCACAGTTATTGATTGTTATGGTAGGCAAACCACCATCAGTATAACTTCCCTTTTAATAAATATATCTGAATAATAGCTTCTAAGGAAACAAGAAAGTAACCATTAAATTTTAATTGAGAATAACAGCCCTAATGTACCAACAAATTGTGCTGATCCTTCAAAATACCATTAACATAACAAAAACTCCACATTCAATGTAACAAAACCTAAGTTTTAAGTTAAAATACAAAAAATATTTGTAAAAATACTATTACCATCTTTGTGGTAAAAATAAATTGGTTAAGAATAAAGATTTAAAACAGAATTTTTTTTCTTCTATCTACAGAATAATGAACTTGGTAGACAAAGATTGGTTAACTTGCAAATATTAGTAAATTTGTATGCATTTATTTAACAGAATACTTTAAATATATTGTTATTGGTCTCTGGAAAGGCCAAAATTTCAAACAAAATCAATTTGTCTCTTTCTGAATTGCAATAGATTGTTCCTTAATTTCTGATCGGTTAATGGCATTGGAATTTTGTAATTATATCTTTTCTTTTCTTTTGAATATGATAACTTTGAAACTGATTTATTTGTGTAATATAAAAATAATCTCTTTAAGTATTTGAAAACAATGGATTATATCACTGAAATAGAACAAATGTCAGGATGAATTAAAGTCATAAACTAATTTTACATTTTTTTATGTCCTATGTGCTTTTTATACTTTTTTTGACATTCAAATTATCCTGCTTACTTCAGCTAGATCTTTGTCACTGTACAATGTTTTGTATCAGTGTTTCACTGTCTGTTATTTGATTATTATTAGTCTACATGTGTATCATACATCATGTATGACCTATATCACTAATTCTTGGTAAGATCTTTGCATTTAAACTATTTTCTGAGCCCTAATGAGTGCTTTGACCTAGCTTCAAGGTCAAAGGTCAATGTTACTGGGGCATCCTGCTTTGTCCTTGTCTTTCTGCTGCATCAAAAGGTTGTAACAGGTTGTACACACAAGCACTGTATCTGTTTGAGCAGTGGGAGCTAAAAATACAGGAAAGATAACACAAACATTTGTTACAATTTATGTTGTAAATTGCCATTCAATTTATGTTGTAAATTTATGTTGTAAATTGCCATTCAATTTATGTTGTAAATTGCCATTTAATTTGCATGATACTTTAAGCAACAATTTCAATCCTATAAAGACACAGGATAAACATTATCATGATGGATATCACAGAATTATGAAAAAATATTATAATCAATAATTTGATATTTAATCTCATAGTGATTAAAACTGAGTGAGACAAAAGTTGAAATCCCAGATCCAAAACATTTTATATATCTCATGGTAAGAAAGAAAATTTGGGAAGTAGTTACTACCTATGGAAAGTAAAACTTTTGTCTCACATCTAGTGTGATAAAAAAAATATCCAGCATCTAGCACATTTCAAATTATATTATTACACCTGCAGAGAGTATTATCCTCCTGGTTCAATGTTATCCTTTTTTATTGAAAGCGTTTTTTTTGGGGGGGGGGTAACGCTATTTTCAGCACATGATAGGCCATATATGACAGCCAGTATATTTGGTGGAAGAAGAGCCTGGATATTGAAAGTGTATGATGTATGTATCATTGTATTTGCAATGTACAATTACTCCACGTGCTGTTCTGTGGTCCATATAGCAGTGATAAATGCTGCCTTGTTTACAAGCTTTTAGCCCAATTACAATTACTCCACTTGCAACCCAATTACAATTACTCCACTTGTAGTTTTGTGGTCTATATAGCAGTGATAAATGCTACCTTGTTTACAAGCCTTCAACCCAATTACAATTACTCCACTTGCTTTTTTGCAGTCCATATAGTTGTGATAAATGCTGCTTTGTTTACAAGCTTTTAGCCCAATTACAATTACTCCACTTGCAACCCAATTACAATTACTCCACTTGTAGTTTTGTGGTCTATATAGCAGTAATAAGTGCTGCCTTATTTACAAGCCTTCAACCCAATTACAATTACTCCACTTGTAGTTTTGTGGTCTATATAGCAAGTGATAAATGCTGCCTTATTTACAAGCCTTCAACCCAATTACAATTACTCCACTTGCAACCCAATTACAATTACTCCACTTGTAGTTTTGTGGTCTTTATAGCAGTGATAAATGCTGCCTTATTTACAAGCCTTCAGCCCAATTACAGTTACTCCACTTGCAACCCAATTACAATTACTCCACTTGTAGTTTTGTGGTCTTTATAGCAGTGATAAATGCTGCCTTATTTACAAGCCTTCAACCCAATTACAATTACTCCACTTGTAGTTTTGTGGTCTATATAGCAAGTGATAAATGCTGCCATATTTACAAGCCTTCAACCCAATTACAATAACTCCACTTGTAGTTTTGTGGTCTATATAACAAGTGATAAATGCTGCCTTATTTACAAGCCTTGAACCCAATTACAATTACTCCATTTGTAGTTTCGTGGTCAATATAGCAAGTGATAAATGCTGCCTTATTTACAAGCCTTCAACCCAATTACAATTACTCCATTTGTAGTTATTATGCTGCCTTATTTACAAGCCTTCAGCTTTGAGAAGTTTTAATGTTAACACAAGCAGCCATAGGTGTTTGTTTTACTCTGTTTATGTGGCCAACTTAATTTGCACACCAAACACTGCCAGAACTGACTGAGCTATCAACCACCTGAATTTGCACATTTTTAAAACACTTTCAAGTGACCAACTATAACCATTGTAATGTTGCATACTTCTTTCATAGTCACTAATGTCTTTATTTATAAATCAAGCCCTGGAAAAATGTTACAGCAGCTATCCATTATTTCAGTAGTAACCACAATACTGGTACACAGAAAAGAATACCAGGGTACTCCTGCTTCATCAAGTGTTTCTGCTAGGTCAATCCAGGTGAAAAAGCTGATTTTTTTTTTCCATCCAGGGGGTTAGGTGTCAGTATAAATGCTCTGATTCACTGTCCCACTTCCCAGGGTACTAAGTTTTACTGATCTTTATGAACACACTGGACTCACATTCTTCCCTCTAAGTTGAGAAAAGTTGAAAATTGCACATATGAGAGAGAGAGAAATAGGTATATGAAAAATATTAGGAAATCCTAATTCTAAGGCAAAATGTAAGATGTGAAGTGAAGAAAAAGCCTGGGTAGAGATCATAAAAATTGAATTTGAGTTTGAATTTTTGTTTTCTCTCTCAGCCAATCAAACACAACTTGTCAAAAGTAAGGTTCTTGATGATTGGTCAATACAAAATCTACATTTAAAAATCAACTTCAAAAGCTTTATTTATCTACAAGCCTAGGAATACTGTATATTACCTGTAGCTCCAAACATTGCTTTAGGGACCTTCTGATTACAGCACTTGGAGCAAAAGTTGTTACCACAATGGCGACAGTAATGCTGTTAACAGAAACAACACGGAGTAAATAACAGAAGCATTAACTATCTAATTATCTACAATATGCAATTGACAAATACTAAAACTCCACCTATCTAACACAAGCTGTAGGTTAATTGTTGTTTATTCAAAATTCCAATAGGCCATCAGCCAATCTTGTCCCACACATTTGATCCATCATATAATGACAGTGTTGTGTTCACCTTGCCTAACTAAGAGAATGTCTGCTACCCTCATGGTTAGACACCTGGACAATGTTTGCACTACATGTTTTTCATCCAAACTATTTGAAATGTTCACTATCAGCTGAAAATATATCCCTAATAAAGTGATAAAACTTTCAAGATAAAAACCTCTGTTTTACAGAAAATGCTGTGCTATTGACTAGTCATGGTTATTGAGTAGTCCTGGTTATTGAGTAGTCATGGCTATTGACTACTCATGGTTATCTCAGTTCTAACCATTCATCAATTCTAATTAACATGTGCAGCATCAGTTTCACCACAGCAAATTTATCAACTTCTTTAATGTTGCAAAATATTACATTTAAAAACTCGAAAAAAATTGAAACATTTAACAGGAAAAAGTAATTATGCTTTAAATGAAAAGTATTAGACCATAACTTGAAATACTCACATTTAGAAAAAAATTAATAAACATTTTAAATCCCTTCAAACTTAATATACCTTATAATTAGCTTTGATTGTGCTATCATATGTAATGAGAAATACCTCTCTGACTCACCTATTTAACTTGTTTTGAAAAACAAAATGCCATGACATAACAAGGTACTTACTAGTAAAAAAAACTAGCCAACTCAAGCACATTTGTAGTTGCCAACAATATACAGACTGGTATGGAGGAAAGTATTAGAGTCACTCAAGCTTCCTACTTTTTGGTATGGTTGAGTTACTCTCCTTGAGATATGTCCACATACCAAATTACATGAGTGTAGGTGTAATAGTTTCCATAGGGCAGTACCTTCTTCCAAGATATTAAGGGTCTAATGAATGAAAAACTGAAAATACAAATGTCATTAATGCATGAAAATGATTTCACATTGACCTTATTTTGGTATGGTATAGTACTCACCATGAGAAGTATCCATGTACCATTTTTGATGTGTAGGTGAAATAAATTCCAAGATACTGAGGGCATAATGAACAGATAGCTGACAATACAAGTCACTTAAGCATGATAATTAAATTACATTGACCTAGCTTTTGCTATGGACGAGTTACTCCCCTTAAGATGCATCCACATAACAATTTTTATAAGTGTAGGTTAAATAGTGTCCAAGATACTGAGGGTGTAATGAACAAATAGCTGAAAATATAAAAGTCACTAAAGAGTTAAAATTAGGTCACACTGACCTAGTTTTTATATGTTAGAGTTACTCTTGCTGAAATGCATCCACATACCAATTTTCATGACTGTAGGTGAAACAGTCCAAAATATTGTGGATTTAACAAATGAATAACTAAAAATTCAAAAGTAACTTGAAATTTTTTTTAAAAGTAGGTCACACTGATCTAGTTTGGGTATGGTTCAGTTTTTTTTTTCCTGAGATGCATCCACATACCAATTTTCATGAGTGTATATGAAATAGAGTCTAAGATATTGAGGGTATAACAAATGGTTAGTTGAAAATATAAAACTCACTATAGTGTGACAATTATGTCACAGTGATCTAGTTTAGTATGGTTGAGTTACTTTTGTTGAGATGTACCCATTTACCATCTTGCACAAGTGTCGGTGAAATATGGTCCAAAATATTGAGGATGGAATGAATGAATGAACAAATGAATGAACAAACACACAAACAAATGGGGCAAAATGCTACATCCCCTCCTAATTTTATTGACAAGGGGATAACAAGCAAAGGTTTGCATAGTCCTAATGACTTTCTTTATGACCAATTTAAAAATTATATTTTTTAGTCTATTTTGAGATGCTTCTATTTAAATGCAGCAACTATATTTGCACTCAATCATGCAGATGTAAGACATAGCACTGACACTGGTTCTGTTGATATTTGTACTAGACATAAATTGTTGCACTAGACATAAAATTAATGCACCAAAGAACAGCACCAATAGGGTTAGAATCAGAATCAAGCTCAAGATAGTGTCATTACAGTATTGTAAGCATCCAAAAAAGTAATTGACAAAATGTAAGAATTGTTGTCCCCCCACCTACTGTGATGAGGCCACCTAAATTATACAATGATCAAAATTTGCTATTACCCTTGTAATAGAATCAAAGAGTTACAGTAGCAGACATGGAAAATAACCAAATTTCATGTCTCTATTTCGTATTGCAGAAAAGGGGGAGAAACTGATCAGTGACCTTAACCTTGCTGATAAAACCTTGACTGTGATATATGAGATGCTGTCAAGAAATGTGTACCTTGTGTCATCCCAAAACCTTCCACAGATTTTAAAATATAAAGCAGAAACAAAAGAAACCAATAAATATATCCATGTGACCTTGACCTAAAAGATAAGGCACCAAATGAGGAATGCAACACATATTCTAGTGAAAATATACATGTATACAGAATTAAATTCATTTATCTTAAACAGCTCGTAAGTTATAGAACAGAAGGGAAAATGTTACTGAAACCTAAAATATCGGCTTGTGACTGTGACCTTAAAGATGGGACGCCTAAAGTGGTACACAAACAATATACCAAATTTCATCCCTTAATCTCAAATAACTCCAAAGTTATAGAATAGAAAGGAATGAAGGAAAATTTAAAAACTTACCTTTGAACTTTACCCTGAAGATAGGACTAACAAAGTAGTATGTAACACACCTGCTAATAATGATGTTTAAGTAGACAGAATTTTACCTCTTAATCTCAAACAGCTCTTGAGTTAAAGAGAGAAAATGACAGTGTGATGGAAAACTTAGAATACTAATCTTTGACGATCTTGACCTTGAAGATAGGGCCCCCAATGTGGCACATGAGACACTTTGCAATGATAAAGAATAAATATACCATGATGCTTCCCTAAAGATGAAAGGGTGCTAATAAATCTATACAGCTGAAAGGAAAGTATGATGGAAAACTTAAAATACTGACCTGTGACCTTAATATTGATGACAGGACCTGCACCACCATCACCCCAAAAAAGTGGTAAATAAGACACCTTCAAATGATGATGCCAAGTTTCATCCCTAAATCTCAAAGAACTCTAAAGTTTTAGGTTTCTTGGTTTTGGTTTTGTGAGGTTTAATGCCATTTTTCAACACAATATATGCTATACATGGCAACCAGTAAATTTGGAGGAGAAAGAACCACCATACCATGTGAAGCTATGGCAAGCTTTCTCACATACCCACATTGGTCGAAGCAAGTCTGGAACTCATGTGGACAGAGGTGAGACGTGTGAGTGATTTGTAAAGGTGCCTAAGACCACTCTGCCACCCAGGGTCCCTCTTAAGTTTTAGAGCAAAACAGAAGAGTAATGAAAAACTTGAAATATTGACTCATGACCTTGACCCTAAAAATAGTACCCCAAAATGGTTCACAACATCTTTTAATGATGATGTAGAAGTATATCAGCTTACACCCCTTAACCTGAAACAGCTCTAAAGTTATAGAATAGAATGGAAAGTGTGAGTAAATACTGCAAATATTTACCTGTGACCATGACCTTGAAGACAGGACCCCAATGCAGTATGCAACAAACCTTCTAATGATGATGTATAAGTATACCAGGTTTCACCCCTTAACCTCAAGCAGCTCTAAAGTTATATAGTGGAATGGAAAGTGTGAGGAAATGCTTCGAATATTCACATGTGACCTTGATCTTGAAGATAGCACCCCCAATGTGGTTTATGACACACATTCTAAAGCTAATATATATGTGCACCAAGTGAGGTAAAACTTAAAGTATTGAGCCATGGCCATGGCCTTGACTTTGAATATAATACCCTCCAATGTAGTATGTGAAACACCTTATAGTGATGTGTAAGTATAGCAAGTTTCATACCTTGATCTTAAATGACTTTAAAGTTAAAGAGCAGAAGATAAAGTGTGATGAAAACATAATATACTGAGCTATGACCTTGAACTTGAAGATAGCACCCCCAATGTGATACATGACAAACCTTCTAATGATGATGTATAAGGATACCTAGTTTCATCCCTTAATTTCAAGCAGCTTTAAAGTTATGGAGCAGAAGAGAAAGTGTGCTGGAAAATGTAAAATACTGAGCTGTGACCTTGAAGATAGTACCCAATGTGTTGTGCAATACACCTTCTAGTGATTATGTATAAGTATAACAAGTTTCATCCCTTAATCTCAAATGGCTTTGAAGTGAAAACAAAGTGGAAACAAAAGTGTGATGGATGGATGGACAGAAATGTGGATACAGTGCCCCCTAAGGAACAAAAAAAAAATTACCACTCACCCGTTTTTTCAATATTGAGGAGAAGGACACTTTGCAGTCAAAACAGGATTCTTATGTGCAGAAAAAAAAGAGAAAATATTTTAAAATTAATTATTCACATTCATTTGCATAGGGATGTGCAACAGGATAGTCTGAGACTAGTACCTATTGGACAAGTCCCTGATGGCAAGAGTTTATTTCCAGGCAAGAACAATTTTTCAAAAATGTACATTTGGACAAAAGACTAATGCATATATGTTATTTAGGTAGTCAGTTCACTCATTATTCATAAACAGTGACCACTCACTTGTCTCTTGGTCACATAATGCCAGTGGTATCTATAATTCTAGTAAAAACTGGTATAAGTGAGAAATTGGTCAGGTTAGGACAAATCACTTCAGAAACAAGAGGTTCAAGTGTGCCTGAGAGCACTCACCTATCTGATGTCTTCCTTAAAGTATCATTACACTAACTGGACCAATCAGTTCTTATTACATCCTATTGTAGTCTCAAAGAAAATAATTTTTATCTGATTTTACCTGAAGATCCGCTAAAAATGTCTTTTGCATAGGATGACAAAGCAAACAGGTGTGACTTGGCCAGTTCTGTAAAGGTCACTTAATTTCCATTTCATTCAAATACAACTATTTTGCTGATTTTTGTATATGTTGTGTCCACATCAGTGCCTAACTTAAGAATGACAATTGGTGCATCTGAGCTTGAATCTCATCAAAAATGCAGAAAAATGAAAGAAATATAGAAGGAACTTAATCAGCGTAGTAATACCTAAAAACCAAATGCAAGGGCAATTGGTCAAGAACCCAAATTAGTATGATACTTTCTGACATTTAAAAGTTTTTATGTTTTTTTTTAAAGCAGCCATATTGGATGGCAGATCACCATCATTTGTGAAAACTTAATGACCTATGCCATGATGCTTTCTGTGAAAGTTGATAAACTTTTGCTAACAGGCTTACAAAAAGTCATTTAAATGTTTTTCTGTTATTAGTAACAATGGTCATATTGAACAGTAAATCAGCATATTTGGAGCAAAATTAAAATGGTTTTATGCCATGGTGATTTCTGTCAAATATGGTCAAATTATGTTGAGCAGTTTTTGAGAAGTCATTTTTTTTTTCTCAAATTAAAAATGATAACTAAATTTTATGGCAGATCTGCATCATTTGCAACAAAATTAAAAGGCCTTCATGACAAGATGCTTTCAGTTAAATTAGCTCAAATTCTGTGCAGCAGTTTTTGAGCAGAAGCCATTTAAAGGATTTTCTATTTTTAGTAATGGCAGCCATATTTGAGGCATTAAAACTTTCTGTCAAATTTGGTCAAATTCTGTTCAGCTGGTCTTGAGAAAAAGTTGTTTAAAGGGTTTTATACTTATAGTAACAGGGGGGTATATTTAATGGCTGATCAGTATCATTTGTATAACTTTGAAAGACCAACTCCAGAAAGCTTTTTGTCAAATTTGGTAAATACCTGCAAAAAGATTTTATAGGGAAAAAAATTTATTCAAAAGGTTGTCTATTTTTTTTCAATGGTGGCCATATTTGATGGTCAATCTGCATCATTTGTACAAATCCATAAAGCCTTCTGTAAAATCTGGTCAACTTCTGTTCAGTGGTTGTTTTTTAGAAGTTGTTTAAAAGTTTTTCTATTTTAAGTAATGGTCGCCATATCTGATGGTAAATCGTCATCATTTATAGCAACCTGAAAGCCCTTTATGCCAAAATACTTTCTGTCAAATTTGGTCAAATTCTGTTCAGCATTTTCAAGAAGTCACTGAGAGATTTTTACATTTTTAGTAATGGTGGCTATATTTGATGGTGGATTGACATCATTTGTAAATCCCTATAAGGATTTCATAACAAGATGCTTTCTTTCACATTTTGTAAAATTTTGTCAAGCTGTTTTAGAAGAAGACATTTAAAACTTTAATGTCAGCCATATTGAATGGCAGATTAGCATCACTTTGTATCAAACTGAAAGTCTTCATGCCAGGATGCTCTCTGGAAAATTTTATTCAAACTGGTTCTGTGCTTTTTGAGAAAAAGTTGAAAAAAGCAAACATTAATGGATGATAGATGACACACACTGGATGTGGGACCATATCATAAGCTCAATACAATTTTTCCAAAAAAGATAAACATTAAACATGTATGCAAAGGGTCAGAACAAGTTACTTCTCCAAAAAGTAAACCAGTTGCTGAACAAAAACATGAGTACAGTAGACAGCACATTATACCCCACTCAATTTTTAATAGATTTCTTTGTTGATAACTGAATTGTTTGCACAAAACCTATTTTTCTTCTTTCAGAGTGAACTTGATCTTTGATCTTTTGACCCCCAAATCAATAGGCTTCTTCCCTACCCTAAATGCAAGCCATCCACTAAGTTTGGGCCAGGTCTGTGATGAAGAACTAATGTTAATGTGAAGAAGCCATTTTCTTTTCTTTCAGACAGTGACCCTGACCACAAATATTTGGTTGAGGTATGTCATGCATAACTAATGTGACTGTGTGGAAACCATTTTTATTCTTTCAGTCACAGTGACCTTTACCTTTTACTTTTTATTACTCCAAAATCAATAAGGTTATTCCTTACATAAAGTATAAGCCATCCACAAGGTTTGGGAAACCACAGATGATGGAGAACTCAAACTATTGTGTGGAAATAATTTTTCTTTCAGTCAGAGTGACCTTTACCTTTGACCTTTTGATCCCCAAATCAATTCCTTACCCCAAAAGCAAGCCTTTTACTTTGCTAACTTAGTGGTGGAGAACTTGAGTTGTTGTGTGGAGACCATTTTCCTTCTTTCAGTCACAGTGACCTTGACCTTTGAGCTTTTAAGCCTGAAACCTATAGGGTTCTTCTTTGCCCTAAGTGTAAGCCATCCGCAAAGTTTGGTCCAGATCTGTGATGTAGAACTAATGTTATTGTATGGAAACTAGGGGTGAAACGATTCATTGATATATTGATGCATTGATACTTTTGCCATTTTGATACATTGTCCATTTTTTATAGAAGGGGAGTGACTGTGGCTGCAGCAGTTGTTTTGCATCTGGAGGAAGTACAATGTGATAGATTTGGTTGTTAGTCATCTCTGCCACCACACACGGACTTGTTCTAGATGAGATTTTCTTTGCGCAAGGAAATTGCACTATTCTGTTTTGAAGATAACACTGAATGTCTTTTAAGTTTAAGTGAAGACATGAAATTGGTAATAAGATGTTTTTTATAAAGGGTGTGGTGGCCAAGATGAGTCCTGCATCCAATCAAGTGGAGCAGCCTCAAATGGCCTAAATTAAATTGAATTAAAATCACTGACAACTAACAGGTAATCTGTTTGGAAGTATTTTTGTTATCTTGTCATGAATGAGAAAATATAACCAATATGTCAACACAAATACAAGGGAACCACCCTACCACTGATGGACCTTCTAAAGATGAAAAAAGCATCAATTTGATATGTGTATCAATAATGTATTGTACCTTAGACTGTGTATCATGAATCGTATCGATACGCAGCACAGGTGAATCATTTCACTCCTAGTGGAGACCATTTTTCTTCTTTCAGTCACAGTGACCTTGACCTTTGACATTTTGAATCCAAAGTCAATAGGCTTCTTCCTTACCCCAAATGCAAGTTATCCACAATGTTTGGTCAAGGTATGTGAGGTAGAACTAATGTTTTTGTTATGAAACCTTATTTATTCTTTTAGTCACAGTGATCCTAGACTTTTGACTCCTTCCTTACCCCAAGTGCAAGCCATCCACAAAGTTTGGTAACCACAAATGATGGAGAACTCAAGTTTAAGTGCTGAAACCATTTTATTCTTTCAGTTGTAGTGACCTTGACCTTTAACTTCAAAATCAATAGAGTTGTTCCTTACCTCCAATGCATGCCAAGCCACAAAGTTTCATAACTGTAGATGGTGCAGAACTAGAGTGCAAATGATTTTTTTTCTTCTCTCAGTGACAGTGACTGTGATCATTGACCTTTTGGACTCCAAAATCAATTGGGTTCTTTCTTACCCAATGTAAGCTATACTTTCAGTCACAGTGACTTTGACCTTTGACCCAAAATTGATAGGGTTCTTCCTCATCCCAAGTGCAAGCCATCCACAAAGTTTGGTAACTGTAGATGGTTGAGAACTGAAGTTATTGTACAGAAACCATTTTTCTTATTTCAGTCACAATGACCTTAGTCTTTGACCCCAAAATCGATAGGGTTTCTTCTGTACCCCAAGAGCAAGACATCCACAAAGTTTGGTAACAGTAGATGGTGCGCAACTTGAGTTATCATGCAGAAACCAAATCTGTACAGATGGATGGACATTTGGATGGAAGGACAACATCATAACATAATATGCTCCACCTTATAGCAGGTATATAAACAAAAAGCAAAAAACTTGGCAAATGAGTGTATCTTTTTGTCTCTGCCTGGATATCACAATGATAACTCACTCTGTCTGGATATCACAATGATAACTCACTCTGCCTGGATATCACAGTGATAACTCACTCTGCCTGGATATCACAATGATAACTCACTCTGCATGGATATCACAATGATAACTCACTCTGCATGGATATCACAATGATAACTCACTCTGCCTGGATATCACAATGATAACTCACTCTGCCTGGATATCACAATGATAACTCACTCTCTTCACACCTCTATGTCCCCTATATTTGATATTTGTTACAAAATGTGCCAGCTTTTGTGACTACTTCCCTCAAAATTCGTTGGTGTTCTCATGTTCTTAGGCTTCCCAAACCTCAAGGGCCATCTTCTGCCCAATGTTTTCAGCTTTCATTCAAATCCAGCAACTCATGGTTATTTTTCTGCCAGAAAGTTTCTTTTTAAAAATCCTTCATTTTATTTATGAAAATTGCTCATTTCCAGTGCATATTTTTAATATTTTACTGTTTTTTCAAAACTTTAGCAAAAACATTGCTTTGGCTGTCAAACATATTTTGTATTTGTCAGAACATGTGGTAACATCAATCATACATAAGTATAGTTTCAACTTCAATCTCATATACGTCAAATTTAACTGAAAATTGTCAGAACTTGCCATTTGCGAGTCGTTGCCGTCTTCTTTTCATTTCTATCAGCTTGGCAACCATCCCTAGTTTTGATGTTTGGCCTTTCATGTCACTATCCCCTCCATCTATTATAAGTGTATCACCATCCATCTGAATCAGAAGATTAAATGGCTGCCATGTCAATGTATGATTTCGTTAGAAGGAAGCAGTCCAGGTGGGCCTGATAGCTCTCACCTAACTGACATTAGTCTTATAGTCAAGTGAGCTACTGACTGAAAACACAGAACCTCACTCAAACCAATGAAAATTTAGGCTCCAAAACTGATTTAAGCAGGTATGGGGAGTTTGATTTCATGTCTTGAGCTTGTTGTCAACTAGTGAAAGACATGTCATGGAATGAAGGATTTGTCAGGAGTCACTGAGAATGAGGCCTTGTCCCATCATTTTAGGAATGAAGGATTTGTCAGGAGTCAATGAGAATGAGACTTTGTCGCATCATTTTAGGAAACATTTTAAACCAGTGAGAACAACATTTTAAGGAACCAATTTACATTGAGACTTGAACCTATTTCTTCCCCTGAGGATTGAAATCCCTTGGCAATAAGCTGATGAATTTGGATAAAGATACAGGTAGGCACAAAACCAAGTCTACTTGGCTTCTTGAGAAACTTTTTAGATATACTCCATATCTAAACAAAAGTTGCAATTTCATGATGCAACTAACTGTAGTGGTATGTAGTGAAACATGCAAATTTTTATGTTTCTCCAAGAATACATACCCGATCACATTAACATTAGGGATATAAGTCTCCTACCTCCTGAATCCAGCCCTACTTAAAAGACAAAAATTTATCTTTTCTGTCTAAATCATGTAGGCAAAGGGCAATAACTCTTGCATATTACCTCCCCATGCTAATACCAGGTGTTGCTAGTTTTTAAGCTGAGCGATATACAAATGAGGATGCTCACATGGAGGGGTGGCTGGGAGGGTTTTTAAGTAATGTGTTCGGGTAAGTATTCTTAAAAAACGATTTACTGAAACATTTGCTTTCTCCTTCGAATACATTCCCTGATCACATTAATGTTAGGAGAATACATAATTGGAGGAGGGAATGCTGAGTATCCTACCTATACCTCATGTATCCTTCTAGGGAATAACAAGGCTGTATTCCCTATGCGAATGACAACCCATTCTCCTAACTTGAAAGCAACACAGTCTAGGGTCACGTAATCTGTGACCCCTATATCCGGTTAAGATGAATACTGAATTCTTCTTACCCCAAAATATTTCACTGGCAAATCCAGTGATGCTAAGAGGCTATGTTGACTTTTAACTGGGTCTGGTGGTCATCTGGGCTGCTACCACAGGACCTACCAAATGAAGCTAAATCCCTGAGATAAAAACTCGAGAAGGTTGACTCTGCATGCCTGCCAACAACTTCTATTATGTCTCTGATCAAAACATTATGCTAGAACACATGGATCACAGGGATCACTCTAATTGCATGAGCTGAAATCCTCATGAGATATCTCTAATCTTTTAAGACTTCAGAGTATGCTGAGAGCATAACCCACTTCAGCCATGAATATAGGGCTTAAAGGGTGATATCCTGCTTCCTGGTCTTCACCCAGAGAAAGAGTTGTTTGTGTGTGCCATGACCTGTCTCTATATGCTTCGAGCAGTGCTCGATGGCATGGATAGACGCTTGCATGGCCACTGCTCTCAAAATGTCTATCAAAGAGAGGAAGCCCACTGACAACAGCCTATTTTTGCCCACAAAGCCAAGTTGCATCATGAGGACCACCAAACCATCCCATCTGAACTGAAGATAGTTTGGGTCAACTGAAAGGGTATGCAACTTGCTCAGCCAGCATGCCGAAGCTATCTGGAAACATGTTTTGTATGATAGTAGCTTCAGCGAGGTTCAGACTAAATGCTCAAATTTATCCAAATGGAGCCAAGTTAAACCCAGGACAGATTCCATTTTGAAAAAAGGGTGAGTGATTTTGGTCAAGTCAAATCAAAATTGGCTAGTAGGTCTGATAGATCTTTATCATGACCAATATCTCTACTGCCATGATGCCTGAATGTGTCCGATATCATGGAGTGGTAGCCTTTGATGGTAATTGGGGCCAACTTTTACTCCTCATTGAGCGAGAGAAAAAATTTGGCCAGTTGTGGGATTGTGACACTCAAAGAGATGATGTTATTGACTCTGCACCAGTCCCTGAAAACATGCTACTTTCCCTCATAAACACAAGATTCTCTCCACAATCAAAGGTCTAAATTCTTTCTTTCGGCTGTCCTGACAAGAGCCATGCATGAGGAAGAAGACAGCCTGAGCAGTGGTGGAACACCTGTGACTGCGGTTGTTTGAGGAGATTCAATTTGGTTGGAATCTTCCTGGGCAGATCTATTGCTAGATCAAGTAAATCGTTGACCCAGGACTTGTCTGAGAGGGGCCATCAGAATCATTTTGCATGTCTGACCCCTCAACTTCTGTATTACTTTCAGTACCAAGACCTTGGGTGGGTAGGCAAAGGCCCACAACCCCTCCCAACTGATTGACAGTGCATCCACAGCCAAAGCTTGTCAATCCAGAATTGGAGAGACGAGGGTGGGCACCTTGTGATTCCACCTTGTCACAAAAAGAGCGATCACTGGATGCCCCCAATGTGCACAAATCCAATGAAAGACTGATTGATGGAAGGATCATTCCATATGAATGGCTTGACCCTTTCCGGAGAGCGTGTCAGCCAGGGCAATGAGTCTGCCGGGAATGTGCCTTATTTGTATGTTGATATGGAGTTGGCAGCACCAACATAGAAACTGCCAAACCAGAACGCACAGTTCAGGCAATTTGGTGCCCCTCTGTTTGAGGACTTAGGTAACCACTACAGAGTTGTCTAAATAATCAGGACTGTTTTCCCGCTGAGTTGGTCCTTTCATAACTGAAAGGCATTGATGAGCCTTCATTTCCAGAAGGCTGATGTAGAGAGGCCTATGGCCCCCACATGCTGCTGACCGTATCAAAGTCTGGCAAAAGGTGGGCTCCCAAACCATATGTACTGGCACTTCTGATTGGGGATTCCCCAGAGGAATTCCTGTTCTGAGACAACCATGGTTGTGCCACTGACCCAAGAATGATCGTACCTCGATTGTGATCCTGACCTTTTCATCAAGTGGACTGGAGTAAGGTCATCTGTAAGGGGTGCATAAAAAGATGCCCAGTGGGATCAAGTCCGCTGCCGCATTAAATAAAGCGAGAAGTTGCAAAAACTCTCTTGCAGAAATCCAAGTCCTGTTGACTTGACGGGTTTGATGATCCATACTACGTGAACATGAGGGAGTTGTACAAGATTGAGATTGGTGATAAACTCCATACCCAGATGGACAAAACACAGAGACGGATGAAGGTCGGACTCTTCCCAGTTCATGAGAAAACCAAGATGATTCAAAAGGGATAGGAGATCATTTCTGACCTTGAGAAGAATAGAACTTACCATATATTTCTGGAGGATGTTGTCCAAGTACACCAAAGTTGCTGTATATGAAGTTGACCGGAACAGGGTGATGATGCAATCTATGATTTTGGTAAATACCCAGGGGCTGATGTTTAGAACAAATGGAAAAACCTGAAACTGGTACACCTTGTAGCAGTAAGCAAAAAAAAAGGAAATTTCCATGATGTCGGGTGGATAGGGACATGAAAGCATGCATCAAACAGATCAATACTGAAAGCATACTCATCCCTTCTGATGGAGAGTCGTATTGATCTCGCAGTCTCCATCTTGAACTTTGGCCAAAGAATGTATTGATTGAGGATACTCAGGTCAATGATCAGCCTCAACTTGCCACTAGCCTTATGTACATATGTATAAGGAAAAGCTTTAATATAAAACCCTAGAGATTGTAATTTTCACACAATCTCCAACGTCCATTTGATAATGACAAACTGTATCCCCTGCTTTAGAATATCATATTTCTCCCCATCTGATGGTACATCCATTAGAAGGGGAGAGGAAGAAAGAGGAGGGGGTTGGATAAATGAAATCCAAAGCCCCTCCGACATGACTTGGATCACCCATTCATTTTGAGGAAAATGGTTGATCCAACAAGACTGGAATTGCAGGAGTCTGGCACCCACAAGTAGGCTGTCTGCAGGCAGTAAGGCAGGGGGGGTAGGTCAGCGTCGAGAGTTAAGAGGCTTGGAGGAGGACAAACTTGGTTTCTTACCTCCCTGTAAGGTTGCCTCATAAACTGGTTAGGTTGTTGCCTCCTGACATTAGGGTGGGATCTGAATTGAACCTGTGATGTAAAAGATCGCTTTTCCATTGATCATCTATCATCCCTCCTATGTGGCAGGGGCGGATTGGTCTTAAACGTGGAACGCAAACATGCATCATGTCATATCAGGTCGAGATTCACTGATGCAGTCAGCGCATTTGCCATGGAATGGTAAGCTGCCCTATTAGTGACCAGAGCAAAATTAGGGCCGTTGCCTCCCAGGCATGCTCATTGCTCCATTTTTCCACAAGTTGGAAAACCACCAATGAAGCCAGGTCTAGCATCGAAGACGTGGCAACAACATTTCAAACCTGCTTTGATGTGACATGAAACACATTCTTGTCCACTTTGTAAAAAAGTGAGGTAGACATGTGGACCACTGCTAAATTCTGATCCAGAGCCAGGAGTTCAGTATGGAAGGCGTCGGAGTGTGTTTTGTACCAGAGTGATGAAAAAGTCACTGGTACTTGGCTTTCGGAAAAGAAAGCCTTAGCATTCACCAGATCACAGATTCTTCCTGACTGACGATCATTAATCCATCTGATCTTCGCTGACTGGGGAAGCAGCTAGAAAGACAGAGTCTCTTCCTCATCATCAATATCTACCAAAACCTTGACCTTATAGTCATGCATGGTGATAGGGGGTGGAGGGCATTCTGAAGCCAACAATAGCCAGTATATCTCTTCGATGGCAGCCTTAAAGCTGAATTCAGTCCACTCTATGGTTGGATTTGAGTAAGGCTGTTGTTTAGGAGTATCTTCACACTCACTGGGTGTAGTATCCTGTTCAGATTCTGCCTCCATATCCAGATAAACCATGTGCAGCGGCATAGATGACACAATGCAATCATCTGAATATAAGGCACGGTAACTTCCCTGCAGGTAAGCTGTAAATATATGGTATGCTGACTCTGATGGATGAATGTGTCATACCGTAAGGACAGCTGGTTTGCCAGGAAAATGGTTGGCATGGTTGCCAGTCGTGCAGAAGGCAGTCCAGTCTGGACCAGTACTGGCTGTGCTGTGGGCATGACTGGACTGACAATCTATCACTAAAATCCCCATCATAGTAGGTATGTGTAGCCACAGGCCTGGCAAGACAGACAGATCTATTACTAAGATCCCCGTAGCTGTAGACATGGCTAGACAGACGGATCTATTACTAAGATCCCCGTAGCTGTAGACATGGCTAGACAGACGGATCTATTACTAAGATCCCCGTAGCTCTAGACATGGCTAGACAGACAGATCTATTACTAAGATCCCCGTAGCTGTAGACATGGCTAGACAGACGGATCTATCAGTAAGATCCCCAAACTGAGATGGCTGGACTGGCTGGATGGCCAGAATGGCTCCAGACAGCGATAGTGTAATATAGAATGGATCCAATGGATCTGTTAAAAAAACATGTGCATGGTCTTACAGGCCCGAAGGCCATGCTCAGACATGCAGGTGGACTTATGCCCACTGGGCTGCCTAAAATTGGTGGGACACTCCCCCAATGTGCCAGAATTACCTGTGGAAGAAAGGGATACAAGGGCAAAATTTGCCCAAAATTTATTAATCATGGCATCATCTCCTGAACCAGTCAACGCATCCGTAATTCAAAGGATGGTTGACTGCAAAATGTCATCATTTTGCTACCCCATTTCCAAAGATGTAATAGTAGTTGATGGCTGTATACATCACACTTTAGATGGTAGGACCCCAGCAATGTGCCCCACAAGGCTCACAAGAGATTCTGTCTTCGGATGAATACTTAATATGTTTGTGTTGTCCTTGCAAGATTTTTCTCTCTTTTCTTTTCCTTTGGCTGCTTTCTGCAAGACAGTGGTACATACATCCTCTGATCATATGGCGTATACACTGCAAGGTAAGGACAAAGTACATATTGTACATGCCAGGCATGACTCATACGTGTCGTCCCTGGCCTTGAACGTTTTGCATTTATTGCACTTCATCGACATGTTTCACTGAAACGACCAAATAATACAAAATTGGATAAATTAACAATGTAGTGTCAGAATACGTCGCTAAAACAACACCCATTAACTGAAGGAACAAATAATAGGCAGTGCGCACTAAAACGTTAATCACAACATACATCAGCGATAGTATATTGCACCAAACGGTCTAAATAGATGAAGTTCAAGAAAGTGAAAAATTCACAAAAATATTGGAAAATTTTTTTAAAATAATGTACACCAAATGAAGAGGAATGATTAAATCACAATATAAATCCAAGTTCCTCGATGAATGGCAAAATTTGCATCAATATTGGCATGAATTTATGGGAGGTGTCTCATACGATGTTGACTGTACAACAGCAAAGCTTAAAAACAAACAACAGCTGGTGGTGGCAAGGGGAAAATAGGCAAGAGTTATTGCCCTCTGTCTATATGATATAGACAGAAAAGATGATTATTTGTCTTTTAAGTAGGGCTGGATTCAGGAAGTAGCAGGCTTATATCCCTGAAGTTAATGTGATTGGGAAATGTTTTCGAAGGAGAAATACTTAGTATATCATTATGAGTAATATATTATCTCTCCACAGTTTAATCAATATGACAATATTTTCATAGTCTTGGGGTTTTTTTTAAAACTGGAATCTGCACACACAAAATCTATTTGTAAACTAAGAGTCCCCAATAAAAGTTTAGGTATAATAATAATAATAATAATCATAATAATAATAATAATAACAACAAAAACTAAATGTACATGCAGTCATTGACATATGTATCACTGCACTTCAGGCATGTTCTGTGAACATGTTTTTCTTACATGGCAAACAACAAAAATCCAATGCTCTATCAAGATCTTTGAAGCAATTATAGATCAGAATGTTTCCTGCACATCTGTAAATGTCCTGCAGTAATAGTGCACAGGATTGCATAAATACTAAATAAACTAGCTGAATTCTCAAAATTTCACTTTCTAAAAACAAATTCAAGAAATTTCCCCAGTTGAATTATCAAAATAACGCCTTTTTTTCAAGAATTTGTCAAGAAATAATATTTTTTAATGTGTTTACAGTATACAATAATGGAAACAATGCTGTTCAATTTAACCAATTGTAAACTCAATCCTTCCCCTGATCTGCATGTTGGGCTTACAGCTGACAACTATTTATATGTAAGCATGCTGTAGCTTCCTCATCCTGTGACTGTTTCATATGATTTACCTTATTTACTTCTTATTATTATAGGATTCAGTTTGTAAGACAGGTTTTTGTTGAATATATATGACAATTTATGCAAAACATCCTCAGGATCATCATGATATTGTTTCATACTGATATGTACATAAAGAAAATATCAATTTTGCAACCAGACATACTGCCTGTTCATGCACATCAACTAACACAAGATATATCACATGCATATTTATTTAGACGGTTACAGATTTTGTAGATGTTTACAGACAATAAAAATAAACTAAACTGTTTACATATGTAAACACTGCAGTCTTAGATGAAGGTAAATAGGTTTTATTTGTTGACCTCAAGAAAGTACTTGATGTTGTAACTCATAAACTGTTTGTGCACATATATAGACTGTGTAAATGTGATTCACAGTGGACACAATTTGGACACAATTAAAAGTAAAAAAAATGGTTATGCATGCCCTTAAAACTCTCTTTAAAATTATATTCTCTGAGAAATTTCTCCGTAAGTGAAGTCTTTGCTTTTTTTTCAGTAAGAGACATCTTGCAACCATGAACTTATGTACTGTTACATGTACCATGAACTACAAACCCATCTAAATGATCCAACAACATTCAAAATTAGCCTTGTAATTTCCTTACTAGAACACACCATAACTGGATCATTCATTAAAACAGACAAATCCATCAAGTCTCTCGGTACAGTATATGTACAGTGAGACAAATCCATCAAGTCTCTAGGTACAGTATATGTACAATGAGACAAATCCATCAAGTCTCTGGGTACAGTATATATACTATGAGACAATTCATCAAGTATCCAGGTACATTAGAATTACAATGAGACAAATCCATCAAGTATCTAGGTACAGGATATGTACAATGAGACAAATCCATCAAGTATCTAAGTACATTATATGTACAACAAGACAAATCCATCAAGTATCTAGGTACAGTATATGTACAATGAGACAAATCCATCAAGTATCTAGGTACAGTATATGTATAATGAGACAAATCCATCAAGTATCTAGGTACAGTATATGTACAATGAGACAAATCCATCAAGTATCTAGGTACAGTATATGTACAATGAGACAAATCCATCAAGTATCTAGGTACAGTATATGTACAATGAGACAAATCCATCAAGTATCTAGGTACAGTATATGTACAATGAGACAAATCCATCAAGTATCTAGGTACAGTATATGTACAATGAGACAAATCCATCAAGTATCTAAGTACATTATATGTACAACAAGACAAATCCATCAAGTATCTAGGTACAGTATATATATACACAATGCATAAAAATAGGCTGAGACTAATGAGCTGTCAATTTTTCGACTTACATCAGAGAAATCATCCTTATCTGCATCATCTGGTTTTTCTTTTATTTCATCACTTTTGTAGCTCTCATCCTGTGAAGAAACATTACACACATAGACAAAAATCAATGTAACTAAATAATAATAATAATAATAATAATAATAATTGTATTTGTTAAGGGTAACACAGTTAGTATACATTAGCCTTCCCTGAGACCCTAATCAACAATAATAAAAGCCAGAGTCTGCATGTCAAGCCCACAATCAAAGCACTGCTGTAAAATGTGTGACCTTGATCCCAAGATCAGAAGATTGAGCAAGCATGTCACAGAATTGATTGTTTTAGCTTCATAATGATTCATCCAAAGCATAAATAACATCCATCAAATAGCCTCCTAGTAAATATATGGTCATAACATCCATCAAATAGCCTCCTAGTAAATATATGGTTATAACATCCATCAAATAGTCTCCATAGTAAATATATGGTCATAACATCCATCAAATAGCATCCGTAGTAAATATATGGTCATAACATCAATCAAATAGTCTCCATTGTAAATATATGGTCATAACATCCATCAAATAACATCTGTAGTAAATATATGGTCATAACATCCATCAAATAGCATCCGTAGTAAATATATGGTCATAACATCCATCAAATAGCCTCCGTAGTAAATATATGGTCATAACATCCATCAAATAGCATATGTAGTAAATATATGGTCATAACATCCATCAAATAGCATATGTAGTAAATATATGGTCATAACATCCATCAAATAGCATCTGATGTAAATATATGGTCATAACATCCATCAAATAGCATCCGTAGTAAATATATGGTCATAACATCCATCAAATAGCATATGTAGTAAATATATGGTCATAACATCCATCAAATAGCATCTGATGTAAATATATGGTCATAGCATCCATCAAATAGCATCCGTAGTAAATATATGGTCATAACATTCATCAAATAGTCTCCATAGTAAATATATGGTCATAACATCCATCAAATAGCCTCCGTAGTAAATATATGGTCATAACATCCATCAAATAGCACCTGATGTAAATATATGGTCATAACATCCATCAAATAGCATCCGTAGTAAATATATGGTCATAACATCCATCAAATAGCATATGTAGTAAATATATGGTCATAACATCCATCAAATAGCATCTGATGTAAATATATGGTCATAACATCCATCAAATAGTCTCCATAGTAAATATATGGTCATAACATCCATCAAATAGCCTCCGTAGTAAATATGTGGTCATAACATCCATCAAATAGCCTCCATAGTAAATATATGGTCATAACATCCATCAAATAGCATCCGTAGTAAATATATGGTCATAACATCCATCAAATAGTCTCCATAGTAAATATATGGTCATAACATCCATCAAATAGCCTCCGTAGTAAATATATGGTCATAACATCCATCAAATAGCACCTGATGTAAATATATGGTCATAACATCCATCAAATAGCATCCTAGTAAATATATGGTCATAACATCCATCAAATAGCCTCCGTAGTAAATATATGGTCATAACATCCATCAAATAGCATCCGTAGTAAATATATGGTCATAACATCCATCAAATAGCATCCGTAGTAAATATATGGTCATAACATCCATCAAATAGCCTCCATAGTAAATATATGGTCATAACATCCATCAAATAGCCTCCGTAGTAAATATATGGTCATAACATCCATCAAATAGTCCTCCATAGTAAATATATGGTCATAACATCCATCAAATAGTCTCCATAGTAAATATATGGTCATAACATCCATCAAATAGTCTCCATAGTAAATATATAGTCATAACATCCATCAAATAGTCTCCATAGTAAATATATAGTCATAACATCCATCAAATAGCCTCCATAGTAAATATATAGTCATAACATCCATCAAATAGTCTCCATAGTAAATATATGGTCATAACATCCATCAAATAGCCTCCGTAGTAAATATATGGTCATAACATCCATCAAATAGCCTCCGTAGTAAATATATGGTCATAACATCCATCAAATAGCATCCGTAGTAAATATATGGTCATAACATCCATCAAATAGCCTCCATAGTAAATATATGGTCATAACATCCATCAAATAGCCTCCGTAGTAAATATATGGTCATAACATCCATCAAATAGTCTCCATAGTAAATATATGGTCATAACATCCATCAAATAGTCTCCATAGTAAATATATAGTCATAACATCCATCAAATAGTCTCCATAGTAAATATATAGTCATAACATCCATCAAATAGCCTCCATAGTAAATATATAGTCATAACATCCATCAAATAGTCTCCATAGTAAATATATGGTCATAACATCCATCAAATAGTCTCCATAGTAAATATATAGTCATAACATCTATCAAATAGCCTCCATAGTAAATATATGGTCATAACATCCATCAAATAGTCTCCATAGTAAATATATGGTCAGTTAAGAAAGGAAGATAAAGAATTATTTTAGCTTACAAACCAGCAATGGTAATTGCTAGTCTTTCTTATACAAAAATACAAATGTTTGTTTGATTTGGTGTTTTATGGCACAGCAACACAAGTAGTTATTTAGTGCCCAGGCTATTGTGGTAAGGAGCCTTGCCCAAAGACACACCATGGTAGCCGACCTGGGCTGATCTGATGGTAGGATTCAAACATTCCACAGCAAACAAACACATCACAGTTTGATGATTTTTGTTTTGTTGGATTTAACAACACTGTGAACACATTCTTGGCCATATCATTCTGAAGAAATGGGATCAAAGTGCCTCTCCCATAGACATACTGAGGCAGCCAACCTGTGCAGGTATTGAATCTGCGACCCTTGGATTATGAATGTGACTCTCTACCTACTGAGTTACTGCAGCTTCCATTATTTGATGAACACGAAGAAATAACATAAAATTTGGAAAACTGAATGAAGACTAAACTTAATGAAAAAAAAACAGGAAATGAGGCCAAGTTAATGAATGGCAAATAATCTATTAGTAAAGTGATCATTACTACATGAATTATTTTTAACATTAATAAAATGACAAGTATATGCCAGTATACAAGACATCAGTGATAATCATTATAATTATTGACTTCTTCATACACAAAATACTGTTTCAGTCTATAATAAACAATAATGACATTGGATGAGTTACAGATCTTAACAGGCAGTTGATCCAATTGCATTGCAACTGAGTAAAAGAAAGTTCTTTTGTATAACTCTGTTTTGGGTTGCAAAACTTGTAAAACACTTTGTGCAGTACTCCTCAAGTGGTAGGGTTTTCAGTCACTTGTATACTTTAGATATTAGATTCTCAACCTTGCATGACTTTATGCAATTCAAGTGTTCACAATGGTACTATCTACAGAACAAAAGAAGAACACTGTCACAGCTACTTTGTATAAGACAGCGTGTGTACTACACATGCAGGGGCAGAACTGTTTCACATGGTTAGATTATATTATCTGTAAATGTAGACATGTTGAGAATACCCAAGCTAAGGGCAGTTTTATGCTGACATCTACACCAGTAACTAGATTTATTACCAAGCATGAAACAGTTCCTAAAGTCTTTGATCTAAATGACTCAGACAATAAAATTCACACCAATCCAGAGTGTCAGGCAATTACACGCTCCATCAATCAAGATCATTCCAGTGATTGCTTAAACCAAAGTGATTCCTCCATGTGTGGACATCAAAGAACAATTACATGTACCGCTTTTGAAAATTAAAAGAATTTTAAAATTGTTTTAATAAAAATACCCAAACACTGTATTTTTATGTGTTCTGTCAACACATTAGAGAAACCAGCCAGAACCAGTCTGCTAGGGACCGGAAATGCTCCACCAGTACAACGACCAGTGCGATGATGAGTTGCAGAGTAATAGGATTAGTTAAAGAACTGCTGACATGTGTACACAGCAAGCTACTAATTGATTACCTTATTGTTGGAATTTAAGGAGTTTAGGCCAAATGCGGGATGTTTTTTGAAGTGCTGTAAGTAATAAAGGGATCAAAGGTGGTCCATGATGTCTTCTGAGCCTCTGATAAAAATCGGCCGACCCTTAAACAATTATTTTGGCATACACACTAGAGTAATTATTTTGATTTTTGTCCTGTATAATTGGTATTCTATAATTGACTCCTCAATAGTGAAAAGCACAGCAGTAAGGAGACTTCATAAAACAGATGTACAGTCTTTTAGAGGTGCAAAAATCAATAACATCACGGACAGAATAATGAATACAGACCTAATCAAATACAACCAAATTATTATTTTATAAGGTTTAAATGACGTTAGTGATGGTTGGACACTGTATCAAATTAGAACAGATTTTGAAAGTTTACTGTATGCTACTAGGTCCTGCAGCCCAGATACATGTAAAATAATGATATCAGGACTACCTCCTTGTGTGGACACCAGGGTGAAACTAATAAATGATCTGATAAATGACCTATGTAAAGACTTAAATCTACAGTACATTCCACAATACACATCTTTCTTTCTTGTGAACCAAGACAATGTCAACCTGAGACTATACCACAGAGACAAAATTCATTAGAGTAGAAAGGAACCTCTCAAATACTGAGGAATATTAACATGTATGTCCCCATTTTCAGGCATTATAATGATGAAGAATATTGTCACTACTATGGTGAAACTGGTCATGTGACACAGGTATGCCATCATGGAAAACAAACTGAGTGCTACAGTTGCCATCAATTTGGACGCAAACAGAAGCTCTGTGAATCATTGCAATACACATACTAGGAAGCTGGCAAAGAGGAGAATGCCAATGCTTCAGTTAAAACAAATACTCTAAGTCCAAATGTACCTAGTGAGACTAGTGACTCTACCCATTCAACGGACACTATTGTAAATGCAAAAGTTCAAGGATATTCAGGTTCTCTGTGACTTTGCAGATGCTAATATATATGAACATTTAAATATGGAAACTGAATGCAAGGATGATAAATGTAGTATGGAGACAATCCCATTGAGTGCCCCTTTGTACAATGATCAATATAGTATGGAGACAATCTCATTGAGTTCCCCATTGTATGATGATAACTGTAGTATGGAGACAATCTCACTGAGTTCCCCATTGTATGACGATAAATGTAGTATGGAGACAATCTCATTGAGTGTCTCATTGAGTGTCCCTTTATATGATGATAAATGTAGTATGGAGACAATCTCAATGAGTATCCCTTTATATGATGATAAATGCAGTTTGGAGACAATCTCATTGAGTTCCTCATTGTACGATGATAAATGTAGTATGGAGACAATCTCATTGAGTGTCCTTTTTTATGATGATAAATGTAGTATGGAGAAAATCTCATTGAGTTCCCCATTGTATGATGATAAATGTAGTATGGAGACAATCTCATTGAGTGTCCTTTTATATGATGATAAATGTAGTATGGAGACAATCTCATTGAGTGTCCCTTTCTATGATGATAAATGTATTATGGAGACAATCTCATTGAGTTCCGCATTGTATGATGATAAATCTAGTATGGAGACAATCTCATTGAGTGTCCCTTTGGATCAGATTAAGTTAATGTTGTCTTCCAAGGAGAATAATATACATGTTTTAGGACTCACTGAAACCAAATTAAATGATTACAAAAATGATAATCTATTTCATTATCAAGGCTTCAATAAACCATTACAGAGGGACTGAGAGACAGCAGGAGGTCTTGTTGTATACATTAGAGAAGATGTTAAATGCAGGAAGGCAAACTGACTGGGAGTCACAAGAAATTGAGAGTATCTGGGTGGAAATTACTCAAAATAATGCAAACTCATTCCTAGTTGGTTTCGTTTACATGCCACCTTCCTCCTAAGCAATTTGGAATGATAACTTTTTGAAACAAATATAAAATGTTCTTGCACAAGAGAAAGAAACGTATATACTAGGTGATGTAAATAAGGACTTACTCAATGCTCAGATAAGGAACAACTGGGTGGAATTTATTGAATTATTAGGCCTTGTCCAGCTGGTAAATGAACCCACAAGGGTAACAGAAATATCAAGCACTTTAATTTACCACATTCATACCAACCTACCAGACAACGTGCAAATGTTGATGTCTCGAATATTGGTCTTAGTGACCACTGCTCTACTTTTCTCACAAGAAAGATAAAATGCAAGACAAACAAGAAAAATACACAAAAAACTATCACTTACAGATCGTTCAAAAACTTTAATGAATAGCAATTTCTTGATGATCTAAATAAAGTTCCATGGAATATAATCCAAAATTTTGATGATATAGATGAAACTCTGCGGGTGTGGACTGACTTTTTTATGGATGTAATCTCTAAAGATGCACCACTGAAAGTACATCAGGTAAAGTATGAAATCCAACCTAATTGGCTTACAACTGAAATGTTAGATGCCGTGAAAACACGAGAACAATTCAAGGTGATGGGAAAACCGTGCACAATATAAAGTATGGAGAAATAAAAATATATCAAGTATGATTAGAAAAGTTAAAAAACTTCGTATCAATCAATGCTTGAAAACAAAAAGAGAAACTGAAATTATATTTGGAAAGTTTTCAACTAATTCATTGGATGAACACAAAAAAATCAGACGAATAAAATTTACTCACTTCTGGTAAATGATACCATTGTCACTGATGACACTGAGATTGCAAATGTTTTCAATGATTTTTTTCATCAACATTATCACAAAATTAAAGGAACCAGTGAGAGAAAACAACTTTGATCTTTGGTGAATTGAACAAGTTCTGCACCAGCAAAATCCCTAGGGAGGTATGTTTCTCTATTCAGGCAATATCAAAGAATTTTGTTAAAAAATGTCTCATTGAACTTGATACTAAGAAAGCTACAGGACTTGATCAACTTGGTCCATGACTCATGAAAGCATCTGCCTCAGTTATTTCAGACAGCATAACATTTATAATCAATTTAAGTATTGCAAACTCACCTGTCCCCAAAATAAGGAAAACTGTAAAAGTAATGCCTATTCACAAATCAGGTTCTAAGAAAGATGCAGATAACTACCAACCAATTTTGATACTACCAAACTTGTCAAAATTGATTGAAAAATATGTCCATGACTCATTCGTGTCATATTTAACCACACATTCACTGTTACACCCTAACCAATCAGGCCTTAGACAGAATCATTCATGCGAGACTGCCTTGATCTTCCTAACTGATAAATGGCTTCAAGCACTTCATCAAGGTAGAATAATAGGATCTGTACTTATAGATTTCAGGAAAGCTTTTGACATGGTTTAATTCAAACTTAAAGGAGAGAACACAACAATTAGATATGGAGTCCTACAAGGATCAATTCTAGGTCCATTACTATTTATATTATTTATTAATGACCTACTACTTTTACTAGGGGACTAAATTTCATCTACAGATCTCTATGCAGATGACACAACATTACCAGACATCCAAAACACTAAGCATTAACTGGACATTTCTTTACAGGCTGCCCTAAACAAACTGGACAACTGCCCTAGACAACTGGTGCACAAGCAATTGCATGATAGTCAATACTGTTAAAACTAAAATATTACTTATCTCAACATGGCAAAAAAGAAAATATCGGGATAGTGATGAACTATATCTAATATGGAAGGGTATAAATTTGCAAATGGTCTGTCATGATATAATACTTGGTGTTTTTGTATATAATAATCTATCATGGACTGAACATATAAAATATATCAGTAAAAAAGTTAATTCAAGTTTATGGCTTCTCATTAGGGTAAGACACTTTCTCCCAGAAAGACACAGGAAACTATTTTATAATACAGTGAAGCCCAGCTTTGGCACGATGGTCGGGGTCCACAAAACGACATCGTGCTATGTACCGAACCGTACTGTAACCAACCAAATCATTTAGCTGAAGAAAATGATGCACGCATCAACAAAAAAAAGGGGGAGGGGGCATAATAGTGGGTGCAAAACTACGCGCTTCATTGGGACAGTTACGATCATAAATCAGGGGGGGTGGGGATGGGCGGGGCAATACTATGGACTTCATTTAACTTACTCTATATTAAACAAGAACTACTTAAAACGGTCATTACATATTTAATATTTATTTTTATCATACCTGTCAACTTGTACAGGAATCCTGTAATTTGTACGGTTGGGGGGGGGGGGGGGTTTGCAGTAGCCGTACAACCATTTTGTGCAGTTTTTTATATTTTTAAAAAAAAATCGGGCAAGTCCTTATTTTTGTGCTTTAATCACTACATCCACCTTTATTTGGCCATTCATGCCCTCTGGGCGTACTGAATATTTGATTCTACCACTCTCCATGTATACATTTACATCCTGTATAACACCTACAGGTGGTCAGTGATAACTATGGCATATGTGCACGTTCTGTTACCGCTTGACTGTATATTGGACTATGCGACCAAACTATCAGCAAATCAAAACACCTCAAACAAAACAAAGCCGGTATGATTAATTAGCAGTATTTTAAGCGGCTTTGTTGCAATGTGTTTACTCAAACCAGATCCTCACGAGTGGCTCACTTTGATTTTAATCCAGCGAGTCAGCGTAATTAAATAAATGAAAGTTACTTTACCGACATCAGTGATCAGTGTTGGTTTCCTTTATGAACTGATTAAATGACAGTAATGATTCTTTCATTTTTAATTGATTATAAAAACAATCAACTTTCACTTGTGATATTGTGTTTGAAGCGAAATAATTACGCTAATTAATGAGCTCTGTTCGTATTTAAAAGAGAAAATGTTTGTTATGATCACTTTAGAAGTAGTTGTCAAGCAAGCCGATATTTACTATGTGGATAAAATGAGTTTGCTAAATTATTTTCACAAGGAAGGTAATAAGGACGATTTGAAGAAGTAAAATTCTTGTGAAAGTGGAGGGATAAAACATAAGACTGCTACTGAGTGTGAGAATTCCTTAAACCAAGAGAGTGTAAAAATTCTAACGAACATTTCACCAAATGGACCACAGCTTGAGGACTTTAACTCAGACACAGCTATCAACTGCTGGCTAAGTGCTGGTGCAGGTGGCAGATAATTATGTTGTATAGTATTTCATTTGTTCTTTCTATGGATTAAGTACATACATCTCATCAAATCTCGGCAAGTGATTACCATTTTGGGACAAGTGAAAAGTAAGGTGACTATGTGAAAAGTAAGGTGGGACAAGTGAATTTTCTGAAACCACTTGTCCTGGACAAGTGGATGAAATTTTTGTGGCTCAGCCCTGTCTTTGGCGTAAGGTTTTTCTGGTCTTTGTAAGTTTTTTTTTGGTCTGGTGTACAGGTTTTTGTCTCCAGAGGTTGACAGGTATGTTTTATGAATACGAAATCGGCAACTTAGCGTAAATAGTTAAGAGTATGTGTACTCAGCGGTCAAATCTGGTTGTATCCATAATAGTAATTCTATCAAAAATGTGCACAAAGAAGCATAATTTATATTTTGAAAAATGTTTGATAGATCCAGTCAAAACATAATATTTAATTTCTTGCTAATACATTCACACAAACTTATGACTTTTTTTTCTTCCCCGGCAACATTCTTATTTGCTGGACATGACCAAAGGGTCTGATTTCTGACTGACAATAAACTGCATGATTCAGACATTGGGAGTTTCTAAAAAGAAACTTGTATTTAGTCTTGAAAAGTACATTTTACTTGAACTGAAAATTCATACAGGAGGTCAAATGTACTGTATTGACCTTTAATCTGCAGGTGTGTGTATACATGCAAAACTGCCTGAACCCAGCTTGGGAGTAAACCATTCGATCGTATGGGTACACTGTGAGTTCCATAAAAACAGTAAAGCTAACGTACGGAGGAAAAAATAAATAAAATAAACCCAATATTCATTTAAACTTTTGTTTATAATTATGACTTTGCTTCACTGCAGAGCAAAAGAGGGGAGTATAAATGGTTCTGTTCTAATCACTGGAAAGACAGTTTTCTGTGTATATGTGAATGATCTGAAGCTAGAAAATAAAAGGGTTAAGATGAAGGCGGGAAGGGTACATGTGTGTGGTAATGACCAAAACTGCTCCTGACAATTCAGGCCATAAACTTGTTTTAATGGGTGTGTATGACAGTTGATTGAGCAGGCATTGATAGTCTATTGTCTTTCCTTTAGAAGGTAGATCAATTAATTGATTTATAATTTGGGTAAGAAACTTTTTCATTCCACCACATTGTTTGCTTGACTTGTGAACAACTAAATCTCGAAGTTAATTGCATTTGTTTAACTCCGGACTTAATCCTGCCCAAGGCTTCAAGCTTCTCTTTAACAGTAATAGCTTTACATTTCTGTATCCCATTATCCGTTATAAATACCCACTAATTAAGACTCTGACACCTATTTGCTTGAACGACTACAGCAAGAATAATTGTTAAGGAACAACCTGGTCATTTAGATAGGGAATGCATGATATTATTCACTGGTCAGTTGATTGTGTGAAGATTGTCTGATAACACCGCAAAGCCACATGTGCGTGTTGGTGGCTTTTTTAAATTTTTTTTTATGTTTTTATAAATCATTGCCCCATAATTTGAACAACCTTTAGCAATGAGATTGACTTTGATGATTAGCAATTACTTAAATCAATTGATTTATAAATTTGGATCAGAGTCTTCTTTCTTTTGAACAACAATTGTACACAGAATTGCACTGAAAAAAACACAAAGAAGACTTACTGTTTTTATTGTTCATGATTCAATAATAATAAGATTAACACTTTTCAACTTTTCAATGAGCTGACATATTTAAAAAATAAGCTAAGATCTAAATTCAGTGTTGACTACTGACAAATTTGAAATGAATATTAACAAATAGAAACATTTATTCGTGTAAGGAAAGATGCAATCATAAGACACTTTTTTCTTCAAGAATATAATAGATCTTGCCAAATTATTAAATCAAACTATTGTTTATTTTGGGGCAAAAACTTTGCAGGACTACAAGAAATTTGAAATTATTGTACAATTTTGGGAGCCACGCCACGAAGATGTTATATCTAAATTCATACACAATCTCTACCTTAAAATGATAATTAATTTTTTACACATTATTTTTTGTACTTTGAAAAAAATACTTATTTTATCACGTACAAAAAAATACATGAAATTTTGGGAGCCATGCCACGATCACATTATATCTGAATTTGTGCTATAACAAAGCGTGCTATAGCGGGGTTTCACTGTAGTTACATACAACCCTACTTATATTACTATAATACAGTATGGGGCAATTCAAATGATAAAAACATAACAAAGCTACCATGTCTTCAAAAAAGAGCATTCAGGTTAATATCAATCCAAACAGAAAATGGGGAAAACTTTAGCTGGTAAGTTCAAAATATTACCTATTAAATACTGAATCAATCTGAGAAAAGCTAAGTTAATGTACAAAATATGAAATAACAGTGCTCATATTTGCAGTCACTATTTTAATATAGGTTACCTGGTAACACTCCCCACCTGAGATCCATGTCTACCAAATGTATAAAATTCCCAAACCAAATGAGGAATTATTCAAAAGAAGTTTCCAATACTTGGAAACTTTGCTCTGGAATAGTATTCCGGTTGAGATTAGAAATGTAAACTCTATTTCCTTCTTCCAAACTCAATATATCCAGTGGCTTCAGAGATGTAGTTAAAATGAGAATGTATACTGTATCTGTATTCATGAATGCCTCTTGGTATCATTAAATATACTACCCATCTATTTGTCAATAATTGCATATTGCATGTATATTGAATGTGATTTCATATGTATGAATGAGTGTCCGTGTGGGGGAGAGAAAGGAAAGAATGTGAATATATTGTTGTATATGCATGCTGCTATGCATATGTATCCATGTGTGTGTGTATATGTGAGTGTCTGTATATAAATATGTTCGATTGTATGATGGCCTCGAGGCAGATTAGTTCTTCAGCTAATTGTGTTACCCTCTTTAAATAAAGTAATTATTATTATTATTATTATTCAAATGTTTTCATCTGGTCAGGCAATGTTACAGTTGCCGTAGGTCACCAGTATTACATTCGAAATGAGTATTTTAAGTGACTCAGCTGATTTCCACCAAATTTCACACAATGCATGCTGTTGTAATCTATATATAAGCAGAAAATATCGAGACGACAGCTGACTGGGGTAAAGACCTAGAAATGTTCCAATACTTTTGGACAATCAGCAATTTTTCTTTTTATGTGTAGCTCTTGAGAATGGAGGCTTGACCAAAATGGATCATTTAGTACAAAAATTGGTGGAAATTGAAACTGTTGGAATTCTTCTTTCAAATGCAAGTTACTGACATTTTTCTTGTGAAAAGTAAATACCTACTTATATAAATATCTGCTGGGATCTTTACTTTGGCATGACAATGTATTAATAAAGCTGCACAGTCTTGAAAATACTGGTGATCTGGGGCAAGCGTAATAATGTCTGACCGTACGAAAAGCATAACATTTTGACATTCTCTGTCTCTTAACTTCTTCGATATCTAAGACTTAAAGATGTGTGATAGCTCTTTGAAAAGGAAAATTATGACACCTAGATTACTGAAACGTTTCACTGTAAACATGAATACCACTAAGAAATCACAGGGGTATGTGTGCAACTGCAATTTCTCAAGTTACAAACCTTGTCTCTTATTATATGTGTATCTAAGGAGCCATGTATTAGAATATAATATTTTCATGGTTTTTACCCATATTTTAGTATCAAGCTCACATCAGATACCTATGGTCTTTTAGTGAAAGTGTAAGCAGTGGAGAATTGTACAGTGTTGAGTATAATGAGGACAGGGACAAGTAACTCTTGCAACTCACTTGTCCCTGATTGGGAATTTTTTTCCAAAGCCATGAAGATGATCCAATGCTGCTGCAAGGTAGCTGATTAATTTTTCAAGATGATCCAATGCTGCTGCAAAGTAGTTGAAAAAAGCTTAAAGATGATCCAATGCTGCTGCAAGGTAGCTGATTATACAAAGTAGGTATCATAATACACTAATCCCTCAATAACTCGCGTCTGGATAACTCGCAAACCCACTTATAACGTAGGTTCAGGTGTGGATCCCATTTTTTAAAACTAGAAAATACCCCCAAAAATTGGCCTCTATTTGTTGAACATGAAAAAAATCTCGATCAAAATTGGTAAATGCAACCTAGATATATCGCTCGTTTTATCGTCAAAAACAGTGGTTAGTACCCGGAAATTTGAATCAATGTCATGAAATTCTCAACTTTTAATAAATCATATATTTTGTTCAATTTTCTTTCAAAACAACATTCTCAGTACATTGTAAATAACAATATTCAATGAAATATCGATCAATAAAAATGTCACTAATGCCTACTGGTGGCAACACTTTAAAAAATAAATACCAATTATATCAGTTTTGTCGAGTGAAATTTGTGTTTTAGTTCTATCTTTTAATTTTGTTTCACTGTAATCATCATAAATGCAATATGCACTCTTGTATTCAAACATGAAAAATATCATTCAACCTTCATAGCTATGTCTGCAAGCGTTTCCATGATAACCTAATTAGGTGCCAACTGTTGTTTTATCTCCAACTTCTGGAAGTATTTGTTGTGTTGTTACACTCAATTAAAAACAGACCTGCTTGGTATTATCATGTTAATTGCGTCTTTTGTATCAAATCAAATAAAGGGGGTGGAACAAATCAAATAAAGGGGGTGGAATAAAAGAAAAGTTAAATGGCATGCAAATCCTACCAGTGTAAGAGCTAACAGTCATGGCCGTATGTCAGGTCAACTCATTTCAGTTGATCAATCGAACACTGATATAAATACTGTTATGTAAGAAATACAATTAAATTACCTTAAATTTGCCTACTCATTCACAAATGTAATCAAAGATAGTAAGGCAACCAAGCAAAATGAGTACTTGGTGAATAAAAAGCTTTGTTTCACAGATACGGTTCATTACGGAGAAGCGAGTTCCAGAGTTTGTAGTGAACTTAAAATTTCTAAATTGCCACTCAGAGATTTCCTCAAGGATGAGTAGAAGTTTAACTATTACTTGCAATGAAATCACAGCATCCATATTTTATTAATAGAACAATAAATAAATAGAGTTTCAACATTGATGTTTGTTTCGCGACATAAATATCCCTAGTTTTTGAAAAAATGGAATCTTGTTTTGATGTGAATCAACAACAATAAAAAGCAGTGACATAATACACAATGTTTTCACGTACACGTGTTGTTGAAACCGCTTGGACTAGTGTTGTTAATGATCTTTCAGCAGTTGGGTATCTTGAAAATAAACGTAATTTATACAAAAAAGCAAACAACTACATTAGAAAAAGCTCTTTATTGACAATTATTCCCAATGCAATTATAAAACGAGTATTAGCCATTAAATAGTCCCGTCACCCACCCCCACGGTTTTCTCAATGTCCAGCAGGGATGGCATCCCCTTATTCATTTTTTTGAGGTCCCTCGGTATTTCGAGCCCTCGTTTATAGTGCAGTCATTGTTTTTGGACCCCGTTGTGCGCGAGTTATCAAGGGAGAGTTGTAGGTGGAATGGCTGGACAAAAGGAGAGATGAACAGATGGACAAGAACATAATGATATTCATAAATACCACCGAGGCTGACAACCAATCATAAAATCATGCCATAGGTATCATGGAACAACATTTTCTATTTGTATTTTAATCTTTACACACAGTTTTAATCTGTCACAGCAGTTAATAAAAATTACAAGCAACATCTAATAAAATTAATTAATCTCAGATGTGACCATGTCTAGATAATGTATAATGATCCTGTAGAAGCACTTACATTCTCTTCCTGCTGCTTATCTTGGGTCTTATCCACAGGTTTTTCAAATAATGATGATAAAGTTCTCTTTCCTTGGGCACATTCAATAAGTAACAGGTAACAGGAATAAAGTACTGAAGGTAAACAGAATACATGTGAAACTATATTACTTTAATTCATATAATTTTTCATACACAAAAAAATAAGCCAGATGTACTTCTATATACAGTGTATTATGATAAGCCAGATGTACTTCTATATACAGTATTATGATAAGCCAGATGTACTTCTATATACAGTATTATGATAAGCCAGATGTACTTCTATATACAGTATAATGATAAGCCAGATGTACTTCTATATACAGTATTATGATAAGCCAGATGTACTTCTATATACAGTATTATGATAAGCCAGATGTACTTCTATATACACTGTATTATGATAAGCCAGATGTACTTCTATATAGTGTATTATGATAAGCCAGATGTACTTCTATATAAAGTATTATGATAAGCCAGATGTACTTCTATATACACTGTATTATGATAAGCCAGATGTACTTCTATATAAAGTGTATAATGATAAGCCAGATGTACTTCTATATATAGTGTATTATGATAAGCCAGATGTACTTCTATATACAGTGTATTATGATAAGCCAGATGTACTTCTATATATAGTGTATTATGATAAGCCAGATGTACTTCTATATACACTGTATTATGATAAGCCAGATGTACTTCTATATATAGTGTATTATAAGCCAGATGTACTTCTATATATAGTGTATTATGATAAGCCAGATGTACTTCTATATACACTGTATTATGATAAGCCAGATGTACTTCTATATAGTGTATTATAAGCCAGATGTACTTCTATATATAGTGTATTATGATAAGCCAGATGTACTTCTATATACAGTATTATGATAATGTATAAGATGTACTTCTATATAAAGTATTATGATAAGCCAGTGGTATTTCTATATACAGTGTATTATGATAATGTATAAGATGTACTTCTATATAAAGTATTATGATAAGCCAGATATACTTCTATAAACAGTGTATTATGATAATGTATAAGATGTACTTCTATATAAAGTATTATGATAAGCCAGATGTACTTCTATATATAGTGTATTATGATAAGCCAGATGTACTTCTATATACAGTGTATTATGATAAGCCAGATGTACTTCTATATACACTGTATTATGATAAGCCAGATGTACTTCTATATACACTGTATTATGATAAGCCAGTGGTATTTCTATATACAGTGTATTATGATAAGCCAGATGTACTTCTATATATAGTGTATTATGATAAGCCAGATGTACTTCTATATACACTGTATTATGATAAGCCAGTGGTATTTCTATATACAGTATTATGATAAGCCAGTGGTATTTCTATATACAGTGTATTATGATAAGCCAGATGTACTTCTATATATAGTGTATTATGATAAGCCAGATGTACTTCTATATACAGTGTATTATGATAAGCCAGATGTACTTCTATATACACTGTATTATGATAAGCCAGTGGTATTTCTATATACAGTATTATGATAAGCCTGATGTACTTCTATATACAGTATTATGATAATGTATAAGATGTACTTCTATATACAGTATAATGATAAGCCAGATGTACTTCTATATATAGTGTATTATGATAAGCCAGATGTACTTCTATATAGTGTATTATGATAAGCCAGATGTACTTCTATATATAGTGTATTATGATAAGCCAGATGTACTTCTATATACAGTGTATTATGATAAGCCAGATGTACTTCTATATAGTGTATTATAAGCCAGATGTACTTCTATATATAGTGTATTATGATAAGCCAGATGTACTTCTATATACAGTATTATGATAATGTATAAGATGTACTTCTATATACACTGTATTATGATAAGCCAGATGTACTTCTATATATAGTGTATTATGATAAGCCAGATGTACTTCTATATATAGTGTATTATGATAAGCCAGATGTACTTCTATATACACTGTATTATGATAAGCCAGATGTACTTCTATATATAGTGTATTATGATAAGCCAGATGTACTTCTATATACACTGTATTATGATAAGCCAGTGGTATTTCTATATACAGTATTATGATAAGCCAGTGGTATTTCTATATACAGTGTATTATGATAAGCCAGATGTACTTCTATATATAGTGTATTATGATAAGCCAGATGTACTTCTATATACAGTGTATTATGATAAGCCAGATGTACTTCTATATACACTGTATTATGATAAGCCAGTGGTATTTCTATATACAGTATTATGATAAGCCTGATGTACTTCTATATACAGTATTATGATAATGTATAAGATGTACTTCTATATACAGTATAATGATAAGCCAGATGTACTTCTATATATAGTGTATTATGATAAGCCAGATGTACTTCTATATAGTGTATTATGATAAGCCAGATGTACTTCTATATATAGTGTATTATGATAAGCCAGATGTACTTCTATATACAGTGTATTATGATAAGCCAGATGTACTTCTATATAGTGTATTATAAGCCAGATGTACTTCTATATATAGTGTATTATGATAAGCCAGATGTACTTCTATATACAGTATTATGATAATGTATAAGATGTACTTCTATATACACTGTATTATGATAAGCCAGATGTACTTCTATATATAGTGTATTATGATAAGCCAGATGTACTTCTATATATAGTGTATTATGATAAGCCAGATGTACTTCTATATACACTGTATTATGATAAGCCAGATGTACTTCTATATACACTGTATTATGATAAGCCAGATGTACTTCTATATACACTGTATTATGATAAGCCAGATGTACTTCTATATACACTGTATTATGATAAGCCAGTGGTATTTCTATATACAGTATTATGATAAGCCAGATATACTTCTATAAACAGTGTATGATGATAAGAACAAATTGATTACATTAAAAAATGAGACAGTTTTCAATGATAACAAAATACTGAAAACAATCATATACAATTAAAAAGGAACATTTGAAATGCTTCCAGTTAAAAAGTGTTTTTTTCTTTTTAAAGAAAAGTACATCTGAGGCGAATAAATACTTTCAATTATAGCACAATCAGACCCGTGTTCAGCAACCAAATCAAGGAAATTATAAAAGTATTCTCCAAAGGCAGATGGTTGCTTAGAAGTTCATTTGTTCAATATTTTGGTTACATTATTTTAGCTGTCTGTTTAATACAGGTGGCCTTTAAGTTAAGCTTGATTATTTAGTGTCATTAAATTTTCAAAATTAACACCTCTGGCCTATTTGTAAAATAAAATTTGTGCAATTTACTCATGTGTAATAGACAATAGAGAATATTTATTAACTATGTTGCTACTAACATGAGTAAAATGTTTAAAACTATAGTCATCTTATTAAATGGTATGCTTATGAATCAAAGTAATCAGAATACTGATGCCTTGGAGGGTTGAAGCGATACTAATTTACTAAAGATATTACTTTTCACAGTCCTTTTCGCTATTGTATTATTTGTAAACAGACTGCTCTAAATAATTTACTTATAATATTACTCTTATTTCCTGTTAAAAGCATTTTCTATTGTTGTTTCAAATATGTTTTGAGGATTTTATATGTTTTACCTGTATCTTTTATTTTATATACCTTTTACAGAAGTTAAACATCTTTACCTTTTACATAATATCTTGTTGTACTTCACAGTAACATTGTTTGGAACAGTTTCTCTTCTAAACGTTTTTGTAAAATTCTTCATTTTTCAATTGTTAGAACTTTACTTTTAAACGGCACCATATAGCAATTATTGTGCTAAGGTGCCATTAAATGCTAATACAAACACATACATGCTATTATTTCTAGTATAACTATCAGAGGTACAATATCCAAAGGAGATAACTACTATAAGGTCTAATAATTTACCTAAATTTGAGTTGCCTCCCTTGACAAAAAAATTGCCCTGACAGGCCAATATATCTATACTTTCTTACTACATTAAAACATTGATTATCCATACCAGTTGTCCAGATGACTACATTTTGCTCAAAATGTAGAACTGTGAATAAATATCAAGAAAAGCTTGATTGACATGGATTTTTTTCACATCTGTGCTAAAAGGTAATCAACTTTTATTGGCTCGCAAGTAACAATTGATCATTGATCAACAATTAATTACATCGGGTCGGACTACAGAATTCCTTGACCAAACCCATTTTGAGTCTTTAATCCTATTTGATAAGCTTGTGAATTCTGTATGACAAATTACACTCAACTAGCAATCATCAGGTGTAAAAATAAACTGTCTCTCTTTATATTTCCTTCTCTCTCTCATTCTCTCCTAATTACATTTATTTTTACTTCAACAAATTAATTTAGTTATTCATAATACCACTGTAATTATAACTGTATGTTATTATATTTGATCATGCTTGTTTCTTGATTTATATTACTCTGTTCTGTGCTAACATTGTGATCTAGAAATTTGTTTTATTTTATAGATACATGGACATTATAATAAGAAAAATCATTTGGGGAACACAATAGTAGTCCATACAAATGAATAATCTGGATAATCAAAATCTAGATAATTGATGTTTTACTGTAGTAAGACTATGCATTTTGTTACTGTTATTAGTAATACAAACTATATTTGGTAAAAGTGAATGGATACTATGCCACAGACATGAAGGGATGGATATCCCTCCAAACTAAAAATGTGCAGTATACAGTAAATCTTTCTTAAGTTCTTACAGTGATAGACATCCTCACTGGCCAGGAAAAACCAGTTGGTATAGATGACAAAATTCCATCTGACAGGCATCACCACAAAGCATAAGAGAAATCCACACAACTCGATGAAGAACCTGACGAGGGAAAATAAAATTTGACACGACCGTTTCTTCATGCATTTATATGTTCAGACTTTTGCATAAAATGTGCAAATCAGAGAAAATGAACAGGTGATCTTAAATCAGACTCATTATATGTGAAATTTTTAAAGCTGAATAAAACTTACAGGAAAACACAATACAAATGCAGACAGAATGAATTCAGTTAGTACAAAAATGTTTTTATGTACTCAATGAAGTGTAATACATACATGATGATAAGAATATAGAGAATATATGGGTTATGTATGTTTTGCTGTGTGCAAACATTTGTTGGAACATGAAAGAAGCATTTGAACCCAAAATGTAATGTCTACTTTGAGTTCTCATACACGCTCTTGCAGACAGCAAGTAGTGTATGGTCATTATCCTTATATCATATGTATGTATGTATGTATGTATGTATGTATGTATGTATGTATGTATGTATGTATGTATGTATGTATGTATGTATGTATGTATGTATGTATGTATGTATGTATGTGTGTGTGTGTGTGTATGTATGTATGTATGTGTGTGTGTGTGTGTATGTATGTATGTATGTATGTATGTATGTATGTATGTATGTATGTATGTATGTATGTATGTATGTATGTATGTATGTATGTATGTATGTATGTATGTATGTATGTATGTATGTATGTAGTAGTGTTTAATGGCACCTCAGCACAATAGTGGCTATATGGTGCCAAATAAAAGTAAAATTTGAAAAATGTAAAAATGAATTGCACAAAAACCCTAAGAAGATAAACCCTTCCAAACAAATGTAAAATCTTTTAAACATCTGGTTGAAATATGTTAATCAAACTGCATTCCCTCAAAAACTCAAAAATTTCCTTGCGTGGTACATCATCATACAATTTCTTCACTAAGTGCATATCAAAATACTTCTGTTGCACAGGATCAAAGTCGGCACACTCAACATGAATGTAATTCACTGTCAGAGGAGACTGGCATGGTATGCACTCTGGTCAAGGTTTACCCTTCAGGATGTATGCACAAGTCAAGTATGTGTGGCCGATACATGATCGGCAAAATACCACCTCATCTCTACAATTTGTTCTATACAAGGAATGCCACTGTCCAATAGTGGGTTTGATGTTCTAAAGTTTGTTTGTGGATTTTCATTCCACATATTTTGCCAAGTATGACGAACATGCTGATTTATATAATATTTGAAGTCAGTATATGGAATCTTCCATTTAGAGACGGGTGAATGCAGGGCAACTTTTCCCGGATTGTATGAGCAAATCATGGTTCTGTAATATGAGATATTAACGAGTTGTCAGATTTAGGGTTTTGCAAGGTTTTCAGTGTGAAAAGAGAATCTAGAAAGATGAAGAAAGTTGTTTTTGAGAGGTTTTAATGTAGTTCCAAGCTCTGAATATGGCTGTAATTTTTGTGGTAAAAATTGAGGTTTTATCCAATAACCAGCTTGAGGTGTTGCCATGGGGTGTTGCAATGGTAGCTTTGACCTTGTCTCCATCTCCATCTTTTGAACTGTCTGTATACAGGGTTGTATGGCTACAATAGGAGGTTCTGATTTCATTGAATTTATTCTGATAAAGCAGAGGATTTGATGAAGACTTTTTGATCTGACAAAGATCCAATATCATTTTGGGTGTGTTCAGTACCAGGTGGTGATTTCTGGAACATAGAATTTTGCAGTATTCATTATACCATACTACCATGTGGTGTCATAAGCTTTCTCCAAGTCAAAAAAGATGACAACCATATGTTTTTTCTTTATAAAAGCGTCTCTAAAAAATGTTTCAAGTGTGACAAGATGGTCTATAATGCTTATCCGGAGTCTGAATCCACGCTGAACATCTGATAATAGTTTGATGGATTTGAGATACTAGTCTATATTTATCATCCATTCCATGTTTGCAAATACAGCTTGTTAATGATATGGGATAATAGCTGGAAGGGTCAGTTTGATCATTTTCAGGTTTAGATATTGTTGTCACCATTGCTTCTCACCTAGACCGCTGGAGTCACATTTCCAAAATTTTACTGAAAATGTTCAGGAGTGTATTGCGAGCTGTATCAGGTGTTTCAAAAATGAATAGGATATCATCTGGTCCTGCTGAAGTGTCATGAATTTGATCAAGAGAATTGTAATTCTCTGAGAGTGAATTAGCAGATCTGAAATGTAGAGAAATCTTTTCTTTCAGGCTTTTGACATGGCAGAAGTTTTTACAATAATTCTCTTGTAAGGAGTTTTTTGAGAATGTTTTAGCCAATGTATTTGATACTTTTTGTATGGCTGTGACCATTTCATCAAATTTCTGCAAATGTTTGACACAGCTGTTTTTATCTAATCTTTGCCATTGATTTTTCATACCATATTCCATACTGATTTAATAGAGGAGTGAGAGTTCAACCTAGAGAAAAAAAGGATCTCTTTGCTTTCATCTTGCTCTCTCTAATGGATGATGAGCTTCAGCTTGGTGTATATATCGTATTTATTGAGATCTTGGATTGTTGTTCAGTTGTTGGATTGGCACTGAAATGTTTAAAGACCTTTTTCCATTCCCTGATGGCGTCTTTGCACACATCATCAAACTATGATTTGTTGGCATGTTTAGGAATCATTCAAAGCTTTCAGTATTGTATCCCCAGCAACATCCTGGAGTATCTTCATAAACAGAGGTATTGGATCCAAATTGCTGTCAAATTGATCAACTGTCAAATTTGATTTGCAGAGGGACTGAAATGTTTCACAATCTGCTTTGTACAATTTCCATTCCTGCCCGAACCCTTCAGGTTTGGGAATATTACTTCAAAGTATATTGGAAAGTGATGACTACCACATATGTCGTTACTAACTTCCCAAGAGAAGACTGGTAAAAGAGATGGATTGCAGATGGTCAGATCTAAGGACGAGTAGGATCCTGTAGCAGGATGCATGCAGGTATTATCTGTATCAACTTCTCATTAAAAAGGCAAAGACATTGTTTTGAAGCAGTCTTCTAGTTTCTTCCCCTCTCTCATTGATATTTTTATGGCCCAAACTGTATGGGTCTTCTGAAGGCAGACAACTATTGGATCATGTTCTTTAAGTAGAAGACTAATTTCATCAATATCTGCCTTTAAACCTCAGCAATTCCACTGTTTTATAGTGTCAGACTATTTATGAAAGTAGTGGAAGTACAGGACTTCTGGGAGCTTTCCCTGGTGCAATATCAGGGGTCTCTCCAGTGACCATACTCTCTAGGCTCCCAAACTTATTAAAGTCTATTAGATTCTGTAATCCTCTCTTTATCTGGTTTACAACATGCATTTCCACTTGTGAAAGCAATCTGTTGATCTTTTGTTGCACTGGATCTAACCAGTTTCTAAGTAGTAGAGTTGGGAATCTTGTGTGTCACACTAATTCTATGTCCACTAGGGCCAGTGGTTTGCTGCTCTTCTCATGGACTAGATTTAGGTGGTGTTTCATTTTTAGCATTAGGTTTCTGAACTGCTTCACTGTAACATGGACTATATGTGTTGTCTACTTCGCTCTCGGTTTGGATGGATGCTATCACAGGTTTTGGTGTTGACAAGACTGTGAATTTGCTTTGACCTTCTGGCCAGGTCAAAATCAAAGATTACCGCACTGCCTAAAATAATCTGATCATTGCATTATTACATCACCATCAATATGACATCACTTGCTACCTCAGTGTGTCGTAGTGCTATGGACTTCAGACAAGACTGGACACAAGATGACATGATTGTGACTTCTGTCTCTAACTGAACAAGAGTATTGTGAATGGTGCATTATTCTCATGCTCCATTTAATAATCCTCTACAAAGGCACTAGTAGGGCATGGTTGACTCCAAGATTATTCACGAATGGGTCTCAATGACCAGTACCTTTAGTCATGGTACATGGTTTTGAATTAAAGCTATTGTGCAGAAAACATTATTTTCTTATTACACTTACTATGACTATGACCTCTGACCTCCAGGCCTCATAATCTATTGGTTTCTTTATTACTCTTATAACTCTAAGAGCAAGCCATCCACAAAGTTTGGTCAAGGAACTTAATCTAGAACAAAATTTATTCTGCAAAACCCATTTTTCTTTGATCCACAATGACCTTGGCATTTGACCCTTTGCCCCAAAAATCAACAGGCCTCCTTCACATCTTAAGTGTAAGCCCTCCACAAACTTTAGTCCAAGTATGTGGTCTAGAACTAAAGTTATTATGGAAAGAAACATTTTTCTTTTTTCAGACAAACTGAGATTAACCTTTTACCTTTTGAGCCCAAAATCAATAGGATTTGTCCTTACTCCAACTGCAAGCTAGCCACTCATTGTGGTCCAAGTATGTGATATAGAACTAATGTTACTGTGTGGAAATTTATTTTTCTAATGTCAGTTACAGTGACCTTGACTTCTGACCTCTTGACCCCATAATCAATATGGTTCTCCCTTACCACTAGTGCAAGTCATCCACAAAGTTTGGTAACTGTAACTGACAGAGAACTAAAGTTATTGTGCACAAAAGGAAAAGTGAATGGACAGACAGACATGGTCCAAAGAGCAGGTGTATAGTAATAAAAAAATACAAGTTTAATACAGTTGTAATAATTGTATGAACAATGCTGTCAAAGAAAATGATGAAGTCAACAAAAAGCATATTACATCCTGGGAAATCACTAGCAATTTACAATGTGTTCTAACTTGGCCTTTCACTAGTGAACAACATTGATAATAATAAATGTGATATACATGTTGTAGAGACAGACCAGTCATTTTCATAATATGATCAATGAAATGATTTTGAAATAAAGCATTATAAAATTATAAAATACATACCTAAGAGCTGGAGTTGTCACATCCCATTTCAGTATGGCATAAAAATGGTTCAAGTAGTCATTGCATTTCACAATAAAATCATGCATTTGCATCAAACTGCAAGAGAAAAATATTTTAAATATTACATATTTGCATGAATATTCCAGATTGTAGATACTTTGAAATATCTGCCCACTCAGGGTCCAAAAAATTTAACAGGAGTTGTGAGTGAGACAACCAAGCTCATCTGTACAATAGTGTTTGTCTGGCACTTGGGATAGCCTGCACACAAAAAAAGTCATAAGTGTATGAAAAGCAAGTCACTGTGACCTACATTTCCTTTGGCATTGAAGCACAATAACATACAGAACATCCTGACACAGCTCCAAGTGGATACCATACCTACAGCTGGAGGTCTGCCAAGAGGGCAAAATGTTTACACTAGAGTTGACATGCAAACAACAAAGTCATTAGTGTAAGAAAATAGTCACTGTGACCAACTTTAACCAGGCATGATTTAGAATGATGCAAGAAACACATTGACCAACTTTAACCAGGCATGATTTAGAATGATAAAAGAAACACCCTAACCAATTTTAACCAGGCATGATTTTGAATAATACAAGAAAAACCCAAACCAACTCTAACCAGGCGTGACTTAGAATGATACAAGAAACACCCTAACCAACTTTAACCAGGTGTGATTTATAATGATACAAGAAACACACTGACCAACTTTAACCAGGTGTGATTTAGAATGATACAAGAAACACCCTAACCAACTTTAACCAGGTGTGATTTATAATGATACAAGAAAAACCCAAACCAACTCTAACCAGGCGTGATTTAGAATGATACAAGAAACACCCTAACCAACTTTAACCAGGTGTGATTTATAATGATACAAGAAACACCCTAACCAACTCTAACCAGGTGTGATTTATAATGATACAAGAAACACCCTAACCAACTTTAACCAGGTGTGATTTATAATGATACAAGAAACACACTGACCAAGTTCCATGAACACAGCATACTTGTACAAATGGGGATTTGCCAGTAAAACAAACCTTTCATACTGGGATCAACTTGTAAACAAAAAAATCAAAGTCACCAACTTTCACCTGCTGTGGGTTAAAATTATGCAAGGAACACCCTAACCAAGTTCCATGAACTTAACACACTTATACAGACAAAACTAACCTGTAAACAACATCTATTAATGTAAGATACGAACAAGAGTACCATGAACAGCACATTATGTGCCTGACCCACGCTTAACAATCTTCTATGTAGATAAATGAAATTTGTGTGCAGAAACCACTTCTTCTTTCAGTCATAGTGGCCTTGACTTTTGATCCCAAAATCAATGGGCTTTCTTTTTATTCCTTGCCCCAAGTGTAAGCCATCCACGAACTTGGGTCCAGATCAGTGATGTAGAAATAATATTACTGTGCAGAAACCATTTTTCTTCTTTTAGTCATAGACCCTGACCTTTGACCTTTTGACTTCAAAATTAATAAGCTTCTTCCATACCCCATGTGCAAGCCATCTACAAAGTATGATCCAAGTATGTGATGTAGAATTAATATTATTGTGCGGAAACCATTTTTCTTCTCTCAGTTTCAGTGACCTTGACCTTTGACCTAATGACCCAAAAATTGATAGGCTTTACCTTACCTCAATTTCAAACCATCCACACAAAGTTTGGTAACCACAGATGAAGGAGAACTCAAGTTATTAAGTGGAAACCATTTTTCTTCTTTCAGACACAGTGACCTTGAACATTGACCTCTGACCCCAAAATTGATCAGATTCTAGCTTACCCCAAGCCATCCACAAACTCTGGTTTTGGTATGTGATGTAAAACTAGCAGAGTTTTGGTATGTGATGTAAAACTAGTTTTACTGTGTGAAAACCATTTTAATCTTTCTGTCTGTAACCTTGATCTTTGATCTTTTGATCAATAGGCTTCTTCCTTACCCCAAACCATTTTTCTTCTTTCAGTCACAGTGACCTTGGCCTTTAAACATAAAATCAATATGGTTTCTCCCTTCTCCAAGTGCAAGCCATCCACAAAGTTGGTAACTGTAGATTGTGGAGAACTCAAGATATTGTGCAGAAACTATTTTTCATCCTTCAGCCACAGTGACTTTGACCTTTGACCTTTTGACCCCAAACTTGATGGTTCTTCCTTAGCCCAAGTTCAAGAAAGATGTCAACTTTATAAATTACATGCTGAAATAACAATGTCCTTGATGCAGGATACAACAAAATCAATTATTTTCATACAGTTACTTTGTAGTCTTATAAATTTGTAAACCTACTATATATTTGAAAAGGTTACTTCCATAATTTTACATGCACTGTCATCTACAATTCTATCATAGATATCAAGGATTTTGCCCGAGTTGTTGCAACAGCAGCCGCAACCTCATCTCCATCTTTCTGATTAGGAAGCTCTCAATACTCCCAGACAAAGACCAAGTCCCTGAATGCTTATCAAATTAAGTATCTGCTAGTAAGATTTGCAAGTTGATCCATGCACAATCAAACCATAGACAAGTTTAGATCTTACTAAAGCACTATATAACCAGAGTAAGACCTTCCCAATCTTTGTTTGCCATGACTTGTATTAAATCCAGGGCTTTTTTTTACATTGGTTCCTAACGCATCTGATATGTGGAAGGAAAGTTAGTTTAACATTTTTAAAAAGATCTAAAAATTATTGGTCTCCAACACAACGGGGATAAGAGAACCATCAAGACAGAGTTTTGAGTTTTGGGTCATCATGAAGTTCATGTAATCAGCAGACATGTGTGTGTGTGTATATATATATATATATATATATATATATATATATATATATATATATATATATATATATATATATATATATATATATATATATATATATATATATATATAAAGAAAACAGAGGAAGTAATTAACCTGGATTGTTTTCATGTTGATCAGAATAAATTTATTTATATTAACAACCTAAAATGTTTGTGACAAATCTTTTTATGCTGGTTTGAATACATGAAAATGACACAGTCCTCTGAAAAAAGAAGACGGACACATTTTACAGTCTTTGCATCCCTTTCTGTTAACCCAAAAGACTCAGACAGTGTCAAATGTTTGCCAGAATTAGAGGTGCTTTCCATGAAAGAATTTTTACTATACCAGCAGGTAAGATAGAAGTATCTTTGTTTGAAACAGTTCTGAATATGGCAGATGTGTATTAACAGTTCTGAATATGGCAGATGTGTATTAACAGTTCTGAATATGGCAGATGTGTATTAACAGTTCTGAATATGGCAGATGTGTATTGCCCACAGTTGTTTTCAGGTCTGACAAAAATGGCTGAGTGGTATTGTCTGTGCATCAAGATTTTATCAAAAGTGGTAAAAAGGCAACCTTCTCCACAGTAGCAAACTCATTACAAGGACAACAATGGCCTAAAACCAAAGTTGGTTGTTCTAATAAAAGTTGATTGCATATGCATTTTGCAGCCTTCATAGTATTAAGTAAGCTGAACATTTTTTTAATGAAATGTCTGTTCAAATATTCAACTACAATTCCTTGATCTCACCTGTATCGAAATTCCCTAACTGTCTGCAGCACAGTGCCTTCATCTGCCTCGGAGACCGAGTCCCTCCGCTGTGATGAGGTCTCTGGGAGAAATTTGTCAAGAATGCGAGTGTGCAGTTGGAACAAGCAAGTTGTGGCAATCAGAATGACTAAAAAGGCTACAAGGGCAAACACAGCACCTGCAGAATTACAGACAAAAAATCTGATGTAAGAAGTAAAGTTCATGGAATGGATATCAATGAATATAGTAGATTCCTACTATAATAAACGCATGTATGCAAACATGCACAAACACACAGTGAAACTTCCCTAAACTGGTCATTCTTTAACTCTGCCTTCTTCAGAGTGGCCACATATTTTGGCTGCTCCAATGCTAATAAAATCTGTGTATACTGACCACTTCCATAAATTGCATAAAATTTCTGGCCCCAATAGTGTCAAGCTGCAGGAAAGTTTCACGTTTAACCATGTCTATCTATCTACATATATATATATATATATATATATATATATATATATATATATATATATATATATATATATATATATATATATATATATATATATATATATATATCGTTATGTATGATGTTTATATAATATTATAAATATTTTATGAAATTATAGTTGTTTCTTGACTTTAATATTTGCTTAAACCTTAATGTTAAGTTTAATGTTGACATGTTAGCTATTGTCCTTAAATTAGGTTGTTTACTTAAATTAGGTTGTTTACTTAGTATTTTTGAGTTCAAGGACGGTTTTGGTAAAGAAGTTGTTGATTCAATTTGAGGTCAAGGTTGAGTTTGTTTACATATAAAATCAGAATTTCCTTTAGAGTTATGTGTCAAAAATCACATACACCATAATAGTCTAGAACATTCTGTCATGTGACCTATCTTTATATATACCATGTTTAGTGGACAGTTTGTCCGTTTTCGACCTTAACATCAGTCTTTAAAGAGCCATTACAGTTGTGAAAAATCATTCCAAATTCAGAGGGAGGAATTATTTAAAATATTCATTGGATTATAAAAGTGTTCATAGACTTTGGGATTCTGGATTTGTATGTGAACTTATTCAAAGATATTCTGGAGTACTTCAATTTGGCACATCATCACATTAAAGACTACTGGCACATCATGACATTAAAGGCTATTGGCACATCAACACATTCAAGGATACAGTCATTCATTCAGAACATTCTATATTTAGGATTGTGATTAGGACACTTAGGATTATTGGATTATTTAGATTTTAATTCACATTACTGTAAGTGTCTTTTGAATTTTCACTTTATTCGTCTAGAAATAAATTGCTTGTTGATTTCTACTTGATTTGTTGGTCTCACTTTCTTTCTGTCACATTTTTCTTAGACCATATATATATATATATATATATATATATATATATATATATATATAGAGAGAGAGAGAGAGAGAGAGAGAGAAATCTGTTAATTCAACTGGAAATCAGTAATATATTCCTACTTTATTCCCTCATGCACTTTCATATCATCGTTCTGGATGCTCTTCAGGTAGGTACATTATACTTTCAAAGTATTTTTATAAATAAATAATTTTACGTCATTATGTATGTCAATTACTTCATCACTGACAGGACAAAATACAACAGATACAACACCTGTATACAAACACATTTCTGATAGGATAAGATACATCTATATGATACAATATAGTCTATATACAAACACATTGTTGACAGGATGAGATACATCAATATGATACAACACCTGTATACAAACACATATTGTTGATAGGATGATATACATCTATATGATACAACTGCTAGTCTATATACAAACACATATTGTTGACAGGATGAGATACATCTATATGATACAACAGCTGGTCTATATACAAACACACTGACTTGCAAAACTGACATAATCATTAAATGCCCAATACAGTTTGAGGCTAAACAAAACAAAATAAACTATGAAAATGAAAATGTATCAGTGTAATGATGAAAATGAAAATGTATTAGTGTAATGATACAATGTATAAACTGTATGAAAAAGAAAATGTATCAGTGTAATGATACAATGTATAAACTGTATGAAAATGAAAATGTATCAGTGTAATGATACAATGTATGAAAATGTATCAGTGTAATGATACAATGTATAAACTGTATGAAAATGAAAATATATCAGTGCAATGATACAATGTATAAACTGTATGAAAATGAAAATGGATCAGTGTTATATTTTAATTTTTCATGAATCTGGAATAATTAGTTTGAACTATTAAGGTCTGTTGTTAGATGTCTATGTACTATCATTCTCTTTCTTAGTTCAGTTTTTGTCTGACCTATGTAAAACGCAAAATCACATTTTTAGTATTACAATCCATGTCCTGTTTCACTTTATAATATCTTGCCATTTTTAAAGGTAAAAGAGTTTCCTTCTAATATATTAGAACATGTTTTACATCTACTCAAGAACTAAGAAAGAGAATGACAGTACACAGACAGCAAAACAAGAACCGAAGATCTGATATTATTAAAAGTTAATAAACAGCAACATGAACTATTGAGGAGGTAACTTCAAGGTCCTCCACTTGTATAAATTATTCACAGATAATGAATATTTAAGAAAAGAAAATAAACTTTATTTCATACACACTCTAAAGTCAGACCATAATAAGTCTAACAAATTATTCCAGATTGATGATATATTTTCATTATATACCTGTAAAAACCTATACTGAGTAAATTTCAAAACAATATACTGTTTTAATTTGTATGGACCACTTTATACATTATATCAATACACTGATGCACTTTCATAACATACTGTACAGGGCCCGTGTTGAATGCATTTTCATAACATACTGTACAGTGCCTGTGCTGAATGCACTTTCATAACATACTGTACAGGGCCTGTGTTGAATGCATTTTCATAACATACTGTACAGGGACTGTGCTGAATGCACTTTCATAACATACTGTACAGGGCCTGTGTTGAATGCACTTTCATAACATACTGTACAGGGCCTGTGTTGAATAAACTTTCATAATATACTGTACAGGACCTGTGTTGAATGCATTTCTGTCCAGTTTATTTTGTTTTATTTCGCCTCAGAATATGAAGGGTGTTCAATAGCTTTGTCAGTCTCACAAATGTGTTTTTGCATACAGGTGTTGTATATAGATGTAAAGATGTTGTTTATATCTCACCCCATCAATGATGACATAACAAACATAACAATGATGTCAAATTATTTATTTACAAATATAATGTGAAAGTATAATGAACATGTACCTACCTGAAGAGCATCCATGATGATGCTAAAGCATTTGATGGAATAAAGTATGAATATATTGCTGATTTTCTGTATATAAAGCAGCACATGGACATATTCACTTATTTCAGCTTGACCTATAAGAGGAGACCAGTTTGACCTATAAGAGGAGACCAGTTTGACCTATAAGAGGAGACCAGCTTAACCTATAAGAGACAACCAGTTTGACCTATAAGAGGAGACCAGTTTGACCTATAAGAGACAACCAGTTTGACCTATAAGAGGAGACCAGCTTGACCTGTAAGAGACAACCAGTTTGACATATAAGAGGAGACCAGTTTGACCTATAAGAGGAGACCAGCTGGATAAAGATACAGGATGGGTTTACATCAATTTAAAATAACTCCAAAGTTGTTTATTTTAAATACAGGTCTAAGAATTGGTATGCGCAACAGACCTTTTTCACATTGTCTGTGCACGTGCCCAGGGTCCTTCAAATAACAATAAATCCTGTGAAAACTTGTGAGGTTTCACTCTAGGAGGCAACCCTATCAAATAATGCATAGGCAACTTAGAAAATGTTAGTAAAGAATAATAAAACTCCACAACATCTTCAACTTGTACTTGATACAGCATCAAGACAGATATTTATTATGTCACCTCCAAGTTTTTAAAGATCATATTTTAATTATGATGCTCATATCAATGTGCAAAAAAAATGGCACAAGGATAAAATAAACACCAGATGTGGCAGAGTAAATAAAATGAAGATTTTGTTTTATTGTTTGAAGTCTCTAATATGGGGAGATTAGTGGCTTGTCAGCTTTGTTGAAAGAGAACTGTGTGCACTGGAGGGTGACAGGCTAAGATATTTGCTTTATTGTTCAGGTCTAATGAAAATACTAAACCCTCATCCAAAAGTAAGATCCATCATTCTTGTAATTTAAACCTAACAGCTGTATTTCACCTTGTGGTTTCACTATAGTTAAAATCTCCATGTACAAAACGAAGTGTCCCCTTGTTTTCTATTTTATATTGTCATCTTATATGCTTGTCATTTTCAATTCTGTACACTCTTGTTTATTCTTATTTGCTTGAGCATTTATATATTTTGTAATTCTCCTATCTGTCTCTTTTGTTATACATACTTATTTATTCATTCATTCAGTCCATCAGTCAGTCAAAGATTCATTCAATCTTATGCTTACTCTCTCACCCAGAGATCATTGTTGAAATTGCGAATTGAATTATTTAGATCATTATTGGCAGTCTAAGTTAAAACTATTCAGAAAAAATCTACTGTCAGAAAACTCTGAATGCACAGAGTGATAATTATATTAATACTTCCCCCATATAAAAAGAATTGCTGAAGAATTTATCATGAAATATATGCCCAGAGAATTAGAAACTCTCAAACTGTCTTTTTTTCATGGGTTTGATGCTTGAACCATGTCATGCCAGGTTGGCTGTCTTGGTGTGCCCTTAGGAAAAGTACTTAGCTTCCTTTTTCTCTGCATGATATAGCCAGTAATGTGTTTAAAGTGTTGTTAAAACCAACAAAAACACAAAAACAACCTATCTCTCTATTCACAAAAAATGATGTTTATTTTGCCCAACCATGTCTTGTCATATAAAAAACAATATCGAAGTTTGTCTCCAAGTCTCTCTTTCTCTCAATGAGAACTGCTCTTCACAAGTAAAGATACATTTTGAGGAGGAACATGTAGTCAAGAATTTTTTGAAGGCCATTAAAAGGCATGACAAACTGTCTTTTTTTCACATGTTTAATACCCAGCCCAGGCCAGGCCAGGTTTGCTGACTTGGTGTATCTTTGGAAAAGGCACTTAGCTCCCATTTCCTTGGCATAATATAGCCATTATTGTGTTAAAAAAAAAAAAAATTCTCCATCTCCATAGAAAATGATGTTTATTCTGCTCAAACATGTCTTATTTGACATTTAAAAAATTACACAGAAGTTTGTCTCAACATTTCTCTCTCTCTCTCTCTCTCTCTCTCTCTCTCTCTCTCTCTAAATGAGAACTGCTCTTTACAAGTAAAGATACTTTTATGAGGAGTTAGTCAAAAATTGTTAGAAGGCCATAAAAAGGCAGGACAAATTCATTATATTGTATGTTTTCTTTTATAGGGATTAATATATCATTGTTCTCTATGAAGATTAATAATCTGGTGCAATTTATGGTCACTTTACAGATGAAGAATTTCTTAGAAATGCTTGGCAGGCAAAACAGTTAAACTTTCCTAGTGAAATAATGAAAACAGCATTTTTTGAAACTTTTCTTTATGAGAACTGATATTGTTTTCAGTTAAATAGTCCAAATGTTCTTTATATCATTTTTATTCTTTCAAGCACTTGGCCTCTAAGCAAGACATTTTTTTCTCTCAAGCACTTGGCATATATGCAAGATGAAAAATCAGTTACCTCCCCTTTCATTAGAACTATGCAAGTGAAAGCATTAAAAACAAGATCTTAAAAAGTGATACAGTATCATTTTGATCAAAAAGCTGCAGGTTAAACAGATTATTTCTCTTTAACTGTGTACACCTTTGTGCCTCTCTCTTATTTGTTACCACTTTATTTACTCATAAAACATTTTTCTTTTGGTTAAAATGTTCATTTACTTATTTATTTCACTTATTGGCTCAGTGGGAATCACTGAAACAATGTCTCTTCAGAACAAAACCACACATTATCTCATAAGAAGTGAACAATAGCAGCAATGGGGCGGTAAGAATGTGAAAGTGGTCTATAATACTAACTCTAATGTCAACACATATCAGCCTGAGTTTTAAATAAGACCCCTTGATTGTACCCTGTGGGGATATAAATGTGGCACCTTGGGTCATATCATCTAAACTACTGAGATTCCCACCCTAAAACCATGGATATATACACTTACTCATGCAAGCCACTCTGGCCCCTGGTTCTATCCATGACCCCTAGAGACTAGGCCCTATGGAAACCAATTTGGGGACTGGGATAAAACAGGAGCATAGGCATATGTATTTTCAAAACACTCTCTAGTTTCTTTTATTTATTTTTCTGAAAATTCACACTAAAATATAGAAAGGTTTTATGCAAAGACAATGCTGATCATCATCAAGGTTTAAATAAACCTACCTTGAGTGAGAATAAAACAACCAATGTTACACACAATCCATTAAATGAACTTACTTTGAGTGAGAATAAAACAACCAATGTTACACACAATCCATAAAATGAACCTACCTTGAGTGAGAATAAAACAACCAATGTTACACACAATCCATAATATAAATGTCAGCATGGGATACCGCCACCTGAAATGTTGAAAACAAAAGTTACACATTTGCTCAATTACAGCACAAATGAGTGTCTGTCTTCATCTTAAAAGAAATAAAGAGCATGGTGAACAGCATTATACACCTGCACTGTGGTTAATAGTCCTCTATGTAAACACTAGTAGGGCATAGATGAATTTAGAGATTATTGACCAACATGTCTGAATGATCTGAACTGTTGGTCAAGGTATGTGGTTTTGAACTAAAGTTACTGTGCAGAAACCATTACTTTCTTATTAGACTTACACAGATCATTAGACCACAGAATCTATAGGTTTCTTTATTATCCTAAGTGCAAGCAATCCACAAGGTTTGACCAAGGAAACAGAAGTTATTCTGCAAAACCCATTTTTCTTTGAGCCACAACGACTTCGACCTTTGACTTTTTGACCTTAAAATCAATAGGGCTTGCATTTAAGGTGTGGAACCTTAAGTGCAAGCCCTACACAAATTTTGTCACAGTATGTGGTCTCGAAAAAAAGTTATGCAAAAACCACTGTTCTTTTTCCAGTCACAGTGACCTTGCCCTTTGATCTTTTGACCCCAAAATCTACAAGCTTTTTCTTTTACCCAACATGAAAGTCATACAGAAACCTTAGTGAAGGTACATGGTCATGAACTGAAATTTCTGTGCAGAAACTATTTATATTTTTTCAATCACAGTGAACCTGACCTTTGATCTTTTGACCCCCAAATCAATAGTATTCTTCCTTACCCAAAGTGCAAGCCATCCACAAAGTTTGGTCCAAGTCTGTGATGTAAAAATAATGTTACTGTGCAGAAACTATTGACATTTTGACCCTGAAACTGATAGGGTTCTTCCTTACCCCAAGTGCAAGCTATCTACAACATTTGGTACAGATATGTGATGTAGAAATTATATTCTTGTGTGGAAACCATTTTCCTTCTTTCAGTTGCAGTGATCTTGACCTTTGATCATTTTATCTCAACATTGAGATGTTTCTTCTTTAGCCCAAGTTCAAGCCATCCACAAAGTTTTGTAACTGTAGATGGTGGAGGACTTGAGTGCAGACATAAAATTAGTAACAGATGGACAGACAGATATTATGGGGGCGCTCTACAGATAATACGTGCTTCTGAGAGAGTGACAGGTGTAAGATGAAGTTGTTTGCATTTGCAACATGCACAATGGAGAGAATGTTGGCATACCTCGTTGCTACTTTCATGTACTGTGGCTGAAATTTCTTTACATATTGTACTTGTGGAAATTGGACATGATCTAAGCACACAGCAGACAGAAATGGCCGCTCCAAAGTACTCAAATAATCTGCAGGAATTAGTCAAAAGTACACTATTTTCAGCAGTTATTAAAATAGGGAAATTAATTTTGCCAGAGTAGGCAATACCAGCCTCTGAAAGTACAATGAATGAATTACAAAATATATAAAAAGTAAAATAAGTTATCGCCTCTTCTTTTTTTATTTACCTTTGAAGTCCAGGAAGTGAAAATGACCAAGCGGAGCTAGCAGTTTTTTTGAGAAGTGCACATCTTGAGTAAGATCAAGCAGTATACTCTATAACCCAAATTGCACCCATCAATCATACACCAAAATTAAAGGGAATTCAAAGTTCTTTTAACAATACCTAAGATATACAAGGTCTTTTTTAAATAGCCAGGACAATCAGGGAGGAAAACCTGGGTAATTCTTTTTCTTTAAAAATCTAACCCTATGCAAAGTACGAAACTGGAGAGTGCCACCTTAAGACAAATATTAAAATTTGTGCAATTGCTTTTCTCTTTCTCATATTATCATGTATGTTTTTCTCAACAAAATGGTATATTAACTCATTAACCCCTGGAGATTCTTTTCCTTTTCGCCTGAAATGGGGGTAGGAAACGCATTTTTGGGGTTACTTCTGAATGCAGCAAAACACATCTGCTTAAGAAAGTTTTTTGTTTAGCCGGATGCTTAGGTGTATCAGAAACACTGTTTTTGATTGGCTATTACGCTCGCACATGTGCAGAAGGGTAAAAGTTGGACTTCTTTTTTCTTTTTTTTTTCGTATTGGATCCCCGATTTTTGTGTCCTGGCCCCTTTTTACTCCAAATCTCAAACTTATCCTACTTTTTGCAAAGGTTCATCTGTCTGTGTGCAGTTCGGACCAGTCTGCTTTAGATCTAAGGCCAAAAAGTCTAAAATCCGGACACAAACTCTGGTTATGGAACTGGCAATTTTTGACATAAAAAAAATCGGGTCTCAAAAACTGCAATTTTTTCGCTGTATTTTTTAATGCGAGTAGAAAGTCAACATTATTTGGTATCATTGTAGAGCTACATCTGTCTACTTTCCTGAAATACCATTTAGTGTATCCTAAATGATGTTCATGTTACAGAGCTCGGAAGTAGGGTACAACCTCATGACGTGTAAACGTGGCGCCAGGGGTTAATGAGTTAAACAAGTTTGGGGACATTTTTTTGAAATTGTCCAGGAATGGCTATTTTTGTAATTTCTGTGCCATGGTAATGCATAAATGATCAAATAAGCAAGGAATATTCAAATTTGGTGACGTCATCGAAATTCACCCATTAACTCATTAACCTCTGGAGATTCTTTTCATTTTCGCCTGAAATGGGGGTAGGAAACGCATTTTTGGGGTTACTTCTGAATGCAGCAAAACACATCTGCTTAAGAAAGTTTTTCGTTTAGCCGAATGCTTAGGTGTATCAGAAACATTGTTTTTGATTGGCTATTACGCTTGCGCATGTGCAGAAGGGTAAAAGCTGGACTTCTTTCTTCTTTTTTTTTCGTATTGGATCCCCGATTTTTGTGTCCTGGCCCCTTTTTACTCCAAATCTCAAACTTATCCTACTTTTTGCAAAGGTTCATCTGTCTGTGTGCAGTTCGGACCGGTCTGCTTTAGATCTAAGGCCAAAAAGTCTAAAATCTGGACACAAACTCCGGTTCCGGAACTGGCAATTTTTGACATAAAAAAAATTGGGTCTCAAAAACTGCATTTTTTTTGCTGTATTTTTTAATGCGAGTAGAAAGTCAACATTATTTGGTATCATTGTAGAGCTACATATGTCTACTTTCCTGAAATACCATCCACTTTAGTGTATCCTAAATGATGTTCACGTTACAGAGCTCGGAAGTAGGGTACAACCTCATGACGCGTAAACGTGGCGCCAGGGGTTAATGAGTTAACATTGATGTTATGCATAAAAATAAGCTAATTATGCCTATTTTGCTCTTGCTTACACAATATGCCTTGTGGCAGTATTTTGTGTGCAATGACCTCAATTATGGGGAAATTAGAAGTCTTAGAACACAGGAGTAAAGTCAACTTAAATTTAAAACTGTTGTATCAAGTGAAAGAAAAATATACCAAAAATGTTTCTTTTCATTTGCTTGTAATAAAATTAAGGAAAATAATTATGATAAATCAGATTCGCTTTCTTCCATATACTAGTGTAAGAAGAATGAGCAAAATTTGTACCCTTTTGACCTCTGTGAACCTGAACTCTTCCATCCCTGTTCAAACTGTAAATTTTATTAGTGACATCTCATGAATAATTGTGGCAAGTTTCATGTTCCTGTCTTTTACCAAAACATTGGTTGCTATTGTTGAGAAAATGCAAGGTGTAGTTTTAAAATAGCTCACTTTTCAGGGGGGGGGGGGGCTGGGCTTGGGTGTTGGGTGTGACTTTGCTACTAATGAATACTGTTCTGTGGAAAAAATACATGAGAATTATTCAAAAGGACTGTTTAGATGCTTGCGACTTAAATGTTTCATCCATACAACCAAAATTAAATCATATAATAATAATACATATGTGGTCTTTATGAGTGCGCTCTACAGATAATATGTGCTTCTGAGAGAGTGACAGGTGTAAGATGAAGTTGTTTGCATTTGCAACATGCACAATGGAGAGAATGTTGGCATACCTCGTTGCTACTTTCATGTACTGTGGCTGAAATTTCTTTACATATTGTACTTGTGGAAATTGGACATGATCTAAGCACACAGCAGACAGAAATGGCCGCTCCAAAGTACTCAAATAATCTGCAGGAATTAGTCAAAAGTACACTATTTTCAGCAGTTATTAAAATAGGGAAATGAATTTTGCCAGAATAGGCAATACCAGCCTCTGAAAGTACAATGAATGAATTACAAAATATATAAAAAGTAAAAAAAGTTATATCCTCTTTTTTTTTTTATATTTACCTTTGAAGTCCAGGAAGTGAAAATGACTAAGAGGAGCTAACAGTTTGTTTTGAGAAGTGCACATCTTAAGTAAGACCAAGCTGTATACAATATAACCCAAATTTCACCCATCAATCATACACCAAAATAAAGGGAATTCAAAGTTCTTTTAACAATACCTAAGATATACAAGGTCTTTTTTAAATAGCCAGGACAACCAGTCAGGAAAACCTGGGTAATTCTTTTTCTTTAAAAATCTAACCCTATGCAAAGTACGAAACTGGAGAGTGCCACATATAACATAATACCATCTGCCTCATGGTGGGCATATAAAAGCAAACAAAGATTGTAACATTTACATTACGAATTTTATGTTTTTTATTCTATATCAATTTAGTTCAGTGTCTGCAGAACAACCCTTCCATCTAAACAAAGGAATAATTTTTGGCGGCTGAAAAGTGGAGCCTGAGGAAGGAAGGTAAAATAAAAAAGGAAAATATCAGGCAGGAAATAAAGGGCAAACCAGATGAGAGAAGAGGCTGTTGACTGGTGGCAAACTTAATTGGAGACAAGATTTCAGTGCTCCAAGAAATGAATAGCCATATACACTCAGGTGCCTGTCTAAATCTGACATGTGCTCCTTTTTACTTGCCAATGGGACCTGTTCATTTTTTCTTCAGATGATATACATAAAATATTCTTTAGGGCAAGTATGTTGTTTGCATGAGGCTAGAGAGTTTTAAAAAGTCACCTGCACTTGGGCTGTATGTAAGACATTTTTTTCATCTCAAGCACTTGGCCTGTATGTAATAAATTTATTTCTCTCAGGCAACTGACCTGTATGCAAGACATTTTTTTCTCTCAGGCAACTGACCTGTATGCAAGACATTTTTTCTCTCAAGCACTTGGCCTGTATGCAAGACATTTTTTTCTCTCAAGCAATTGGCCTGTATGCAAGACATTTTTTTCTCTCAAGCAATTGGCCTGTATGCAAGACATTTTTGTCTCTCGAGCAATTGGCCTGTATCCAAAACATTTTTTTCTCTTCAAGCAATTTGCCTGTATGCAAAACATTTTTTCTCAAGCAATTAGCGTGTATGCAAGATATTTTTCTCTCAAGCAAATGACCTATATGCAAGATATTTTTTCTCAAGCAAGGGATTGCATATTATAATGAGACATAGTCAAATATACTTGACTTCAATTAATACTTAAATGTACTCATTTGTAATGAGACATACTCAAATAAACTATTTAAATTAATACTTGAATGTACTCATTTTTAATGATAGTGCACGCAGCCAAATGTACAAATCCGAATTTCACTTACCTTCTTAAATCATCCCATGCATAAATAACAAAAGCAAATGGTTCAACCAATTTATTGAACCTCTCAACTTCCTGCACAAAATCTGCTAAATCTATCCTTCCTGCCATTTGCCTTTCATTTTCAAGGTCATTGGTTGTCATGGTAACAGGCTTGTTACCATCACAATGACTTGAGCTGTTTCCCTCCATCTGAAATACAATTAAAAAAATTCATCTATTGACTAAATCAACATTTGGATATTATAAAACATGCATCCAGTATTTTATTATGGACACAACACTGCAACTAAAGACATACAAAAATGGCAACTACAACTGTATCCCCACCTTTTCCTTTCACTTTTGATGGGGTGAGGGTGTGGAAGAGGAGGGAGGTAAGAGAGGTTCATCTTGGTTCTGAAACCCTCACTGTCATCTACTCATCCTCCTAATAACAAAATATGATTTCCCTCCATCAAATGGTACAGTATAGACAATGGTTTATTAAAGGTTACAAGAACTGACTGACAGACTCATGAATAGACAGGCACATAAGGGGAGAATATGACCAGTTACAATGAGCTGATAAAACCACTTCAAGAATCAAATGAAATCTTCCCTTAAGTATACACACAGCATCAGCGTTGCAATTTTCTTCAAATACAGAACCCACATAGGAAAATCAAAAGCACATCTTATCTTCTGTGAAACTTTTGCCTTTATTTTCAGAAAACTAGTAACAACTGGATTTTGCTCCCTGGCCCTTGTGCCAAGGCTACAATACAATGGACAGCAAAAAGGCAAACAAGCATTCTGTGGAATCCTATATCTTGCCTGCTCTGCTGTGGCATAATCCAAAAACCTTTCAAAGTAGCAAGAACAAGAAGAGGAGGTCACTGTGACCTACTTTTGCCTGAGGAAGGTAGTACTCTTTAAGATGAATACACCCATTAAGTTTCATGACTGTACATTCAATAGTGTCAGAGAAACAACGCTAAATGCAAAAGCATAAATTAACCACTGGAGAGTAAAAAGTAGGTAACTGTGACCTACTTTTGCTTATAGTGAATGAACCCATCCAAAGTGAATACACTCATTAATATTCGTGAATCATGACTGTACATACAAAAGTGTCAGAAAAACTGAGCTACATGCAAAAAAACAAGGCGAGACAAAAATTAAGAAAAAGAAAAGGGGTATCATATGACCTTTGCAATCTTATATGGACATTGGTAAAATCTATTTGCAGAAAGGAGTGAACGAATTTGACGATATTTTTCTTCTGTTCAATCTGCAAATGAATGACTTACTCTTGCAATATCCACAATATATCAGCTTCACAACACAAATTTAATATGGCCATGCAATCTTGATGACATTTTCTCTCTAACCAGTCAGCACCATAGGCAATGGACTGATTCAATCTTTTTCTCTCTAACCAGTCAGCACACAAGGCAATGGACCGATTCAATCTTTTTCTCTCTAACCAGTCAGCACCCTAGGCAATGGACTGATTCAATCTTTTTCTCCTAGCTTGACTACCTATACGAGTTAGATATTGATCATCTGGATACATGTAACTGTGAATCTGATGAAAAACAGCATCGATATATTCATCAATCTATGACACATGTGACATTTAGCAGATCTGTACAATTAGTAACTGACTGCACTGTGGTGAAAATTGTAAACTTCAAATTTACCAAGGGTTCTATAAATTTGAATCCCATGGACATACATGTATATGTCAATGTAGACAAATCCAATCACTATTTGTGGTACCAGTACAACTAGAGTTGTTTTAAAATGGGCATCCAAGTTGAATATATCAGCCACATCCTCACATCCTCTTGTTCTCTCTAATGGTACAACAAACTTAAACTCGGTGTATATGATATTTATTCAGATTTTCAGTTGTTGGATTGGCATTGAAATGTTGAAAGGCCTTTTTGGTGATAGAAAGAAAACTGTCCAGGTGTCAAAACATTTGTGTGGCACCCATCGTCTGATGCAAAAAACAAGAATAAGCCAACTGCATACCTAACATAACACGACGTGTCATGCGAAAAACACAATTCTTTACTCCCAATCCCCTCCGACACAGTTGTGTTTGGAAAAACATGATTTTTAGGAATCTTCGAAAAAAATAACAAATAATCAGAGAGAGAGATTTTGACCACCACTATGTATGTCCCTAGCATGTAGTCTAGATAAACAGTCCTGCTGAGAGCCCATGTAAAACTATCCTCGGGACAGTTTATACAATAGATCATCATAGAGGCAATTAAAAGGTAAGGTAGTCACAAATAAGCAGCCACCATTTCACATATTACTTAATTGGCTGAGAATAGCTAGAGTGAAGCCATGTTAAGCAGCAACGTTTCTTTTAACTCGGAATTTACTCCATATATAAAATGCAAAACAAGATTATTTTGGTAGTCAGAATTGTGTACAAGTGTTATTAATTTTTTTAAGGCAAAAGGTCAAAATGCAACTGCGATTCTGGAAAGATGAGCCATCTGCAAAGTGAGCAAAGCCCAGCAAAACTAAATTTCATAACTCCTGCATGAAGTTTGACTATGTAAAGCGCAGCAGCAAAGAGGAGCATTTTACTGCAAACACCATATCGACATCAGTCATTTTATACAATTTTATATAATGCCTTAGTATTAAGACCATTGGAATACAAAGTATCTAACGGATGAATCCAGTAACTTTCTTTAATCAGTCTGTTCATCTCTCCATGCACAATATCGATTGGCATGAAAGAAAAATCATGTAAAGAGTGATTATTTGTATTAAAATGTATTGAAACATTAGAGGAGAACTGCGAATCCATACAATTTTTTTTATGGAAGAGGTGATTAGTCATTCTTTTGGAAACTTGTTAAAATGTTTGTCTGACATATTGAATGTTACATTTTTTATACATGTTATCAATTAAATTACATCAGTTAATATGCAGTGTTATAATGTAAGAAAAACAATTCTTTTGTATTGGAGCTACTAAAATAAGTACTTTCTGCAATATTTGTACATTGAGAGAACCGACGTCAGTTACATTTGGATGCTGAAAAACATCTTTTTATATTTCCTGTAAGTTTTGTTCTGATAAAAAAAATCTTGCAATATATATATATATATATATATATATATATATATATATATATATATATATATATATATATATATCTATATATATATATATATATATATATATATATATATATATTTATATATATATATATATATATTCAAGGCCTTCATGCCAGGATGCTGTCTGCCAAGTGTGGTTGAAACTGGCCTAGTGGTTTTTGAGAAGCTGACAATAGCAATTGTTGACAAGACACAGGATGCAAGACAGAAGACTGACTGTCATGCTATTTAAAGGTTTTTCTGCTTTTAGTAATGGCAGCCATATTTGATGGTTGATATAAAGTCCACTATACCCGTCATGTATCTTAAATAGTTATTATTTGCATTACAAGATTTCAGGTCATGTCTAGGACCAAACATATTTTCCTCTTCATACCATGAATCAACTGATTTCATCTTGATATCTCTACTGTAATTACCCATAAATAATGCATTCATGTACAGAAAATGCAAACCAAGACTTGCTGTTACATGATGTAATGACAGATCTGGGTCTATGCTGTTCACTTCAAATCATAACAAAGACAAAATAAAAAACATAATGTGTCAGTGCATGGTATGATGGCTGATCTGGGTTTATGCTGGTGGTAGATGGGTATGAACGATACACAACCAAGTACTGTATAACCTGAACAACAATCAATGTGTATAAAGTGTTTTTTCGTTTTTTTTCGGTTTTAACACTGTTGGCTATATCATGCTGAGGAAATAAAAGCTAAGTGTATTTCCCAAGGACAGATCAAGGCAGCCAATAGACGGAGGCAAGTGGCCAAAATACAATACACATGTACTTCTCCTACGTCAACCCCAGGGTGCATGTTTTCTAAACTTGTGGTGGGCTTATAATTATTTGGCAAGCCTTTATTAAATAAAAGCAAATGCATAAAATTTGCGTCCCCCACCTATGGTGGCAGGGTCACAAAAGGTGTACAATGATGAAATATGACTGTGACCCTTGTGACAAATCTATAGAGTTAACGGGCAGAAATGGAAATTAACCAAATTTCATATCTCTATCTGTAGAGTTAATTGGCAGAAATTAAAAATTAACCAAATTTCATATCTCTATCTGTAGAGTTAATGAGCAGAAATAGAAATTAACCAAATTTCATATATCTATCTCAAAAGGCATTGAAGTAATCGTTTGGAAAACAGGAAGAAATGGAAGATAATTTAGAGAGAAACCTGTGTACAATGGTTCATCCCTGAACCTCAAACTGCTTTTAAGATGTAAATCAGAAACAAAAGAAACCATAAATATATGAACCTATGACCTTGAACTTGTTGACAGGATGCAATGTGGAATGCAACACAGCTTCTAGTCAAAAGATACAAAGATACCAAATTTCATCCATCTTAAACAGCTCATGAGTTATACAGCGGAAGGGAAAATGTTACCGAAACCTATATATATTGGCATGTGACTTTGACCTTAAAGATCGGATCCCCAAATATCATGGTTTAAAATTGCTGCTATCAAGCTAGTATTTTGCTAGTAACAATGAGTAAATTGCAAGCTGAAAAAAAATGAACTAGAACTTTCCTGCTAGTGATATTTTGTATTCAAATTTCAATCTTTTTCAAGATGCTAGTGGACACTGAAAAATAGCCTTATTTTTGCTAGTTGAAAATATTACCACTATCAAAATGTTGCTAGTACTGAAAAAAAGTTAATTTTGAGCCTAGAAATAACGTACAAGAAATAACATTCGAATAAAATAGAAATATACAAAGTTTCATCTCTCAATCTCAAATGGCTCTAAAGTTAAAGAGTGGAAAGGAAAGTGTGAAGGAAAACTTAACAAGAGCCCCTTGAAGGGACTGACACTCTACTGGATGAAAAGAATTTCCAGGAACTCAAAATAAGACTATTTCTTCCTTTCAACTGTCAAGTGCTGAAACCATCTCTGATATTCTTCAGTGATAATAAGATTTTCAAAATAGCTGCTGTGGTACACATATTGAATGCCATCTTGGCACAATTTACATTTAGGACAAAGTAGACATAATTAAAAGTCTCTTGGTAAAAACCTTATGTAATAATGATCATAATTTCAGGGGGAGTAGTGACGACAACATTTTTAAGACAGTCGTCATGGCAGCCATATTGGATGCATGACTGGTGCCGTTTTCATTTAGAACCAACTAGGTATCATAAGAAGTCTATTGGTGAAAACCCCATGTTGATATAGCCATCCATTTGGAGAGGAGTAGAGATAACAATATTTTCAAAATATGACTTTCCATTCTGGAGGAGTAGCAATAACAAGGTTCTCAAGATGGCTGCTGTGGTGGCCATACTGGACATCAGATTGCTACCATTTTCATTTAAGACCAACTGGACATTATAAGAAGTCTTCTGGTGAAAACCCCACATCAAAATGACTTTCTGTTCAAGTAGAGTTGTGATAACAAGATTTTTAAGATGGCTGCCATGGTGGCCACATTGGATGTCAGATCAGTACCATTTTTATTCAAGACCAGTTAGACTTCATAAGAAGTCTTTAGTGAAAACCCCATGTTGATATGACCATCCATTCAGAAGGAGTAGTGATAACAAGATTTTCAAAATGGTGGCCATATTGGACATCAGATCAGACCTATTTTCATTTAGGACAAACTAGACATCATAAGAAGTCTTTCAGTGAAAACCGCATGTTTATATGACCATCCATTCAGAAGGAGTAGCGATAACAAGATTTTCAAGAAGGCCACAGTGGTGGCCATATTGGATGTCTGAGCAGCACCATTTTCATTTAGGACTAACTAGACCATGGGATGAATGCATGTATAAAGTTTCATGGCAATCCTCCAGATAGTTTTGGAGAAGTAGCAATAACAAACCTGTGCCAACAGATGGATGGATGACATACAACAGACAATGGACAACAGACCATCCCATAAGCTCTTTTGGTCTATGACCAGTATAGCTACATGTATAAACCTGACACATGATCGTGACCTTAAAGACAGGACCAGACTGATGGAAATGCAGATGCTATATCCCTGTTTTTTGCAAAAAGGAGGGAGACAAAAACGTTCCAAAATGTTCCAGGAGTTGGGGATAAGTTCATCTTCAGAGAAATACGGTAATTAAGGGATGACAAGAAAGTAGTAAGAACAATGGGCTTTTTAAAATAAAAATTGATTGCAAAACCTACTTCTATGAGAGGCCAAAAAGAACACCCCTTTTGGAAATTTTTATAAACATCATGGGATATTTTTACCATATATATGTACATGTATGAGTATAGGAATTTTCTATCCTGTAGTTTTGGAGGAGAAAGAGTATATTACAATGAGGGGTCTCACATTCCTGATGCTTTTATTAAAGCATAGTATCAAAAAGAATAAACTTCCAGGTATATAATATTTGGTGAAAAAAAAAATTATCTGAAAATATTGAAACTAGAAAAAATGTAGTAAACTTGTTTTGCAAAAAAAGGACTAGATCTAGTAGCAATGGGTGTGTCATAAATAGCCACATTTGATACAATTTGCCTGGCAAGGCCTTAAACAGAAGGAATTTCTTTTGCAAAACCAAGCTGGGAGAAAATGGGCATTCAGGAGCCATAACTCTTCTAAGTAATGACATGGACTGTTGGAAATCCAACTCATTCAAAGTTTCATCAATGTAAAGGTGCATTACAATTTAGGTTGAAATGCAATAATCCTTAGTAAAGCTCTACTGTGGAAAGCAAAGTTAGGAGAATGAGCAATCAGGGACCATAACTCTTCTATTTGACAATGTGGAACATTTTAAATTAGCTCATTCAAGATCTCATCAACAGAATAGTTCATGCCAAATTTGGTTGAAATCCAACAAAGCTTAGTACAGCTGAGGTTGATTTAGCCACCGGCCCACCAGTTTTGACGAGAGCCATTGGATACTGACAGATGCAGCCCATGGGGAGGCCTGGGGGAGAGGCAGTTACGTTTTTGAAGTTGTTATTAAATTTGATTGGGCGGGCCAGTTGATTTTCAGCAGGGCCAGTTGATTTCCATGTGAGCTGGCCCTGCTGGCCAGTGGAAAAATCTGTGCTAAAATCGACCCCTGGTACAGGGGTCAAGCTGGACTTTGGTCAAAATGACTTCTCTCTCCAGCCAGAACAGGACAGAGTTGGCAAAAATAGTAAGAAGTGAAAGTAGAAATTTCAAAATTTATAATTTTCAAAATAGTAATTAAAAAAGATGTTTTCACATAATTTCATTTCAGATGATTAAAATACTGATGAAATACTATTAAAAAATCATAAAAATATTAACACTTTTCTTATGTTACTTCACCAGTTGTTTTACAACATGCATGCAGCTATGGTCACAGTTGAAAATTGGCATCTGTTTCCATGGTAAAAGTCATCTTTTCATGTTTATTGGATGAAATATTGGATACATTTATTAACTGTAGCAGTAATGGACCTGGAACTTCTACATCCTCGAGTCCACAGAAGGTCACATAGGGCTTATTCTACAATCCCCGAGTCCACAGGTGGCCAAAATTTGGTGGAAATCCAACACATTTTGGTGAAGTTGTCTTGCAGAAACTAAGTCAGGATGATGAACAATCACGGAACCATAAGTCTTCTAAATTAGACTCGACCCATAAAAGGCACATGTAAGTCTATGAGATAATGTTCATTCCAAATTGCCTATGAATATGTTGAATGGTTCTTGAGCTAAGCTTGTTATAAAGAACATCCCATGTGAAGATATGAAGTTAACTGTCAAGGGTATTAACTACATCCCAAATGGAGCTGGCAAGACAAAACCCATAAAAGGCACATCTAGGTCTATGAGATAAAGAATTCACCAAACTGCATCATGTTGAATGGTTCTTGGGCTATGCTCGTCATGTGGTTTTACTGTAATGGAGACGTAATACTTATGGAAAAGGGGCAATAACTCTGGCCAAAATTTGACCTGAAAGATGAAACCTTTGAAAGGCCCATCTACATGTAATATGTAATTCACCTACCATATGTCATCCAATTATGTGTAAGGGTTGCAGAGCTATGCTGGTTACAAGATGTGTGAATGGACAGACAGACAAACTGATGTGGAGGCCCTGAATATATAAATCTCCAACCATTTCAATGTTTGTCTTAACAGCATATTTCTCTTCTCTGATACTGCTTTTTGTATCAACTAGATCATTACAACATGTGTGAATGGATAGACAGAAAAATTGATGCAGGGGCCCTGAATATGTAAATCTCCAACCATTTAAATTTTTGTCTTAACAGCAGGTTTCCCTTTTCTGATATTACCTTTGAAATCAAGTAAATCTGTCATATGGACAAAACTGCTCCAGTATACCCCTCCAAACAAAAACTGCCACTTTTCCTTCTACAACGTGTATCTGAAAAGTTCTGAATATTTTGTTATAACTTTTTTTGTTTCTTTGAACCTGTCAGTTAATTTAATGCCAATCAATAGACAAAAAAAAAAAAAAAAAAAACATTCTATAAAATGGTCTGAAGCTGCACATGCAGCATGCCAGACTGGTACCCAAGGTATCCATCTACTCAACGACAACATGCCAATGCATAAATCTGTGGTAGTGACAGACTTCCCAAATGAGCATGGCATCCAAATATTACCACATCCTCCATACAGCCCTGATTTAGCTCCGAGTGCCTTTTGGCTGAATTCTGTTATCAAAGATTCTCTGAAGGGCAGATGATCTAGACATAGACATAGACACAGACAAATTTTCTGTACAGTCCGAATTGCATTACATAATAAGAAACATTAGCTTGTTTGAGCTACTGTATTATACAAACTGAAAGTTGCCATGCAGTTGGAAGTGCAGTTTTCCAGTATATGAACAACATACCAAAAAGTGAATACAAAATGGCATTTAATAATTGGATAATCACAATGAGAAAGTGTATAGAGCTACATGGGGAGTAGTTTGAGGGGATGCACTGACAAACTGTTCACTAATAATTTCAAAAGAACTTTGTTGTACAGCTCACTAATATTCAAAACTTTATGAATACCCCTCATATTTCTGGTAAAGACAATGTTTTGTTTCCCAAATCTATGTCCCAGACACTATCTACCTGTGAGATTATTCATCTCCTGCTCAGGTGTGTTGATCTGACAAACAAAAGCATACTTTCCAGGTAAACCAAATTTGCATGTAGGTATATGTTACATGCTCACCCTACTACATGTATGCATGTGCCTGACAGGTAATGCAATCCACTACAAGTACTGTAATGTATCTAATAGTTGGCACACTTAAAAGTACAAATAAAAACATATTTAAAATATGAACAGATTCTAAAACAGACACACAAATAATATAAAACAAAATTAGTGAATATTTTACATAAGATAGACAATGGCAGTCACAAAGCTTTTCTGCATACTCTTGATCAGGGGTTCCCAACCTTTTCGTGCCTACGGGCACATCTGTTAGTTTATGAGAGGGTGGCGGGCACCAAACAATTAACTTAACCCTTTTTTTTTTATTATTCATTATAACCTCTTTCCGTATAACCTCTTCTGCGGGCACACAAAAAACCTTGGCGGGTGCAAAAGTGCCCGCGGGCACTGTGATGGGGACCACTGCTCTAGATGAGCTCCAGAAACCGGACAGTGTTGAGCAGGATAAGAGCTCTATAGTGGTTCTTCTGAGTTGCCAGCCCATTTACTATTCTAATTACAAAAATATTGATTCGTGTAATCAGCAAGACTTTAATATTGATGATGTTTTATTACAAAAAAATCCAGAAACTGACATTTTTTCTTTTATTTCACACCTTGCTTTAATGTAGTATATTTAAGGTAAAGACTTCCTGTGATCACATGACTGTGTGTAACTGGCTTACACAGGGCGAGCATTACTCTTTAATGGCTAATTCAAGAGACAATTACCTAAAAGTAATCAATGGATTATACTATATGTGATCAGTAGTAATTTGGAAAGGATTACAGATGTTAAAGGATTATGGTTGGATTACTAAAGAGCTCAAGCGGCATAAAATAATTAACATTACTTGGATTATTTCAGTGAGGTCAGTTTGGTTTCAGTGTTTAAATCTGTCATGATGGATTATACTATGTGTAATCAGAAGTAATTCAGAATCGATTAAAGACAAAAATGGATTATGGTTGGATTAGTTATTACTAAAGAACTCAAGTGGCATAAAACATGGTTTGGATTTGGTATTTACAGTTTGTTGAGATATCTATGCATGCGTTATCTCCGAATTCTAAAACACCTAAATCTAAACAACCGAAATATCATACAAAATTAAATAATGGATGGAAACAGGAATTTCAATTGTTGGAATAAAGTTCAAAGGGACATGAATATGCATTCTGCCATTCCTGTAAAGTTGATTTTAAGAAGAACTACCCAACTTTCGACCCAGATAGCACCAATCTTGAGCCATTCTGACAGACAGTCAGCAACCTGAATCTACCCACAAGCAGGAAACAATTTAAATTTCTTGGTGGACTCGGTAGAGTTGTACTAATATTGTGACATTCCAATGCATACACTGAAAGGACATTTTCTATTCTGAGGAAATTTCAGACTGACTCCAGATGAACCCTGGATCCAGTAATGATAAATCATCTCCTAAGTGTGGAGATTAACAATATGAAGACTGCCACAAATATAATCCAAGCAATGATCTACTAAGAAAAGCTACAAATGCTGGTGCTACATACATGTACAAGGACAGTACTGTGAAAGGCAACAAGTTACTGTGAGAGGACTGATGCGACGAGATTATGTGCTTATTTTAATATAGAAAAAGGAAATTTGTTCAATAGTTGCGATTTTTGTCCATTTGCATGCTACAAATCGGGTCGATAAAAATCCTCCTGATTTTAAGTCAAAACTCCTGATCAAATTTTGCTAAAATCTCCTGTCCTACGCTAACCTCTCTGTTCTGTCACATGTATGATGTTGTATTACATGATCTGTCCTAAGCTGACCTCTTTGTTCTGTCACATGTATGCTGTCGTATTACATGATCTGTCCTAAGCTGACCTCTTTGTTCTGTCACATGTATGCTGTTGTATTACATGATCTGTCCTAAGCTGACCTCTTTGTTCTGTCACATGTATGCTGTCATATTACATGATCTGTCATAAGCTGACCTCTTTGTTCTGTCACATGTATGCTGTCGTATTACATGATCTGTCCTAAGCTGACCTCTTTGTTCTGTCACATGTATGATGTTATATTACATGATCTGTCGTAAGCTGACCTCTTTGTTCTGTCACATGTATGCTGTCGTATTACATGATATTATTATATATTGCTTAATGAATGCAAATGATACTGTGTTACAAGCATCTAGTATTAATGGCATGCAAAAGACCCAACATAAATTTGATTTATATTAATAGATCGGGTCTAATTCTTAATACTGATAAAATTAAAATAGTTATATTCAATAAACGCGGTAAACTTATTAATAAATGGCAATTTACAATAAAAATAATTGCATTGAGGTTAGCAGAAAGCATAAGTATCCTGGTATAATCATTAAAAGTCATGGTAAACTCGATCATGTTTCGCTATCTTATAAAGGCAGAAAAGCAATATTTATAATGAAGCAGAAAATAGACACAGGAGACATAAATGCTAAGGTGGGGGTTAAACCCATGAACTCTATTATTACTTGCATATTGTAAACCACACATGCTAAACTATAATCAATGCCTATAGGATTTATATGATAAGAATATATATGACAAACTTTATATCAGAAGTTCTAAATATAACTTTGGCATTAATAAACTTAGCAGCAACCTGGCCACAAAAGTCCATTGGGGGGAATATCCCCTAGACATATACATCATTGTACAAACAATAAAATACTGGTTACATCTATAAGAACTCTACCAGGACTCCCTTGCATACAAATGTGTACTCGAAAACATAGTTACAATTCCTTATTGTTCAAGGAATTTAAATTAATATTATATATTTAGGATTTGAACAAGTTATAGAAAACTCCCGTACATTCTCAAAAAACAAATTGATACATGCCATGAAGTAAACTTTAATATTGATACAAAGTATGGTGGAAAAACCTTTACAAGGATACAATGTATGGTAACCTTTACAAAGATACAATGTACGGTGGAAAAGTTTTTACAAAGATACAATGTATGGTGGAAAAACTTTTACAAAGATACAATGTATGGTGGAAATTTTTTTACAAAGATACAATGTACAGTGGAAAAGTTTTACAAAGATACAATGTATGGTGGAAAAACCTTTACAAAGATACAATGTATGGTGGAAAAACCTTTACAAAGATACAATGTATGGTGGAAAAACTTTTACAAAGATACAATGTATGGTGGAAAAGTTTTTACAACGATACAATGTACGGTGGAAAAGTTTTTACAAAGATACAATGTACGGTGGAAAAGTTTTTACAAAGATACAATTTATGGCGGAAAAACCTTTACAAAGATACAATGTATGGTGGAAAAACCTTTACAAAGATACAATGTATGGTGGAAAAACTTTTACAAAGATACAATGTATGGTGGAAACACTTTTACAAAGATACAATGTACGGTGGAAAAACCTTTACAAAGATACAATGTATGGTGGAAAAACTTTTACAAAGATACAATGTATGGTAACCTTTACAAAGATACAATGTACGGTGGAAAGACTTTTACAAAGATACAATGTACGGTGGAAAAACTTTTACAAAGATACAATATATGGTGGAAAAACCTTTACAAAGATACAATGTATAGTGATAAAACTTTTACAAAGATACAATGTATGGTGGAAAAACTTTTACAAAGATACAATGTATGGTAACCTTTACAAAGATACAATGTATGGTGGAAAAACTATTACAAAGATACAATGTATGGTGGAAAAACCTTTACAAAGACACAATGTATGGTGGAAAAACCTTTACAAAGATACAATGTATGGTGGAAAAACTTTTACAAAGATACAATCTACGGTGGAAAAGTTTTTACAAAGATACAATGTATGGTGGAAAAACCTTTACAAAAATACAATGTATGGTGGAAAAACTTTTACAAAGATACAATGTATGGTGGAAAAACAGTATAAATAAAGGTCCTAAATTATTTGTTTACAGCCAAATCGAGAACAATTTCAAATTTGAGAAATAGGTATTACATGTATTATCTGATTATGCTTGGAAAAGAAACAGCTTCAAAAATTTACCCTGTTTAAAATCAGTGACCATTCTCTGCAAATTGAAACTGGCTTTTACCTAACATCTGTTATCCCAAGGAATGCTTCATAGATATTGCTGGGGGGGGGGGGTGTGGTTATGTAAACAAAGTAGAAGATGAAAAACATTTCTTATGCCTTTGTACTAATTATGAAGACAGGAGAAAAATCTTATCTCATAAGTTATAGCAAGTTGGATATGGAATTCATATGGACAAAGATAAGTTATTGTGCCATTTAGTAATCATGTTTGATTATGATATGACACCTTTAGTTATTAATTAGGTATATGACATATTTGAAAAAAGGAAAAGTTCAATTCATTTGTAAACTTGTAAGACACACTCCAGGAGACTTTCATCTATTATAATACATTATTTTAGCTTACTTTAAAAGGTTTTAATCACTGAAATTTATATATATACATGTGTGTGTGTATATATATATATATATATATATATATATATATATATATATATATATATATATATATATATATATATATATATATATATATATATATATATATATATGTATGTGTGTGTGTGCATGTATGTGTGTATCTGTGTGTTGTAAAGGATGGTTAGATGACAGACAAGAGAAAGTATGCAAGATGTTTGTATACTGTAAAGGATGGGTACATGACAGACAAGAGTGAGAGAAAGCATGCAAGATGTTTGTATATTGTACAGGATGGGTACATGACAGACAAGAGAGAAAGCATGCAAGATGTTTGTAAATTGTAAAGGATGGGTACATGACAGACAAGAGTGAGAGAAAGCATGCAAGATGTTTGTATATTGTACAGGATGGGTACATGACAGACAAGGGAGAAAGCATGCAAGATGTTTGTATATTTTAAAGGATGGGTACATGACAGACAAGAGTGAGAGAAAGCATGCAAGATGTTTGTATATTGTACAGGATGGGTACATGACAGACAAGAGAGAAAGCATGCAAGATGTTTGTATACTGTACATGATGGGTACATGACAGGCAAGAGTGAGAGAAAGCATGCAAGATGTTTGTATATTGTAAAGGATGGGTATATGACAGACAAGAGTGAGAGAAAGCATGCAAGATGTTTGTATATTGTAAAGGATGGCTACATGACAGACAAGAGAGAAAGCATGCAAGATGTTTGTATATTGTAAAGGATGGGTACATGACAGACAAGAGAGAAAGCATGCAAGATGTTTGTATATTGTACAGGATGGGTACATGACAGACGAGAGAAAAAGCATGCAAGATGTTTGTATATTGTACAGGATGGGTACATGACAGACAAGAGAGAAAGCATGCAAGATGTTTGTATACTGCAAAGGATGGGTACATGACAGACAAGAGAGAAAGCATGCAAGATGTTTGTATATTGTACAGGATGGGTACATGACAGACAAGAGAGAAAGCATGCAAGATGTTTGTATATTGTACAGGATGGGTACATGACAGACAACAGAGAAAGCATGCAAGATGTTTGTATATTGTAAAGGATGGGTACATGACAGACAAGAGAGAGAGAGAAAGCATCAAAGATGTTTGTATATTGTAAAGGATGGGTACATGACAGACAAGAGTGAGAGAAAACATGCAAGATGTTTGTATATTGTAAAGGATGGCTACATGACAGACAAGAGAGAAAGCATGCAAGATGTTTGTATATTGTACAGGATGGGTACATGACAGACAAGAGAGAAAGCATGCAAGATGTTTGTATATTGTACAGGATGGGTACATGACAGACAAGAGTGAGAGAAAGCATGCAAGATGTTTGTATATTGTACAGGATGGGTACATGACAGACAAGAGAGAAAGCATGCAAGATGTTTTTATATTGTACAGGATGGGTACATGAAAGACAAGAGAGAAAGCATGAAAGATGTTTGTATATTGTAAAGGTTGGGTACATGACAGACAAGAGTGAGAGAAAGTATCAAGATTTAAATGATAGCATGTTATATCAGATATTTAATAATACATTATGTTGTCATTGTCATATCCATTTGCTGGATGAAAGACAATAAATTGTCTTATCTTATCTGTCTGGAAAATACAACTAAACCTGTGGGTAACTACCACTCAAAGAACTAGAATTAAAGATGGCTTTATTAGTAAATACAGGTAGGAATTAGAGCTTTAATGATTGGTTCGTTGCAAAGGAAACAGGACTTAAGTGCTTTTCCCAAGGATACACAGAGGCAGCCAATGCAGACTGGGCGGGTTTTGAATCCACAACCCTTGGCTTTCAGGACTGACATGGCAGTGGCAGCACAAGGGTTCGGGGTGCCCAGGGGCAATGTTCTTTAGTGGCACCCCTACTTGCTACAGAGAACAGTTTTAAGTCAGTTGCAAACCTGTCTCCTCCCCTCTCCTAAATAATAGTTTTGTGAAGCATTGCCCCCATTACATTAAGGTGAAGGTGAAATACTATGAAATATTCAGCTGGAAAAAAAGCTCCCGACGTGGCACCAACTTCGGCTGGTGCCCAGGAGCAATTGCCCCCTCCCAACCCACAACCCCCTCGCACTGCCACTGTGACCAGGATATCACAGTACTACCATGGTGGATGGCAAAAGATATAAGATATGTGAAGGGAAGTGATGAATTAAGTTCAACATATTTTTATTGTATGGTCAAATTTGGTTTACTAGGGGAAGAAAACAATATTAAAAAAAAGAAAACTTCAAGACCAAAATAAAAATTCTGATCTGGAGGGAATTTTAGTGTACCGAGGGTTAAGTTTTGAGGGGTTTCACTGCACTTATATTTGTAATACAAACAATTATGCAAACAAATTACAAGGAAACTTCATGGATTCAGTGCTGTGTTATTTCAGCCTGGAAACCATCTGCCATCTTACTTTATGAAAACATTCACTGCTGACCATTAGTTTAACTGTGTTAATTTGTAGTTGTTACTTCATTGTTGTTATATGTCATGATAATAAACTGACAAATATGTTTTGACAGTGATTTCTTTAATCTGAAATCTAAGAGCATTACTACAAATCCTATCTACACCGATTTTTGGTCCATGGTTTATTCAGAGATGTCTGATTGCTACAAATGCTTGCCTATCGACTCAGATTTTTGGTTTATGGCTTATACCGAGATGTTTGATTGCTACAAATGTGTATCACAGCAAAATTGTGCCATGAGAAAAAAAAGATCCATAAGCTTTTTCCATCTACTGTCTGGAAGAAATCAAAATCAAATCAATTTTATGCCAATCAAAAACAATACATAAATAGATTAATAAATAAACAACTATGAAACATTACCCTTTCACTCAGTAGTCTTAATTACTTAAGCACACAAAAATGTTTCAGCTGTATATGAAGTACATGACATATTGTTTAGTTATATATCTACATAGCTTTGAATGGTTATTTGTAGGTGTGTGTATGAAAATGGTTTACCTGCAGATGAACACAATCCCGGCTATATACTGCCTTGTAAATTTAGGTAACTCAAACAGGGCTAAGCAAATCCCATAGCCCGACATCCTGGACTATTCATTTTCAAAGTCGGACAAGTACAATTTTCCAAGTCACTGGTCCGTGAAGTGCTATTTTCCTTTTTTTTAAAAGGCGGGCAAGTGTTTATTTTCACACCTGCCAGTGGTCATTGAAAACTTATTGCATGTGCCCAAGTTCTATTACTGCTTGACTGCATATTGGGCTCAGCAACCAAAATTATTGGCCAATCAAAACACGTGAAACAAAACAAAGCCGGTATGATTAATTGGCAGTGTTTTAAATGGCTTCGTTGTATTGTGTAAACCAGATCCTCATGAACGACTCACCCATGTATTTCAATCCAGCCAATCAATCCAATTAAATGCATGAAAGGCACTTTACTAACATTAGTGTCAGTTCCCTTTATGAACTGGTTAAATGGCAGTGATGATTCTTTAATTTTTAATTGATTGTACAGAGGATTAACTTCCACATCCGATATTACGTTTGAAGAGAAACAATTATGCTAATTAAGGAGCTGGCTCTGTTCATATTTAAAGGACAAAATGTATGTTACTATCGCTTTCGAAGTAGTTGTCAAGCAAGATGATATTTACTATGTGGATAAAATGAGTTTACTAAATTATTTTTCACAAGGAAGTTAATTAGGAAGAGTCGGAGAAGGAAAATTATTGTAAAAGTGGATGGGTAAAACATTTGACTGCTATAGAGTGTGAGGTAACTATTTCTCAAAAGAGACACAAGTCAGGCTCTCAGGCAACAAAAAATGTCAAATATGACACAACTACTACTAAGAGACTGAGAAATTTTTAGCCACATTGGGTTGATAGTTATCCCTGGCTTGAATTAATTGACTCAGACGGAAATATGTTTAGCAGCTATTGCACACAATATCCCAAACTGGCACAAGTTGGAAACTGAACCAATCAAGTCTCATGACAATTCTGGACCTCACAAGGCCATGCAGCACAGTATATGCATAACACTAGCCAGCATGTGCAGATAATCCCTGAGGATACAGTTGCTGACACTACACTAGCAAAGGCCCTTTCAGAACGAAATGAGACTGAAATAAAAAAAATGAGAGCTCTCTTTAACACAGGCTACAATCTAGATACATAGACAGTGGAAAACTGAAAACCACTGATGTAACAAAATGTATAATATCAACATATGTTTTTGAAAAATTTCTTTTAAGAAATAAATATGTTGTACATTATTTCCTTTGTTCTTTTTATGGATTAAAAAGCATACATCTCATGAAATCTTGACAAGTGATTAAAATTTTTGGACAAGTGAAAAGGTAGGTGGGACAAGTGAATTTTCTGAAACCACTTGTCCTGGACAAGTGGGCACAAAAAAAAATTTGCTCAGCCAGCCCTGCCAAAAAGGCATATAAAACAAAGAAAAAGGCAAAAAAGGTAAAATCCTTTTAATTCAAAGTCATTTTTTAAATATAAAAACTGACCTCTTTAAAAAAAAGTTTAAGATTATCTCAGCTGGAACATCATGGAGTGATGTATCCCAAGTCAGAAAGGTTACCTCCTTTAGTCACCTCTTATGATATGCAAAGGGGTGAATAAAGCCTATTCTACATCACCATGCTGTTTTATCTTAATGACAACAGGCCAATTTTAATTTCAGGACATTCAAAATTCTTGTTTGGAATTTAATCTATCGACATATTTAGTGTAAAAAGTACATATAATTGCATCTGCTTAAATATGTTCATTTTGGCATGTCATTTCAATGATAAGCAGCAATGGCCTGGGACAAAGCAAACCACCTGTAATGTTCAACTCAATCAAAAATCAAGATTTTTTTAAAAACTTTTCCTAGGCTTTAAATTATCATAAATATAGAGCAGGCAACTCTAAATTAGTTCGTTGGGAAAAAAAATTAAAATGAAAATGCATTTAAATCTGTCAGTGTTGATGCAACTACTGTTGGACAACTGTAACACATCAGTCAGCCACATGAAAATGGAAATTTATAGAGCCACTAACCTTGTCTCCTATAACAGTACAATATATTATATACTTTAAAGATTCAAAATATCAAAAGTGTCTAAAACTCCTTCCAAAAAGGGCAACTCTTGCTGAAAACAAAAGATCTTTGTGATTTTAATCTATTTTATTCTCATAGTTGCACCACATATTTTCATAATTTTATGTGTTACCTTTATTAATTATTTTATATACATTTTACAGAATTTTAACATCTTTATGTTTTATATTTTATCTTGATGTACTTCGTGTTCACGTTTTTTTGGGAAGGGTTTATCTTCCTAAATTTTTGTGCAATCCATTTTTACCTTTTTCTTACTTACCTTTAGTTAGCACCATAATGCCACTATTGTACTAAGATCCCATAAAACACGACTACATACATGCTTGCATCCGGTATCTTTAGTATCACTACAAGGATTCAAACATAACTAAGCTATTATTTTCACCGGCCATTGGGGTTATTAGGTCAGAATGCCCATACAGGGCCAAATGCCCTAATGAGCAGATCAAGAGAATAGGCAAATTTTATGGTATGAAAAAAAAGCATTTTAGCTGGACCCAATCTTACTGTATAGTCCTATGACAGATATATGGAGGTACACTACTTTATATAACACCTTTTGATTCAATGCTTCCTCACTGATATGACCCAATGGCCTAAGATCTCTTCTAGAGAGTGAGAGAGCAGGGGCAGCCCAGACATTTGTTGCTTGCATTCCTGTCGAAGCCCAGAATAATTTCATCCTACTGGAGTTTATTCACTGAATAATTCTGCCATTCCCTGCACCATCAGCACGGAACGTAATATATTAGCTCCAGGGTCAACCGTATCCATATAAACTTGGCTTATAACAGCTATAGCAGCCCACAGTACAGTCAATGAGTCAGCATTACTATACCCCCCCCCCCCCCCATATTATTTCCTTGATCAAACACGGATTCAAAAAAAAAAAAACTATCGTAGATTCTTTACACATTCAATCAGATTGTCATCTCTAACTTATGATCACATTAAGCAGATAAAAACTAAGTAAGAGTATTATAGTAAAATCTCCAAATACAGTTTGCATGCCCTCTCCCTACACAGTTTACATGCCCTCAGGAATTTGGCAAGTGGTTGCTATATTATCTATATTATAGAGCTTTCTGCAGACACATGTTAGCCTACACGCCACCATTGTTGTATTATAAATCTGTATCATCCTTACCTGACAGAACTAGGTACTCAGTGAGACTCCATGACAGCCTTTTATCTGTATCTCTGGTATGCGTCCAAAAACATCCGACAAAATTTTCAAGTACGAATTATAAGAGCAACAATTTCGACATTTTTCTTTATTTTTTGCTCTACCGGAAGTTATTCAAGGGATATTATTCTTTGATTCTTGTGCCTGAATCTTTCAAGATTCACTTCCCCTTCTAAAGCCCACAGCGCCCACCTCCGTGACTTAAGATCCGTATTTCCCATTCCTATCCGCAATACCACACTCTAGTCCGTATGTTCCCTATCTCGGCCATATTTATTCGCATTCTGTTTAATTCACGTTCACCATAAATTTTAGTACTTATCAGGATGTATTCTATCCAAGATGGTTACCAGAGGTTTGGGCCTTTTTCAAGTCCGGCCTACATTTCACTTGGTTAAGTTATTTTAACTTGTTTCATACTCATATCATAATTGTTGCTTGTCTCTGTCAAGCATTTGGACTTGATCAGATGAATATTACCAATAATCACAGCACGTATAATGGACTTGCTATGCCAAAACAGACCAACCCACCCCTGTTTATATTTTAGTCAATAAATAATCATTTTTATGTGATAAACCTGTTTTCATTTCTTTGTATATTTCCTTTCTTTACCATTCGACCATAATTCTTTCTCTTTATTTTTCCTTTGTTGAATTGGTAGGATTTAAAAATACAACATATACACACACACACACATACATACATACATACATACATACATACATACATACATACATACATACATACATACATACATACATACATACATACATACAAACATACATACATACATACATACATACATACATACATACATACATACATACATACATACATACATACATACATACATACTGTTAAGACTCTATGGTCTAAGAAAAATGTAACAGAAAGAAAGTGAAACCAACAAATCAAGTAAAAATCAACAAGCAATTTATTACTAGATAATTAAAATGAAAAATCAAAAAGTCACTTACAGTAATGTGTTTTGAAATCCTAATAATCCAATAAGAATGATTGTTCTAATCATAAGTCCTAAATATAGAATGTTCCGAATTCACAGCTGTGTCCTTGAATGTTATTATGTGCTAATGGTCTCCAAAGTCCTGATGTACTAGTAATCTTGAGGTGCTGATGTCAAAATGAAGTATTCCAAAATATCTGAATAAGTTCACTTAAATTCCAAAATCATCAATTAAAAATCCAAAATCCAAAAGTTTATGAGCACTGTTATAATCCAATGAATATTTAAAATAATTCCTCTCTTAGAATTTGGAATGAATTTTCACAACTGTAATAGCTCTTTACAAGACTGATGGTAATGTCAAAACTGAATAAATGTTAACCAAACATGGCATATATAAAGATTGGTCACATGACAGAATGTTCTAGAATGTGTGTCATCTTAATGGAATTTTACTTGTAAACAAAAATTCAACCTTGAACTTCAAATTGAGAAAACATATTGATCAAAACAACCTAATTCAAGGACACTAGTTAAACATGTTTTTCCTGATAACATTAAGATTTAAGCAAATATTAAAGTGAAGAAACATTTATAATTTCCTAAAATATTTATAATATTATATAAACATCATACATAACACCTCCCCTCATAAAGAAAAAGAAAGATTTATATAATAAAGCTTTCTTTTGAATATACATCTAATACTATAATAACCAAATTTACATAAGAACATGTTTTATGATACTGGACTTAATTACATCAAGCAATATTAGATTTCTAGGCACGTGAGAGTGCATCTGCAATCACATTGTCTTTTCCCATGATGTGTTTGATGTCAATGTTATATTCTTGCAATATCAAACTCCATCTCAACAATCTCCGATTTTTATCTTTCATTTTGTTGATGAAAGTAAGGGGATTGTGATCACTGTACACAATAATTGGAGAAAGAGCTGAGGTAACATACACTTCAAAATGCTGTAAAGCCAATATCAAAGCCAAACATTCCTTCTCAATTGTGGAATAATTTTTCTGGTGCTTGTTTAGTTTTTTAGAAAAATAACACACAGGGTGATTCACACCACTTTTGTCTTCCTGAATCAATACTCCACCAACCCCTACATCACTTGCATCAACAGATAATTTAAATGATTGGCTAAAATTTGGTGCAGAAAGAACTGGTGCATTCTTAAGCATGGCCTTTAACTTGTCAAAAGATTCCTGACACTTGTCAGACAAATAAAATTTGGCTTTCTTACTCAATAAACTTGTCAAAGGTTCAGCAATTTTGGAAAAATTGGAACAAAATTTCCGATAATATCCAGCCATACCTAGAAATCGCATCAGTTGCTTTTTACAAATTGGAACTTGAAATTCAGAGATAGCTTTGACCTTAGCTTCTATAGGTTTAACTTGACCTTGTCCCACAATATGTCCTAAAAAAAGTGACACAAGCATGGCAAAACTCACTTTTGCTCAAATTAATTGTCAGATTCGCATCACTGAGTCGATCGAAGAATTTTCGAATGGTTTCCAAATGATCTTCCCAGGTGTTGTTGTAGATAATGACGTCATCGATATAAGCATCACAATTATCAAGACCAAATGTTATCATGTTCATCAGACGTTGAAACGTTGCAGGCGAATTTTTCATTCCAAACGGCATGACTTTATATTGATAAAGTCCATCTGGAGTTACAAATGTTGAAATTTCTTTTGCCCTTTCCGTCAGTGGAATTTGCCAGAATCCTTTTAAAAGGTCAAACTTGGTGACATATTCCGCATTTCCAATTTTATCAATGCAATCGTCCATTCTTGGGATTGGAAATGAATCAGTTTTGGTGACACTGTTGACTTTTCTATAGTCAGTACACATACGGAATGTATTATCTGGCTTGGGAACAAGAATACATGGTGAACTCCAGTTACTTTTACTTGGTTCTATGAAATCATTCTCCAGTAAATACTGAATTTCTTTCTTCAGATAGTTCTGTTTGAGAGGATTCATCCTATAAGGATGCTGTTTCACAGGCGCAGAATCTACAATGTCAACGTCATGATAAATTTTACTTGTACGTGTTGGAACATCAGGAAACAAGTGCTCATAGTCATGTAATAGCTGTTTTAGTTCATTTCTTTCCTGTTGTTGTAGATGTGAAAGTTTCTGGTCTAGGTTGTTCAATATTTCTGAATTCCGAAGATTGGTTATACCAGAGTCACTATAGTCTGATCGTACTCCATCGTTGATATCTTCACTGTGTGGGACAGGTACAACTAAATTAACAGAATAATTAGCTGGGCTATCTCTGTCAAAATATTCCTTTAACATATTTATATGACAAAGTTGTTTTTGTTTCCGTCTCCCAGGAGTGTTAATGATATAATTTAAGTCATTTACTTTCTTTGCAACGGTATAAGGACCATAAAATTTAGCCTGAAGAGGATTCTGAGGTATGGGAAAGAGAGCCAGAACTTTGTCACCAGGTTTAAAACTCCTTTCCTGTGAATTTCTGTCATACCTTAATTTCATTTTTGACTGGGTAGTGTGAAGATTAGTTCTTGCTACTTCACAGGCCTTTGACAACTTGTATTTGAAATCAGAAACATAATCAAGAAGATTAATCTTTGAATCTTCATTTGAAAGAAGTTTCTCTTTCATTAATTTCAGTGGTCCGCGGACAGTATGACCAAAAACTAGTTCAAAGGGACTAAAACCCAACGACTCTTGAACTGATTCCCTAACAGCAAACAACAACAAATGAACACCCTCATCCCAATCCTTTTCTGTATCAAAGCAATATGATCGAATCATATTCTTCAAAGTTTGATGAAATCTTTCCAAAGCACCTTGACTTTCAGGGTGATAGGCAGAAGATTTAAACTGTTGGATGCCTAATTCATGCATAACTTGTTGGAAAATTCCAGACATAAAATTTGACCCTTGATCTGACTGGACAGATTTGGGAAGGCCAACAAGTGTAAAAAACTTCACCAAAGCTTTCACAATAGTTTTAGTTTTTATATTTCTCAGAGGAATTGCCTCTGGAAATCTTGTAGATGCACACATGATGGTCAACAAGTATTGGCTGCCTGACTTGGTTTTAGGTAAAGGACAAACACAGTCTACTATTATTCTACTAAATGGTTCATCAAATGCAGGAATAGGTTGCAGATGAGCCTTAGGTATCTTCTGATTGGGTTTTCCTACCATTTGACAAGTGTGACAAGATCTGCAGTATTTAGAAACATCACTTTTGAGTTTCGGACAATAAAAATGATTCAAGATCTTGTGATAAGTCTTACGGACTCCTAAATGACCAGCCAAAGGAGTTTCATGGGCTAAATTAAGAATTTCCTGTCGATATGACTTAGGAACTCACTGACCACTCGTCACCAGCGGGTACATCAGGTGATCTCCATTTCCTCATAAGGACCCCATTTTTCACAAAGTAACACACTGGAACTTGTGTGGCTTCAGTTTCACTAATAGCCCTCTGAAACAAACAAGATATATCGGGATCTTGCTCCTGTTCAACGACAAGGGATTGTCGTTTGTCATCCTGATTAGAACAAAGAGAATGAGTTGCCAAAAGAGGATCACTGTGATCAATACCATTTGATTGATCAATACCTGAGGAAAAAGTGACCTCATCAAAAGACTGACCAATACATGTGTCAGCTAAAGGAATAATATCCTGATCAACATCAATCTCAAGAGCTCTTTTTGCCATAGCTCTAGTAACTGCACAAGCAGGGTACAAATCAGGGATTTCAGTTTCGACAGGATCAACTTTCTGATCCAAACAAGGCTTGTGAGTTACAAGTGGATTAACCACAACCTTATCTCCAGCTAGGTCATTGCCTAGTAATAAATGAACACCCTCTATGGGTAAAGAAGTCACTGCCCCAACAGTCACAGGTCCAGAAACTAAGTCTGATGCCAAATTTACACAATGGAGAGGAACATTTACAAAGCCGCACTCTACTCCCTGAACAAGAACACTTTCACTTGAAGAAGACTCCTCAGACAAAGGCAAAGTACCTGATAATAAAAGACTCTGAGAAGCTCCAGTGTCCCTTAATATTTTAATTGGGATAGGCTTGGCAGAATCACCAATAAGTGATATAGAACCTTCTGACATGAATGGTTCATAAGCCTCTAAAATAGAATCAGACTGGGGTTTGTTTGACCCAACAAATGTATTGCTTTCAATACAAGACCGTGACCTTGACCTCGTAGAAATAAGAGCATTTGGAAAAGTTCTGTCTTTTCTCTGTTGCTTATTTTTCAACTTGAAGCAATCAGAAATAACGTGCCCTTTCGTTTTACAATAAGTGCACGTAGGAAGAGATAAGGATTTCTGATCAGTCTTATCAGATGTTTGATTCCTAACAGTTGTGCTGTTGTGAAATTTGGAAGTACTCGAATGAGATTGAAATGGTTTTTTACCAGAAAACTGCTGAGAGGACGATTTATTGCCAAATGAAATTTTTTGAGTCAAGGAATAATCATCAGCCATACGAGCAGCATTTTCCAAAGTTTCCACATTCTGCTCGTCAAGACAGGTTTTAACATCACTATGGATGCACCTCTTGAACTCTTCAATTAATACGAGCTGTCGGAGGTTATCATAAGCTTGATCAACTTTCTTGGCTGAGCACCACCTATCAAATAGTTGTTCTTTTTCCCTTGCAAATTCGACATGAGTTTGTCCAGTTTCTTTTCTACAATTCCTAAACCTTTGTCGATATGCCTCTGGTACCAACTCATAAGCTTTCAAGATGTACTCCTTAACCACATCATAATCAGTGCTTTGTTGTACTGACAGTGAAGTGTAGACTTCACGAGCTTTGCCAATAAGTACACTTTGTAATAACAAAGTCCAATGCTCTCTGGGCCATTTCAAGTTTTCAGCTATTTTCTCGAAATGAAGAAAGTATTTATCTACTTCTTTTTCCTGAAAAGGGGGTACTAACCTAATATATCTAGTAACATCAAAACCTGAACTCGTGTTTAAAGGAGTGGAGTGTGCTCTGTTTGCCAGTTCTAATTCTCTTAATTTAAATTGCATTTCCCTTTCTTCTCTTTGCATCTGCATCTGCATTTGTATTTGTCTATCTTCTTTCTCTCTCTCTCTCTCTCCATCTGCCTCTCTTCTTTTTCTCTCTCCATCTGCCTCTCTTCTTTCTGCATTTGTAGCTGCCTCTCTTCTTTCTCTCTCTCCATCTGTATCTGCCTCTCTTCTTTCTCTCTCTCTCTCTGAATCTGAAGCTTTGCCAATTCTAAATCCATCTGGTTCTTTAACTCTAATTCCCTTAATTTCCTGTCAGAACCAGATATAGGCTTTCTCTTCAAACTTAAAGCACTATTTTCAAAAATTCCCTTTCCTACTAAATATTGAATCAAAATAATCTTTATCTCCTGTTTTGTCAATGATACTTTTGCCTCAGATAGACTGTATTTTCTGGCAAGCTCGAGCAACTCATCCTTTCTCATGCACTCTAACCCCTCCTGGGTAGGTTTTGAAATGAAATTCTGAACATTAGATGCCATTGTAAATGCTTGTTGGTTTCACACAAAAAAATTTCTCTATTTAAAAATCTTTGCCAAAGACAAAAAAAAATTCAGAGACAAAATCAATATGAATTTCAAAGATAAATTTAATATCTCTAATATGCTTTAAAGAAATTCAATCCCGGACGAGCCCCCAATTTATGTTACGACTCTATGGTCTAAGAAAAAAACCAACAAATCAAGTAAAAATCAACAAGCAATTTATTGCTAGATAATTAAAATGAAAAATCAAAAAGTCACTTACAGTAATGTGTTTTGAAATCCTAATAATCCAATAAGAATGATTGTTCTAATCATAAGTCCTAAATATAGAATGTTCCGAATTCACAGCTGTGTCCTTGAATGTTATTATGTGCTAATGGTCTCCAAAGTCCTGATGTACTAGTAATCTTGAGGTGCTGATGTCAAAATGAAGTATTCCAAAATATCTGAATAAGTTCACTTAAATTCCAAAATCATCAATTAAAAATCCAAAATCCAAAAGTTTATGAGCACTGTTATAATCCAATGAATATTTAAAATAATTCCTCTCTTAGAATTTGGAATGAATTTTCACAACTGTAATAGCTCTTTACAAGACTGATGGTAATGTCAAAACTGAATAAATGTTCACCAAACATGGCATATATAAAGATTGGTCACATGACAGAATGTTCTAGAATGTGTGTCATCTTAATGGAATTTTACTTGTAAACAAAAATTCAACCTTGAACTTCAAATTGAGAAAACATATTGATCAAAACAACCTAATTCAAGGACACTAGTTAAACATGTTTTTCCTGATAACATTAAGATTTAAGCAAATATTAAAGTGAAGAAACATTTATAATTTCCTAAAATATTTATAATATTATATAAACATCATACATAACAATACATACATACATACATACATACATACATACATACATACATACATACATACATACATACATACATACATACATACATACATACATAGATACATAGATACATACATAGATACATACATACATACATACATACATACATACATACATACATACATACATACATACATACATACATACATACATATCTTTTTATTTATCCAAATATAACTTTTAGCAATTTGCTTACGAGCATACCGTGAAATTCAGCTGGGAATGATATACTGTAAGCATAATTATGATTGAAACTATCATTAAAATAGATATCAATTATATGATATCAAATATTGTAAGTCATAATAAGTTAGCCTTATTAAATTTTCGCGAATATAGCAAATTACGCATGTTGGTGACATAAAATGTTAAACTTTAAGAACACAATAAAGATGTCACGTAACCTATCCCTATGCTTGTGGATATCAATACCTTCATTCATGAAATTTATTCACACACCCCCCCCCCCAAAAAAAAATAAAAAATAAACAAAAAAAGAACAAAAACAAAAAATTAAACAGACTATATCTCGAAACAAAACAAACAAACAAACACCAAAAAAAGCTCTAGAGCCCAAACCTTCAGGCCGAATTTGAAAAGGATCGAAACCTCTCGGGGTCGAACTTAAAAAGAGACCAAACTTCTGGCAACCATCAAAAACTACATTATTTCCTCGCCTGGATATTATTGCAAAAGTTATAAACAACATGTATTGTTCTTAGGTCAGAATAATGCTTAAGAAGCTTAGTCCCAAATATATTTCTGAATGCAAAATACTTTGTTAAGATGATTATGCACATGTTAAATACGTTTTTAAATCCATTTGTACATGTTTCCTTCATTGTAGAACGCTTGCATTTTGTATAATAAGTGTTTAATATAGTAATCATCATACACAGACATTTACAGGCGGATTATTATATCAGAAAATGTTTGAAAATAAGTATGAAATTTGACACATTTACAGGGTTTAAAAAAATTAGGTTTGCTAATTACAATATTAAGGCTTGAGGAAATTTATATTTTAAATCCGAGTTTTATATATAGTATTTATTTATTTATTTATTTTTTCACTTACTAACTTGTAACATTACTTACTTGCTTTTTCGATGTTTCTGTTTGGTTTTTTGGGAGGGGCATGTTTTGGGTTTATTTATATTATTTTTCCTCGTTAAATTTCTTTATCATTCAATTCTCTTCTGTTTTATTGTTCTTTATTCCCAGTCTCAATGAAATGGACATGATATGCAATTCACTCTGTTTTATTGTTCTTTATTCCCAGTCTCAATGAAATGGACATGAAATTCAATTCACTGTTTTATTGTTCTTTATTCCCAGTCACAGTGAAATGGACATGATATACAATTCACTCTGTTTTATTTTTCTTTATTCCCAGCCTCAATGAAATGGACATGATGTGCAAGTCACTCTGTTTTATTTTTCTTTATTCCCAGCCTCAATGAAAAGGACATGATATGCAAGTCACTCTGGACATATCCCTGAGTACATTTAAGGCATAAGTACATGCTGTATATACATGATTTATTAGTAATTATAGTGCTAAAAGCAGAAACTAGAATTGATGATGATTATGATGACCGTGGTAGTGATAGTTGTGGTGGTCTTGGTATTTTCTTTAAAATAATTCTATAAATTATGCATACCAGCTGGCAAAATGTTAGCTTTTCTAGGTTTAAAGATGGGCATGTGCGGTTTTGTGTCGGAGTCAATACTTTTCTTCACAATGTTGACATATATACGAGTTGATTTCACATCCCGAGTACGTGTGCAAAAAGTTTTTGTTCGCTCTGAACGTAGTCTCTTTATATATCTATATCTATATCTATCTATCTATCTATCTATCTATCTATCTATCTATCTATCTATCTATCTATCTATATATATATATATATATATATATATATATATATATATAGAGAGAGAGAGAGAGAGAGAGAGAGAGAGAGAGAGAGAAACAATCTATGATGAAAATAGAAACAAATCTCTCTTCTGTGGAATACATGAATAACATTCACATGTAAGATAACAAATATTTAATATAAATATGACAGTAATTCAGTCTACTTTTATCTAAGTGAATAAGAATGAGGTTGTGCTTTCAAGAAAATAACTCATCTAAAAATGTATTACACTGAATTCTTTTTCAACGCAGAGAATCGTTCTAAAATGTCATAAAAGCTCAAAAAATTTTGAATTGCTCCTTGCGTACGATTACTTCAATGTTTGGCGGAGAATTATATTCTTCAAAAAACAAATGAACCCACATACATATCTCATTTAGAAAGTCAGAATGAGCAAAACGACCAAACTAAAAAGCATTCATGCTCTTTAATGATCTCAATGGTCCCAACCACTACCACCCACCCTCCTCGAAAATATGAATTAAGATGCTACGATCGTTGTGCGCGTCTGTAAACCACCAACTTTACCAAATGTTAACATGGGCTTTTTGAGTGTTTGTTTAATTTTTACAGTAACTTGGAAAACCGGACCATAATAAATAATATATAATAAACAGAAAGGTATGTGCTTCCTGGAGCGCAATATAATAACGTATAGCTAGATAGTATTCAGACCTTTTTAAAGGTTTTTGTCTAGTCATTAAATGGTGTGTGTGTGTGTATATATATATATATATATATATATATATATATATATATATATATATATATATATATATATATATATATATATATATGTATATATGTTTATACTTTGTTAGAGTTTAGTTAGTATTTATTAAGTATGGTGAGTCGGTGATTGGAAGATATTTCTCAACCCGAGTAATTAGCCAATTGATTGGAGCAGACGTCATAATGTACAGTATTCGCGAGACTATATGACAGCATGGATTTGTTTCTAAAAATGGACCCTCCCTACTTTGTTAACATATGGAATTCTCTGGATATTTTTAGGTATACGTGTTTAGTAATTTGAGATAGGAATAATTCTTTGTATTGTGTCGTGTCTTTTATCACATGGCGTGAGGTACTAATATTCGGCTTGTGAAACAAGAAAAACCATGTAAGTGTGAAATTAGAGTTTCGTGATGTGTGCTCATTAGGTGATTAGAGGAAAATTAGTTGTAGTATTCGTGCGTTTAAGAATCCTTCAGTTGACAACGACTGTTGTCTTGAGGTCCCTGGCAATAGGGGAAACATGGACTATCAAACCACGATCACGCAGGTGTTTGATTCACTCGGTATGAGACATCTTGCGTTTAACAACATATATCATACATTAAAAAAGTGTTCATTATCTTTACTCGGTTCCTTTATCTTTTCTTCACTAATGTCTAATTAGACCGTTTGGGAAACTGTTAATAAAGATAAAACTTCCATTACCATGCTACTATTCGTATATAACTCATATTCCTTTCGTTTTAAGCTGTCCGATTGTCTCGCGGTGAAAGTTTATCAGTTTGTTTTGTCTGTCTGTTTACATCCATGCATCTCTCTCTCTCTCTCTCTCTCTCTCTCTCTCTCTCTCTCTCTCTCTCTCTCTCTCTCTATATATATATATATATATATATATATATATATATATATATATATATATATATATATATATATATATATATAACTCGCATAATTGTTTTATCTCCATAATCCATAAAGTAAAATTTGAATGTTTGTCGATAACTGCCAATCGGACCATTTCGGCTATTTGCAACACAAGGATTGACCTATAAGTTACGAATGATCAAACTTTTTTTCATTCGTAACATCTCGGGCGATCCTACAGCCAACTCAAATGTAAAAATAGCCGAAATAGTCCAAATAAATCGGGTTTCTTTTTTTGCGAAGAAATTTCCGGCGAACAAAATGTATGATTTTTCTTTAAATTATTGCGCTGACATACATCCGAGGCTTAGTTTAGTCTCGCAGAAATAGCAGAGGTAGTTCCGAATGGTGTAAGAGTCGTTGCCCAAAAAATATGAGTCAGTAGGATGCTTTCTGTATAAATTTCTTCCCATGCTGTTGATTGCATATATTGTGGAAATCGAATTCTGATGAATTGTTTAAAGAGAAAAAAACAAAAAATTGCTCAAAGGCCTCAAATATTTGTTTCTGTTTTTAGTACTGGTGGTTATATTTGATGGCGGAACGACATAATTTGTACACATTTGAAATGCATTCATGCCAGGATGCTTCTGTCAAATTTGGTAAAGTTCTGTTCAGCGGTTTTTTAAAAGTCCTTTAAAGGTTTTCTATTTTTAATAACGGCAGCCATAGTGAATTGGCATCATTTGTAAACAATAGGTAAGCACTTTGTGACTTTGTGCCAGGATGCTTTCTGCCAAATTTGGTTTATAATTGGGGTTTGTTTTTGACGACGGACTACCCAATGCGAGGCAGGGCCATGCCACAAGCTTATCTGGCTTTACGGCCAGGTGAATTAAAAATATAGAATTCCCGAGGAATTTGGTGAACGGCAAACATTAACATGTGGCATTCTGCATACAATAATCTTCTTGCATTTACAATCAGAGTACATGACAGTCTATCCGAAAATTGCCGATGAGAAGGTCTATTATGAAGGATCTAAACAACTCTAAACACGGATTGTTAATAAGCATGTGCATATAGTGGTATGGGTTCTGTTATTAAAAGTGGATGTAAAATAAACATTTCTTCTTGATATTATCAGAATTTACGTATTTTATTCAAAACATACTAAGTAGGTCATTATTTTATCACATTTTATGACTTTTTGAGATTCTGAAAGTCAAAAATGAAATGTTCGTTACTGTCGCCAAATTAAATTTGAAAAATAAAAGCTTTCTTTTCCCTGAATTTATATCACTGATGAACCAAATTTTAATAAAAATCCATTTGCTTGTCATTACCGTAGAGTTTACAGTTGTGTAAGAATTTCAGTCCAGGACAAGAGGTAGACACAAAATAATTGATGTTGCCAAAGAACGTGAAATATTTGTTACTGTTCGCTCAAGCCTGGTTAGAAACAGTCAAAAATGTGTTCTGTTTATAAAGATCTGCATTATATTTTGACGATATTTGTTTCAAAAAAATGCAATCACCAAGTTTCGTCAAGCTCATGGATATATAAATTACAAGGGTATCTGTATTGCAAACAATTACAAGGGTATCTGTATTGCAAACAATTACAAGGATATCTGTATTGCAAACAATTACAAGGGTATCTGTATTGCAAACAATTACAAGGATATCTGTATTGCAAACAATTACAAGGGTATCTGTATTGCAAACAATTACAAGGGTATCTGTATTGCAAACAATTACAAGGTTATCTGTATTGCAAACAATTACAAGGGTATCTGTATTGCAAACAATTACAAGGGTATCTGTATTGCAAACAATTACAAGGGTATCTGTATTGCAAACAATTACAAGGATATCTGTATTGCAAACTGGTATGGATAAGTAGTTTGCTGGAAATGTTCGTTACTATACATTTTACTGATAATAAGGAACGACAGTGGCAAGTTAGCTGTGATAAGCAATAGGTAACCCTTTCAAATGCCTTCTTGCCAGTTTTGACTCTCATTGCAAGTTTTTCATATACCCACATTACTCAGAAAATCGCTACACTGCAATGTTCGTTGCAATATAATTCGAAACTCGTATTATTAAAAGTGTTAGAGCTCTTTGCAGTCAGAGCATGTCTGGAATTGTTTTCACAATCTTGAAGTGTTTGCAATTTAACAGTTTGTCTAAAGCGATAAATACTAGAGAACTGTAGCTCTGTGCATTTTTCGTTGTATTTGGTAACGAATATTTCATCGGTTATATCGCATTTTTTAAACAGTGATATGTCATGATTGTATAATAAAATCAGTGTTTATTACGTTCAAAAACCAGAGCTTAAGTGCAACCGTAAAACTTTAAGATAATTAAAATTTTCTGTATGAACAGAATGCATCCTATTTCTCATGAAGCGACAAAGCAAATCAAGTGCATTTCCAATAGATTTTGTGATTTTGGCTGTTTTGTATTGTACTTGATAAAATATCAGTGTTTTCTTCTGAAAACTGTTACTTTTCAGACATGAGCTTTAATTCTGAAATATTCGTTACCGACCAAACAGAATAAACAAATGAAAGTAAGTGTAAGAAAATTGAAATCTACTTAAAGACGGGGTCGTGTTTTGATATACACTGATAGCTTTGTTCTACAAGCAATTAGTGATTTTTCCATTATTATCAATATTCATTACCATAAACTGTACCTTGTTGAGAATTTGTAATAGTCAAATGAGGTTTTTAATGTGCAAACAGACCAAGAGATGTCTCTGTCTTCGCTACTTTTATTACATTTAAAGGTTTAATTTATTAATGATGCTGTAATCAATACACCCATACATAAAGATACAAGAAAACACGATTTTCCCCAGACGGTGATCTTTTTTATATAATTCTTTATGACAATTTAAAGACGTAGTTGTTTAGTGTTCACAAATCTGTATATACTGGTCTGAACGTTAAATCTGGACTTTAGTTTAAATATAGACTCTACCATTGTCTTCACCTATCTATTTAAATCTGCATTTCAAAAATATTGTCTACATTAATTGGACCGGTAAGGGCATTTCCAAAATAATTTCGGCATTTGAAAAATGTACTGGCGTGATAGAACTGGAGCGAGCTTCCTATGTCTTGGAAATCGCTCTCTATCACGTGACTACGGACTAATAACCAAATAAAGAAAAGCGATTTCCAAGACACAGGAAACTTGTTCTGGATATAAACAGGATATGTTTATCGTAAATGCAGTGAAATTCAGAAATGAATGAAAGAAGAAAATTTATGTTGTTAATTATTTTAAAATAATACAACAACTGCTTCGCAGCCCATATCGAATATAATTTTATTTAAGCGTTTTTAACAAATGCAATGTACATACGGTACGATGAACTACATACGTTATAATTTCCTAAAATACGAGATTAAGTGATATTCTACAGAATAAAAAATAAAAAATATGTTAATAATTTCAATCAGTGAAATTATTTATTCATAGAAAAGAACAAATAAAACTGTAAGAAGGTAGACTACTTAGTAGATATCATACTTTACAATTAGAAAAGCTATATATAGTCACATGTCGCAAAATTGCAAAAGTAAACATTATTGGGGCATCTCAGCCCGAGAGGAAAGACCTTCGGGAGTCGGGCAGGGGGTATGATCAACTGTCAATCAGTTTGAAAGGTAAACTGGTCTGAATATCGATACGATCGTAAGTTGGACGCTAATTGCATCGCACTCCAGTAAGTACTGTATGCATGTCTAGGACAGTTAAATACCTCTGTCATGGTCAGATAACTCCGTGAAAGATTGAAATAGTTGTCTTCCATGATATTCAGTTACTGAAAGAGATTTATCTAATTCCAGATTAAATTCTATGTATCGTCTCAAATTTCACTTCATAATAAGCATTTTTTTTTATTTGATAGTTCAACAAACTTCAGAAAATGTCACTAAAACTGCACTACAGTTCACAACATTCCAGTATTTTAATAATAATAATAATAATAATAATAATGAGTTCAGTCCTCAACAGTACTTGTCCGACCTACAATTGTGTTTGTCCAGTTTATTGTCTCTATTAAGTTTCTTTATTATTATTATTATTATTATTATTATTATTATTATTATTATTATTTATTTATTTATTTATTTATTTACTTCTTTATTTATTTTTGCTGTTGTAAAACTGTGTTTAGGTATAAATTCTACCAGCTAATTCTGTGTCGAATATCATACCATGTGATCTATATGAATTGTAAGTAGATCCTTTATAAAATCCCTATATCAGATTCTATATATTGCACTGAATCTCGTTTAATATGACCAGAATATTTTGTATGTCAATCCTTCGCAATCTATACGCCACTGAATAGCTTTAATTTCAACAAAACAATGTACAAAGACTTCATTACTCGTTTTTTCTTCTTTCACTATCATCATTCATATAAAAATCTATATTCCGTCAATGAGAATTTATTAAACATATACTGACATTTTAATACATTTTAAAATCTAACATAAATATAACAGTATTATTAATAATTGCATAATTGCGACAATATGTGTATCGTGTAACTGCCCCCCCCCCCCCCTTCAAACATACTGATACAAAGTTTTGGAAACAAAGCATAATTGGCTGTAAACCAGTCTAATACATACTGTGTATCATTTATGTTATGCTAGAGACAACGAATCGTTTTAGGACTTGCATTTGTCAAAACATATTTGAGTGGGAAATCCTATAGAAAAATAAAAGTTCAATAATTTTGACACTATGTAACCTTTTCTTTCGCTTAACAGCACAAAAGAAGCATTAGACAACTAGCATTTTCTCAAGTTTATTTCCTCTCTTATCTGCTCAGTTTCAATGACGAAGGTGCCTTCCTAGTAATGTATCGGATCAAGGGATTTGCCCTTTCGTTTCCAATGACACAGTTACCGGACTTGCAACGTAATCCCCCCCCCCCCCCCTTTACATTTCGGCCGAATTCGTAGATGAATAGCTTGAAATAGTAACTTCTGCCCAAATAATGTAAAATCAGACGTCTGTATTATTTTTCATTAATTTTTAAGAGTCAAAAAAACAAACAAGATAACAATTTGTTCTTTTTCTCGATGATGATACCTCCTCATCCCGTTATTGATCCACGTCTCATTTAAAAGACGCTGCACCACTTTTTTCTACATTTTAATGGGGCAGAAAATAATTTTATGGATATCTGCATATGCCACTTGTTTAAGATTTATGTTTAAAGTTAATGTTTGAAGAACACATCATTAGAACTGACCATATTATGTACATATTGTTATAACTACCTTGAAATATCTACTCGTTGGATGGCACAACTGCTGTCAAAAAAAGATATTTTGAATATAGCAGATAGAAAGTCATTCAGAAAGATAAATAGTGGTTTTGCACTTAAATTTTGTATTCAAGGCACTTCAGTCTAGTTTAGCTTACACCCTGTATTCTAAAAGAGTTGAGAACTTTGTATCGGCGCCAAAATTTGCATTTAGCGAAATCTTGGCATCCCGTCCACGATACTGCTCAAGAGTTACCTCCCCTTCCCAGATGCCATCTTCTCCCTTAACTAGATGTGTCCACTCGCCCTCAGCTACAACGGCCACGCTCTGAGTGTTGGGAATATAAACTCGAAACTTTACTTTGGTCAGATTGGACTTGTTGTTCAGGAACAGAGGCTCTTCGATGTAACAACCCTCCTTCCACTGAGCAAACTGTTTTGGAAACGCGTTGACTGGAACTGAGGCTTTCGTGCAATGGACAAGATAATTGTAAACCCCGACAAGAGTCTTGCTGTCGTCTGTCCGGGGCAAGGCGAAAATCTGTAGTTGGTAATAACCAGTTCCTGGTATCATCATGATAAGGGAGACAACCTCGCCACGTGTCTGGATCAACACGTGGTTTTGAAGCTCTTCTGACTTGGCGTGGTCGATAAGGCTGGCGGTGATTTTCATCGGTTTCGAAGTGCGTATCTTCACCTCCATCTGAAATAGTAAGATAACGTATTGTGTTTATTATAGATAAACAATTTTTTTCTGTTATGCCAATAAAAAGTCAACGTCTTTTCTCAACTGGGACCAGTGGCGGCGCGACAGGGGGGTCGGGGGATGAGCAATTACCCCCGGGAGATGGGGGGAGGGGGGGCTTTTTTCTATGAGGAGGGGGGGTTGGAGGTTGGCAACTGACATAAAAACTGTTGTCTGTGGCAAAGTAGGGGCGCCACAAAAGAACATTGCCTCCAAGCGCCTCGAACCCTAGCGCCGCCACTGACTGGGACTTCGTGCCTTCTTTCATGACTCCTGTCACGTGTGGATGGTAAAATGAATTATTTCACCTAATATTCAGCCGGTATGAATTATTCAAATTTTGTTGTAATATCTTGCATTCTCGTAAAAAGAGAGCCTTATTTTGCATTTGATGAAAATTTGGAGATTTCTTCACACATGAGAGATTTATTAACTCCTTTTCAAGAATAAAAAAAAGATTTACAATTGAAACGAGTTATTTTTCATCCTTTCTTTTATCTCTATCTTTGACTTGATTGTCAAATTATCATGAGAAAGATCATGTAATATCTCTCTTTGGGGAACACTTATGAGAATATACTGTAATTGGGATCAGATGACAAGCGGATTCCAACAACCGAGCGGTTTTTTTAATTTTATTTGAACCAAGCATTTTTTTAATTTAATTTAATTTTATTTATTTATTTATTTATATATTTTCTGTTGAAAATTTCACACACAATGTGAGAACGACATTTTAATTTTCATTTAAAAGTGAACATTTTACGAATATTTATTGAAACAGTGAACTATACGAATTTTTATATGCGTATGTATGTATGTATGTATGTTTGTATGTGTGTGTGTGTATATATATATATATATATATATATATATATATATATATATATATATATATATATATATATATATATATAGTAAAAAATGTCTAGATCTCAAACCTTTTATGAACCTCGCTGTCTCATATAGTTCAACAAGCTTAGAACACCAAGTATACTCATATGATGATTCACATAAACACATTGGGACAAAGCCAATAACTTTTCTCTTTGACTAAACACATTTTGTGCTAAGATTTCCAGTAAGCACTTTGTCATTTACATTACCAACTAGCTAGATGTTGCTCATTGAGGGTTAACCGTTAAAATTATAGTTTTATTAACATGACTTAAAGAAGAAAATGTAAGATATTGCCCTACTGAAAATGTGATCAGATATTAATAAAACCGTAGATTTTTTAATTGGCAAATAGCCTTTATATATTCGAAGTGCTTACTTATAATATTACTGAACTTGCATGACTATTTCATTAGTAAATCGACCATGAATAAAACTCATAAAACCGGTCTCGCATGCGATTTTAAAGAGGTCTTGTAAGTCTCCACAAAGGTCTGAGAAATGAGAAATTAGAAGAACCATGAGAGAAATAAAATAATTGGGAATACAGGAAAGACAAGGATATAATGGTATCATACGTGGTGCAAGTAGGTTTTAACTCGCCCGACCCCGTCTTTCCATTACGGCCGTACCGGTAATAAATGTCTTAACGGTACGGCGTACCTGTCCGTATCGGCTTACTTGCACCACTGGGTATCATCAACATTAGGAATGAAACTAAAATATTCAGAATACTCCTGTAAATAATTCAAATGACAAAAAGGAATGGAAGCATAAGAGACAATATTTACCGTCGTTGAGTGGAATTAAAATGCTAGGGATTTTGTAATACTCATATTTGAAACAGTAAATTACAGCAAAAGTTTCATGACTCCAATATCATATATCTGATTTTAATTCTATTGTTTCGTTAAATTTTATTTTAACTGCCATGTAAATAAATGTCGAGGCCACATAAAAAAAACTGGTATATAGCCCAATGTATCGTCGCGTAAAGTATGGTATCAATCAATCAATCAATCAATCAATCAATCAATCAATCAATCAATCAATCAATCAGTTGAATACTTCACACAACTCGAATTATTTTCTTAGTCCCGTCGTAAAATCTTAATTTGCGATGTTGAAAATCGAAAAGTGGGCAAAACCTCGGGCAAAGATTTAGTCCTAACAACTCTTCGAACTGACCTATCATCACAGCAGATATAGCCACGCCTTCTCATTCAAATAGGTCATCATACCAAATCAAAGTAGTTTATGTTCACACTTACCCTGAACTAGTGTTAATTATTTGGTATAAATTACATGAAAAATGGTTGAAAATGTTAAAGTTATAACAATTTATGTGTGATATATATATATATATATATATATATATATATATATATATATATATATATATATATATATATATATATATATATATATATATGTGTGTATATGACGGACATTAGACCTGAATATCCGACAAACTTTCAGATCTCTTGTAAATTAGGTGATGCCTCACACTTCAGTCAGTGATACTACTGGTCAGCGGTTCATAGGTATCGGTACATGTTACAGTTTGACTAACATAGGGCGGTACCTTAAATTTCAAAGTTGTACTGTATTATAAAAAAAATAGAATACTTGAGGCCGAAGAAGGAAATGAGAAAAAAGAGGCAGCTCAAAAGAGAGAAAAGTAGAAAATGAAGAAGTAACAAAGATAAATGAGTCGAGTTCGATATTCTAAATAAATAAATAAATAAATAAAGATATTCTAAATAAATAACTAAATTTTACCTGATTGGTAGCAGTCTCGATTTCCGGTGAGTTGTGACTGGCTGTGCTCAGTCCAAACTCTGAAAACTTGCTCTGTGGCCCAAGGGTCCCTTTAGGAAGCTCTGGTTTTCCAGACATTTTGTTTATAGGAGATTCAGGTATTCTGGCAAATGACTGGTTCTTTGCAAATTTCTGTATATTTTTGTTGTTGTTGGTTTTAATATTTTTTTAATCCTATATTTGGGTGATTCTTCGATCTGAATATATTGCACTCTTTTCTTATCCAAGCAGAAGCAAAATGCAAATTGAATTTTCTTACAGATTTCCTCTTTAAAAACTCCTATCAACGGCTAACCTTTCTACCTTTCGTGCGAGAGGCTGGAAGTTTAGGATAGAATCTTCGTGTAACTCGATTATATCCCTGTGAGATATCAATGAGCATGGTGTGTTGTTGAAAATTTATGTGTTTAGTTATCGTAAGAAAGACAGAGAAAAATAGGCAATAAATACTAATTTTATCATTTTATATAGATAAAACTTCTCTGCTTTCTCTCCAAATCTGGCATCTCTCCTCGTGTTCAGATTACAAGAAGATAGGATATATTTTTTTTTTAAAACGTGTGATATCGTTTACAGGTCTGATATAATCTTAGATCGATGAACGAATTGCTATATCCATCTTTCTATGTTGCTAAATCAGCAGAAAGATAGAAACTATTTTTAAAAGAATGTGAAACCTTAAAAATCTCATATGTTTATCAACTCGCGTTTTCTTTCTTTCTTTTTTTTTTGGAATTTTTTCTTTGTTCTAACTTATTATCTTTTTAGCTTACGTTAACAAAGGCAGTGGCTTTGAAATTTGTTTATACTAAATTATACAATAAACCACCTCTTTACCGTCTTAATCCAGAAAATTTTTGACGAACTTAATTTGTTGCCTCTTTTTGCTGCTAGACCGAAAAAGTCGTCGCAACAGCTGATCTTCATCATTGTCATTCTCATTATCATCAGGTACTCGTCATATTTAACTGCAGCAGCAGCAGCAACAACAACAACAACAATAACAACATTGTTGAAATGACACACAGGCAATCTTTATGGCGTGAATTGTAGACAATACGCGTTTCCGCAGATCATGTCATAGGCGGTGAAAAGTTAAGTCCTTTGGCCAAAACATTACTTGTTGCGCTGTAAAGGTATGACTGTTGGCGATTATTTAAATTGATATGTATCGATATTACTGGTTTTGCTGTAGATTTTAATTTATTATAAATTTGAAACTGAAAATATGCAGATGAATGAAATATATGACTTTTGTTTGACATTCATCCAGGTCTGTTTTTTCTAATATAGTAACCAAGTCGTTCAAATACATGAACCATGTTACTCATATTTGCAGGCGCAATTTAAACTGTAAATTGGACTTGTAAACTATATAATCTGTCTAATTCAGTCCTACCATCAAGTACCTCAACCGAGGCAAACTACTATCCAAAACTGTAAATTGGACTTGTATGATATATCATTTAATTCAGTCCTACCATCAAGTACCTGTATGCTATATCATTGAATTCAGTCCTACCATCAAGTACCTGTATGCTGTATCATTTAATTCAGTCCTACCATCAAGTACCTGTATGCTGTATCATTTAATTCAGTCCTACCATCAAGTACCTGAGCCGAGGCAAACTGCTATCCAAAACTAAGAGTAGCTATCTGCATAGACAGACAAATCTGTTCCGATAATGTTTGTTTTATTGTGATGGTCGTTATCGGGGCATATATTGGTTTGTATAGTTGTCTTTGGGGAGGCAGGCTAAATCTTGCTTCCAAAAGCGTTTGGGGCGATTTCAAACAGGTAGCGCTCGAAAACTACACTCATAGCTCACATACATAAAGGTCTTTTTTCTTTTCTTTTTTTTCATCAATCTCTAATTTGACTCTAAACTGACGATTTTACTCACCTTCTTTCCAGAGAATGCTGACATCATGTGACTTAAGACGATCAACAAACTCGCGTGTTTCGCTGGCGCTTGATTCTTATTATCCTTTAGATTTACTTACGTGAGATGTTATGAAACTATATATATCGTGCTCCTAAAATCATGTTTATATTTTTATATCCATTTCTATATGTGAAGAACTGAAAGATCTCAAGTCTGCTCCAGTGTGAATGCGATAGAATCGCACACACAGATCAGACTGGTGAGTCTTTCTGCAGAGGAGTCTCCTTTGCCAAGAAAACAACTTCTGGAGAAAAGAAAAGTGGCCAAGAAGGCAGAGGAAAGAAGCTAGAATGCGAAAACCAAGCGCGATGAGAAATAGGACGAGATCAAAAACAGCGTAATTTAGAAGATGGCTGATGGAAAGGACAGGAGGAGGAAGCTGCAGGAATTGGCCGCCAAAAATCTAGGCCGCTGCAGCACGCACCAGTGCTTACATTTGGTACTTATTAACTGGATTTTACATACATAATTTTATTGTATTTGTTGTTTATTTTAAAGGATGTATCTTTCCGTTTCGTTTTCCAGATTTAGATGAGTCATTCAAAGTATTTTTTAAATTTAGAATACAAAATTGCCAACAGATTGATTATAATTTTCTCTAATATACCTATATGTATCGCCTTCAGGGGTCAATTTTGATTGTTTAGATTTGTAGTGTGCTCCTAAAATCATGTTTATTTGCTTATATCCATCTAAAACCTTAACAAGGATCTAACCAGACCTTGAAGTAAGCTGCTTTTCGAAGCCCGGAAGCTAGTGAAATCCAAGGCCTAGCTAGCGCCTGGACATCTGATGGGACGATCTTGGTAAAAGACCAATCGTTACAAATCCACCGCATCAATCATGTTGAGGACCTGGAGCAACTTCTGCCTGGTGTAGATTTCAATTCTCTTTTGAAAGAGCGTTCAGAGCCTTGTCGGTCTACTGCTGATGGAGATATAGCACTCCAGTTCGTGACCCATGCAAGCCACAATTTGTCTTATCCTATTTACAGAGTTGTTTTCTTTCTACCTGCCCTTTTTGTAGGTTCGATACACTTCTCCTTATTTAAGATCCAAGTTTTGCCGACTTTGTATTTTGTAACTGCGACATGTTCCCTTTCGCCCTTACACCCAGCTGACATTTTATTTTCAACTCTCGCTCAGTATTGTATTATTGTACATTTTCAAAGTTTAATCCCGCAGATTATGTAATTTTGCACACTAGAAAATAAGTGTTTATAAACTTAGTGCTACAATATTTCATATCGGTTACAAATTTAACACCCTTGTACAAAGAAGTGGTTGATAAATGTTATCTCTAAGTTATCTTTATCGCTACATAACACGAATTAGTAAAAAGCATTATTGCTTTGCTAATTTACATATAAATTGTTAGTGTATACTACGACAAAGTATACATATTTTCTACATTTATTTACTACATTTTACAATTTCAAAAACTGGTTCAAACCCTCTCTGTCTCACATATCTGGTTCCACCAGCTGTTAGTGATATTACTCGCTATAGCTTACGTAATGTAAACGATTTCCAATCTATACAAGCTAGAACAAATCTTTATTAAAACTCGTTTCTTTGTTCGGTCATTAAAGAATGGAATATATTATCTACCGAGACTCGTCAAATTGACTCCATTAACAACTTCAAAAGCACATTAAGTAATCGCGACACTCATGTTCCCTTCAATTTTATTGGGGTAGAAGGAAATTTCAAATTCTTCATGCCCAACTTCGAACAAAATGCAGATCGCTTAATCAACATGTATTTATAAAGAACATACTCGGATCACATCTTTGTAGATGTGGATCTATAGAAAATACGCAACACATCTTTTTTCTTGCGTTTATTGGCAAGAACAACGCATCGTACTGTTTCAATTCCTCACACCTTATGGTAATTTAACTTTCAATACCTTCTTGTACGGTGATACAACACTTCCATATGAAGTAAACATTCGTATTTTCGATGCCATTCATAAATTTAATGAAAAGTCAAAAAGATTTAAGTAAGTGCACATATTACTAACACGCATACACTTCCATAGGTCACGAATAGCTGTAAACAACAATTTCCCCAATTTTTCCAAATGATTCGCCATCGCTTCCGCAACGACTCGTTCCTGAAGGAAGTACTGTTCACTTTTAATCTCGCTTTCTCTTCCTTTTCTTCGCTCTCCTCTCTTTCCTCCCTATTTTCTCAACTTTCTGCACAATGTTCTAACATTTTAATTGACAAGACAAGACAAGACTTTATTACACTCAGATTGTAAAGTTTACAATATACGAGGTATATAAGAAAAAGAACATTAATATAGCGTGTGATATCATTACATATTGCTTAACAGGGATTACAAAATTCGGAAAACACAATCTAAGAACCTGCAAATATTTTTCAAGAGTCGTAAATTACCTGTGTTCATTGACTGATTGTATTTATAAACGTTATGTATAAATGAGGTATACATTTTGTCTTTCATCATGATAATAAGAACAAGACAGAAGATAGTGATATTCATCACCTATTTCGTGTGACTGATAGAGTGTACGATATCCTTCGTTATAGAAAACATTAGCCCATCTACCAGTTTCAACATGAAACCTATGATTTGCAGTACTAAACTTAATTAAGTTTGTAGGCATATGTCTTGGTAATGATAAATAGATCTTTTCTAAATCCAAACTAGTTTTAAATAACCTGTAATTAAGACCTTTTCATTACCTTTAAGATGTTAGCTGCTGAAGCATGTCTGTATTGATCTTTTAGTCGTTGTTCTACATATTTCGTTAACTATTTTGCTGACACAAAACTTTGATTTATCCATACGTAGCTAAATCCAACATCATCTAATATAGATTTTATTTCTAGTATCCATTTATTGTCATCGGAATTATCACAAAAATATTTGTGTAAGAGAGAATGCATATGATAAGACATTGTTTCTTCATAACCACTAATTAATCCAGCCCAATAGTTTATCATGCGACTTTTAATGTTAATAATTAAGGGGAACCGACCAAGTTCACCGTATACCATATATAGAGGGGTACATTTTTTGACATTCAGTAAACTTCTAAGGAAAGAAAGATGTGTTTTTATTCAACCATATCAGATCTTACAAATCCCCAAATTTCACAAGTATGCGTTAAAATCGGTACAATAGTCTGATCGAACAGTTTCAGCTGACAATCAATGGACAAATCTAAACTGTGTATACGCTTTTTAAATAAATGCATACCTTTATTAGCTATGGATACTAGATTTTTCAGGCCATTGGAGAACTTTCCATTCTTGTGAAATATAAGGCGTAAGTATTTATATTCATCTACAACATCGATATAGGCATTTTTATCTTAAATTTGTATGTGGGATCTTTGTTTGAACCAAATGCAATAATTTTTCTTTTCTCTGTATTTATTGTAAGTTTCCAGTTATCGCAATATCTACTAAGAATATCAAGAGTATATTGCATGTCAGCATGATTATATACGACAAGTATAGTGTCATCAGCGTATAAAAGCAACATAATATGTAACATATTTACAAAGTCTGTATGTTTGGAGGGTACAGCGCAACCTCTACACCCATTTACTAGTAAAAAGATCCTGTCATTTTTGCCAATGTATGCCATAATCCAACTCTCCATACATTATCAGAGGCACTTTTAATATCAACAAAAGTACAAAAAAGTTTCTTTTTGCAATGTCTAATAAATTCAACAAGTTTGTACAAAAGAAAGATATTGTCTATTGCGGAATAGCTATTCATGAATCCAGCTTGAGTCTCAGATTGTAATTTTTTATCATCAAGGAATTTAGAAAATCTTCAATTTAATATAGCGGTATAAACTTGACCAAAACAGCTAACTAGAGAAACAGGTCCTTAGTTTGATATATATCGGTTTTGTCACCTTTTTTTTTATAAATTGGCACAATAACACCTTTAGTCCAACCATCTGGTACGAAACTAGTATTCAAGATTATATTTAAAAAATTTGCATACACATTTAACATTTCAGCATTAGAGCTTTTTATATATTCATTTAATATATTATCAATTGACCTTGCTTTATTGGGGGGTTTTTAATATAGATTTTAACAACTTTTAATATTTCTTCAGCTGTAATTGGGTCATTCAGATAAGAATTATCGACAACATCCGCCGCTTGCGCCGTTTCTGGGATTACTCGGTCGTCATTATCTGTGTCCACTGAGTTTATTTCTTTAATATTCAAAACATTCTTGCAATGCAATACTTTGAAAAGGTCTTTTCTTGCCGACATTATTTATTATATTACAGTATCTCTTTGGATCTTTTTTTAATGTAAAGTTCGTATTTTCCTTTGCATTACATTTTTATAACAAGAGTAAAGATTTGCAAGAGTTTTCTTATACTGTCTATTAGCTGTTAGAATATTAACTTTACTCAGTGCAGTTTTTCTAATTTCGTGAACTTTTCTATACAAGTGGTAATGTTTTCTGGCTTTCATTGCCAAATCATGGCTTAGAGTCAGCTTTTTTCTTGCGTGCATTTGCAGAAGTTTCACCTTTATGTCCTTTATGAGAAAATGTCAGTTCAGCAGAGCTAATAAAAATGTTACTTACGTCGTTGATGATTCCATCTACGTCGCCTCGTGTTATATATATTATCTTTAATGACAAGTTCTTGTAATCCACAGTCGAAATAATTCAGATTTTGAACATTTATATTCGCCAGCAATTCATTTTTTCTTCTCGAATTCCATAATCTTCTAGTTTTCTGTGATAGAATCATCAAGTACATGTAGCTGTGATAGAATCATCAAGTACATGTAGCTGTGATAGAATCATCAAGTACATGTAGCTGTGATAGAATCATCAAGTACATGTAGCTGTGATAGAATCATCAAGTACATGTAGCTGTGATAGAATCATCAAGTACATGTGGCTGATTACTTCCAATTTGGTATGTTAAAGCACAGTAAATGTCTGAAAACAAAAGATTAAAACCAAGCACTTCAACATTTGTTAACAATTGGAAGCCACTTAAAGTCGTTACTAGCAGGCCCGCTGTCCAAAATTCCGGGCCACTGGGCAGGGCAGTCATGGGCCCCAAAACTAGTTTGTATATAAAAACCTGTGTAAAGTTTTGCATATAAAACCTGTAGTAATCTACCATACTTTTACAAGGAACAAATTTTAATATTTACTGAAAAAATTAATTTCTTTTTTTATAACTGAATTGACAGCGGTCCCCTAGAAATCGCCTTGCCCCTCGGCTATTGCCCCACGTCCCCTTAGGCTCTTGTCACCGGATGTGCATTTTACAACTCCTCTATCTACACCCACCCTTCCGTTACAAATATACATTTTATTATTTTTACAAAAATTAAATATATGCATACCATACCTATTTCTATTTCTGTCTTGTGAGTATCGGACCTGGGGTATAGCATATTTGTCTGGACGCTCGGTCCCCTCTATGTAATTCATTGTATCATTATCAAGACTGGATATTTCAACTTGGTTTGTATTAAGAAAGTTATTATAAATATCTGATAAATTAGTAGCTCTGACATTAAAGTCACCAACGAGGAAAATACAAATCTGGAGCTTTTAGAAAAATGTAGCATTGCATTTTCTATTTCAGTAAATGCTTCACCAGAGCTATACTCCAACCCTTCTTGGGGTATATATACACAGGGCCGTCGCAAGTTTTTCGCTTGATGAAATGGCGCTACGGGCGAACGTCACCTTAAGCGCCCCCCCCCCCACTAAAAAAAATATACCTTAAACTCCGCGAAATGGTGCCCCGGGCGGTCGCCCGTATCGCCTGCCCCTTACGACGGCCTTGTATATACTGATCCAGCAGTGACAGGATCACTACCAGTTATTCTAATTTTGATCCAAAGAGTATATTCTGATTCCGATTCTACAACACCCACACACTCAGAGAGAGAATCCTTAATAAGAACTGCTATACCCCCGGAACGTTGGACACTTTCTCCTTTTAACTTCCTTCTTTTCTATATCCTCGTCTTTCACGTATTCCTTTCATTGTTCATCCTAGTGCTTTATATACCTTGGCTAAATGCCATTGTTTACACAGAGACTTTTCACTTTGACTATTAAATAATTTACTTTTTATGTTATTAAAACTTAATATCGTCCGCCATATATTCATACGTTCACGTATATTTACAATTTTTTATCGTCAAAGAAGAAAAATATTATAAGCCATTGGCTTTCTTTGTAATCCTTTATCTTCTATATTGTACATCTTGTAATCTCCAACTACATGAAATAAAATATGTTTAAACTAATACCTCAGATGTTGTAACCATTAACTGTTTTAACTCACTGTGGCAAAATCTGTCAGTTTACTTCTGAGAAACCTGCAATGTTTTTGGCAAACGATTGAAACAATGACATGGATTTCATCAGTGTTACCCCACCACCACCACCACCACCAAAAAAAAAAAAATGTCCTCAGAATTAAGGATAAGAGAAACACTGTACTTTTTTCCAACTTGAATTTAAATCTAGGGAAAAAGTTTCAAAAAAATAAAGCGTTCAGAGTATTACATTAGCCTATACGAAGAGCTTTTTTTTAAATTTAAAGTTGAATTCATAATTACAAAATAATAGTGAAAGGAGAACGTTAGCTTATAAATAAGTATGGGAAATACGATTATTATTATTATTATTATTATTATTATTTTAATATTTGAGATAAACTAAAAAGTTCCACAAAAAAAAAAAAAAATGATATTACTTTTCTGACTTACAGTTAGTAGCACTTACCGGCCGATGGCAAGTGACTGGACCGCCTTACCGGCTGATGGCAAGTGACTGGACCGCCTTACCGGCCGATGGCAAGTGACTGGACCGCCTTACCGGCCGATGGCAAGTGACTGTACCGCCTTACCGGCCGATGGCAAGTGACTGGACCGCCTTAAGGAAAAGGAGACGTTTGATTTCTTCTTATACCGATTGCTTAAAGAAGGCAAGTCACTAGTTTAAAAAATTTGAGATTAGGAATAAAAGTAAATTAAATAAAACTAAATAATGAAATAAAAAAAATTACATATAATAATAGGTAGATAAATCAAATATATATGCTAAATAGACTGAATTAGGAAACTAAAGATGGAAATATAAAAGTAAGATAATACAAAACAGAAAATTAAAAGATAAAAGTAAGAGATATAATCAGAGATTAAATACAATACAAAAATATTATAATTTTAAAAATAAGACGTGAACTAAAATGAATAAACAAGAAAATATATAACAAAAAATGTTGTAAAATAGAATGAAAAAAGAAACCTGGAAATACATCTGTTTTAGTCAAAACAATGTATATTCAACTGAATTTAAAGCAGTTATTTAAGCTTCCACCGAGAGGAAAGCCCATTGCCTCTTCTTTTTGATTCTGCACTCTTGTAATCGGGGGTGGGGGGGGGGGGTAATCAAAGGTTTGAACATGGACTTCTTTAAATTTTAATGTTAAGACGATTTGAAAATCTTAAAATAAACTTTAAAAAGAATATCCATGACCAGATTGCCTTGCCAATGAAAATATCACGGTACTAGGCGATAGTTGCAACATTCATACTTGTAAAATTTCGATTTTGCTCAATATCTGATATAAGTAAAGGTCATATTAGTTTTTGTGCGAAAAACATTTCTTATCTTTGATCATTGGGCGGCGGTTGTCTTTGCTGGAATGACAGAGTCTGGGAAAGATTACCTAGGCAATAGGACTCATACATATGGTTGCTCAGATTTCTTGCGGGATGAAAAACTTGTCTCCTTCAGGGGAAATTCTGGTTCAAAATCCTAACCCACTTGCACTAATCTGAAACTGTCGAAAGTGTCATGGCTCACTCAAATATTTCCATGTATTTCCGATTCGAAAATCTGAAAACTTTCTATACATAATTTTTTATACTGTCAGATGGTTGTATGCTTCTGTCATATTTGGAAGAGATTATTAAACCGCACCCCCTCCATTTTCCCCTTCTTTTGTCCTTTTCTTTCTTTCATTCTTTCTTTTTGTCTTTCTGTCAATCGGTCAGTCATATTTTCTTTGTTTTTTTTTATTTCCTTCTAATTCACGATGAAAGTTGGAAACATGGGAAGACCATCTGTGTGAGAAAATTATAATGTCAATGTCATCGGCAAGAATTTTTTTTGTCTGTGCTAACAAAATGCCGGCAAGAAATTTATAACAAAATGCCGGCAAGCGATTACAACAAAATGCCGGCAAGCGATTACAACAAAAATGCCGGCAAGCGATTACAACAAAATGCCGGCAAGCGATTACATGACATGGATTTGTTCTTGGCATTTCACCTAGAAGAGTCAAGAACTCTTAAAGGCTTGTGTGACTGTAATCAATTGTCTTGTAGTGGATACTGGAGTATGTGGAGAAAACAATAACATCTCTCTCTCTCTCTCTCTCTCTCTCTCTCTCTCTCTCTCTCTCTCTCTCTCTCTCTCTCTCTCTCTCTCTCTCTCCAAACTGTTCTGCCATATGCCATATACCATAAATCTTAAATATTCAAAGTAATAATCTAATACTGACAAGTAAAATACATAAAAATGTCTGCTGTCTAATTTATTGTTCCCAAGGTGGAATATTGAGCCTGATAATTATAAAATGATTAATGCATGTACCTTTAAATAAGTCTTAGTCATGTATCTACAGCATCACGTACAGAGATGTCACACAAAATGCATAATTCTTTCTTAACTATTTTAAATCTTATCGATATAAGTTAAATGCATTTTTTATGGATCCATTTTGTACATAAAATGAAGGCTTATATATAAACCAGACGACATCATGTTGTTAAGACATGCAATCAAGCTATCATAGCGCTATATACATTCACAAAACTCGTCAGCTTGATTGTGCACTCAGTTTAATAAATAGTCAGTAGTTTACAGACTTGATAACATGCTGGATTTCAAAGTTACAAGTGTTCTTAATGTAGAAAATCATTGACATTGGGATAATTAATTTAAGCGAATATCTTGCTGTCGCAAATCAAATAACAAAAGTCATTTGGATTGAAAACTATTTACAATAACTTATGACTTATTCTCCGTTGTAATAGTTACACACACATCATACACAATACATATGCAATACTAAAAAAGATATACAGTTATTATCCTTGGCTGAGGTGAATATAAAGTGTTATGAACCAGTAAACCTCATATTGAGCGACCAAGAGCGACGGTCATTATGATGAGTTTCCTGGTTCATAAACTTTATTTTTACCTCAACAAAGATCTACAATTGTTTTCACTCTGAAAAATATTGAGATTTGCTTATAACAAATAAATCTGACAGGTACCAATAAAGATACATGTTTTGGTGACCTTTGGAATTTCCTGTCCACTTATTTTTAGTAACCTATCAAATAAAGCATTGCATTTCGTGTTAGGGTGATCGTTAAAAACGTTGTGTTCCGAATTACGTTTTCCATTTCATAAATGTGAAAGTCGTAATTTGACTGGTGAATAAAAAGGTAAACAGAACATGACCTCTTATATTGGTGTCCGTCAGATCTCCGTTATGTCGAAGATCTCGATTTTAATCAGGCTGTAATTATTTTATAACATGATTCAAAATTCTAAATTTAATAGTTTCAGAATAGTGAAATTACCACTTCACTACATGACGCCATAAAAAATAGACCATGACGTCACATAAGAGTTAATGACATCAAGATACTGCAATAGTTATAGATTATAGTGCTTGCCAAGCTGTACTTCGGTCTCGCCCACGTTATCCGTAAGTACAAATACTGATATATTAAAATAATAAATGTTGTTTACATTGTTATTTTCACGCAGTTAAAGTGAATACAAATGTCTGAAGATGAATCTTGTTCTGATTATTTTTATGACTGAATCGCGCATAAACATACTGTATGACTTGATGTGAATTTACGCTGTTGCGTCATGAAAGATCCGTTTTGACGTCATGTCACACAGCAACATGCTTATTGGGTTTTACGTGTACTTCACAGCACCCAAAAAGTGCTTGACGGCGTCCAATAAGTGGAAAAGTTACTGGATCGTCCCACGTAATGCATCAGCATAGGAAGTCACGAACTGGGTATATAATAGTCATAGATTATAGTATTATAGTGCTTGTACTGCTGGATATTGTGGGCGAGATCAAATTATACCAGGGCGAACTTGCGAGACCCCAATCATGAACTTCGGTCTCTCTCTCTCTCTCTCCAAAAACGAGCCTCGGGAATTATAACAAGAAAACACTATCCATCCTCACATTTATTCGTTTATTTACAGTGATTACCTTTTAATTATAGAGTAAAGTATTTTAAAGCTATTTTTACATATAAATCTTTTCATAGCATGGCTCCATAATAGATCAATAATCTTCTAATTTCAGCTTCTAATATCCATTCACACAATCTACGGTCTAGTTCTAGCTCATTTGCCTAAATTCAACACGACTCTTTACAAAACATCTTTTACATATTCCGCAGCAGTATTATGGAGTATCATTTCCAATGATATTAAACAAACACAAACACTCTCTACTTTAAAGAACGTGTTTCACAAATTTCTTCTTTCTAATTATGCCATAGCTCAAACAAATTGAGATATCTAACTTGGATACCCGTACTACATGCATATCTAATGTTTGTTTTACTCTAATGTGTGTATGTATGTGGGTGCGTGTGTTTGGGTGTCCAGTGGACATCTCGAATGTTCCACATAATTCTAGATCCCTCGGATGCTCCCATTTTGTCTCCTTGGCGATCGACTTGTAGACTTGGTCGACATGAAGGTGCGTGTGTGTGTTCCATGTAAGTATGTCTGCGTATATATATATATATATATATATATATATATATATATATATATATATATATATATATATATATATATATATAAATGATATTATCATACAGGTTAGAGAATTTTAATTTGTACTCTACGGTGATTCGAACCCGGATCCGCGGGTTACGGCACCCATCGCCTTGCCTGTAAGCACCAATATTTAAAAACTGTGTTAATGTTATCAAGCTTTCTCCTGTAGAATCCAGGAATTGCACTTTCCGCTCTGCTTGGTGTATATTTGTAATTCTCTCTCTCTCTCTCTCTCTCTCTCTCTCTCTCTCTCTCTCTCTCTCTCTCTCTCTCTCTCTATATATATATATATATATATATATATATATATAAATATATATATATATATATATATATATATATATATATATATATATATATATATAAGCAAATAAGAAATAGCAATGACTTCGAACCACCTCGGCTATTTCTATAATTGAATTGACAGTTGGATTGATCGAACAGTTTCAAATGAAACAAATAGTTCGTTGCGTTCGCACCTTTTCGGTCAGTTCTTGTTTCGTAAATAGCCGAGGTGGTCCGAATCCTAGATCTGATCCATAGGATTGACCGAGAAGTTACGAATGACGTACGTGGAATCAGATCACAATTAATTTTCCTATATAGTCTCTACATTTGTTTGTCAGTACTGAACTTTCCACTGTGTCCAAATGCTAATAAATCATATGTTGCTGTAAAGTATCTTCAAAGATGAACTCACGCTGAAGTTCTTGTCAAAGGTTAACCGGCATTCTTGTGAATGGCTGGACTGTAAACAAAGCAACGTGCAATGAGTCACAGATTTCACTTCCGGATCAGCACCAATGCCTCATTACTCACTGTGCACTGTCGCCAAAATACACACAGACAACCACACTATAATGCTCATATTCTAAACAATAACCAATTTCCTTTAAATCAATACTAAGAATGACTAAATCTAATGCATACATCACCACCAAAATGAGAGAGGAAAAAATGATCTAAAAATAGACTCGGACTACATTCGTAGGTACTGAACCGGAAGTATTAATTGTGTCCTGATTCCACGTACATGTTTCTGTTTCGCAGAAATAGCCGAAGAGGTCCGAATGTTCGCAAACGTGTTGGCGACAGCTAGCTCGACACTTTAAACAGCCTTAATTTAGTCGGTCAGTGCAGAGTCTCTGGTTATTATTAAACTAGATATATATTACCATTTCAAATTACGAACAAATCGGGCATTACGAACTCCAAAACTACACCATGATTGTAGTCATGAACAAATCGACAAATCGGGCATTACAAACTCCAAAACTATGTTCCAAAAGTGCACCATGATTGTAGTCATGAACAAATCGGGCATTACGAACTCCACAACTATGTTCCAAAAGTGCACCATGATTGTAGTCATGAACTAATCGCTTGACATTTTATGAATGTATGAGCATAGCGGATATTAGATATGAAATGTGTGTGTGTCTGTGTGTCTGTGAGAGAGAGATGTGAAGTAAATATATCCATTATATTACTTGAATAAAAAAATATATTGTGTGAATGAAACAAATATCCCGACTCAAAAGACAATTCCAAACCCCCACTCACCCCCGGGAAAATTAAATGGTCAGTTCCTAATTTGTTTTACGTTCTTACGTGCTATGAAAAGTGTGTCTTTGAAAGTAGTCCATCACACATTATTTTAATTTTTGTAATTATATTTATTTTATACTTAAGTGTGAAATTATACAAAATTATAGGTGAATTTTCGTCTTTATTTAATCCCTATATTTTCACATGTGAAAAAGTACTGAACATGTGAAAAATATATCCTTATATTTCCACAAGTGAAAATGCAAGATTTCCCATCATGCCTGATTGCGTGTGTCTACAGAAGTTATACTTGAAGCAAGAAAAACGAGCATGTTGTGAGCTGGAGCAATAAATAGAAACTGAAGAGAGAGAAAAAATTCCGAAAGAGTTATGTCCCTTTAATAACCTCGACAACAATTTACCACCCCCCCCCCCCCCCTTTTTTTTTTTTTTTTTTTTTTTACTTTTAACACATTATTGGCTATATCATGGCAAGGAAATGGGAGCTAAGTGCCTTTCCCAAGGACACCGTAACAGCCGGCCAGGGTTGTCCTTAGCGGGTATTGGCCCCGCGACGGTAGCTTCCGCTTATACAGGAAAATCTAGAATATCCTTGTAAGATCATATAGTTGGGACAACATGTCTGGATAACCCGCTTGCTCGGTGGAAAAATGTTCTTTTTACAGGCCGCTTTCTTCTGAAATGAGCATAGCTTCTAAATGGGTCGTTTGCGCGAGTATGGTGGCTATCTTAAAATGCGGTGTACAAATACAATCTCCATTAAATGCAATGCAGCATGAAAGTAAAAAATAACGGTTTGTAAGAGTCGTCGTTGCGACGGAAAAACACTGTTTTAGTTTATTGTCTCTAAGATGATGGATTTGTCCGAAAACAAGCATTCAAATTTGAAGCTACCTATAGAGAAAAACTAAGAAAGACAGCCTGATAGATTGCTAGTAAGATAGACAGGACGGTAGGTAGATAGGTTAAAAATAGAAAATATATAGATAAAAAGATAGATAAGTAATAATATCGCCACGCAGCTGAACTGTTGCAATTGAGTTTTTCTAAATTTGAATTGGTTGATCAATATGTTATATATATATATATATATATATATATATATATATATATATATATATATATATATATATATATATATATATATTTTGCTTAGCAAATAATTATCATTTCAAAAGTTCATCCGGATGACATTCTTTGCTAAAATTGTTACAGTTACATACTGAAAGTTGTTGTTGTTGTTGTTTTGTTGTTGTTGTTTTTGTTGTTGTTTCCTTGTTGTTGTTGTTGTTGTTTTTTGTTTGTAAAGTACAGAACACAACTAAATAAATAAAAAATATAATCAAAACATCCTTAATTTTGAAAGAACAACTAGTTAATGTATCTGATTCATTATATTATAGTTTAAGTAAATATTTTGTAATTATTATTATTTTCAGAGAGGTTATTAACATATCTGCGATATTTAAAAAAGTTTTTTTAACCACTTTTCTTTCTCCAGTGGTGGTCCTAGTGTATGCAAATTCCTGTACAGATATGAAAAATGATGGTTCATTTTCAAACACAGTTCTAGACATTATGTCGTTATATTTATGCTCTCTTGTGATATTGGCAGTATAAAATTATAGAACAATCTACATTTTAACAAGAGCCTGTGATAAGAATACATAATACCTTCCTAAATAAGTTTAAACGTAACTTGATTATTATTTACTTTAATTTTAAAAGGTTAAGCCGGATTATTTTGTCTCGTTCAAAATTTAAGCCCGAGACCTTGAAATACGAGAATCTGCCGGCATATGTTATTTATAGGGAATAGCGGTAGCTCAGTTGGTAGAGAGACGGACTCGTAATCCAATGGTCGCAGGTTTGATACCAGCTCAAGCTGATTCTCTTGCTTCGGTGTGTCCTTAGGAAAGGCACTTAGTTCCCATTTTGGCAGCATGATATAGTCGCTGGCGTGAGCCTCGATATGAAAGAATTACAAAATTCTCTAATCTGTATGATAATATTCTTTCACAATGAATAAAAATGTCACTCTATATTATCACGCATCTTCATGTAGTATCCAGGGACAGCACTTACCGTTCTGTCTGGTGTGTGTGTGTGTGTGTGTGTGTGTCTGTGTCTGTATGTGTCTTGTGTGTGTGAGTATATATATATATATTTATATATATATATGTAGAGAGAGAGAGAGAGAGAGAGAGAGAGAGAGAGAGAGAGAGAGAGAGAGCAAATATGTTAGCGTGTCACAATTCGTTATATATTCATGTACATTGCGTTTCTAAACAGAAATCCAGTGGGTTTGTGCATATAGTTGAGTGTTAAATTCCGCTTGCCTAGTGTGTGAGTTGTCGTCCACCTCGAGTCTTACATTCGAACTTGCTCCGTCTGTCTTTGAAGGTGTGGGGGTGGGAGGTTACCGCCGTCAGGGCGCTGGTCCATGAATATTAGGTAATAATTGCCGACACTCCAGGCACGGGGTTCAATTCCTGATTGGAACGAATTATAACTATGTTTTATTATATTGGTGTCATTTCATATAAACTGATTCCAAATAAGGCTGCAACATTTGCAGCACTTTCTAAACGCGTACACGGTATGCAATAACAGAAACGATGCCGTTTAATCGAAAAGATTCGAAACTCAACCTTTCCTACAAAAATCGATGTAAAATATCCAAGTAGACTACAAAAATCGATGTAAAATATCCAAGTAGACTACAAAAATCGATGTAAAATATCCGAGTAGACAACATAAATCGATGTAAAATATCCAATTAGACTACAAAAATCGATGCAAAATATCCAAGCAGACAACATAAATCGATGTAAAATATCCAAGCAGACTACAAAAATCGACGTCAAATATCCAAGCAGACAGCATAAATTTATCCTAAATTTAGAAAGGAGGAATTAAAGGACGAATCATTCTTATATGAATTAGAAATGTCACTGATGACTTTTCCAATGTTTCAGACCCAAATAAAACAGTTTAAATTTAGGTCATAAATCCAAGTTGCCTACAAGTTTTACTCACATTAAAAACATATAAATAAAATAAAGTTCCCTCCGTCCCCCCCCCCCCCCCCGCCCAACACCGTTGGTTTTAGATTAAAATGAAAAAAATCGATGTCATAGATCCAGGTTGGATGAATAAAATGCTCTCATATTTCAGAATGGATAAAAAACAATCGAAGTATCAAGGAAAACCTTTCAGCATATGAGAAACTGCAGAAGTTTAATCATGAATGTTCAGCTGATTCCTTGTTTGAAGTCATGGCTGGTGAGGGAAATGACTCCTACGTACGCACAGTGCGACTTAATGAAAGCGTCTATACACAAGTGCTCTCTCTCTCTCTCTCTCTCTCTCTCTCTCTCACACACACACACACACACACACACACACACACACACACACACACACAAACACACACACACAGAGCAGTGGGAGCAGGAATATAGTGGGGGGGGGGGGCTAAACAAGTAGGCCAGGGGTATGTGGGATGGAATTCCTGGTGTGGAACCAGAGAGCAAAACTCCCTGAAACCCCTGCATTTTATGCGTTTCCAGGGCATAATTTAATAAGCTATGCTCGCTGTTCACTTCTCTCCAACTGTTAAACATACAGCCAAAGAGTGGCTCAGAAACCCTTATTCTCTACATTACACATGGAAAAAATAATTGCATAATGAATTTATCAATGATATGAATGATTAAGCAATGTTTAATGTCTATTTTGAGGAACATTGGTATGAAATGAAATAAAGCGAATCTTTGATTTGTCATCAATGAAAATATCCAATTGATTTTATTCAACATTAGATGAGTTCTAAACTGTAAAAAAGATTAAACAATCTTATTAAAAAGATAGAATAAAAGAGAATGACTAAAGGCATTTATATAAATGTGGTAGGACTGTAAAAATTTCTTCTAAAAATGGACATTTTCGGTCAAAAATTTACAATAGAATAATCGTTGAACAGTCATTTAGTCGAGTGCTACACTATAATCCTATTATGTTTTGTTGAATAAAACAACTTAAAGTCAGATTTTACAATCTTAACAGGTACGATAATCAAAAATAGTATGCAAAAATAATCCGATTTAAAATTACTACCTTTGTAGATTATTAAATGGACATCTATCCCTACACAATTATGCACTGCACGCTAAACGTCTGCATGGGGAAAGACAAAACCATAAACAGACACAAAGTATTCATTTTTCTAAAGTGACCTGTTCGCTTCAAGGTGACCTTGTGTGTATTGTATTTCCAATGTATCTTGTTATTTTGTTCATTAGGCTTGATTATTGCACTAAACAATTGGTTTGCTTTCTCTAAAATGCTTTGATCAAAATATTTTATTCTATCAATCTGTTGCTATGCTAAATCTAGTTAATCGTCAAAGTTCAACAGTCTCAACTGAGTTTTAAATTTTTTACATCCGTGTTGCATAATGAAGCTTTGTTTTCCATTACAGTATCTGTTTTCCATTACAGTATCTGTTTTCCATTACAGCATCTGTTTTCCATTACAGTATTTGTTTTCCATTACAGTATCTGTTTTCCATTACAGTATCTGTTTTCCATTACAGTATCCGTTTTCCATTACAGCATCTGTTTTCCATTACAGTATTTGTTTTCCATTACAGTATCTGTTTTCTATTACAGTGTTTGTTTTCCATTACAGTATATGTTTTCCATTACAGTGTCTGTTTTCAATTACAGCATCCGTTTTCCATTACAGTATTTGTTTTCCATTAGAGTGTCTGTTTTCCATTACAGTATTTGTTTTCCATTACAGTGTATGTTTTCCATTACAGTATCCGTTTCCATTACAGTATTTATTTTCTATTACAGCATCCGTTTTCCATTACAGTATTTGTTTTCCATTACAGCATCTGTTTTCCATTACACTATCTGTTTTCCATTACAGTATTTGTTTTCTATTACAGTGGGTTTTGTGTTTTTTCCATTACAGTATCTGTTTTCCATTACAGCATCTGTTTTCCATTACAGTATCTGTTTTCCATTACAGCATCTGTTTTCCATTACAGTATCTGTTTTCCATTAAAGTATCTGTTTGCCCTTACAGTATTTGTTTGCAATTTTATTCCAGGTGTAGCAGTGTGTTCAGCAGACCCAATTCTAGATTTCTCTTTCAAAATGTTTAGCAAATAAATATCGGGTAAATATTTACCTCATTTACTAAACTTTCAATTTTTATTATGCTCTTTCAAAGCTAAAACCTTTAACTGTTATTCATAATATTGTATTCGATATCATGATTTTTGTACCAAATTTGACTTTTCAAATGTTGGATCAAAGGCCGGAGGTAACATGCTACATATTTTTACAACATTTTCTTCTCCAACATCATCTTCACCAGCTGCGCCGAACAGCTACCATGCAACAGCATACCTTTTTATCACTGTTTACTTTGTTTACATTTTTGTAAATGTAGACTGGCCCACCACATACTTCTACTTTGTCTACTTTATTTTTTCTTTCTTCTTTTTGACTATCTCATTGAAATATGTTTCACTTTCAGACTTATTATCATCGCCTGCTGCTAGATGCATGGAAGACGCAATATTTCCTGACATAACTACTAAAAAGAGATGGTATACTAAGCACTTTTATGATTTTATAATACATATTCCCAGGCATCCCTGCATTTTTCCTAGCCCTACATATGTTCCAGTCCTTATCCAACGCTGAAATCACCGTAAAGATTAACAAAAGTTTATAATTGATACAATTCCATTTTAGCACAACTCATTCATAACAGAGATACTTCTTTCGTTAGCCATATTATTTGCTTCATTTGAATTTTCACTGAATGCTTACATTTAAATCGCTGTAACGTAATGTATTGGTATCCTCAACCAAAGAAATGTTTAACTGCTGCCATGACAAAACTACCGTACTCGTTGTAATGCTATACATTTCATGATTACATGTTCAAAGAAAGCTCATTTTTTTGGTAATTGTCCCCATGATTGAATAATCAGTTACGGTGCAAATCTTAAATTATTGGTTGATCACACTTTTGTATTCCTTTAAATACTTTCTTATCCTCATGATTAGTTTTAGGGGAATATAGCTTTGATCTTAACTCAAAAAACTCTTAGCTCATCTTTGAATACTCCAACCACTTTCTTGTTTAGAAATGGAATACGGAATACATTGTCCTTTTGAGGTCGCTGATGTTATAATAATTAATGTTCTACTTCATGTCTTCATAAAAGTTGCTAGTTTTAACATTGATACATAGTGAATCTATATCGGTTAAAAGTAACTTCGTGTTATATTTGTATTTCCTTTTTTTAAACTTGTTGTAATAAAATTTCTACATTTACTATTTGGATAACTCTTACACAGTAAAACCACCGCAGAAGGGTTTGGTTAATTTAATTTTATTGTTCTAAGGCTGATTAACACAAAGTGATCATCAGCTATCATTATCTGGGCGAATAATATATCTTTATGAAATTTTCCATATTTCTATATTAATAAATATAAATTCAGATATATCTCATAGTCTCTCTCTCTCTCTATCTCACACACACACAAGCACACACACACACACACACACACACACACACACACACACACACACTATCAGGCACAACAAAGAATACTCGTGTCCTAACATACATTAAGAAAAATAGGATGTTACTCCGATTAAAAAATGTTACATATAAATACAAAACTCAATAGTAGATATATGTTTATCTGATGTATTATAAAAGTTGTTACAGTTTTATAAAAGGGTCAACTTTTTCTCAAACGTATTCATTTTATTATAATGCTTTGCTAAATATTTTTCCAGTTTTTGTAGTATAAAACATTACTTTTGTTTGTTTTTTTTTTGTTTTGTTTTTTGTTTTTTTTTAAGCACAGCGTCATCTGTAAATTATATATTTTGCAATCAAAATGAAAACATTAATTAATCACCAAACTTGTTATTTCCAAGAAAAACATTTCCTTTTGAAATCATAATATTTGGTTTATAATTCCTAAGCCATGCAGCAAAAAAATTCCAATAAGCTTCACTTACTGGACAATCATAAAATAAATCTTCAATATTTTCAACTTCTTGTTTACAAAAAGTGCATGTATCGTCACCAATGAAATTTACGTACATTCGGCATTCGCCATTTTGAGTTGATGTTAAAAGATAGCAATTTTAAATTTAGAAAAAGAAAACACACCCACAATTACGGGAATTGCACTGTATTTTGTAAAATATTTCAATCTATTTTAATTAGATAACGCATACACGATTAAATATTAAAGTAAATTTTTATTGTTATATATGAACTACGGTGTACATAATTTAAAATTACTGCTCTATTGAACTTATGTGATTCGTAAATTTTCATATCTGTTCCTTTACCTTATTGTACAATCATTGTAATTTCATTCTAATTTCATCGTCACTTTCTTTATAACAGATTATTTTTTAATTCTTGGTTTTTGTTGTTTTATGACACAGCAAAACGAGTAGGTTATTTAGTACAGAGGTACGGTAGCTGACCCAGGCTGTTCCAATGATAGGATTCTAACCCACACCCTTTTGGTCTCGAGTCTAGCACGCTTACGATTGATCCACCGCGTATCCTTTTTTAAAAGGAAGCTTGTTTAATTTTTTTCACATATAATGTCATAGTTATTTACTGGCCTTGAATACGATATATATATATATACATATATATATATATATATATATATATATATATGTATATATATATATATATATATATATGTATATGTATATGTATATATATATATATATATATATATATATATATATATATATATATATATATATATATATATATATATATATATTCATACGCAAAATAAAAAAGAGAGATTAGGAAATATTTCATTTATATATTTTTTATATTCAATGACTTAATATATAATAAGTACATACAAAAATTTTCCACATGTACAAGAATTCCTATCGCAGCGATATAATATTCTCAGAAAGCAATCGGATTTGAGCCAACATCCAAATTATCACTAAATTATCACAATAAATTATCATAAATACATAAAATATACACCCATCCATCTGTCTGTCTGTCTCATTCGTTCCCCTTCTTCCATCCTTTTGTGTGTGAGGGTGGGGGGGATGAGCGTATGGCTGTGGGAAGGCTCGCCGAGAAAGTGGAGCATGGGGAGGGGGCAATTGCCCATGGGTCCAGAGATTTCTAAAGACCCGCCGTCAACTCGGTTATAAAAAATAAATTAATCTTTGCAGTAAATATTAAAATTTGTTGCTTGCAAGAGTCTAAGTTATGGTAGATTACTGCATGTTTTATATGCAAAATTGTACACAGTTTTTTTTTTATACAAAAAAATTAAACTAGTTTTGGAGCCCATGACTATATATAATCAAACTATAGGGGCCCGGACTATATATAATCAAACTATAGGGGCCCGGAATTTCTGTCGGCTGGCCTGGATGTGGGTTAGGGTGCTTGTGCATGATAACTCGGCGATAGTTGTCATTACTTGCGGAATGGGATCGATTCCTGCTTGGAACGAATTATAACTCTCTGACCTGTTTGATTATATTGGTGTCATGATATATGAATTTCTTTCGTGTAATCATGTATCGTACATTGGTGTCATGATATATGAATTTCTTTCATCTAATCATGTATCGTACATTGGTGTCATGATATACGAATTTCTGTCATCTAATCATGTATCGTACATTGGTGTCATGATATACGAATTTCTTTCATCTAATCATGTATCGTACATTGGTGTCATGATATATGAATTTCTTTCATCTAATCATGTATCGTACATTGGTGTCATGATATATGAATTTCTTTCATCTAATCATGTATCGTACATTGGTGTCATGATATATGAATTTCTTTCATCTAATCATGTATAAAAACATCGTCGCCAGCCACGGGCGATAATCCGTTACGCACCTTAATCACCCGTGGCTGCCTGTGCCGAGATTTACTCGTTTTTGAATAGTACGCATAAACAAAAATACGTCATCAACAACACAGTATAACAATCTCCTACACATCAAAGAAAGTGCCAATTTTATCGATCGATAATCGATAAGTGAATGTACTTGGAAGAGAAACTTTGATTGGCTCATTCAAATAGCGTGAAAGGTCATGTTGGGTCACAATGGCGAGAAAAATTTACTCGCGCTCGCAGTGATTGGTTAAGCACGTTTATGCTTTTTCGTGTAAAATGAAGAAATCTAAGCACATGCGCGTAGCGGATTATCGCCTGTGACTTGCGACGATGGTATCAAAACAAAAATAAGCGTTTTCATCTCTGTTTGATATATAGGTGTCAATTTAAAATTATAATTTCATGTATATACACTGTACCTTGCATTTCTAAATTTAAATCCATTGGGTTCAATCAGATAGCTGAGTGTTCAATTCCGTTTGCCCAGCAAGTCCTTATCTTCGACCTTGTTCCATCCTTTTGTGGGGATGAGCGCATTGCTGTGGGGATGAGCGCATTGCTGTGGGGATGAGCTCATTGCTGTGGGGATGAGCGCATTGCTGTGGGGATGAGCGCATTGCTGTGGGGATGAGCGCATTGCTGTGGGGATGAGCGCATTGCTGTGGGGATGAGCGCATTGCTGTGGGTTAGAACGATGGTGCAATGGAGTTAGGCAATAGTTGCCGTTGCTTGGGCACGGGTTTGATTCCTGCCTGGAACGACTTATAACTCTGTAACCTGTCTGATTATATATGTGTCAATACGGTATATATATATATATATATATATATATATATATATATATATATATATATATATATATATATATGATTTTTTTCTTCATATAATAAGGTATCTTATGGAATCCAGGGTTAAGCGCTTTATTTTCTGTTAGTATATAAGTGTCAATTTTTATATATATATATATATATATATATATATATATATATATATATATATATATATATATATATATATATATATATACATATATATATATAGTCGAGTCCTAACCTTCAACCTTGATCCATCTTTATATTGGGATGTTGGGGCGCATGGCCGCGTTTCTTAAATTGTTTCTTTATTTGCTTATTAATGCTTACACTTAGTGCTGAGAGAGGTGCACGAAATTCGACACTGTTGCGAGCAGTCGCCGTAGCCAAAATAGGAGCAGGAATTATGTATACTCATCATGAATTCAGCAGCCAAGCAACAGTGAGAGAAGGGGTCTATAGGGAAAGTTTAAGTAGCAAAACAAATACTTTATTCATGGGGTACCAATTTTCGTGGATTTCGTGGTTGCTACAAGCAACAAATTTAAGAATCTTATGAACAATTATCATCCATCTGTAAAGACAATAGGACCTCTTCTGCAATCGACTAACTTACGTACCCATTTAAACATTTTTTTAAATAAAAAAAAAAATGAATGAAAATACAATGAAATCACAGTAATGAAAACGCTTGATTCAAGAAAAATCAGCATATTTATAATTGATGGGGTAAGTACCGATTTGCGATTTTCACATTCATCCGAGACGGTGACAGAAGAATGACATTCAACGGAGATGGCACGCGCTGTATCGCATTCGACCGTTTGATCGTACCTGTCTGAATATCGCCCAACTTGGTCGAATGCGACATAACGCGTCATCTGTCGAATGCAATACATCATGTGCTGTCGTCTCAGTCAAACGTAAAAATCGCAAATTGGTATTTACCCCTGTAATTTCAAGGACAAGTAGCTTCCTAAAGAGAACGTTAATTTTTTTTTAAATTTATTTATTTTCATTGTTCGGGACCACTTAATTTTTTTTTTCCCATTGTTGTTCGGGACCTTTTTAAGGTTTACAGTATATGATATTTCTATTCTTCGTTTTAAATATATTTTTTTGCTTCCACAAGGTACGAGAATTTGACTCAAGTTCTTCTGACATAGTTTTGTCCTTCCCCCCAAAATAAACAAAATTCACATTATAACAGGAATCGCAATTAACGTAATACAACATATATTCTCTTACGCCAAAAAGTGCTTAATCAAGACTACATTTGAATGCAAAACATCTGTGTAAACAACGGCAGAGTTAAACATGCAAGTACAATGGAAAGAATAGGAAATTATAATTCAAGTCGGTTTACAGCCCTTTTCTCATGAAAAATTCGCAAAAATTGCATTTCCACTGCAATTGCTTCAAAATAATTTAAATTGCGCAACATGAGACAAAATACTATGGTGGTCTTCCTGTCGTATCCCTATCCATTTGTTTTTGTTTTTTGGGGTGGGGGAGGTTAACAGTATGGTTGCAGCAGGGAGGAACAGACTTGTTATAGTAATATATATATATATATATATATATATATATATATATATATATATATATATATATATATATATATATACACATTATTACATTAATATTTGTTATCAAAGCTAATAAATGGAACTTAAGTTGTAAGAACGAATGACACATTGCTAGCAGTAATGAAGTAATGATCTCAAAATGTATAAATCATGTGATTAATGATAGTATCTTACACGCAAAAGTTTGAAAAGTAAAGTAAAAAAGAAATGTAGGCCCCAAAAAAAATTGTGTTTGGTTTTTGTTCAGTCAAAAGTAAAACTCAACCGCGGCAGCTTAGTATTTAGCGTGCCGGACTCAACACCGAAAGGGTGCGGGTTCGAATCCTACCATCAGATTGGGTCGGTTACCGTGGTGTGTCTTTGGGCAAGGCACTTTATTCCAATTGCTTCGGCACTTAATAACTTGCTTATGTTGCTGTGCCGTAAAACACCCTTTTAATTGTTTTCCCAAACCTATCCTAGATACCTCTCGCTGTAAGATGAAATAGAAACCGATTTTCAGAATTGAAGAGTAACTATCTGAAAGACGCTTACTATCCCCTAAATTACCATTATAAGAAAAAAAGCTTAGCATTTTTCTGGAGCCCCTGATTACGTACATACATAGTCTATATCGGCTGGCCTTGGGATATAAAGATAACTTGCAGTCTCCGAAACTCAGACTGCATACCGGTCCCTACTTACTATCTGATACAATCCAGTCAGTGCTGAACATAATCAGATGGAAAATCAGTATATAGAACTCAGAAGGGGGCGAGATTTGAATTATCGGTTTCATCTATATTGATATATTAGAACATATCTCTGGATCATTTACAGCTGGATTATGGCATGCGTTAAGTTTTCATCGGGAAATCGGGAGCTGTCCAGTGGCGGCGCGAAGGAGGTCGGGAGGGGGGGGGGGCAAATGCTCAATAAAGTATATTACTGATTATATATATATTTCTTTTAATTAAATTTTAAAATACGCGTGGTAGTAGATCCGCGAAATTTAACAGCCGCGAATTAGTTTGACATTTAAAAAAAAATAAAAAAATAAATAAAAAGTCGATATTTATTAGCCGCGAAGTAGCTTTACATTCGATCTGGACTGGGGATAACCTACACATATAGCGTGTTAGTCCTCTATACTGATAGTCCATCCGGACTGGGACTAACCTACATATATAGCGTGTTAGTCCCATATACTGATAGTCCATCCGGACTGGGGATAACCTACACATCTAGTATGTTAGTCCCATATACTGATAGTCCATCCGGACTGGGACTAACCTACACATCTAGTATGTTAGTCCAAGATACTGATAGTCAATCTGGACTTCGACTAACCTACACATCTAGTATGTTAGTCCAAGATACTGATAGTCAATCTGGACTTCGACTAACCTACACATCTAGTATGTTAGTCCTATATACTGATAAATCCTGCTTAATTTATAAAAACAAACACAGATGTCATGATAACAGCAAAACTTTACGCAAGCAGAGAGAACAAACATAGAAGCTAAATAGTCGAAATAATATTGCTTAAATAGTCGAAATAATATTGCTTTTTTTAACTTTTATTTCTGAACGAGAACCATTGGCTATATATAGATTGTACATCGTACATTCTAGGGAGTAAGATATAATTGAAAACACAGGCAATTGCAATACCTATGCACATCACGTAGCTCACGCCTCATTACCAGATATGACTCTTCGCCGAATGCCTGCGGCCCACCTAAGCCATTCAGCTTGAGTTATTTAAAATCTTATGTATATAGGTTTATCTTCTATTCATTTCTTTGTATATTCTTCTGGCTATCGTTCAAGATGTACTTGTTTACCAGTCGGCGACAGGGCGTTCATGCTGTCATAAGATAACTAATTCGCCACTCGTGGCAAGGAAATCTGGAGTCTGGAAAGCTATATTATTTACAGGGATAGTCCCTGGTAATTTTGGAACAACGATTAATTAGATACACAGGAAGCCAGTATTTGTTGCCTTGCTGTTATAATTACGAGCATTGTTAGCACAATTCTTCTGGAAAGAAGCTGGAAATAATAGACTGCACACATTTTCTTGGACTTCAGGAGAGAGATTCTAAACATTGCAGGAACCAGTTACAATTTCTTCGATTTACTTGTACTGAATCAGTTAAAAACTGTTATACATTGAAAGCATTCCAACTCCTTCTGAATCGTTCGTTTTGAAGGAATCCGTTTGTGCAAGCTGACATTACGGCACTTTGATCGCCATGGAGGACGTCGAATTACCGTATCTGACGGAGGGATACCTGGGACCACAAAGTAAGTTCGAACCATATGGTATGTACTGTATCTCCCACCCCGATCCTGTTATTCATTCAAACACCAACAAACTTGAAATTGTCATCGGCATCAACGACAAAGTAAAATTTCTCGTAAAATTTAAGCAAATGGAACCCAAACAAGAGGTGAATCAATGCATTTTCTCTCAAATGATGGGAGACAAACTACATTTCTCGATCGCAGTATCCAACGTTGGCTTTTATAAATTAGAGATTTACGCTCTGCCCAGCGATGAGGCTGGACCAAACATGATAAATGTTTACAACTATTTGTTAAATATTAAGAATGTGGACACGTATGTCGAACCATATCCGAAACAGTACCCGCTGTGGAAGCAGGAAGGATGTTTTGTCTTCGAGCCAATCATGTTGCCGAAAGGAATCAACTATCCAGTCAAATTTAAGTACTTCATACCACATGCTATCGATGTTCAGATCAAGGTCGCAGAGGATTGGAACCAACTGCAACAAAGCGAGCCCGGGATATATGATGGACTTGTGGACTTTACCCGAGGATATCAACCAGGAACGAAAGTCAGGCTAAATGTTAAATCTGGAAGGAGCAATAAGTATGATATTCTTCTTGAGTATACGATATAAGTAAAACTCTGTAAGGAAAGACTAAAAAGTATCTCCAGCTGGGTGGTTCAAAACAGCTACATTCGCATCAAGCTTCCGTGAATATCGGCAAAGCTCCATTTGAAGAAGTGAAAAAGATGGTATTTGAATATTAACTAAGTTTTGCTCCAAGTTTTTGAAGACAAACATTAAATATGCTTTTCTTTATTTCGAGCTCAAAGCTTGGAAGACGTTCACACATTATGTTTGAAAAGTTACATGTTGTAATGCTATATATATAGTACATATAACATTCTTAAGATATTCATTCATATAGTTTTACTCAATTAGACCAATGTATTAATTCATATAGTTTTACTCAATTAGACCAATGTTTCCTAAATTTAAGAACAGTTACACCTTAAGTTGATACTTTTATGTAATTGCCAAAAATGTATCCTTCTCAGCTGTAAAATTTGCCTGAAATATTGTTTATATTTCGCTTTTTTCTATTAAATGAACATATTACTATACCTAATTTTCCCTGTCCTTAAATTTCCCTATGTATTATTGCCTTTTATGTGCGACATTTTGTTCTTACTGAGACAAATAATGGAAAACAAAGTTAAAGGATTCAGGGTGTTTGCTTTAGTGTAGTACAGGAAACAACATCCATTATACAAGAGTGTCACTATGTGTACTTTTATGTACATACCGTACGAAATATGGTAAGCAGTAGCCAATATTCCTTAATTTTACTCTTACGTGATCACAGGCATTAAACCAATCAGAAACCGCTATTTGTCTCGTTCTAGACGAGAGAAGATGGGGGCTTGAGAATTGAGGCAAAGTATTTCGACGTGCACATTCGTGAACACCAATCTCACTAAAACGAGTGACGTGTACACAATAAAGCGTTACGTCCTGCTAAATGAAACCTCTTAATTCGCTAACTTATATGATATATCAATGCTTCATATATCCCCAAAATTAAAAATCTCACGCTCAAATATTATGACTTCTGATTGGTTAGTGATTTGATGGTTGCCAACAGACGTCAAAATTTCGAGTTGAGTCGAGTCTGAGCCTGAGAGTGAGAATTGTGTGTAAACTTAGGTCCTGATTCTGTGGGGATGGGATAGTGGGATAGAGGGAGGAATGAGTCGGGGGGGGGGGGGCAGATTTAGACCTCGAGCTTAGGCATTGCTTTCACTCATCTATGCGATATTGCTTGCGAAGGAAAACACGGCAATAAAAAAGTCACTTCTGCTTAGCAAGAACAGTTTAAAAATTAGCACCCATGCTGTTACTGACGTTATTTAACTTAATAGAAGAAAAAAGACTGACGCTGAAAATCGACATTCAAACAAAATTACCGAGGTCTTTGTGTTGCAATTTTTGGAAGAAATATGAAAGATATTTAAACGGTAAGCTAGATGCTTCGAGCTTGAGTTTTAAAGTGATGATGTGACATTTTTTTAAACCTCATGACAAGAGTGGTTTGTTTCACAGATTTCTAAGCTGTAAAACATCAATCATGGTTCGACCTTTTAAGCTGTGAATGTCACTGTACAGCCTGGAGCTAATTTAATGGTAGATATAAATAAAACTGCACATTATCGGTAAAGTATGTTGTGAATAGCTAAAAACGTACTCTACGACGCCTTGCTAATAGATCATCCCCACTTTTGAAAATATCAAAGACATATCAAACCTGTCACCTTTTGCGAAGACATATAAAACCTGTCACCTTTTGCAAAGACATAAAACCTGTCACCTTTTGCGAAGACATGTAAAACCTGTCACCTTTTGCAAAGACATAAAACCTGACACCTTTTGCAAAGACATATATAACCGGACGCCTTTTGCAAAGGCATATATAACCTGACACCTTTTGCAAAGACATAAAACCTGACACCTTTTGCAAAGACATATATAACCTGACACCTCTTGCAAGGCTGTACAAATTCTAAGACTTTGTCCTATTACAATATGTTATATTAAAATGCCGCCCCCTTTTCTTGAAAGATGTAATCGTACAGTATATTTCAGATAAAAATAGAAAGATGTTAAAAAATATATGATTTTTTATTCTTACTCAAATTTTTATACATTTCTTGTGTTCCTAGTAACTCTTTTACTGTCTCTTCAATATAATTTTTAGAACTTATCTTATAATAGGCACCATATAGCCAGTATTGTGATGGAATGCCGTTAAACGACACACATACATACATACGTATACATACATACGTATACATACATACATACATACATACATACATACATACATACGTATACATACATACATACATACGTATACATACACATACATACATACATACGTATACATACATACATACATACATACATACATACATACATACATACATACATACATACGTATACATACATACATACATACATACATACATACATACATACGTATACATACATACATGCATATACATACATACATACGTATACATACGTATACATACATACATACATGCATGCATGCACGCACGCACGCACGCACACATACATACACACATACATACATTCATACATACATACATACATACATACATACATACATACATACATACATACATACATACATACATACACACACATACATACATACATACATACATACATACATACATACATACATACATACATACATACATACAGACATACAGACATACAGACATACATACATACATACATATATTCATACATACTCTGCAATAACAGTTGAAAATCCCTTTTCAACTGTTATTGAAGAAAAGTTTGGGTATAATAAGAGCAAATGTTGAATTTTATAGAAATTTGCACGGGGAGAACATTTATTGAAAAGAAGACTTGGTGCAAGTCAAGTTATGAATTGCAAACTACCTTGTGCTATTGAGACCATTGGAGATGTTATCCTACAATGGCGATGTTATCCTAAATTGTCCGGTGGAATATATTAGGAGGAAACATTACTATGGATCATAAAATACTGATTGAAGTATTATACACACGATTTATTATGTTGCTTTTATGAATGAGATTGAAGTGTTGCCTTTTCTTCATATAAGAAAAAGTAGGTTTGTTCATCTGATATTCGTATATATATATATATATATATATATATATATATATATATATATATATATATATATATATATATATATAAATATATATATATATATAAAGTAGACATGAATGCTATATGCTATAACTGGGAATCCTTATTTGCTAGTCATTTCACATTCAATGCAAAGACTTGACGCACATTCATTCACTGGATCAGGAGATGTCTATTTAATTACCACCCAAAATGCGACCTCTACGGAAACATCCGAGTGACTTTTTGTAAACTGCCGATAAGCCCGAACTTATGACGTCAGAGGGGAACTGTGCACAAAGTGCAAGATAGTCAACGATAGCAGCAATAAAACTTGCTTTTTATTTTGCAATATTGTTTAAATGATGTGTATATTTCCATTAATTACGGTTGACTACATCTGACACCTATTTTCGTTTTCATTAAAACGTTTCGCTTATGTTTATATTTAGCACGTGTCAAAATCTTGCCAAATAATCTACTCAAAAAGAAGACAATTTATGTCTTTCTTAATCATTTTCCTCACAAAAAAAAGACATGCAAACTTGTTAGTAATAGCCGATCACCAAATAAAGAATCAATCGTCATTATGTAAATTATAATTTTGTGGGACAATGCAAAAATCATTTCAAAAGAGTCTTGTATATTCGTTACATCTGTCTTTAGGTGTAATTTATATTACACGAAGCCATCTGACATACAGTGTAATATTTAACAGCACCAACTGTAACCCAGCAATTAATTAACAGCGTAATATTTAACAGCACCAACAGTAACCCAGCAATTAATTAACAGCACCAACAGTAACCCAGCAATTAATTAACAGCGTAAGTTTGATAATTGAACATTTGATAATTATTAATATCAGATTCCATCTGGGGAAAGGTGTCATTTATATTACATGAAGCCATCTGATTTGGAGAGTCATATTTAACAGCTCCAATTGCAGTCCATCAATTAACAGCGGAAGTTTGATAACTGATTGATAATTGTCCTTAAAAATTGAGTTAAATTTATGCCGAAATCAATAATAATGTGGGAAAATTATCATGATTCCAAGACTAATCTCTCTCTCTCTCTCTCTCTGAACTGGGGGGCTCCCAAGACCCAATAACTGAAATGATCAGCGACTTCCGGGAAGAGGAAGGGACTATACCGCCAGTCTGACCCCCCCCCCCCTCTCAAATAAATGTGAGGGATTAGGTAAATTGTATCTTCAGTCGAGTGTTAGCTGATAATGAAATTTGGTGATGTTGAAACTGCTCACCCACTCGTTTATCCCCCTATTTTAATTCTTCTCTTTCGCCATTTGTTCGCTCGTTCTCTCTATTATCCTGGAGGTTTAATTTTACATCTTTTCCCAAGACGGTTAATTTAAAATAATGAAATTCACTTTTAGCTGTAACTCGGTATCCTTCAACACATTTTTCAGTGCCTGCTCTCTCTCTCTCTCTCTCCATGTTGAGCTAATGGTTAATTTTTTTTTTTTAATATTCGTGTAAATATATTAAAATACATGTAACGAAGAACATCTTCGCCAACAATGGGACTTTAATATCGATGCGTCTGCTTCATACAGACATGCTTGTGAAGAAAACCATATTTTACGAAGACATGCTTATGAAGAGAACCACTTTTTGCTAAGAAAATATTAAAACGCACATTTGTTTTGTGTTTTTTTTTTAGTAGCGGCTTCATATGGACTTCCTCATCCAAAATATGATATTGTTAAAATAGTTTTAATGGGAAAAATTGCATGTATTGTGAAAATATGAGTACGGATTTACATATCTTCAGCAGTTGTATTTGACGTTCAACTGATAACGAAATCGCTAGTTCGTGATATTCTATTTTTTTTCTGATGCTGAGACGAAGACACACTCGTACTGCTACATCCATCAACGATACACCTCCTTCCCATGCTGAATAATGCACTCATTCAGAAAACAATATATAGAAACTGTACACACTCGACAACGGTAGAATAATGGTGATTCGCAATGCGGTGTTCTCCAGTGACGTTACTCGGACTTGAGTCACGGAAACTGCCAATTTTGTACATGGCCTAGGGGGAATATATTGACATGTACATTGAACTTAAATATGTCGCTAACCGTTCATCACATGAGTCCAAATGTTCAAATATTGCATAAATCATCATACTGAATAATTTACATGTATGTGATATAGGTGCCTCTGGTCTACCTTTAATTTCTAAAACACTCTAATGTCCCACAAAACAAACACAATTACTTTAAAATGTCAAATGACGGGCATCATTGTAATCAAACTTCCAAAGCACCGGTATTTTCCAAAACCGATCACTTCCATTTAGTCATTTTGGGATTGCAGACTACACGTAAGATTTACTTACCTCCGAAATTGAAACGCTTAACAACGTGCAAAAACTACGCTCCTCCGAAAACGAAGATTTGAAAACGGAAGTGCTCCAATCAGCATGGGCAATTTTACGTTTTGCAAAATCACATCTTAGCACTCTTTTATGAAGAATTTTACTTAGTTCAAATTACAATCAAGACATATATTAGATTGACCTTAGCAAGTCATTACAACAAAACAATGTAAAGGGGACAAGTGTCATCAAAACAAAACAATGTAAAGATGACAAGTGTTTGTAACTATTTATTAGACTCATAACATACATACGTGTATGCCAAGCTGGTCGGCGTAGGGATAATATCCAAAACTGGATGGTAAACTGCCAGATAGCAGAGGAGTTTACTTAGCGGCGATGGTGCAGAGCGAGATTGTAATATGAAATAAAAGTTGGCAATGCTCGTGTATAAAAATGAATGATTTGTGCAGGGCTGACAGACGTATTATTTCTAAACGAATGTAGAAAGAAAATGGAGGATAACTTGGCGGCTGGAGGCGTGTCGCTTAAACGTACGCTGATTGGTCAAGCGCATTAGCGTGGCTGGTAATTTGCGTCTGTTCAATTGGTAAAGAACAATGTGAAACAAACTTTGAAGAAACAAAATTAAAGCTATTAGCGCTGAGAGCATTGCAAAAAACTCGGCTTGCTACAATTTGCTCTGGAGGGCCTTAAACAGAGGAACTTTGTGGATACCAATAGGGGATGTATCCACTAATAATGGGCTTTAACACTATAAAAGAAATGATATAAATACTGGCAATAAAATTCATGCGAGAGTTCAATAACATAACGCTGCACAAGAAATTCACTTTAAATGCAATGATTACTGGTATAGCAATGGGTGCATAAACCAAAGTTTTGAAGAAAATAAAATTAGCCACCGCTCCACCAATTAATTATATTATATTCCTACAATAAATATCATAGAAAGTAGATGTTTCTTCATTCTGATCAGTATAAAGCTGCATATCAAATTGAATTGACTTGCAACATTCATAGGTGAAATTCTGCTGCAGAAACCAGTCTAGGTGGACCAGAAATCAGGGGCCATATCGTTTCTATATCAGGACGTGGGAATCTGGAAATGGAACTCCTCTAAGGTCTAATTATTATAAAGCTCATACCAATAATCAGTAGTAAAGTTATGATGCAGAAACCAAAGTTGAGGAGGATGGGTAATCAGGGGGCATAACTCCTCTGGACGATGCAGTTGAAGGCTGGAAATCAAACTCATTCGATATGTCATCAATAACTAGAAATGAACTCATGGAATACAGATGTCCGACCACAAAACTTGAAATGACCTTAAAGCAAACCTCAAAGACAGAGTTGGGGTTTAAAAGAAGGATTAACTGAATTGTGTCATTTTCTATCTGGCTGTGGAAGTGCAAAGACTCTGAATCAGCACATAATTGGTCATTCAGGTACCTTGTTTTTAAAGCCAGGATTGGCCTTACACTTCCTATAGGTATAACCGACTGGCTTGAATCTAAAGTGTGACCGACGGACAAAGATGGGGCGTAAAAGCTGCATGCTAACTTCTATTAAAATCATAATATTCCTAATAGGGTTTTGCTGATGAAATAAAAATAAAATCAGGCAACCAGGAGCCATAATCCTCCAAATAGAGACGTGTCCAAAAACTGGAAGTCAAACAAATTGCTTCATCAATATAAAATTGCACGCCAATTTGGTTGAAATCTAACAAATGTTTCTCGAGCATCAGTCACTTCCAGTAAAATGACCAATTAAACAATTACAGTTTATATGATTGATTATGCTGAAAGTCAGCTCTGCGCCATTCCAACTGTTTAAGACATCAAACAATTTGAACAAGAATTCTGTCTGTGTACAAGACGTATCCCCACGCTTCTCCAGTTTAACCTCCGCCAGAAAGGTTGAGTCTCGTGGATAAGAAATGTCTCTAGAGCAAATGTCAGTTCAGTGTTTGCATTTGTCTTTCATGCCCTATAAATATGTTCATGATTTTATTGTATTCATCTCAATATTTTCCAAACTATGACTCAGGGGCTTAGTCCCTTTGGATATAAGGATGGACCCCAGGGCCAATGTCAGTTGCAGCTATAAATCTCTTTTCATTCCCATTACGTGTATAAATGGTTATAGGGCGGGAATCTCAATAGTTTGCAAGTTCTGACCTAGGGGCTAAGTCACTGGGAGTTGGGATAAACCCCCGGGTCAATGTCTGTTGCAGGTATAAATTTGTATCTTCATGCCCAGTAAGTGTATATATGGTTGTAGAGTGAGGGTGCCAAAGGTATCAAAGTTATGACCCAGGGGCTAAGTGACTGGGAGTTGTTATGAACCCCGGGGTCAATGTCACTTGCAGGTATAAAGTTATGCTTTCATGCCCAGTACGCGTATATATATAGTTGTACGGTGGGGATGTCAATAGTTTCTACGAAGCGTATATATGTGGTTAAAGGATGGGGATCGCAATAGTATCTATATTATGATTTAGGGGCTAAGTCCTGTGGAGGGAGGGGGGGGGGGTGGTGTAAGGAAAGATTCTGGCTCCAGGGCTAAGTCCTACATCCATCCTCAGGATAAAAATGTACCACCAGTGACGATTCATGTGTCTAGCTCTAACGGTGTAGGAGTAGTTCAAGAACAATACACATGTACATACATACGTAGGTACGTATGGAGGGAAGGAGTGTATAATACTGTCATAGGGCTTTTTTAATGTATGAGGATAAAAACAGCATGTGATCTGCAAGATAAATTAATAGACCATAAATTGATCATGGATTGGAGAAATTAACAGATTATACATTTATCATTGAGTGGTTAGAAGAAACTGATGATCAATCATAAAATATTATCCGATTCCAAACACTAAATCCAATAATCCTTCGTAAGATTATGCTACTGAAACCAAATGCAAATTTCATATAAAATCCAACAATCCTTGTGAAGGTTATGCTGTATAAACCAAAGTTAGGGCAATGGACAATCAGGGTCAATACATTCTGTAAATGATGACATGCAATAACGTTGAAAATCAAACAGATCCAAGGTCTCACCAACATATGGAGCTGCCATTCGCATCTTCGATGTCAATCCTACGGATCATACTTTGAATGCATGCCGATACATTTTGTTCGTCGGAAATGTTTCGGCAAACAAATTTTGTTCGCCGGAAATGTCTTCGCAAACAAAGAAACTCCAATCTATTCGGACGACCTGGGCTATTTACGAAACAGGGATTGACATAGCCCAAGTAATCCGAATAGATTGGCGTTTCTTTGTTTTGGGAGACATTTCCGGTTAACAAAATGTACGATTTTTCTGTAAATTACTGTGCCGACATACATCTAAGGCATATTGTTGTTTCACGGAAATACCCGAGGACATTCCGATTGATATATATATATATATATATATATATATATATATATATATATATATATATATATATATATATATATATATATATATATATATATATATATATATATATATATATATATATATATATATATTGTTTAAACCAAATTAGGTGGTTAGGCATTCAGGGAGAAGCAAATATGTAAATGATGACGTAGAACGCTGGAAATTGAAGCCATTTGAAACCTTAACTAATATGAAGAGCTACATGCAAAATTTGGTTAAAAGCTAATAATTGTTGTAAAGTTGGGTTTCAGAAACCCAAGTTAGGGGGATAGGCAACCAAGAGTTATATCCCCTTTAAATGATGACGTCGAAGCTGAAAAAAAATTCAAACTTGTCCAAGCAGTATTCACCCCTGAAATATTGAAGGTGTAGTGGTAAAAGTACCAGCAGTCTGAATACGTCTTCATAAATATGGGAAAAGATCCACACCTTAGATACTGGTCTTCAATATTAGATAAAGTAGATTTAAAAGTAATTCTTGTGATTTCAAAGATCTTGTCAAAGTGTGATTGCGCAACAAGGGTATAGGGCTAAGACGACGTAGGGGCAACATCAACTGGGGTGTAGTGAGACTAAGAAGGTGTATGGGGATCAGCGCAGCTAACAAAAAGATGTGTGAGTCCGCCAGCAACTTAGGGACCGACCATTTAATTTTCGGGAGTGGGGGGAGTGGGGTGCTGTTTTTTTCCGACCCCTTATATATCTTGACAAAAAAATTGATCTGATGTATAGAGAAAACAAACCTACTATATCCATTATACTAATTGAAGAAAATCTTGCGAAAGAAAAACAAATATTCTCTGCCTAGACCCCCCCCCTTCCCACCTGAATATTAAATGGTCGGTCCCTTAGTGGCCCGGAAAGAGAACACTGGAGTTTTCATTAGCATAAAGCTGCATTCCACATCTGGTTTAAATCCATTTATTTCCAGTACAGTTCCCTTGCGGAAAACCAAATTGTTGATTACTATATGACTCCAAGTTTGTAGAGCGGGGTCGTAATGAGAAACGTGTACACAAATGTGAGATAAAAACAATACTGAGAAAAATCTTCTTCCCGTCTAACACTGTGTATAGACTATACTATAGGAACCGCTGTATATCGCTAGCCAGTTTTGTGATATTAGACATGGCTGTCGAATCTACAGAGTTTGTTGTTATGGAATATTTTTGTTTGTTTGTTTGTTTGTTTTGTTTGTTTTTTTTTAGTTTTAAGAGCACATTTAACACAGTATTGGCTATATCATGCTGAGGAAATGATAGCTAAGTGCCTTTCCCAAGGACACACCGAGGCAGACGACTTGGGCTGACCTGGGCGGGTATCGAACCCGCGACCCTTGGATTACTAGTCCGACACTCTACCGACTAAACTACCGCGCGAATAGAATATGAACTACATTTCCTGACTATTTACCCATAGTTGGAAGATAAAGCTACTTTACGATAAATTTCCAAGTATATATAAAGATTTTCTTAAGTTAGATAACCTAGAAGCATGTGTTGACCAGAATACAAAGATAACCTAGTAGCATATGTTGACCAGAATAAATAGATAACCTAGTAGCATGTGTTGACCAGAATACACAGATAATCTAGTTGTATGTGCTGAGCAAAATACATAGATAACCTAGTAGCATGTGTTGACCAGAATACATAGATAACCTAGTAGCATGTGTTGACCAGAATACATAGACAACTGTAAGGATGCAAATTTCTGTCGATGTATTTCGTATAGCACATTATTGCTGTGGTCAGTATGGCACGTAACAATTAATCAGATTTATGATGAAAGGTACCGTATTTTATCGCTAGACTGCGATGGTTTTAATATCCCTGTTTGGGGCGCGATTGATTCTTAATTAAGCATTTGTTGGATAACGGTCGGACAGATATAAAAGGCTAGGTAAATTTGGGGTCTAGGTATCGAACACGTAAAAGTTGAGAGGATGCAGAGACTATTTGTGAAACCACTTGAAATATTGTCATCTTTTGAAATTTTCCAGAATCGGTTATTTAAATAGCGCGCGAAATCTAGAGAGTTACGCTAACCACGATGGGTGTGTATTTATAAAAGGCGGTAGATTTGTTTGGTCATGATTGACTACTCTAAATAAGGGGTGTGTTTCCCAGACGAAATTTCATGTTTTAAATATTCCACATCGCAAAATTTAGTCAGTCCAAGTTTTAATGCGAAAGGCCGGAAGGTTCTTGACTCCGAACAGAATAAGACGAAATTCTCTCGTATAAACAATTGTTCAAGGGACAGGTGTCTGGAAGTTGAGGGAGACGATTCTGGCGGTAGAAGCGAGCGAGTCTCGAAAGCACAAGGTATTTGCATCAATCTCATGCTATTCGTTGATATCAATATAATTATTTGCTTGAATTTATTTGTTTGAATTCGTACATCAATTTTCTTCATACGAGTATAACTATTTGTTTGAGTTCATTTGTCTGAATTAGTACAACAATTTTCTTTATATGAGTTTGACGAAGAATTGTTTGAATTTGTCGTCTTGATTGTTATAGGAATCGTGTATTCTAAGAATTTCATGAATTACTTTATTTTATATGAGTTGCGAGAATCTGTGTGAATTTACCTGTCTTAAATGATATGAATCATGTATGCTAAAGAGTTGAGTGAGTATTCACTGCCACTAATGTAGTTAAGCCATGAAGGGAATTTCATTGATTCATTTGTATAATTAAGACGTGTCTCGTGATGTTAGAGTGAGTTAGAGATGAAATAGCCGTTAGAAAGTACATTAATTTTCTGAAACTAGGTTTGTTTATCGTCTGTCAGGTTGGCCTGAAAGGGTCAATTAGCCTTTAGTATCTGTTTGAATTCCGATAGGACGATATCTGACGTAACGAGAGTGGGGTAATGCTCTACTCCCCAGAAGGAAATATGACAGAATATTTAGGTTGCTTCTTGTTTATTTTAAAGGGGAAAATAGCTCCACCTACCTGCCTACCCACCCATCCATCGATACACGTATGCTTATCCACTAAGAGAGTAGAGTGAAGAGGCATCCCATACTAAGTTTGATGACCGAAAAGAGGCTGGATAAGAGAGAGAGAGAGAGAGAGAGAGAGAGAGAGAGAGAGAGAGAGAGAGAGAGAGAGAGAGAGAAGCAAAAGGGAAGAACATCAACCCTGACCTGTCAGCAACGAGGTTATGCATGCATGCTGGGCAATTGATTCGATTGTTCACTCGATTCCGTCATGAAATGAGTATTATAGATATAAACAGATCGGCTAATTACAAGTTTGTTGAAATTCGGTAATTGATTTCTAAAAGAAGTGTATCTTTCAAATATCATGTACAATTTTTCATTTTGTTTATGTAATTGATTAAATTGTTATATTTCACATACGGGGGTTCGTGTTATTCTATTCTATATCTCTGCTCAGATCTCTATTTATCCCATCTATAACATTTCATATTTTATTTTATTATTTACTCGATCCGGGCAATAACACCGAGGTCGATCATCCTCTAGATAACGATAACCAACCAACTCGCACACCTGTTACAAGAGGTGCGTAACAATAACCTAGTAGCATGTGTTGGCCAGAATACATAGATAACCTAGTAGCATGTGTTGACCAGAATACATATATAACCTAGTAGCATGTGTTGGCCAGAATACATAGCCTCTGTATTCTCGGAACTTGTACATGAGATTCTATGTGACAGTGGCCAGCAATCACCAGAGTATGATTATGTTGCATGTTAGCTGTCTTTGGCATTTCTCAAACAATTTAACTTTGACAGCATCCCTGGTATATAGTTTCCATAATCTGGGACGGTATAAGCCAATATACCGTCCCTACGGTATAAGCCAGTATGCCGTCCCTGTTACACAACTCAGTGTAGCATGTTCATTCAACATACATTATAGACTTTGAGTGTTTTCTATGGAGTGTATGACGGCGGTGTGATGCAACTGCAAATTATTTGTTACTCTTTGATGATCATGACCTGTTTATGGCTGTGTTTCAAAATTCTTTCGCATTCTAAGTACGGGATTCAGGGGCCTGTGCACAAATGCATTATTGGTATTTTGATATGTAGGATCTGAACACAATTTTACCATTATTAAGTTTCAGACCACACAAATCTGTTCGTTTGTTTTACAAATGATATATTTGAACTGCCATTATTGCACATAAAGAAAATTAATTTGATTTGATTTGACTTTATTTCCCTTAATAATGCAGACCGCATGTGTTCACAGGCACATGGGTATGGATGATATACCCACCCCATTCAAGAGAAAATTATACCTCAGATGTATGTCAGCGCAGTAATTGACATAAAAATCATTCATTTTATTTGCCGGAAATTTCTCCGCAAGAAAAGAAACCCAAACTATTCGTATCACCTCGGCTATTTCTACAATTGGATTGACTGTAGGCTTAACCGATGGGTTACGAATGAAAAAATAGTTCGATCATTCGTAACTTCTCGATCAATCCTTGTTTCGTAAATAGCCGAAGTGGTTCGAATGGCAAGCTCTCGACATACATTCGAGGTATGATGCGTAGGATTAACCTCGAAGTTGCGAATGATCCCAACCCCATCCCTTCCCAGAGGCAAACACCCGCCAACATTAAAGTAAATATAACCGCTCAAGATTTGTTAAACGCTTAATTTGTAAACTTTTAGGCCTACTAGCCAACAGTGCCACTAATGACACTATTTTCCATCTTAAGCCTCTCTGTAACAATGACTTATCGAGTGAGACGTTTCCGATCATCACCTATTTCTGGAGATGTATATTAATGCGTGCATTGAAGCAAACCAGAACTTTTTTTATTTTAGAATTCTATATGTAGGCACTACAGTCAATAATCTTTCAAAATCAATGTGTAGCTTTTAGGAAGTCAAGATAAGCAGACAATCACATCTCACCGTGTTCTGCAAATGGAGCAATTTGCTGCTGTTTTCTTAATACTTGTTCCCTGCTTCATTCAAGTATTGATGATTCGCAAAAGGTAAAGACCCTTATGATTTAGTTCCAGTACCTAAGTACTTGCATCTGCTTTACAAAATATATTTTGTAGTAAAAACTTAAAGAGTAATAGGTATGGTTTTTCAAAATGTGGGTTTTTATTTAAAAAAATTGTAGAAATTTGGAAGGCACGTCTTGCTGGGTCTTTTTCAAATTCATTGCATGAAAATTATCTAATTACTATGAAAACTACCTGCATAGAAATTCATATGCATATAAATTCATATGCATAAAAGAGTTTGCTGGAGATAGGGTCGTATAATCATTCGCGGAAACATATAATCCTGTTTATAATAGCTGGGAAAATAGCCCAACGACGATCATCACCGTTCTTCTGCAGACGGATCACTTCTAGAAAAATGAAAATACCGTCTATACTCGCGTATAAACCACATCCAAATGCAAACAATAAAGACCCTGGTCTGCCGTCGCATAATGCGCCGGCAGATCAGTGTCTATGTTGTTTGATATCTGATTAGTCCTTACAAACTGCATGGACCCAGATCTGCCAGCGCATTATGCGACGGCAGATCTGGGTATATGCAGTTTGCACCAGGTATCGCTTTATACGCGAGTATAGACGGTATACTAACCTTTTTCATCGATTTCAAGTGGAAGCCAATGCTTAAAATATTTATTTCTTTTGTTATACGTTGTTGCATTTAATACTTCATTTCGGTTATTTTCGTGAAACCCTCTAATACCACAGTAGAAGAAAGACAGGGTCGGCAAGTCCGCCACTTTGAATTTGATTCAAGCACGACGTACTTGACACCGCTGCCGAAATACTTTGTAAACAGATAACACAGAAAACGACAATACATAGCTGTAGGTTTGAAAATGCTTCCAGAATTCGTAAGTAACCTCCTCCCAGGATGACTAACCATTCTTAAAGAGGAATCTGTATTGAAACACAAGCAACCCCCGCCCCTTCTCAGATTTGGTTCACAGGTATAAATTATAAATTACTGAGCATAGAGCCAATCTATCGTTTATCTCTGTGGGCAAAAACAGAGGAATATAAATAGTTTATAATCGTCATTCGGAACACCCTCCTCTCTTTCCGATGCGAGTCTAGCATGCGATGGAAAAGGCAGAGGATGCTCGGGTTGTAATAACAGTTTCTATTTTTTTGTTTGTATCAGGACTACCTTTAAATATCAGAAGTTAGTTCGCAGTGGCCTTAGGTCTTTAAGGTTATGCTCCACAATTTTCAAAACATTCCACTTTCTGATACACATATGGCCTTCTTAAAAAAAAAAAAAATGGAAAGTTTTAATCTCTTACGTTCCAAAATAAAGTTCTCAGTGTAACTGAATATTTTATTTAATTTTTAAGTCGAAATTAAAGTACCTTATACTGCCTCTCTGTATATTAAATTTAAAGAAAATATAACCGGATAAACCTTTTAAATTTCATCAAAACAAATTTGCTACATAATTTTGCATTCTAAAACTGGCGTTCACTCTTGAGCGCATATTTTCGTATTTAAACCCTGTGGTAATCAAAGCGAGCTATATACCAGCAGAATCTAGTACATATTAAATGTTTAAATTAAACTGTTTCACGCCAACGTAAGCATTCCCGGATTTCTACTTTACAGCACATATAATCCGATAAATCAAATGTTGGGACTTGCTTTTCTCTTGAGAACTGTAACACTGTGCAAAATACGAAACGTGGAATGTAACCCAGTTTCTTAGGAAAATAGCCAACAACCTCGTAATGTAGTCCATCAGCGTTTAAATACTACCCCCCCCCCCAAAAAAAAAAAAAAAAGAAGCAGCAAAACTGCCAATAAAGTCTTATTTAGAGAGAAAATGAAATCTTAACCGTTTGATTTTGAAAAGCATCGAGTGGCCCCGTTACGTATTTTGTTGTGATGACTTGCTAAAGTCAGTCTAATATGTGTCTTGGCTATAATATGAACTAAGTAAAATTCTACGTAAAAATATGTTAAACATGTATTTTCGCAAAACATAAAAATGTATGTGCTGATTGGAGCACTTCGTTGCCAAATCTTCAGTTTCGGAGGTGCGTAGTTTTTCGTTGTCAAGCTCTTCAATTTCAGAGGTCAGTAAATCTTTCATGTTTTTAATTTCATTCCTGTACAAAGCTTTATAAATTTGACACTCTCTCTAGTGTATTTTTAACTTTTTTTCATAACATAAATCATTTTTTTTTTTTTTTTTTTTTACATGTTATTGCATTCGCATGATGGACAAAGAAGAGCTTTTTTCAGACAAGGGAAGTAACTCCGACGTAATTAATTGCGTAGTGAAGAAACGTCGAATAAGCTTAACTCCACATGAGTATACAGATCAATGTCAAGTACCCGTTTTCAGTTATTATTGTTAAGTCGTTTTCTCATTGGTCTGTTGAGGAAATCGGCATTTGGCTGTATAACACGTGACAGTTGTTTCCGTTGACTGACTTTAGGTAAAGGAATGTGGTATGTTTAAAGAATCCAACCAATCACAATTGTTGTTGACTACTATATTGACTTTTGGGGTAATGGTTACTTTATAAACAAAAAAAAGTTAACAGTTACCTCACAGTTTTGACACTGGATTTATAGCATCTGATTAACAATAGCATATACCATAATGGTGTAAACTCAGATACACATATGGTCAAGTTTCTAGTCGTTATTGGCCCAACTGCCGGACAACAGGACACAGTCCAAATTACAAAAATTGTTTTAAAAAAAATATTTTGCTGATCTCAAATAGATTAAATAAGTGTATAGATTTGTGTAATGCTTTCCATTAGCAGGACAGCTGACCAATGACAAGTAACATGTATTGTGTGCAACTGGGACTAACTTATTCAAGTCAATTATTATAGAAGAGCTCAAATGAATTACTATGTAGACTTGCAATACATTTTCCATTAGCAGGACTAATGATCATTTTATAAGTAATAACATAATGTATAATTTGAACTCATATTATTTCTGTAGATTTTTTTTTTTTTTTTGGACAAATTCAGGTCACAAATAATTAATGCGAAGACTATGTTAAACTTTAAAATACCAGGACCACAGACCAGTTTACTGATGTACAACTTCTTTCATCCTAATGAAATTTCAATAACAAAATCACTATGCAGCGGAGAAATAAATCCTAAATGTTTCTGTGGAGATTTCTACACAAGTTTTCTTTTCCAACAAAGACTTGTGCAATCATACACACATGCACACAGACGCATATACATGGATGCAAGCAATACAAGAAAAGAGAAAATCATTCATTGTTACATTGCAAGCAAGAGTACCATGAATACCACATTATATGCCCACCCCATGTTTAATAGTTCTCAGTGCATACATCTGAAATGTGTGTGCAAAAGAAACCAATTTTTCTTGTTTAGTGTGACATTGTCCTTTGCCCTTTTGACCCTGAAATGAATAGGCTTCTTCTTTACCCTAAATGCAAGCCATCCACAAAGTTTGGGCAAGGTCTATGATGTTGAACTAATGTTCTTGCATGGAAACTATTTTTCTCCTTTCAGTCAGTGACCTTGAATTTTGACCCCAATATAAATAGCCTTCTATTTAAATAGCACCCCAAGTGCAAGCCACCCACAAAGTTTGGTTGAGGCATGTCATGTAGTACTAATGTTATTGTGCAGAAACCATATTTTTATTCTTTGTCACAGTCACCCTGACCATTGACCCCAGAATAAATAGGGTTCTTCCTTACACTAAGTGCAAGACATTCACAAAGCTTGGTAACCAGAACTGATGGAGAACTCAAGTTTTTGTGTGGAAACTATTTTTCTTCTTTCAATCAGAGTGACATTGACCTTTCACCCTTTGATCTTGAAAATGACAGTTTGTCCTTACCCCAAGGGTAAGCCATACACAAAGTTTGGCATCTGTAGACAGTGGAGAATTTGAGTTATTGTGCTGAAACCATTTTCTTCTTTCAGTTGCAGTTACCTTGACCTTTGAGCCCAAAATGTATAGGGTTCTTCCTTACCCCAAGTGTAAGGCATATACAAAGTTTGGTAACTTTAAATGGTGGACAACTAAAGTTATTGTGCAGAAACAAAACTGGTAACAGACAGAAGGAGAGATGGACAGACATAATCATAACATAAACACTCTGCTTTATGGTGGGGACATAAAAACATACACGATGTATTCTTAAAGGACACAAAGGTTTTGTCTTTAATCATGCATCTTACCATCAATATATGACAACAGTTTTTGAATAATTTTAATTACAGCCGTAATTTACTGGGTAACCAGAGATTTTCAAATTTTTTATAACCACAATTAGGTATCCTGGATATTAAACACCAGAATATATTTGATCTCAGTTGATAAAGTCCTTCAAAAATTATTGATTGGAAACAAAATTGTATAGATAAAATAGGACAGATGGACATGTGCAACACTATCTGCCGCCTCTAGAATATGGCAGGGCATAATAAAATTGAAAATAAAAGAGAAGACATCGTGTAGAAAGCCAGCTTTAATAATATACTAATTAGCAAAAACATTAAATACATCATAATATATCTCCACAAGAATGAATAGTAAAAAGACTGTAATGTGTACACTAGTGTAGGAAACAAATTAAAAAAACTTGAGCACAATAATTTGAGTAGTGATAGAGTTTACTAACATGAATTATTCTGGAAATAAATTCATGAAATTTTGAATTGGCATAATATGCTGACTCTTGTCTTACTTATAATATTTATAACCTTAACCAATTTTATTAGATATCAAAGGCAAGCAATGCATATCTAGAGAAAGAGCATTTAACATGTTTATTTGTCCTGTATCAAATCAATTAAAAACTTGCTATGACACTCAAAATTTATGAAGAAAATAAATGTCTCACTAAAGTGCTTGTAAAAATAGAATTTAATTATGTCATGCATATAAAAATGTCAAAACAACCTACTAGACAAATGTTTTTGTGATATCTAACATGAAATTCAGGCTGCTGTGTTCTAATACAAATCAGAAACTTGTTTTATCAGAAGGTTAATAAACATCCCCAAATAATGTGATTGCCATCTGCATAACACCTCCTCCTATTGGAACTTTTACTGGAGTTCTGGTGAGTATCCCTTAACTGGCAATGACACTGGGCTGTACAAGGAGTATCACCTAACTGGCAATGACACTGGGCTGTTCTAGAGAGTATTCCCTAACTTGCTAGATCACGGTGCTGTTCTAGAGAGTATTCCCTAACTTGCTAGATCACGTTGCTGTTCTAGAGAGAATTCCCTAACTTGCTAGATCACTGGACTGTTCTAGAGAGTATTCCCTAACTTGCTAGATCACTGGACTGTTCTAGAGAGTATTCCCTAACTTGCTAGATCACTGGACTGTTCTAGAGAGAATACCCTAACTTGCTAGATCACTGGACTGTTCTAGAGAGTATTCCCTAACTTGCTAGATCACTGGACTGTTCTAGAGAGTATTCCCTAACTTGCTAGATCACTGGACTGTTCTAGAGAGAATACCCTAACTTGCTAGATCACTGGACTGTTCTAGAGAGTATTCCCTAACTTGCTATAGCACTGGACTGTTCTAGAGAGAATCCCCTAACTTGCTACAATGCTGTATTGTTACAGAGAGTAACTTCCAACTTTGCTCTGGATTGTTCTAAAGAGTATCCCCTATCTTGCTATAGCACTGGACTGTTATATGGAGTATCCCAAGCTGTTGTAGGAGTGGATTGTTCTCTCGAGTATCCCCAACTTACTATATCAATAGATTGTTCTAGAGAATATCCCTTAACTTGCTATATTACTGGACTGTTCTTGAGAGGATCCCCCAGCTTGCTATAGTGCTGGATTTTTCTTGGGAGTATTCTCCGACTTGCTACAGCACTGGACTGTTTTAGGGAGTATCCCCTAACTTGCTACAGTACTGAAATGTTTCTGCTAATAGACCCAACATTGCTAAAGCACTATAAAGAAAATGTTCTTTTGCATACCAGGGTGCAGCTATGTGGAACGAATTGCCTCTTGAACTTATGACACAATGTGACTGATCTAATTCACGAGTGCTATTAAAACTCACCTATTTCAACTACAAGAACAGACTTGACACTTAACATGGTTTCCTTACCCTTAATTATTTTCAGCATGTTTTTGTTTATAATTTCAAGGTGTTTGTTTTTGCAAATCTTGTCTATATATATATATGTCCTTGTCCTCATGTATTAACTAATATTGTAAAGCACTCAGAGAATCTAAAGATTAAGCACTGTACTAAGTCCTCATTATTAATATTATTATTATACTGTCGGAAGTATCATCCAGTTTAGACTACCTGTTAACTTGATGTAGCACTGGACTGTTGTATTACAATATGACTTGTGGGGCTTCATGAGTCTGACATTCTACCAAATGAGCTACCGTGGCCCCAACTACATTTGAAAGGACCATGTACTTTAACATAAAAAAAGCTTGCACTGACCTGAACAATTAAGTCAATGCGAAAATTATATTGTTTTAAAAATATTACATGATAGCCTTAGAGAAAAGATAGACAATATATCATTGACAGCTTATGCATTACTTACGGAAAAATAGAAATGTTGTGTTTTAATGTTCCTTATGATGGCTACATGTACAATGTTGCGTAGCACTTCATTTTTTTTAGTGTACATTTTTGAAATTAGTTTTTTCCCCCAATTGATATTACAGACAATACAGTACACTATATAAAATGCTAACTTGGAAATAGTAATATAGTAACAGATGTAGACAAAAAGGTACAAAATAAAGAATAAAAAATACATATATTAAAAAAAAAACCTACAAAATGAAGAAAAAAATACAAAGTGAAATTTGTATAGTATAATATTATATCCATATGAAGAGAAAAGATTGCACAATAATATAAAAACATAAGCTCTGAGGAAGACATACAATTACAGCAGCAGCTAGTCTACACTGTCTGTACCTGAACAAGCATATATGCAGTATACATCTAATTGGTTTCAATTACAAGTATTACATTATGGTACAAAAACTAAAATTCTGATGGCATGTACACATCACTGTACTTGACTCTTAAAATAAGCTCATATTTAGGCACTATTGATATCAACGGGAAATTTAAATCACTATAGCACTTACCATCAGAAATGGCCATTTAGATCACAGATACATTAAAAGTTAAAACAATTCTATAAGAACAATGATGATGATGCAAATTATTTTTTTTATGATCTTTCAAATGCATTAGGTTTGAAAAGTTCAAAACTTATTAACTGACAAGTTATCCAAGTGATATTATACAAAGGATAGCCAACAACTTGTGTCGACCATAACATGTATCACATTGCAATATGTAATTTGTCTCTTGAGCTTATGATAAATAACTGTGTCTTCAGAAACAAATATCCCCTCTAGATGAACTGTCAATATATCAAGGACATAACACCATTACCCCAGCCAGGGGAATGACCCATGGTCAGGAATGCCATAGGAAGTAAGGGAAGTATATGATGCTGTTCTAAATAGGTTGTAAATACATGTAAGATGCCAAAAACCTATATATAAAAAATCCCAAAAGTATCATACTTTTTTACCCTATGACTTCATCCAAGGACATAAACCAAGATCAGGAGTTCTATAAGACGAGTGATAGTTAAGAATATAACGTTATATTTAAATATTGAATTCTTGACCCCATGGCTCCACCCAGGGACACAACTATTGAGCAAGAGTGGGATAGGGAGAAAGGGAATATGGGATCATCTAATATTCCAAATATGAAGTGAACTGAGTGAAAAAGTTATTTTACTCAGAAAATAAAAAGTAACCAATAGGTGTCCTACTTCTTAACCCCATGGCACCATGCAGGGACATAACTCAGGGGACAACACAGTACAGGCAGATTAACCCGATGGCACCATACAGGGACTAATTTCAGGGGACAACACAGTACAGGTAGAAAGTGCAATCTGAGATTATATAATATTCCATATCTGTAGTGAAGAAAAGTTAATTAAAACATAAGACATGGAATCAAACTTTCACCAAAGAGGCATCCTATATATTGACCCCAGGGACTTGACTCCTGGGGTAGCAGTAGTAAACTCCATAAGGTTAGTGTGTGATGATGTTATATTCCAAACATGTGGTAATGGAAATATAAATGAAGAATTTTTTTTAATAACCAAAATGTGTCCCAATTATAATTCTTGACCAAATGACACACCCAGAGGCAGGAGTGATACTGGGAGAATGGGGGGATGATATTATATTGTACGTAAGATATGAACTGTGTAAGGGGTTACTGAGCTCCAAGTGCTGGAAAAAACTTTAACCATACCATGTCCCCAATATAATTCTTGATCTTGACCCCATGCAGGGGCATAACCCTGGGATAGGAGTGGCATTGAGAGAAGGCGAGAAGTGAATTTGGGTAAGGGGATTACTTAGCTTCAAGTACTTGAAAAAACTTTAACCAAACTGTGTCCCCAGGGACATAAGCGGCATTGAGAGAAGGCGATGATGTCATATTCCAAACACTGAAGTGACTTTTTGGTAATGGGGTTAAGGATATAGAAGTGATAAAAAAAGAAAAAGCTTTAACCAAAAGCTTTTATTTAAAACCAAGATGTGCCCACATTACAATTCTTGATCCCATGCCCCCTGACCATGGGCAGGAGTGGTACTGAAAGAAGGGGTGTATGTGATACTATATTCAAAACAAAGTGAGTCAGGTAAGGGGTTACTGTACTACAAGTGCTAGAAAAAACTGTTAACCAAACAGTGTCCATGTTATAATGCAATTTTTCACCCCAGGGACAGGAGTGATACTGAGAGAAGAGGAATATGTGATAATAATATATTCCAAATATGAAGTGAATTGGGGTTACTGTTGCTGTAAAAAGACTTTAACCAAAGCGGTTCACAGACTCACCTACACACCCACAAACGGACAATCCAAATGATATATGCCCGTCTTGGGGACATATAAAGCAAAATATCTCCTTTATCAATTATTATTGTCTGTATCACTATCTGCTAAAATTATTATGCCTAATTTTATTGCAAGTAACTAATCAGTGTTTTACATTACAGACCCAAATCCTTTTCAATAAGAGGCTTGAAATATAACATTTAGAATAAGCTAATAGCTTACACTCCTGAACATTAAAACACACAAGGGAAAAATAAAACAGTTATACATCTTGAAATTCATTGAAATATTGTAATAATATGCAAATGATTTTTTTTTTAAAAAGCATAAGCTTACAAAAGGGAAGTGCTTGTTTTAATAAAACAAGTAAACCATCTTTCAACAAGCCATAAGGCATAATTGCTACAAGGCAACAAATGGGACAAAAGCACTTGAGCTTTATTACAAATAAGGCAACAACTGGGACCAAAGCACTTGAGCTGTATTACAAATAAGGCAACAAATGGGACAAAAGCACTTGAGCTGTATTACAAATAAGGCAACAACTGGGACAAAAGCACTTGAGCTGTATTACAAATAAGGCAACAAAACCTATCACAAACAAGAAATGAAAAAACCTAATTTTAGTGCTCGTGAGAAACAATATGGGTTTTCAACTAAACAGAATTTAGTTTTTTTAATCTAAAAAACAAAAATATTTTAGTATATAAAACTAAAATTTAAACAGAAGAAAATATCCAACGTAAAGTTTATTATAGTCAAACATAGCATATAATATACCTTTACCATTAAAATGATACAAAATTTTAATTTCTCAAGTGTAACTAAGCCCCCAAACAAAGGTAAACATCGCAAACCAGATATTATCACCATGATAAAAACATTCACAATTATCATAATTAAATGTTTTCACACTGTCTTTAACTGCACTCAATCTAAACAAAAACATGAAATAATTTTTACAATGTCCAATCTTTATGTCCAAAATAAATATCTTATTTTGTGTCTAATAAAGCTACTTTAAGTATTTCTAAAAATACCCTTTTCTGAGAAATTCTGTAAGTAGAATATCACTACTGAGGAGTATTTACTTGGAGCATGATGTCAATCCTATCATAAAATCAACATAATCCCAAGTTAGCTCCCTTGAAAAAAAAATGCCCATATGTTTCAATATAGAATGTAATTAGAACACAATATTCTTCAGTAAAATTATTGATGGCAATTGCATATATTCCCTTAAAACACTTATCTTCCTACAAATATTATCATAAAAAGCAAGTAATTTTGCATAATAAACGGACATTATAATTATTTGTAAAGTACTATACATACTGTCAATTTTGTTCTTCTTAAAAATTATTAAGAATAATTTTTTTCAAATGGAGTACACAAAGATGAAGTATTCTGCATTTTACAGATATTAGGCTGGGGTGGTCAACAGTTATGTTATCATGAGCCTAAAGTTGCATCACAATATTGCTACTTTTTGTTACGGTATCATTGCAGTAATAGAATATTTTATACTACTGTGTACCTGTGAAGTGCCAAGACCAATGTTACAGCTTACAGAAAATTCCACTGACCACCAAGAGTAGACTGTTGGTGGTCAATAGTGATGTTATCGTGACATGAATTTCCATCCTTACTGTTCCTATCTTTGTAATACAATACCACCTTTAAGACATTTAGGAATGAGATGGACTCTTTTTAGGACAACACATGTATGGATGAGATGGACTCATTTTAGACATTTAGAAAAACTTAAGATACTCGTGAAACCCACAGAACCAAGTAGGCTGATATGAGCCTGTGAGAAATATATGCACTTGATTTACTAAAATAAAGTCAGAGCCAAAAATAATCTCAGAACATACAATCATTTTGCATGACCTAAATGACAAAAGCTCAGACGCAAAATTAAGAAAATGCAACACAATTGCAATCTTAACACCATGAAAATGTAGCATTAGAGTGTCCTAAATTATGACCACTTACACGGTGTATTCAAGCAATGTTGCATAACTAGTTGGATCACCACCATAATTAGCATTTAATGTTATCTTAGTATTTTTACCCATATGCTCTCTTACAGGTACTCTGCCTTCCCATAGGCCTTGGGCATTTGCCTTCAGGTGTATCCAATCATCTCCTGCTACAATGGCAACTGCTGCAGCCCTTGGGATACCAACACGGACCAGGACCTCATCTTGTCCCAGATCTTTATGCAACACCAGCGGCTCTGGCATGTGGCATCCCTCCTTCCACTGGGCATATTGTTTTGGGAATGGGTAGACCTTCTTTGTTACTTTCTTGCAGTTTATCAGGTAGTTGTAAACACCTGGCAACTGCTGGCTTGTGTCATTGGCTGGAACAGCATACAATTGGAGCTTGTAGAATCCAGTTTGTGGCAAATGTACAACGAAGTAAACTGCTGAGCCTTTTATTTGCGTGAAGACATAGTCAGTACACTCCTTTTCCTTGCCATCATCAACAGCGATAAGGTTAGCTGTCACTCTCATTTCCTGCATTGTGTCAAAGTGAATTTCGACAGTATTTGCCTCAAGGTGGATTACTGGGTCATGATGACTCTTGGTACTAAGACCAAATTCGTTGAACTTGGGTTGTGCACCTAGGTAGCCTGCAGGCAGCTTTGGCAGTGGAACTGCTTTCACATCTTCATGACATTCAATCAAATACTGAGCCACATGGTAGAGTGTGGTTCCTTCGGTTGCTGGATCATTTGCATAGATTTCACAACCATACTCACCACGTGCTGGAGCCGTGATATTGAAATAGGCTGTACTACCTACAACTCTGGTCATAATGTAACCTTCAAGCTCCGAATCGCTAAATTTGTTATGTTTTAGTTTAGCCATAAACTGCATGGGCTGAGAAATTCTAATCTGGAGCTCAGCTTTTCCTTCTCTGGTATGGATGACAGCAGTGCTCTGGTATGTGCTAAGTCCGTAGCGGTGAAAAGTGCCTCCCTGTCCCCAATTAAGGTAAGCACATGGAGGGAATGGTTCTGGCTCAGGCGAACCAACTTCTTCCTGCACGATCTTGTATTCGCAAACCTGTGCATAGACAGTATCTTTGTTCTCAGGGGTATCCTCTTTGGCATATATGTAGATGATGTATGATCCCCGTTGTGGAAGGCGTAGCCTGAAGGATGCAATTCCACCAACACTTTCTTGCAAACCGTAGCGATTCAATTTCACTCCTTTATATTCCTCAACACCATTTTCAAACTGAATGCTGAAATTGAAAGCTACAGTGATACGATGGGCAGGGTATCTGAGACGCAAGTTGATCTCTCCTCGGCCATAAATGACTGCTGTTCTGTGACTAACAAATTCCAGGCCAAATTTAAAGAACTGTGGTTTCATGTGGGGCATGTTCTCAAATTCCTCCAGCGCGACAGGTCGCTCGAGAAGCTGCCATTTTGGATCATCAGGGAAGTGTGTGTAAATCAACTGATGAGTGTCAGGAAGGAAGAAATATTCATCAAGTTGATAATGGAACTCTTCTGTTGTGGCCTGTTTTCCAATAATTCTTCTTGCTGCCCAGTGAGCATCAATCAAGCACCAAGTACCATAGATGTAGACAGCATTCCACGAGTGCTGGTTGGAACCTGGCGCGAACTTCTGGCCTGGTCGGTAGTCTGCACCTTTTGCATATCCACTGATGATTTTTGAATGAAGGCCAGCATAACTGCAATGAAGAGAATTATTGATTAAGAATTTATCTTCAACTAGAAATGTGCTTCTGAAACATGAATGCTCCACTAAAGTGTATGAAAAGTGACCCAAATGTACCACTTAAATGGAGTCAGACGGATGACTGGATGGATGAACAAGGATAACACAGTATGTTAGACATTCATTGTGGACCATAAAAATGATTAAAATAGATGGATGGCTGTATTGATGAGCAAGGATAACATAGTATGCTCCACATTCATTGTGGACCATACAAATGATTAAGATAATCCTCAATGGAGTGTTCTCATCTTGAAGCTTGCAAAATCAGAAACAGACAACATATATGACAACATATATGCAGAACTTCATAATGAAATAGCAACAAACTGGTAGTTCATGAACCCCTTGGACCAATCCGTGTCTTTAGGAATAATAAATGTAAACATACTCCATTCATGGACAAAGGATATAAATCTGACAAGAAATATATTTTTAGAAACACATGGTATGCCCATGATATGAGCTGTCAATATATCAAAGGGAATAACACCATGACCCTATGGGCCAACCAGAGACTTCACCCAAGGACAAAAATGTTACTGGGAGTTAGGGAATATAAGATGATTTGATATTCACCCAGGGACAAAAATATTACTTGGAGTAAGGGAATATAAGATGTTTCGATTTGGTTTGGTTTTGTGGGGTTTAACACCATTTTTCAGCACATGATAGGCTACACATGGCAGGCCAGTATATTTGGTAGAGGAAGAACCCGGGAAAAACCACTGATCCACAGGAAGCTACTGGCAACCTATCTCACATACCCGTGTTGGTTAAGCCAAGACTTTAACTCACATGGACAGAGGTGAGATGTGTGAGTGATCTGTAAAGGCAAGTGCCTTAGACCACTCGGCTACCTGGGGACCTAGATGTTTTTTATATTCACCCAAGGACAAGAATGCTACTGGGATTAAGGGAATGTAAGCTGTTTTGATATTCACCCAAGGACAAGAACACTACTGGGAGTATGGGAATGTAAGATCTTTTGATATTCACCAAAGGACAAGAATGCTACTGGGAGTATGGGAATGTAAGATCTTTTGATATTCACCAAAGGACAAGAACACTACTGGGAGTATGGGAATGTAAGATCTTTTGATATTCACCAAAGGACAAGAATGCTACTGGGAGTATGGGAATGTTAGATGTTTTGATATTCACCAAAGGACAAGAATGCTACTGGGATTAAGGGAATGTAAGCTGTTTTGATATTCACCCAAGGACAAGAATGCTACTGGGAGTATGGGAATGTAAGATCTTTTGATATTCACCAAAGGACAAGAACACTACTGGGAGTATGGGAATGTAAGATCTTTTGATATTCACCAAAGGACAAGAATGCTACTGGGAGTATGGGAATGTTAGATGTTTTGATATTCACCAAAGGACAAGAATGCTACTGGGAGTAAGGGAATGTAAGATGTTTTGATATTCACCCAAGGATAAGAATGCTACTGGGAGTAAGGGAATGTATGCTGTTTTGATATTCACCAAAGGACAAGAACACTACTGGGAGTATGGGAATGTAAGATCTTTTGATATTCACCAAAGGACAAGAATGCTACTTGGAGTATGGGAATGTTAGATGTTTTGATATTCACCCAAGGTTAAGAACGTTACTGGGAGTAAGGGAATGTAAGATGTTTTGATATTCACCCAAGGATAAGAATGCTACTGGGAGTAAGGGAATGTATGCTGTTTTGATATTCACCAAAGGACAAGAATGCTACTGGGAGTAAGGGAATGTAAGATGTTTTGATATTCACCCAAGGATAAGAATGCTACGGGAGTAAGGGCATTTAAGATGATTATATGTTCCATATATGGTGTAAATTGGATAAGGAATGATTGACATATAGGTTATGGATATAAATGCCCCATCCAAGTATACAGCCCATGAGCAGGAGTGGTAAAATGTGACAGGTAAGTATATGATGATGTTATATTCTAAATATGAGTTGAATTGGATGAAACTTTATTGACAAACTAATGAAGAAAAAAATAAATAAATCAAAAAGTGTCCTACATCCTGACTCTAAGAGCCACATCCAAAGCCATAAACCAGGGAGCAACAGTGGTTTTAGAAGGAAGGAAATACTGGATCATATAAAATCCAATATATGAAATGAACAAGCTAATTCAATTAAATGTTGTCCCCTGACTAGCATGATAAGGTGGTAAAAGTTCACAAGACAGATGTAAATTTACTGGGCAGACATGGAAAGTATACAAGTTTGTTGCCCTCTCTTAAAGGACATTAGAGGAAAAGTGCAGAAAAGGGATTTAAAAACAAGACTAGAAACCCTGACCTTGAAGATAAAACTCTGATGGTGATACATGAGATGCCATCAAACTGAGAAGCATAGGTATACCATGGTTCATCACTGTACATCAAACAGCTTTTATGAAGATAGAACCCACAATGTGGTACCACACCAAGCTGCATCCCTTAATCTCAAACAATTCTAAAGTTATAGAGTGGAAAAGAAAGTGATGGAAATATAAAATATTGTGCCATGATCTTGACCTTGAAGGCATAACTCCCAATATTGTACATGACACACTTTTTAGTAATGCTGAATATATATATATATATATATATATATATATATATATATATATATATATATATATATATATATATATATATATATATATACCAAGTTTCATCCCTTAATCTCAAAAGACTTGAGAGTTAAAGAGCAGAAGGGAAAGTGTGATGGAAAATAAGTAAATATTGAGCTTTGACACTGAATTTGAAGTTAGGACCCCCAATCTGATAAAAGACACCTTCTAGTGATGACGCAGAAGTATACCAAGTTTCATCCTTTAATCTCAAATGGCTTTAAAGTCACGAGTGGAAAGTAAAGTGTGATGGAAAATGTAAAATACTGAGCCTTGACCCTGAACTTGAAGATAGAACCCATAATGTGGTACAAACAGGGGTGCAACCATACGGTCAAAACGTATTGTGATATACTGCAATACACCAGTCCCATATTGCAGTGTGTATTGCAATATATTAAAATTCTATGACAGCAAAATATAAAGGTACTGATATGCTTCAACTAAATTTTATTAAAAAAAAGGTAATTACTGTAAATTATACGTTGTGTTTTCCTTAACTTTGTGGCGAATGAAGGGGGTGTTGCATTCTGGGTTTGCATTAGGGTAATGAAAGCATGAATTTGGAAATTGTAATGTCAAAATTTCATCGATTTCAGTGCAGAGCACATCCAATAATAATTTACAGCTTTTTCCTTCAATATTTGAGAGAAGACTTAATTATGAAAGAAATTGCATTTTAATTATATTAAACTTCATTTTGATTCAGCCAAGTGTCCTACTTCTTGACCTCATGCCCCATCTAGAGATGTAACCCTGGGGACAACAGCAGAATAGGGAGAAAGGGAAGTATGAGATCATATAATATTCAATATTTGAAATGAACTGATTAATGTTAATTAAAACATAAGAGATAGAATCAAAACTTTAATAACTTTAAAGTGTCTCACAAACTGACCCCATGGCTCGATCCAATTACTTGATCCTGGGGTAGGACTGGTAAGGGCAGGAGGGTAAATGTATGATATTATAATATAAGTGATGAAATAAAAAACAACTCCAACCTTGACATGTACTTAATGATGCTAGAGCCATTTTTTTGCTGCAATCCTAAACTGGCAACCAACAGGACCTCCCGACCCTCAGGCTTATGATATAATTTCTTCTGATGACCCGTTGCAACCCTACTGAGGACCCCCATGGCCTGATTTGGGTCGAGACCTGACGTTGGGAACTGCTGCTATAGCTCAATAATGGACATAACCCATTGGCAGGTATCCTAAAATCCATGAGGTCTGTTTGTACTGATTTTCTATTCCAGACATAAAGTGTCTTGGTTATGGGGTTACAGAAATGTAAGAGAAGAAAAAAGAACTTGAACCAAAATGTGTCTCCAATATAATTCTTGACCCCATGGCCCCACCCATGGGCAGAATACACAGGCAGGAATCGTACTGAGTGATGGGGAACAGGTGACGATATTATGTTCCATGTATGAAGTGAAATGGGTAAGGAGTTATAGAAGCAGAATGCAATCAATGATTACATAGCTTGCCTCTACAATGCTTTTTGCAGTCTTATTGGCACCATATAGCCATTACTGTGCAGATATGCCCTTAAATAATAATACATAAATACTCTAGCAGCCATTGTAAACATTAATTATCATTCAGAGATTAAATTCACACTAAAGTGATCTTGACAACGAAAAGCTGGCCCCTGTGACAGGGCATAAAAGCGAGAAAATAATTTTAAAAAACATTATTATATCAAAGTAGAGCTATTATAATGAGTTGATAAAAACCAGAGATTAATTTTGTTTTACTTTTTCTTTTTCAAATCACTGTTCTTAAACTCTGCTTTTGAAGCTGTTATTATTATCCATTTCAACAAAGTCATTGAAACATGAAATATAGATCACAGAGACATCTTGTTGCAATAAGGGTGTAGTACTTATCAAGATGCATCCCCACACCAAGTTTCATGATTCTAGTACAACAATATGCATACAGTATGACAAAAACTTGTGTGGTCATGAGCTAAATGCAAAAATGTAACTGAAGCAAGTAAAAGATGAAATATATGTTGAGCTTCTTTTGTTGTAGGGGTGTTGTACAGAGATGCATATCATCATGAATTTCAAGATTATAGCATAAACAGTGTCTGAGAAACACATCAAACATGAAATTTAACCGAAGTCAGTGAAGTGTAAAATATGGAACATAATGACCAACTTCTGCAATGAAAAAGCAGTGCTCTTCAAGATGTATCCCCTCGTCAAGTTTCATGATTCTAGATAGGATAGTATTAGGAAGAATGTAAAAAAACCTGTGTGGTCATGAGCTAAATGTAAAAAGGTACTAGTCTGGTATAGATGACTTGTGGGAGTATTGACCAATATGTCTCACCACAACCTTTGGCCAAGGCATACAATCTTCAACTAACTGAATGTGAAGAAATCAGTATGTTCTTATTAGACTTGCCATGACTGGGATCTTCAACCTTTAGACCCCAGAACCTATGTGTTTTTTTTATTACCATAAGTGCAAGCCATCCACAACGTTTGATTAATGAACTTGCTCTAGAACAAAAGCTATTCTGCAAAACCCATTTTTCTTTGTCACAATGACCCTTACATTTTATATCTTACATTTTATATTTTGACCCCAAAATCAATTGGCCTCTTCCATACCTTAAGTGCAGGCCAGTCACAAACTCTGATCAAGGTAATAAAGTCCTTATGAAAAAAAAAATGTCTTTCAGTCAAAAGTGACCTTGACTCTTAACTTTTAGACCCCCCTCAAATGAACAGACTTTTTTTCTTACCAAATGTGTAAGTCATCCAAACTTTGGTGAAGGTACATGGTCAATGACTGAAATTTTTGTGCAGAAACCATTTTTCTTCTTTCAGTCACTGACCCCGACCTTTGACCTTCTGACACAAAATCAATGGGGTTCTTCCTTACCCCCAAATGCAAACCATCCACAAAGTTTGGTCCATGTATGTGATGTAGAACTAATGTTATTGTGCAAACCCATTTTTCTTCTTTCTGTTACAGTGACCTTGACCTATGACCGTTTGAACCCAAATCGGTAGGTTTCTTCCTTTCCCTAAGTTCAAGCCATCCACAAAGTTTGGTAACTGTAGACAGTGGAGAACTTAAGTAATTTGTGGAAACAATTTTCTTCATTCAGACACAGTGACCTTGATCTTTGACCTTTTGATCCAAAATCGATTGGGTTCTTCCTTACTCTCAAGTGAAAGCCATCTACAAAGTTTGGTAACTGTTGATGGTGGATAAAGAGTTATTGTATGGAAATGAAATTAATAACAGATTATACCATAAAATGCTCCGCCTTATGGCAGGCGTATAAAAAGCTTTGCCAAGAATGTACAAATAGTGTACATGTATAGAATCAGCCATGTTAGTACCCTTCCCAGGGGGTAGGTGCTATGAAACCTACTCTGAACTCTTGCCTACAACCTAGGAGGAAAGAATGGTTGAGATGCTTTGAGGCAGTAAATATGTTTATGTTTTTATATGTATAGGTACCAATGCCAATGCAGGGGGTAGTACAATAGTTCCCCTCTACTTCAAAGAGGCAAACTAAAAATAAGTGACGAAAAAAAGTTAACCTAAATGTATCCCCAATATAATTCTTGATTCCAATGCCCCCAGGATCAGGAGTGGTACCGAAGAATGGGGAGCATGTGATGATATCATAATCCAAATATGAACTGACACATGCTGCAATAAACGTTTGCCAAAAACTTCAATCAAAACATATCCACAATATAACTCGAGAAAGCTATGAGCCCCCACTCAAGTACGGAACCCAAGGGTACAGTGTTCCAGCCAGGTTTGACAAAAATGGGGCCAACTGGCACCCTTCCTTTGATAAAGTGGGCCAATAGTGTAATCATAATGGACCAACCACATAATAAAATCAAATATCTTTTGCACAGTATATTCTGCATGTCATTTGCATGAAAACCCAAATAAATAACCATCTTTACCGTAAGATTCTCCTCTCTTATGCCTCTGAATGCACTCTAACGGTGCAGAAGAAGTAAAAGTCTACAATTTTATGCCCCTACAACATTATAGTCATCAGTCTTTGTGAAGTTTCAGCTTTCAAGTGACTTCTTGATGGTTCCTCTCTTTTTTTGCCATTGCGGAATCCAATTCTTTGTCGGAAGTTTCACTTTCTGTTTGACTTTTTTTATGATTTTTTTTATTTACCACCTGTTTACTAGTTTCATCATATCTGTGTCAATTTTTATAACTTTCATGATTTGAGCATGCTACTAGGGTAAAGAAATCAGTTATCTGTCATTCCATATCTACCTCTTAGCAAAACTTCACCAAGTTTACTAATGACAAATGGTGCTACATATCATGTGACTGGAAGCACGTGCTTATGAGAATTGCAGAGACTAAAAAAATTTCTTTTAGTCACAAATGTTAAAAAAACAGGAGTGAAAAAAACCCATTACATTACTTGAATTTGTTGCACATTGTTTCCTCATCACTAAGGCAAGTTGGGCGCATGCCAATCTTATTCTTAACCTCTCAACCAAGAAATATTATGGGCTATACCAAGTATACAACTATTTCCAGACAATCCTGAGCTTTGCCATACATGGGATTAGGAGAATGGGGGATAATACACAGTCCAATCATAGTGACCAGTGCAATCAAAAAGGATCGCTTGATGGATTTTGTTCATTTGCATACAAATATTCATCGAGCAATTCGGACATTTAATGATTGGTTGGTGCATCTGATTCACATTAAACATAAAAAATTTGCTTTATTCATTTTTGTGTGCCACTTTTGGGGCATTAAATCTCCTTTTTTGTGGGACTTGGTGTCTCCTTTGCAGAAATCACACAAGGAGCATGTCCTGGCTGAAACAATAGGGGCATAAGTAGTATTGAGAGAAGGGAAATATGTGATAATATATTCCAAATCTGAAGTGAATTGCGTATGGGGTTATGAAATATAATTGAACTAAAAAATTCCAACAAACGTTAACCAAAAATATTCTGGAAATAACTTGTCCATAGGCTCATTCATATGCCCACAAATGGGCAACCCAAATGCTAGATGGCCCCGTCTTGGGGGCAAAATAAAACTAGAATTCTATGTTCGTAAACATGTATGCCCATGCATCCTCATTCTGACCTAAAACCCTAAGTCTGAGGTCCCTGTGGTTAAGGATGGCCCCAGATGCAAATCTCTGTTGGGTATATGCATTTGTCTTTTCATGCTAAGAAAGGCTGTATATCAATATAGGGTGGGGATCTTATAGTTTTCAAGCTATGATCCATGAAACAAGTCCCTTATGGTACGGATGGACCTGGGGGCCAATTTCAGCTACATCAGCTTTTCATGCCCAGTAAGTGTATATATGGTTATATGGTGGAGATTTCCATAGTATCCAAATTACGACCCAGAGCTTATTTTCATGTGTCAGGGATGGACCCCAGAATCAAAGTCAGTTGCATGAAGAAAGTCATCTATTCATGTTCAGTAATTATATATATAGATATGGTTATAAGGTGGGGATCTCAATAGTTTCAGTTACGACCCAGTCCCTGGGGCCTGGGACGGATCCCATGGTCATTGTAAGTTATATGGATAAATTTGTCATTTCATGCCCAGTAAGTGTATATATGGTTATTAAGTGGGGAAATCAAAATAGCTTGTATGCTAAGACCTAGAGGCTAAGTTCTTGGAGTTAGAAATACCCCAGGGCAATTCTGAAGGATCCCAGTCTGATATATATTGACACTTGGGTCATTGATCACACGTGTCAAATTCTCAGACATTGGAGGTAAAACTAGTGAAGTATTTGAAACCTATGTAAAATCATCCCTACCCTCCTAACCCCAAACCCAAGCATTATCAAAATTCTGTAAGTGTTGGCACAATCTACACAAAAAAGACTATCATAGACCCAAGTTTCATGTGTCTAGCTTTAACAGTGAAGATGGCGTTCAAGGGCATATGTGCACATTGACAGTCAGACAGATGGACAGAGTGATGACTGTATCACCATATCCCCACCCTTCTTTAAAATCCTGGGGATAATGACTTAGTAGCATGAAAAAAACCCATTCTATCCTCTGTCTTAGCTATCTAAATACCCATCACACAGAAACCCAATAACTAGAAAAATCTATCAAATTTATCATATTCATGCTTCAAATCCAACAATAATCCAATGGACATTCACTTGTGAGAAGTGATACTTCTCAGAATGAGATAAAAAATATTAGAGAAACAAATCCTTTATAGAAAAAGAGAAGCTATAATCGATCAGACTATGAAAAAGCAAGAACAAATGTTCAGCCTGAGGTATGTACTTACTTGCACATTGTATCAAACACCATGGCATAGGTTGTTTTGCCTGTTTTTAGACCCATCAGGATTTCTTCTGGGCTTCCCTTCTCAACCTTGTCAAAATTCATCTCCTTCAGGTTCTTTGTGGCCAGCCAGCGGAAAATCACTCTGAAAGAAAAAAGACAAACTTAGTATGCTAAAAAAAAAAAGAAATATATTGTGATGACAATGATAATCACTATGGTATAAATCACTATTCTTCATGCTCCATCTTATTTGCAATTTTTCATACAGCATGGGTAAAAACAGAGACAGGACAGAAATAACTTTAATTTCACATTTAATACAGTTTATATGAGACACTTAACCAGTCTGGACTAGTGATATATTTTGGGGCTTTAATGCAAACTTAAATCCTCTGGATGACTTTCTACAAATGTGTTGATTATAGAAACAAGAGCTATTGTCATTAGTGTGCAAAAATATCAATTGGATCCAATAAATTAGAATGTCTCCATAACACTGTGTTTTTGTATCAATATATGCGTGAGTTGGGGGGGGGGGGCAGACGGAGAGAGGGGGATATTATTCATAAAGTGCTGTTCCAGTACTGAAGCTGTAGTCATGAAAGTAAAAGGTATTTTAAATAATGTCACATTCTTCTCCTTCTCAATCAGTGAATACAAACATTACTTCACCAAGGTCATGAAACTAATTGTTCTTACATTAAACACACTGCACATCATAAATGATGCAAATAACAGTACTAAAGGACTGGAGAAATACAACGTAAATATGAGTGGGTGTTTGTTATTATCGGACACCTCTGATGGCTTGGACTTCGCAGTTTTTGTAGCAAAAAGCAAAACAGCTGATCGGTGTAAATAGTTCTTGTTGTTGTTATGGGTTTAACGCCATTTTTAACCACATGATAGGCTATACATGGTGGCCAGTATATTTGGTGGAGGAAGAACCTGGAAAAACCCCAGGAAAGAACCACCAATCCACGGGAAGCTACTGGCAAGCTTTCTCACATACCCACTTTGGCTGAGCCCGAGACTCGAACCCATGCAGACAGAGGTGAGATGTCAGTGATCTGTAAAGGCAAGCACCTTAGACCACTCGGCCACCAGGGGCCACTCTGTGTAAATAGCATCATTATTACAGTGATATCATCTCAGTTTCCTTTTGTATCAAAATAAATATTTTAACACTTATTCAATTGTTCTCAACCCCAACAAAAATAATAAATTACATATCAGATGGCTGTCAAACACTACATCAGCAGCAAAATATGCACAAATAGTTTGTACATTACAGCCGATAAAAATAAATATCCATGTCATGCAATTGACAAGAGACCTCCTTTTTTGTCAAACCCTCTTTTTAATTTTAGCTGGAAAAGACACATAAAAAACATATTGTTTAATATCGAGCATAGACAGATATATACAGACATACAAATGGATGCCAAAGTGATCACTATGTCGAGCCTGCTCTGTATAGATCCAGATCTGCCATCACATAATGCACTGGTAGATCGGGCATGGGGTTGTGGTCCATGCTGTTTGCCATCAAATGTGTTGGTAGATCTGGCATGGGGTTATGGTCCGTGCTCTTTGCCATCACATAATGTATTGGTAGATCGGGCATGGGGTTATGGTCCGTGCTGTTTGCCATCACAAAATGTGTTGGTAGATCAGGCATGGGGTTATAGTCCGTGCTGTTTGCCATCACATAATGTGTTGGTAGATTGGGCATGGGATTGGGATGAGTGCTGTTTGCCATCACATAATGTGTTGGTAGATTGGGCATGGGATTGGGATGAGTGCTGTTTGCCATCACATAATGTGCTGGTAGATTGGGCATGGAGCTAGGGTCTGTGCTGTTTGCCATCAAATAATGTGTTGGTAGACTAGGTATGGGATTGGAGTCTGTGCTGTTTGCATTAAATCATACCGTAATGACGATAAGTCTTGGGACACACACAAATAATAATTTTTTTTCGTGTCCCAAGACTTATATGCATGTAAAATATAAAAAAATTTCGGTATCCCAAAACTTGCAGACACAAAAAAATGTAAAGACAGAATTGGGAAGATCACCATATGTCACACAGCAGTGAGCAGCTCGTTCAATTATCATGTCAATAAACTGTTATAAACTACTATGATTGTTTTATGTTATTATTTTGCATGTGCATATTTTACGATTTCTCCAACATGATTTAAAACAAAGGTAAATAAAAACTTCATAATCCACGGACTGCTTACATTTAACGGAAGACCTGTACTATAGTGTACAGTACTTACAGTGCAAATCGTACTTGGCATCACTTATATCCTTGTTTATTCCCAAAAATATTCGATGCATATTTTGCTTTATTCATTGTTTTTACCAAATCACATTCTTCCAGATTACATTTCAGCTACACGTTCATTGCTGTTTCATTTATTTGGATTCACGTGCTCAACAGTTACTGTTTTTCAGTGGTAAAAGTGATCCTATAAAGTGATGTAATCTATATGAAAAGACACGCGTTTAATTATCTAAAGCACATAAACAGCATAAATTAAAACAACTGGCATATATTCATGAATAAATGATCGTAATATATGTTAAAATTCAGAATATAGATCGATTAAGAGCATCATTGATCCATTTTAGTTTTGTGTTTCGGCTTCACAAAATGATAATTTTCCACACATTATTCATTCCACTTTTGATTTTGGCAAGCTGGTTGTTTTGGCATCTCCTTTGTTTATAATTGGCGGATTTGTCTTTTGTTTTCCGCAGCAATCCAGGCCAATTAATTGTTAAAACCCTGAAATTGGCTTGGGTAAAGAGGAATTTTGTTTGGCGGCAATGCTGGTACTTTAATGTGTGATTGGCTTCTACTGCGTAATATTAGCACGATTACCGTAGCTAAGTAAACAGGAATTTATTTAAGGTCGCTTACATCAAAGCAAACTACCACAGAATTTTTATTTTAAAAGCATTATTCTTAAACTTCTTTATCATATTTTAGAGATATTATTTAAGTTAAGTGCACTGGTGCCTATGATTCTAATCCAATGTATGTACTTCATTCATCACAAGTAAAATCTTCAATGTACACGTGGTGACGCCATGATGTAAACATGCGTGCAATAAATGCGAGAGTTGAAATAAACACTACATTCGTTGTTCTCATACTGGTATCACATTTTAATGAATTAGGTATTTCCATTTTCAGGCGGGGAAAAAAAACCCCAATAATTACAGGTGACTTCGACAATTTTAATGCAATAATGCATAAACTGACAATAGTAAACTAGAGCACAAAAGGGAGAAGTTATTGTTGAATGGGTATAACATACCGCTAATGCTCAATTCTTGTCATCGTCTGATTAAATTATACATATTTTAATTTGGTAGAAATAATAAGAAAACAGAAAAATTCAATATATTTATTGATTCTTCAACAAATTATAATAATTTATAACATTTCCATGTAATAATTCATAATGAGAGTCCCTTAACAACCACGAAGTCATGTTTATTTTACATGAGGTTACGATCGATAAAATATGCCGATTGATCAGTAGAAAGAAAAAAAATGTTTTAGGTTTCCCAAGACTTATAGTACATGAAAAAATTGCTTTAACTTCGTGTCCCAACTTTTATAGGTCATAAATAAATTACTTTTGAAAATAATTAAAAGTGTCCCAAGACTTATAGTGTCCCAAGATTTACTGTAATTACGGTAAATAGCACAAACAGTGGATATTGATCTACTGATCCATTATGCAAGGGCAGACCTGGGTTGAGGCTGTTTGCGGTAGCTGGGTACATGTTACATAGAAAGAAAGACAGTGTTACATGTAATGTGTCAGATTCATAGAATCCTTCATATGCATCAATGTAGGATTGGAAAATTCCATCTGATGGTCAGAATTTTGCATCAGAGACTTGGCTTTGCTGAGTGATGCAAAATTCTGATCCCTCAAGTGGAATTCTCCTGTTAAATATCAATGCATAAGAAAGGATTTTTTTTCTCACATTCCTAAATCAAAATTAAGAGTCAAAGTCAAAATGGTTTTATGTGAATATTGATGCTGATGCAAGTTTAAAATAAAACACCCATTTAATGTTTCCTCACTTTAAGATAAAGTGTAACAAGAGTAACATAAATGGTACATTATACCGTTTCTCTTCTTTTTGACAAAAAAATCTGATCATGAGGGTGGGATTCCCTATCCCACATCAACACATATGATGAATTATTTTTCTCTCATTTCTAAAAAGGAGGTATATCATTGGTATTGCTGTGAAGAATTTACTACAAGTTTTTACATCATTAGAATGAGCATACAAAACTTAGTTTATAACAAATAATTTGTTGTCAACAAGGATTACTGTTTTGAATCTGTTCAATTTATCTTAAATACTAAACATGCAACAAACACTGCAGAAGTTCATGACCTCATGAACATATTGACTCCATCTACAGGATCAGTAAATGCATTTCTCACATGGGCAAACTGCATCACACATATATGGGAATGAGAGAAAGTGACATGCTTTACCTGCATTTCTCAATCTCATTTGTAATGTTCTTCGAGTAGATCAAATCCCACACCAGCTCTCTCACATTCTTGTGTTCACTCTTTGACACCTGTCCAGTATAGACAAAAAAACATGAGCATTGTTATTTGCATATTTTATGCAGACAATTTGGCTAAAAACAAGTAAGTTTTTTAATGCATTCAAACCACACAAAACAATTTAATTTTAAGCATTTAGTCCAAAGTTATCAGCATATTGCTCCTGCTGTAACCATAGCCCATCTTGAAAGATGGCGCATTTGATCAATATAAATGGTTCTATCAGTTGAAGTTCCAGATGTTCCGTGCATGTTTGAAATGATAGTACTTGATCACTTTGAGAACAATAATTCAAACTGACCCATATAATCAAACACACCATGAACTGGTCATGGTCACTAAGCCATTGAACACATTCAAAAAGGCATGATGATGATTAACATCTTGATGATTAAGATTCGGTCTCAGTGTGCAAGTTTTGTGGTATTCACAAAATACCCCATCACATTATTTTTTAAAAAGCAACAAGCTCTCAACATGGGAGTAAAATACCCAATTTATTAATGTCTTAACTGGAGCTCTCTGTGTCTTCTAACTGGAAAAGGAAAATGGTGGAGCAGTTAAACATTCAATATGGAGATATTCTGGATGAATAGCTGCTCAAAACAAATGTTCAACATAAAAGCTTTCTAATCAATTTTACAACAAAACTTCCCAATGCATATTTTAAAACCAAAGTATTGAGAACACTGATGGATTGGAGGATCGATACTAATTTACATGAGATCAGTTTAAGAAATATAACTCCAGAGATATCATTATTCACAGTCCTTTTTACATCCAATGGTTATTACTCCTATAGGTCTAATCATTTATCTAAATTTGAGTTGCCTCCCTTCAAATTAAAACCTGTATAATTTCTGACTAATTCTATTAAAACAATACAGTTTGTTACTATTATTAGTAATACAAATTATATCTGGTAAAAGAGAATGGCTAATATGCCACAGACAAGGAAGGATTGAACTCCTTCCAAGCCAAAAATCTAGATAATTGACATCAAGTAACTGTGAATGGCTACTTGTCAAAACTCGTTATCCTGAAAGAACAGAAGCACCATATTCAACGAAGGTCTTTCAAGACACTAATCATGTTAATGGAATAGAAAGCTTCACAATCTGACTCCTACTGGTCACATGAAAGGGCAACAATGAATTAGGTACACAGAGAAGTTGAGATATGGTATGAAAGGGGAGTTTGGATGATCAAAATAGGACTTTAACCCTCTATGGTGTAAAAAGGATTACTTAAATGATTAAACTTTGTAACTTTTTCCAGATTTATCTAAAATTATGTCAGAAAATGCAATAGCAAGAAGCTGGTTATGGCCTGCATGTAAAGCCTGACCCTGAGCTTCGATAATGAGTTTATTTATCTGGAAATGACTTTTTAAAAACATTTAAAACTGAGGCTAATCTAGGATTTGGAAGGATGTACAGACATCTAAACAAGTGATCACTATGTCAAGATTCCACCAAGGCAGGCTTGACAAAAATGAGAATAAACTTTAAGTTTTTTAACCAAAGGCACTAACAAATTCTTTTGAGAATTATTGCATGTTCCTGTTGCCTAACAGACAATTTTATATGTTGGAACCAGAGATGTTCAAGCCATGTTCAATAAGGAAAGTGTTGCAATGTGAATTAATTTTTTTCCTTAGCTGTACTAGACGAGCTGTTACTCTGTGGTGAACTAGATAAAAACTACTAGTTGAAAAAGATTGCTTGTCAAGGAAACAATATGCAACAATGACTTCATTCAAAACAGTATAGGAACCACTGGATGTTTTCCACAAGTTTTTTAAGTGCATGTTTGACATCCATAACACTTTTCTGGACCACAATTTGCCAACTTTTATACAGGAAATGTATGGTTATTTTGAAACTGCAAACTTTGCAAAGAGGTAAAACATTAATTTACATATTTTACAGATGAACTCTACCAAAGAAAAACCTGTAATACATTCATCTGTTGTGCTGCCTAACCAAAAGTTGCATGAATTTAAACAAAATTAAATTTATGTTTGTGACTGGGTATTTCTTGAGAAAGTCATGTATAATGATAAATTCCCAAGCATTTCTGAGCATGCAGTTCATGTAAAAAGCTATATATCCATCAATTTTAAAGCCTACATAAATCAAGCAACTGTCTTGTGACATTGGATTTGCCATTCACTTGCAATCCAACCTAGAAATAAAACAGTTTTGATTCAGAATTTGCAACTTCTGGAAAAATACATACCAATAATGGTATTATTCTTACACTAGAAAAATACATACCAATAATGGTATTATTCTTACGCTGGAAAAATACATACCAATAATGGTATTATTCTTACACTAGAAAAATACATACCAATAATGGTATTATTCTTACACTGGAAAAATACATACCAATAATGATATTATTCTTACACTAGAAAAATACATACCAATAATGATATTATTCTTACACTAGAAAAATACATACCAATAATGATATTATTCTTACAGTGGAAAAATACATACCAATAATGATATTATTCTTACACTAGAAAAATACATACCAATAATGATATTATTCTTACAGTGGAAAAATACATACCAATAATGATATTATTCTTACAGTGGAAAAATACATACCAATAATGGTATTATTCTTACAGTGGAAAAATACATACCAATAATGGTATTATTCTTACACTGGAAAAATACATACCAATAATGGTATTATTCTTACACTGGAAAAATACATACCAATAATGGTATTATTCTTACACTGGAAAAATACATACCAATAATGGTATTATTCTTACACTAGAAAAATACATACCAATAATGGTATTATTCTTACAGTGGAAAAATACATACCAATAATGGTATTATTCTTACACTGCGACTGAGGGGACATTTATAAGGACAAATGATTTTATAGTTTTAAAAGGCTTGGATTCATTCTTTACACACTACGTGTATCATCCATTGTTCATATCATGAAACTTACTTGTATTCAAAAATGTTTTCTCAATACTAATAATTAAATTTACACTTTTATTAAGTAAAATTTATTTCTCAGTTGATAAAGAATGCAGTTATAGATGTGAAACATTCTGTGCGGTTGCAATCTGGTTGGTGTCGACCATGCTAAAATGTTCTAAAGAGAACATGCAGTTCAATAGAATCTAACTACATTCCATCCTAGAAGTACAAAACTTGTTCTTACTGAATGAGCTTTTGAATTGGAATTTCTAAATCTTTCTTGCCTAGAGACTTTTTATGACTGATAATGCAATATATAATTAAACTAACCTGGATGGCATGGTCATCCACAGTGTGAAGCACCTGCCTGTCTATGGCCTCAAGACTGGGTTTTTCCTGGTGACCTGCAGCTGGTTTTGGGGGTGGGGCCGTTTCCTGCTCCGACTTGACTGGGATCAGCTTAAATGTTGGAGGAGCTGCTGGGGGTTCCTGTCCTAAGGTTCTGGAAAAATCAACACACATGCATTTTGCAGTATTGTATGACTCCTTGACTTGTATACAATGAATTACATTGATTCTTTGTATGATTTGAAACAATGTTGATCATAATATTTTCTTGTCATTTAACTTTCCTAGAATTCCATAAATTCAATTTATCTGTAAAATATAGTTTTGCAACTAGCTCACTGGCAAATTACACATTTTATCAGTATTTCACATGAATAAAATGTTTCCAGATTATGTTGTCTCATTATTGGGGAAAAACAACACAAAAGCAATGTGTGGTATTGCAAGGTACAAATCTGTACCTCAGTCTCTGACTGCATACTGAGATGAATATTGCCTTACAGAACACATACCAGCCAAGTCATTACATGTCACATAAAGAACATGATTTTGAACTTTTAAACCCACCAATACAATCATGTGTGGAAAAATACAAATTCCCAAAAATACATACAAAAAAATGTGTGTGTGTTGGGGTTGGTTGGTTGCGGGTGGACGGGGGGGGGGGGGGGGGGGTGGGGGGGGGGACAATATTCTCAAACACTTCTATAGTTGTTTCATTTAAAGAAATATCCTAATTTGGAGAAGTTTTAGAGCTTATTAATGCCTCCAGCAAGGTATAAACATGTAATGAACAGGTTTTATTTGACAATGTATCCAGTGGAATGCACCAGTAGCTGCCATCGAACTTACATACTTTTGGCAGGGGAAGTGATGGGATAGCATGGTTTAGAGCTGTCTGGAACACTGAACAGAAAAATGAACATCACATAAAAAATCTTGAAATATTTTAGTATGAAATAAATTATAATCATACTAGATTTTAGACACGGTCTTTAAAAAATGAAATAAAAATATGAATTAAATTAAATAAAATAGAAACAGAAAACACAATGGCACTGACTGAGACAGTAAAAAAAATACATTATAAAATAGGAGGTTTGATGTTAAAAAAATGTATTGTGTAAAGGCCAAACAGTTTTAGGTTTTTCAATCAATAACTAATATGACAAGTTTTACCTTAAATTAAAATTCCTGCAAAATATAGAGGCTAATAGATCGAATTAACTGTATTACAAGAACTATCTATTCAATATAAACTTTCAAAAACGTCCCTCTCCCCATTTGACCACAAAACCCCCATGATGAAATTGACTCCCTCTCCCCCCCACACACACACACACTGTCTAGAAGGTTGGCAAGTATGTGAACAACAATGTGATATGTCACAATCCATTAAGTATGTATGTATGTAAGAAAGTTTACGGGCTCACAAGTGCAATATAGTGCCAAGTAAAATTTGAAAAATGTAACACGAGTCCCTCGAAGTGACTGATGCTATACCTGACAAAAAGAATTTAAAGGAATTCAAGATAAGACCATTTCTTCCTTTTAACTGTTGAGTGTTGAAACCATCTCTGATATTCTTCAGCAATAACAAGATTTTCAAACTAGTTGCTGTGGTATACATATTGGATGTCAGCTTGGCACCATATTCATTTAGTACAAAGTAGACATCAAAACTCCATGTTATAATGATCATCCATTCAGGGGAGTAGTGACAATATTTTTAAGACAGTTGCAGCCATATTGGATGTACGACTGGCACCATTTTCATTTAGGACCAACTAGGTATCATATGAAGTCTAGTGGTGAAAACCCCATGTTGATATAGCCATCCATTTGGACAATAGTGGAGTTAACAATATTTTCAAGATATGACTTTCGATTCATTAGAAGTAGCAATAACAAGATTGTCAAGATGGCTGCTGTGGCAGTCATATTGGACATCAGATTGGCACCATTTTCATTTAAGACCAACAGAACATCATAAGAAGTCTTCTGATAGAAAACCCACAGCAATATGACTTTCTATTCAAGTTGTGATAACAAGTTTCACGAGGAGTAGCAATAACAAGATTGTCAAGATGGCTGCAGTGGTGGCCATATTGGACGTCAGATTGGCACCGTTTTCATTTAGGATCAACTAGACACCATAAGAACGTCTTTTACTGAAAACCCCATGTCGATATGACCATCCATGTAGGAGGAGTAACGATAAGATTTTAAAGATGGCTGCCATGGCACCATCCGATTGGCACCATTTTCATTTAGGATCAACCAGACACCATAAGAACGTCTTTTAGTGAAAACCCCATGTTGATACTGACCATCCATTCTGGAGGACTAGCGATAACAACATTTTCAAGATGGATGCTACGGTGGCCATATTGGACACCAGATCGGCATCATTGTCATTTAGGAGCAACAAGGCATTATAAGAAGTCTTTTAGTGAAAACTCATGCTGATATGACTATCCATGTGGAAGGAATCACTTAACAAGAGTTTCAAGATGGCCACAGCAGCAGCTATATTGGACATCAGATTGGCACCATTTTCATTTAGGATGAACTAGACATCATAAGAAGATAGATACTGACCATCCATTTTGGAGTAGCAATAACAAGATTTTCAAGATGGATGCTGTGGTGCCATATTGGATGTCAGATTGGCACCACTTTTATTTAAGAGCAACTAAACATCATAAGAAGTCTTTCAGTGAAAACCCCATGTTGATATTACTATCTATGTAGGAAGAGTAGTAATAAGATTTTTGAAATGGCCTTTGTGGCAGCCATATTGGATTTTGAAGCAGCACTGTTTTCATTTAGGACCAACTAGACCATGGGATGAATGTGTGTGTAAAGTTTCAAGGCAATCCTCCAAGTAGTTTAGGAGTATAACAAACCTGTGCTAATGGACAGACGGACGATGGACAACAGACCATCCCATAAGCTCTTCTGGTCTATGACCAGTAGAGCTAAAAATAAAGAATTGCACAAGTTCTCCAGGAAGATAAACCCTTCCTAATAACTGTAAGCATGAAGTACAAGACAGAATATAATGGATAAATATTTAAAATTTTGAAAAAGGTATATAAAAGATAACAGTAACACATGTAAAATCCTTAAAACATCTGGCTACAATATATTAAGACTATTTCAGAACACATACTGAGACTCGTCAGTTTATCATAAAAATTATGATTCTAATCTAAGCTGTGGGGACTGACCCATATTTGATAATTTTCTAGGTGATGATTTACACGGAGAGCTTTCCATAATGCCACTCCCTCATCATGGCAAAGTAACAGACAAAATGTTGAGACTTTATAATTTAAAACTTTCAATATACCAGTATATCCATATATCATCAAAGCTGGGTGTTGTTTTGATCATTGCAGAATTTTAAATACCTCTGTACTTAAACTTTACTTCTAAAATAATAAATCATGCCCCTATGCTTCTTCCCACTAATTCATTGAGCTCTGATTTCCACTTCCGCCTACCTTTCTAACTAGGTAACTCAAAATTCTAATGATTTCATCATGCAAACAGGATATCACCACTGTGAACAAGAAATGTGTTCATGGAACACAAATGCCCCTACACCATAGATTGTACTAATCTTTTCTGAAATACACATGAAATAAATGTAATGAAAATTTTATCCAGAGTCAATGAGTCTGCATCGCCATACAAAGGATACTGGTAACTTGTACAATGTAAGGGATTTTGTAGGTTTTCACTTGAACTTGGTCAAAAACTGCTTCTCCAAAAAATAATAAAAATTACTAAAGCTTTCAAATCTAGCTCAATTTTGACAGCTCAACTAAATGTAAAATAGAACGTTCAGCATATGCTACCCTGGAGAGTGACTTTTCCTTTAGTCCATGATGAATGTACATGTCATTTATAAAGTAGTTGTATGACTCCTGACCACTGTAATCATTTTCAAAAATTGAATTTGGCCAGGTAATGATTAACAACAACTACAGGGGGTAAATACCCAGATAAACACTGGATATATGTGAAACACTTACTGTACGAGCTGCAAATATTGGAACTGAGTTTGTTTTATACAAAAAAAAAAAAAAAAAAAAGAAACAAAAAAAACTTGAGAATCATTTGTGCATTATTCATTTTTAAACAGTTCCATGCAACCTTGCAGAAGAATTAAAGGGAATTATGATGAAAATAACTATGGCAAATATTGACACAACTGGCCAAATTGATGTGTCCAACTTCCAATGTTTTATATCACATGGACACAAGACTTGATCTTTTTATGTCCAGACTGATTATTTTACATCCAGGATGCAAAATTTAGCATTAACCTGAGTGACCTCTGACCCCCCCCGTGACCTATATGCAAAATCTGGCTGGACAGATGAATGGGAAGATGGACAGAAGGATGGATTGTCATGGGTAAAACTAAATGTCCTTCCAATGTTGTAACTACAGTTGTTCATGAGAAGGCGCCCACAAGATACCCATACCTCTCTTACATGAGTTGGTATCTTTAAAAATGCTCAATCAGAAATTAAGTGGGTCAAAGCAACTCACTTTTGGTGTGTGACACAGCTTAATCCCCAGATGCACTCAAAATGAATGTCTGAAGGCAAGAGGTTAAAAGATGTTGAAATTAGACACCATCTTTAAATAATGTTTGAAATCCTGGAAAAGAGGTCACAGTGAAACAGTTTTGATGTGTAAAATGCTTTTATTCGAAGATGCATTCTCTGCACAAGTTTGATAGAAATAGTTTAAAAGGTATTGGAATTAAAGCCCAGAAATAATTGTAACAAATGTTTATTAAATCCTGAAAAGCAGGTCACAGTGACACAGTTCCGGTGTACAACACATGTTTATAAAGTGAAAGTTTCATGCTAATAGGTGTAATAGTATACAAGTTGTAGTCCGAACAAGGAGGAGGGACAACTTTTGAGAAATTTAAAATAAATCCTTGAAAGTAGGTGAAAGCAACACCATTTTTCTGTGTTGCACACATCCATTCTAAGATGCACCCTAAAATCAAGTCTGGATGCAATTGGTGAAAATGTATTGGAATTACAGCACATGATTTTTTAACAAAACTGTAATAAATCCTGGAAAGTAGGTCGGAACGACCCCATTTTACTGTGCAACACATGTTTGTTTGATGATACATCCATAGTGAACGTCTGGTATCAACAGGTGAAGTAGCACAGGAGTTATTGCCCTGACAACGAGGATGGTTTGGTTGGTTTGATTTATTGGTGTTTTACAGCACAGCAATACTCTGCTAGTTAGATCATGCCAAGGCAAGGACAGTAAAGTGGCTTTGCTGAAGACACACCATGGTAGCCAATGTTTTGACCAAGATGAACAGGTGCCAGGATGGATGGACATAGTGAATCCCACATCGGACCTGCCATTCCTAAAAAGACTCTCTTTGTATGGCAGTCTATATTTTTCCACAATTCAGACCAATTATCAGTAAGGTGTAATGAAACATCATGTACTGCTATTGCCAGCTTGGAAAACATGTGACTGAAAAGTTTAGAAGTGAGGTCTGATGCAGTGATGGCAACATAGTGTTCAATTAAAAAAGTTTGTAAAGTACACTTAGGGCTTTATGTTTTCCAGTTCAGTTCAGAAGCTGCTGCTCCAAATCCCACGGTGGTTGGTTAATGACTTCTTGCTAGAGCTCTCAACTCGATGTAATCTTTATGTTTTTTTGAATTCATGTAGCTGCAGTAATCATCTGCTGCTGTCAGCAATACTCAAATCAACACATTATGTTCAATAAATGTCATTATTATACCTCATAAAAGTAACAGTGTCAATGATTAGTGCACAGAATGTTGTGTGTCAGGAAACAAAACATCACATCTCCCTCAGATGATCATTTTTCTCTGTCTGTACAATTCAGTATAATAAACAATTTATTGCCCTTGTTTAGGCAGATATTAGGATTTGTCCACCCACAACCAGTCATGTTCCACTCAGGTTTTGCCCTTGTGGAACATGACTTGCCTTGGGTGAACAAATCTTCAAATTTCCCTCCAATAAGGGCAACAACTGTCAGCTTTCTTGCTTTTAACTTTGCTCTTTGAAGAAATAAAGACACATGAGTTGATATTGTACTCAGAATATCAAAGCATTCAATGGCAAAAAAAGGGGTGGGGGTGGGGGAGTTTTAAGATGTCAACTTGAGAAAATGCAAAGTTGACTTGGCATTCTATGCATATCTGAGTGAAAGGATAGGCACTGGGTGAACATTTTGCCTGAATCCCCCTCCAGTGTGGACCCTGGTTTGATCTACACTTCTGTGCTAATTGTACTTTTTAAGATGCTTATTTTCCCTTTCATCTTTTTGTTTTTATTTGTAGGACATTTCTTGACCATGAAAAAGCTTGATTATGCTGGTGGTTTACACAAACATGAGTGGATTAAAGTGTCCTAGGTACACCCTGTAAAATTAGCCTTGTTTCCCTGACCAACTTCAGAGTCTAAAACCTGGATCCAGACCAAAACTGGACGAGCCAATATCAGGATTTTACAAAAATGATCATATTTCTTCTACTACTGTTCCATAAATCCATTTCTGTAAGCCTTATGGCAAAATTGTAAGGTCAGTGGGTCTGCTTATATAAACCACCACCTATTTCTCAAAGCGGGAATATACAAATATCTTAATAAGACAATGTTTCAATGTTTGTTTACAGCTATGCAAGACAAAAAGGATGTTTTACAAGTCCTGTACCTCTTCTCCACCTTGATGGGTTTACTGCTGGTTGGAATGACCGATACTCCTGCCTTCTGTGAAGGTGGCAAATCAGTTGCCCCTGCACCAGGGCGGAAAGTGACAGCACCCTGCCCCTGAGGTGGGACAATGTTGGCATACACTCCATGCTGAGGGGTGGTACCATAGAGGTATTGCTGCTGCAGAAGCTCAGGTGGGGGTGGTGGTAGGTCATCAAAGTCTGTCTGATCTACCCCGGGGCCTCTCACATGCACATTAGCCACTCCACTTGTCACCTGAAAAAATAGGCAAGAAATGATCATGAACCTAAGGTAGCAGAGGATAGTTTCATATATTGGTCCCTGTCCAAGTTCTCAATTTAAGGCTATTTCTAATGATGGTTTTCAGCTATCACTGTTTAATAATTAAAGATATGGATATATTTGTGAATTACCACATAGACTCGCATATAAGCCCATACCAACTGCAAACAGCATAGACCCAGATCTGCCATCACGTAATGTGCCGGCAGATCTGGCTCTATGCAGTTTCTAAGGACTAATCAGTAGAACAAACAACATAGACCCAGATCTGCTGGCACATTACGTGATGGGAGATCAGGGTCTATGTTGTTTGCATTTGGACCTGGCTTATACGTGAGTATATACAGTAGGTGTTTCAGATGTGTTATTCTTGAAATTGATGTGAAGCATGCACAGCTCGCATAGTTACTTAACAGCATCTGGACAATAATATACCCATTGTCGGCTAGAAAGTAGAGCTATCCACCTGTAGCAGAGCAGTAGACATATTGGGTTCAAGGCAAGCTGAATATCTACAAAAATGGCGTGGATGGCAACTATTTTTAATTGCAAAAAGCTGTTTAGTACTCAATGTTTTTCAAAATTATCACATGGGGAAGGGGCCTGCATTTGCACTGTGAGTGTCACTTTGTCAAAAATTACCTTTGGACATGAAAAATGCATGTGTGAATTTGGGGATGGGCTGTATTGACTTTTTTTGCTATGAAATGTACAGACTTGTCATGTCAAATTATATTCTTGATTTATTATAGCTATCCAAAAATATGGTCCCTTTTTGACCTAACTGAAGTACTCTATTTTTCATTAATCTTCATATTAGGGCGGTTGATGCAGAATTAAATTTGAGAATATAAACTGTCCCTTGACCTCTTGAAGACCATTTGCTATACAGTTATTGGTACAGTCTGTCACATGTGTTATAATTTTCTGTTTCTTTGCATGTAATTGTATTCTAGTAATTATTATGCATTAGCCACATTATACTACTTGAATTGGTCTTTCCTTCCCCTACCCCTCTCTACTGCATAAAAGACTCCTAGTGCACATCTAATAAGTATTTGCATCAGGACAAAGTACATGTAGTATATTTGGGCTTAACTTACTAGATACGACAACAGCAACAAAAATAATAGCGATTATAATGCATTTTCATGCTTTTTATGTAGGTGTTAAGTTGAAGACTATTTTAATAACAATTATCCATATTTAAGTAAGAACCCACTCAAAAGTATTACATGACACGATGTTTGACAATTCTGTTAAGTAATTGCACTCCACAGGAACTGATGCATTTTAAGACAAAGCATAAATAAACATACTGTTATGAATAATGAATGTCACCAATGGAATTGAGACGGATGACATCTTCCAGTTTTTGGTTTGGGGGAAAAAAATCAAAATTGTGTTACACTGACTCGCTTCTACCTTCATAATGCCACTGTAAAGTTGACATCAGATTTCCATAACACACCTATGCCACAATAAGAAAGATGTCAATGTTACATGTGTCTGTTGAAAATTCTATGGCAAAACATCAAAGGAAAATCTGCAATATAAATTGGGAATGTGTTGGACATCATGGTTATACCAAATGTTTCCTATGGGGGACATCATGGTTATACCAAATGTTCCCTATGGGTAAATACTAAACACCAAATGTTTCCTATGGGTAAACTGGTGACTTTATGATATGTGTATGTTTATGGCTTGTTGATGGTTCTGAAGTCATGTAAAATGAACTTGGATTAGTTTTCTGTGACATTTCTTTTTTGACAAATAAATGGGTTTTGTTTGTACAAACATTTCCTCAAGGTATGGTATCAACAACTGTATTCATAGAGTGTATGTTGTTGAAAGAGTGGATCATTCGTTTTTACAATACAGATGTAGCAATTGCCCAAGCCAAAATATGAGTTGCTCTGCTTTTACCAACTGAAAATAATTGCATGAATTTTAACAACAGGAAAAACATTATTACATTCATAGGGCTGAAAAACTTGAATTAGTTTAAAACATTTGTTGACATTAACAATAGTTTTCTTTGGACATTGTCATGTTTTCACAGAGTATTGAAAGAGCATAAGTTTCACTTGTTTTCCTTTTTGCAGTCTTGATATGCATGGTATATTAGGATGTCATGTTTTTATCAAGTATTGAAAGAGCATCTATTTCACTTGTTTTTCTTTTTGCGGTCTCAGTAGGCATGGTATAATATTCGGATCAACTGGATCAGTCACATTGGTGGAAGTACCAGCTTGAACCACCTTTAGATAGTCATCGTGATCCAAGCACACAAGAGACTGACTTTCACGGACACACTTAGCTTCATCAAGAATCGTGTTTTGTGGTATGTACTTATCAGAAGCCAAGGAAGATGAATGCATCCTTTCTTGACCAAGTTTTTCTCTTTTTAACATTTCCTCTAGTTTTCCATTCTTTTTACTTTCATTTTGTAAACTCGGACTACAATTGCTAAAGTCTGTTGTATGGAATATGTGTATATATATTGCTTTCTGGGGTTGACAATGGTATATTTAGAGGCCAGTTATCATTAATTTATTTGATGTGTTTAACAGGGTCTTCAAAATCAATGTTCCAACATAACTTGATGTTTGTTTACACAAGGTAGCAGGATATTGTTTCATAAATTGGCCCCTGTCAAATTTCTTAACTTGAGGCTATCATGTGACTTATTCAGCTATTATTGTTTAGTAATTAAAGATATGGATATATTTGCGAATTAGGTGTTTCAGGCTTATGTAATTCTTGAAATTGCTGTGAGGCATGTTCACCTCTCATAGTTACTTCACAGTATCTAGACAATGAAATACCAATAGTTGGCAAGGAAGCAGAGACCTGTAGACACACTGGGTTCAAGGCAAGTAGAATATCTCAAAAGCGGCCTGGATGGCAACTATTTTGAATTGCATTTAGCTGTTTAGTACACAAAATTATCACAGAGGGACAGGGCTTGCATTTGCACTGTGAACATCAGCGTGAGTCAAAAATGACATTTGGACATGAAAAATATATGTGTGCAATTGGGGCTGGGGTGCAAGAACTTATTTTACTATGAGCTTCCATTGACTTGTCAGGGCACATGAATTATATTATGTTTTGATTTACTATAGCTATCCAAAAATATGGAACTTTTTGACCTTACTGGTGTACTCTATTTTTTTTAATGAATTTTTATATTAGACAGGTTGATGTGGTATCAAATTTGTGCATAAAAACTGTCCTTTGCACACTAACTTTGATCTCTCTCTCAGTCATCTAGGTAACGGTGATTACCTCCACCTTTGCTAAAGCTATCAGCATCACCAGAACAATAATAAAAGCCAGGAATTGTTTTCCTTTGTGTGTCACACTAAAATTATAAAGTACATTACCGGTACTTACTCTCTGGTGGCTTTTTTGTTAGTACTGTATTTCATGTAATTTTTTGTACATGAAAAATAAATATTTTTTTATAAGTATGAAAAATAATGTGGAATTTTTTTTAAAATCATATGGTGGTAGAGATTGTGTACGAAAAAATATAGGACCTGACATTGAGAAGGATTCCAAAACATTTACATGATCACCAGTATTAAATTCATGTGCATCAGACGTAATTGTGCTAAAGGAGCATGCGCTAGAATAATATGTTGTTTAAATTTGGTTACATATGCGTGTATTGGAATAGACAAGTTAGAAAATGAATAACCATGACATGGACATAGGTATTCCATCACACATTTTTTCTTGCACCTCGTGATCGCAATAAAATATGCCACAAGAGAGAGAGAAAGAGAGAGAGAGAATTTGAGGCTGGGTGCATAAACTTTTTATGGTATGAGCTTGTAGACTTGTCATGTTAAATGAATCATATTCTGTTGTTTCGATTTATTACAGCTATCCAAAAATATGGACTTTTTTGACCTAACTGAGGGTACTCCATTATTTTATTAATTTTTTATGTTGTGCAGGTTGATGTAGCATGAAATCTGCACATAAAACTGCCCCTTCCACCCTGAAGTTTTAAGTAATTTCAGGTATTTCCACGTTAAAAGATCTACAAAACTGTGAATTTGTCATATCAGTTGCTTCCCTGTTACAAGAGTAACAAAATGCTGTAAAGTTACTCAAGCTTAACTACTCACAGAAGGGGATTTAACAATGTTTTGACCTAAGTTACTAGTATTTAACTTTATGTAGGAGGGAGATGGATTGTAAAACCTATACTGGTACCCTCCAATTTAGTCCAGATTGTTTTCCTATTAACATGTTTCTGAAATAATATATTTCATTTTTTTTAACTTATTAGTGTCCAAAATTATATTCTGTCCAGGTTTTACTCAAATTAACTTCAAATTCTGAATTTAAAAAAAAAAAATCATTGATTTTATCAAATTAGTTAATTTGCTTATTTCTTTTTCCAATACACACATTATAGTTTTCACTTAATTTGTAAATATAAAATGCAGCTGGAAAACAGTATTTATTCATTGTTAGATGGCACTGTTAATTATTACATTTATAATTAGGATTTTAAAAATAATATTTGTACAATAAAATAACAATAAACTACATTGGTACATATACTCTTTTGTTATTGACATACAGTATCATGTTTGTTCTAGTGCATGTAGTACTAAACACAAAACAAAAACACAGGTATTTAGCTGAAAGACCTTAAACAGATAAAATTGCCAACAAAAATGTGAACACACAATATGATATATATATATATATATATATATATATATATATATATATATATATATATATATATAATATATATATATATATATATATATATATATATATATATATATATATATACACACACACTACCAATTAGCGAACTGGGATAATTTAATCAAGCTAACTTACAGGCATTATGCTCCACATCTTTTTTTTTCAGCAGATCTCCTTCCTCCACTGGTCAGCCATTGACTAAATAGTTACAACTTACCAACAGCTTAAGACTTTTCCTACTTAGTGTATATACTCACTTACAAGTCAAGTCCAACCACACAGACCCAGATCTGCCAATGCATAATGTGCCAACAGTTCTCAGTCTATGCAGTTTTGGTAAAAGTAATCATTGGAACAAACAATGTAGACCCTGATCAGCGGGCACATTATGTGATGGCAGATCAGGGTCTATGTTGTTTGCAGATGGACCTGACTTATAAGAGAGTATATACGGTATATCATTAAAGACCAGCTGTGTCCAATAATCAAAATGTCTTAAAGTCTATCAGTTTCTTTCTAGATAGCTCAAATTTCAACCTATGATTATCCCATCAAACTTGCCCAGGTAGATAACTTAATTTCTCCAGGTGGGACATATCTCAAAGAGGTATGCACTTGATGTACGCGGACCTGTGGTTGAGGTGACATGATACATCTATTGTTGGTCCAAAAACTGAGCAATTGACATATACCAATAAAGCATACAGACCGTGCCTGAGGTTATTGTAAACCTTCTTAACAGGGTTAGCATTGTAGATTCAAACTCTGAGTACACATAACTTATTAAAGAGTTGTAGCCAATATGTAAATTCACACAGAATTTTCTAGGCAATGCCTGGGGTGTCCCAATACAATATGTATCATGATACAGAGGTCCCTATGCAATACATATTGCAATATGCATCACTAAATTATTTTACAAGAAATAATGTCAGATTACTACCAGACAAACAATTAAAGTGAATTATTGAAAAGGAGAATCTTGTTTCTCAAACCTTTTAGGTTATGGAGAAGCTGTTTGAAATGTTGCAAGAATGCTAAAAACTAATTGAAAGTGAAGTTAATTACTTTTTAAAAAAAACAAACTATTAAGTAAATTATAACAATTAAAAATGCTGACTTTATTTTTTATTTGATATTGCAAACTTTCAGACATTAGTTCTGAAAATGAAATGTGCATTGTTTACTTTTGAGCTTTTAATTTTTTATTTTTCATGTTTTACAGTAAATGTAAACTTACCAAGTTGAATAGAAATAAAAATGTAAACAATAATTTTTACAAAAAAATTAATTTGAAATAACATTTATTAGAAGTCACAGACTTACCTTTATATGATATGCCAAGATCTATTCTAGAACATGCGATTATGAGATTCATGCTAATTTTTAAAAAAAATTGCTGTATAAATCAACAGACATCATGGTGGGTCAATGTCAGAGAAAATTTTACTTGGGTTTGCAATGATTGGTTAAACAGGTTTATGCATATTCAAAAGAAACGAGGAAATCTTATCGCAGGCAGTTATAGGTGAAAAAGAAGTGAAGTGGATTTTTGCCCATGACTTGTGACAATGAGGTTCAATATTAACAAGAAATATTTACAAGTCAGCTGTAAATAAATAAAAAACGTAAACTGACAACAGTGGCAAGAAAATACAGGAACACTTCAATGGATAGTGATATATATCTGGTGAACTAAATTGCACAAAGTTAGATCCAACAATATTGCACACTACATGCACTTAGCACCTGTACAACATGTATACTTATTGATTACAATCATATTCATTCATGCAAAATGTGTGCCTATCTGTAAAGAGTGTAGATATAAGTCTTCAGTTGCATTATGTAACATTAGATTATGTATGCTTAATATGGATTACAACCAAACTGGTATTCATTCATGATTAATATTGATTACAACCATATTCATTCATGCAAAATGTGTGCCTATCTGTAAAGAGTGTAGATATAAGTCTTCAGTTGCATTATGTAACATTAGATTATGTATGCTTAATATGGATTACAACCAAACTGGTATTCATTCATGATTAATATTGATTACAACCATATTCATTCATGCAAAATGTGTGCCTATCTGTAAAGAGTGTAGATATAAGTCTTCAGTTGCATTATGTAACATTAGATTATGTATGCTTAATATGGATTAGAACCATATTCATTCATGCTTAATATTGATTACAACCATATTCATTCATGTTTAATATTGATTACAACCATATTCATTCATGCAAAATGTGTGCTTATCTGTAAAGAGTGTAGATATAAGTCTTCAGTTGCAATATGTAACATCAGATCTGGGTCTGTACTGTTCACTGTTTTAATGGATTTTATCTAATAGCTTTTTTTGGTATGTTCACACATATGATAGTACCTCACAATGTCAAAACTGATGACATGACATCATGCAAGGCAAAGGCATAATGACCAAGGATTCCAAATGTATTTCAAAGTTAAATTTAAAAAGTAATACACTATTTTACGGTTTCAGCAAAGAAAATCTATATTTTTTAATTTATGAAACTGGTTTGAATAATTTCAATCTTTTTTCTCACCAAGGTTCGCAAAAGATAGAATTATCCAAACCGTTTCATAAATTTCATTTGAAATGAACACTCATTAGAGACTATTATGTATGATGGTAAATGTGGTAAACCTAATAAAATGACGAACACAGTGTGCGGGAGGAAATATGTAATGTAAACAAGACTTTCTCAAAGGGACTGATGCTCTACTGGCTCAAAAGAATTTCCAGGAATTCAAGATTTGACTGTGTCTTCTTTTTAATTGTGGAGTGCTAAAACCATCTCTGATATTCTTCAGTGATAACATTTTCAAATTAGCCACTGTGGCAGCCAAACTGGCTGTAAAATCTACACCATTTTCAATTATGACAAACTGGACACCATTAGAAGACTATTGGTGAAAACCCCATGTTGATATGATCATCCAATCTGGAGCAGCAATAACATGATTTTCAAGATGGCTGCTGTTGTGCCACACTGGATGTCAGAGTAGAACAATTTTCGTTTAGGACCAATTAGACATCATAAGTCTTCTGGTTACAACACCATGTTGATATGACTATCCGTTCAGGAGGAGTATCGATAACAAGATTTTCAAAATGGCTGCCATGGTGGCCATATTGGACATCAGATTAGCACCATTTTCATTTAGGACCAAGTAGAGATCATAAGTCTTTTAGTGAAAACCCCATGCTGATATGGCCATCCATTCAGAAGCAGTAGTGATAACAATATTTAAAGATGGCTGCTGTGGTGACCATATTGATGTCCGAGCATCACCTTTTCATTTAGGACCTACCAGACCTTGGGATGAATGTGTGTGTAAAGTTTGATGGCAATCCTCCAAGTAGTTTAGGAGGAGTTGTGATAACAAACTTGTGCTAATGGATGGACAGATGACAGCAGATGGACAATGGACGAAAAGACAACATGCCATCCCATAAGCTCTTAAGGTCTATGACCAGTAGAGCTAAAAATTATCTATTACACTGCTGAGCAGAAATTATGAATGTAAAGTACATTTTGGAAATGTGTGTGTGTGTGTGTATGTGTGTGTGTGTGGTTGTATGTATGTATGTATGTATGTTGTAGCATATTACAGCATCTCAGCACAATAATGGCTACATGGTGCCAACTAAAGATAAAGTTTGCAAAAATGTAAAACTGAATTGCTCAAAAATTTAGGAGAAAAACCCTTCCAATAAATGTAAACATGAAGCACAAGATAAAATATAGCAGTAAAAATGTTAAAATTCTGTAAAAGGCTTATAAAATAAAAGATATAGGTAACAAGTAAAATCTTTAAAACATATGTTGGAAATACTGAAATGTTTCTAAAGAGAACGAGAAAAAATCCTACTCAAATGTGTTAGGTGTATAGATGTACTGGGTAACCTGTGATTTCTTGAGGCTTTTCACAGAGGGGAATACCCAGTTAGCATTTAAAAAAGGGTGAGGAAGCGTTTTCAATATTTAAGAGGTTGCTGGGCAGTTTTTTGTTGAGAACAGTATCTATGAATAGACTACTTATTGTATGTTTCAACAAATGTGTGTGATAAATAACTTTTAATAAATAAAGATAAAACTTTCAACTATTGTACAACCTTGGCAACTGGTAAAACACTTTTACTAACTAGATATTGCCTAATCAATGAAAGCATCTCATTACTAAATTGCAAAAAGTCACTAAGTAAGCAATTGATTACAGGACTAGAATTGAACACATTTTTATGTAGCCAGAAGGTTTAGTAAATTGAGAAATTTACTAGTCCTGCTGAATCTTCACTAGTCCTTCCCACAAAACAATGTCACACACATATTGATATTACCTAGCCATCGGACTATTAAAATTAGGAAAACTACTAGTATGACAGAAAATTTACTAGCTTCAGGCTAGTGGACAAATGCTTATTTTGAGCCCTGGATTAAGGTGGTTGATCTAAAAGTCAAGCGCAAATATGATCAGATTGAAATGTTACAAGTTTCATTATGCTTATGGTAAATTAACTGCATGATTGTCATGTTCTTGTTCATTTTTTAAGGAATGATTCATTAAATGTCATGGAGATTCATGTAATCATCAGGGTTCATGCAGCTGTTAGTAAAACAAATTCCCGACTTTTTCCAGACTGGTTTGCAATTTGTTCCATACTCCTCTGGCACATGTATTCAAAGTCTGTGTCACTATAAATGAGCATGTAGTATATGCATAATATAAAACAGTATCCACCAATCATAAGTGGGTGATAGGTCACACATCTCGCCAACCACAATGAACCAGCAAGACTGTCCCTAGACCAAATGGTGCCTCAGGCAATGAGTATCTTCAGTAAAATAAAACATAGCGACCCAAAATTCCTTACTTTTTCCAGACCTTTACGGCAAAATCTTTATTTTCCATACTTTTTCCAGGTCTAGAACAAGCACTCTTTTTTTCCCTATAACTTTTCCAGACTCTCCAGACTTTGTATGAACTCTGAATCACGCATTCAGAAGAAAACTGTGTAACTATAGTTAATATACCATATATTTTTTAGTAGAAAACACTATTTAAGTCATTACAACCTAACGACCATGCCTTGCATTAGTTTCCATAACAATAGTTTCAATAACAAACTGCAGCCCGAGTAATGCATATGCAACTTATGCAAACAAATAACAATAAAAAAAGTTCTGTAATTTGTGCCTGTATACAGCATGAAATCAAACACTTTATAACGGCATGGTAACAGTTAACCCAAATAACGATCTTTCATGGATCAGATAAATATATTTAAACTGACAAAAAGAAGAAAAAAAACCCCACAAACATAAATATGTCTATATAACACAAATGCTCGGCCATCTGTCTTTAGCTATATATAAATTCCCTGACCTAAATGCCAAAAATGTAACCAAGGTGTGATAGAAGGACAGATGGACAATGATATTTTTACATGCCCCATCCACATTTGTGACAGTGATAAATATTTCATAGAAATCTGTCACACATAATATTTTGCCAAACATAACAAGCTGAGGTGCCTGGAATATATTACACCTCCACTTCCCACCAGTGACTGATTAACAGAGGTTGCACTGACTACACTTCTCACAAGTGGCTAGTTAACAGAGGTTGCACTGACTACACTTCCCACAAGTGGCCGGTTAACAGCGGTTGCACAGACTTACACTTCCCTGGTTAACATAGGATGCACCAACTACACTTCCCACAAGTGACTGGTTAACAGGTTGCACTGATTACACTTCCCACAAGTGACTGGTTAACAGAGGCTAAACTGAATACATCATTTGTCTATATATAACCAATACAATAAGGAAAGTACTCTACCTGAACGATTGGTCTGTTCCAGGGAAGAGGCCGACTAAGACCCCGCTTATCCATACCTGACAAGATATTTTGGCCTAGTGTCACTACTTCTGCCTGTTTTTATATCCCAAGACTACACAGTCCTGGATGTGGACTATCTGAGGACAATATAAAGTTTTGGCTGACCCAAACACACGTCCATGTTTTTATCATCTAGGGTGAAATTCAAATGCACTTTGATCGCACTTAACATGCTCAGTTATGGGTGGAGGCATAAACCTCTCGGACTAGCCAGTGACCCACCCTCTGTGTCAACACAGTAAATATCTATCCAGTACTGTACACACTCTAGATAAACAAACATTATAAGTTACTGTCATTTTTGGTATGACCTAAAATATATCCACCATTGCAAACTCCTCTAGTAGACAAAATTTATGCTGCTGGCTATTGGAGTAACCCCAAGTTAGCAGGGAAATAACAAAATTATGACAAGAATGTTCCCATTTACACCATGAGGAAATGAGATACATTTCAATTTAAAGTGAGTCAACCTAATAGTATTCTGATCAGGATAAAGGAAGCCTTCCACTGTATATCCTTCCTGTGCTTGTACTTTGTAGTTCTTCACAGAGGAGGTAATGATGCTAAATACAGTTCTACCAGAGGGAGGAAAAGAAGGGAAATCAAGACTCCTTTCCTTTATACTATGAGACAAAGAAGAATGACTATTCAAAATTAAATAATTAAATTTTGAATGAAGTAATTGAATTGGGTCATCATGAATTGTTGTTTTTTCTCTCCCTCCCTCTCTCTGTCTCTCAGTATAAATTCGATGGATATAGAAAGAACAAAGCCAGGTTTGATGAGGATTCTTCCCATTATCTGTGCATGACTGATCACATCAATATGGGGTGTACAGTATATTTTTAGCCTGGTCAAATTAGTACAAGGTGTACAGCACAATGTCATGTCCCCAATGCGGTGCCTGCGGGCGCCATGGTGCCTGCCAAGGTTTTTTGTGTGGCCGCAGAAGAGGTTATAATGAATAATAATAATACAAAATGGGTCAAGTTAATTGGTTGGTGCCTGCCACTCTGTCATAAACTCTTAAATGTGCCCATAGGCACAAAAAGGTTGGGGACTCCTGGTGTGCAGCATATTTGTAGCCTGGTCATATCAGTATAAGGTGTACAGCATATCTGTAGCCTGATCACATAAGTACAAGGTGTATAGCATATCTGTAGCCTGATCACATCAGCACAAGGTGTACAGCATATTTGTAGCCTAGTCATATCAGTATAAGGCATACAGCATATTTGTAGCCTGATCACATCAGTATAAAGCGTACAGCATGTTTGTAGCCTGGTCATATCAGTATAAGGCATGCAGCATATTTGTAGCCTGATCACATCAGTATAAAGCGTACAGCATATTTGTAGCCTAGTCACATCAGTATAAAGCGTACAGCATATTTGTAGCCTGATCACATCAGTATAAAGCGTACAGCATGTTTGTAGCCTGATCACATCAGTATAAAGCGTACAGCATGTTTGTAGCCTAGTCATATCAGTATAAGGCATACAGCATATTTGTAGCCTGATCACATCAGTATAAAGCGTACATCATGTTTGTAGCCTGGTCATATCAGTATAAGGCATACAGCATATTTGTAGCCTGATCACATCAGTATAAAGCGTACAGCATGTTTGTAGCCTGGTCATATCAGTATAAAGCGTACAGCATATTTGTAGCCTGATCACATCAGTATAAGATGGACAACACATTTGTAGCCCGATCACATCTGTACAAGGTGGACAGCATATATGTAGCCTGATCACATCTGTACAAGGTGGACAGCATATATGTAGCCTGATCACATCTGTACAAGGTGGACAGCATATATGTAGCCTGATCACATCTGTACAAGGTGGACAGCATATTTGTAGCCTGATCACGTCAGTAAGGTGTACAGCATATATGTAGCCTGATCGCATTAGTACAAGGTGTACAGCTTATTTGTAGCCTGGTCACATCAGTATAAGGTGTACAGCATATTTTTAGCTCTGTTTACTGAAGTTTGGAATCACCAATCAGTATGTGATAAGTGAAGGTTGATTATAACAGGTGAGAAACATGTATAGAAAGAAATTCAATGGAAACTGAACCCAACACTTCTGACACAATTGACTATTCACTCTATTGAACTCCTACTGAGCTTTTTGTATACCCCAAAGAACATGGTAACAATTTTCTGAATCACCATAAAAGCATTACAAGGCTGGCTTTGAAACTGTAGAGGTTCTCCTAAGTGTTCTATTATAAATATTTCTTTAAAGTTAAGTGTGTTGGGGGGGGGGGGTATTTTTTCGTAACACGATGACTTACTGCATGCTTTGGAGTTCTAATTAGACCTGCAATCTCACTTCTTTGGCTAATTTAAAAATTTGCAACTAATTTATTCAAAATATCTCAAAAAGTTTGCTTTCTTGTAGTGTAATTTTTTGGTTTCAGAAAACTATCCCTCTAGGAATAAATGCCCATTTAATTTAGACTTGTCTTTTAAATCATGAATCAAGTACCAATATCTTGGAAGTCACATTGGGGTCTTAAAGACAATCAAATTCCTTTCTCTCTCTCTCACGCAGAACAAAAATAAACAAGCTTACTATATAGAAAGCTGAGAGAGAGAGAGAGAGAGAGAGAGAGAGAGAGAGAGAGAGAGAGAGAGAGAGGGAGAGGGGGGAATATGCATGTGCAAACAATAACAGTAATAATCAAAGGAATTGTTTAGGGGCTAAACCATATTAAATGCCAATTAATATCAAAGCATTTTTAACATAAATTAAACTTCTTGTGTTCCAGCTCAATGAGAAGATTTAGAAAATTGGAATTTGTTGATCACAAGTGTTTTTATTAGAATTTTCTAGTGGTCCTCAGGGAATGATATTATGGGCCTCTGTCCCAACAAAAATGATTGAAAATCATGCAGAATTACCAACTATTTTGTATCATTTTGATTATAGACTCAGATCTCATTCCCAGCCATCCTTAATTGAAAAAAATCCCTACTGGAATGTTCTAAAAAGTATACGCTAATAGTATGATGCAAGCTAATATTTTTCATTCATGTATTAACAAATGTCATTCAAAGGGACTGATCCTCTATGGGCTGAAAAGAATTTCCAGGAATTGAAGATAAGGCCATTTCTTCCTTGTAACTACTGAGTGTTGAAAGCATCTTTGATATTCTTCAGCAATAACAAGATTTTCAAATTAGCTGCTGTGGTGGACATATTGGATGTCAGATTGGCACCATTTTCATTTAGGACCAAGTAGATATCGTTAGAAGTCTTCTGGTGAAAACCCCATGTCAACATGACCATCCATTCAGGAAGAATAGTGATAAAAGATTTTCCGGATGCCTGTCACGGCAGCCATATTGGATGTACAATTTTCATTTAGGACCAACTAGGTATCATAAAAAGTCTATCTGTGAAAACCCCATGTTTATATGGCCATTTTGAGGGTCAGTTTGCATCATTTCTTTTAGGACCAACTAGACACCAAAAGAACCCCATGTCAAAATGATGTTAGATTTAAGAAGAGCAGTGGATGGATGATGGACAACAGGCCATTTCATAAGCTCCTGCTTTATGACAAATAGACCTAAGAAAAGGAACCAATTCTATCCGTCATATTAGTTGAAAAAAACATTATCTTGAGATAAAAGATAAAATATCCTGGTTGGGAAGAAAATCCCAGCTCCCACTAGGGGTGAAACGATTCATCAGTATATCGATGCATCAATACTTTTGCATTATCGATACACATATTGATACAATAGGTGACGAATTTATACAACACAATACTTACCCTATAGAGGTTACTTTAATCTTCAGTAGTCATGAATAATTATTAGTCTTTTTATTCTTTAAACTGAGAATTTATCTGAGATGGCCATCGCAGGCAAAGGCACTCATGTTTGTCAGTACAAAAGAAAAAAAAAACTGTTGAAAACACCCACTCACATTTTGCAAATGACAACAACATTACGTGGTTTGAAATGTGTCCCCCCCCTTTTGCTGATTACATGCTAATTATTTTATCCCATCAGCTTGTTCAGTCACTGATAATATATATCAATGTAAAGGAGACTTTCCAAATTTGTTGATCATGTACGATGGAAGTACTTTATTGATCATTAATAACCACTTTTATGCGAAGTTTTCATGTTGCTTCGTATCTTGTCCATATGGATCAAATGTATAGGCTACACTTCCGGTGTATCACTCAGTGAAATATGTTACATTAAATTCTGATTGGTGGTTATTGTTTGTTGCAGTCTGGGGTAAACAATAACCACCAATCAGAATTGACTGCAGCTTATTCACTGTATGACACAACAATAGTATTGGCATCCAAACTTGATCCAGGCAGATACAAAGCAACAGAGAAACTTCGTTCAATATGGTTATTAAATGATCTGTAAATTACTTAAATAGTACATGGAGAACAAGTTTGGAATATTTCCTTTTACGTTGATATAGGTAATCAGTGACTAAATGTGCCAACAGGTTAAATAAAATTAGCACAGAATCAGCAAGGAGGCAGATTTCAAACTGTACAGGTTCGTCACCTTGTGTTAATTTGTTAATTTGGTATAGAAAGGGAGTGAGTATTAACAATAGTTTTCCTTTTCACTAACAGAAATGAGTGCCTGTGGCCACGGCAGTTGTTTTACATCTGCAGAAAGTACAATGTGATAGATTTTGGTTGTTAGTTATCTCCACTCCCACACCTGGACTTGCTCTATATAAGATTTTCCTTGCAGGTGGAAGTTGCACTATTTCTTCTGTTTTGAAGATAACACCGTCATGTCTTTCAAATTTAAGTGAAGACATGAAATTGATAATAAGATGTTTTAAAAGCATTCATGCAGTGCTAAACAAAGGGTGTGGTTACCAAGACGAATCCTGGTTCCGATCAAATGGATTAGCCTCAAATGGCCTAAATTACTGAATTAAAATCACTAACAACTAATAGTCTGTTTGGATGTACTTTTGTTTATATCTTGTCAAGGATGAAAATGGCATATGAACAGATGCTAAATCTACATCTGTCTGTAATCTGCATACTAGGAATACAACCAATATGTCAACACATATAAAACAGCATAATTCTACCACTAACAGACCTTCTAAAGCTGAAAAGACCATCAAGTTGATATGTGTATCGATAATGTATTGTATCGCAGGCTGTGTATCGTGAATCATATCGATATGTGGCACAGGTGTATCGTTTCACCCCTAGTAGTTTATCATACTCATTCACAAATGTGATCAACGATAGTAAAGAAACAAAGTGAAAGGCATACTAGGTGCATGAAAAGATTAGTTTCACAAATTGGAACTCGCTTCTCCAAAGTTTATAGTGAACTTTAAACTCCTGAATTGGCACTCAGAGGTATGCTCACGGAGGAGCAGAAATTTCACAATAACTTGCAATGAAATTGCAGCATCAGTATTTTACTAATTTTAAAAAAAAGTTTTGATATTGTTGTTTCTGTAAATAACTGACATTCTTTTCTGAAATAAAGAATCCTGTTTTATTCTGAAGCTACAGTAACACTAAAATGTATCCACATTTACATGCAAAAAAGCAGCAACATAATGCAATATTTTTGCTAGTACACATTTGATGTCTGTTGAAACCACCTTAAGTAATATTTTAAATAATCTTTCAGAGACTGGATATTCTGAAAATAAAGATAATTTATACAGAAAAGTTAACATCATTATAAAAAGCTATTTATTGACAATTATTCCCAAAGTGATTATTAAACGAGTATTCAACCACTTAACCCCCCCCCCCCCCCCCTTTTCACACTGTCAATGTGAATCTCTTAATTTTTCAGAGGTCCCCCAGTAACTCGCACCCTCACTTATGCTGCAGTCTATGTTTTTGGACCCCACTGTGTGCCAGCTATCTGTCTATTCCAACCAAAGCACTACTGCAGGCAAAACAAAAGTAATATACTGACAAACTTGAGTCTATTTGTAATTAAACAGAACCCACAAATGGGAAAAGCATTTCTATCCTGGCAAAAATGCAGCAATGCTGCAGACCATTTTCTGGCAAAATCCCCAAGGTCTTAACTGTAACCTGTTAAACATCCAAATGCACATGACATATACTGCAGGGAAAACTGATCCTACCTCCTGCAACCATCGTAACTTGCCATTATTTATCACCAATTACAGACAATTCACTCTAGTGCAACATTATGTGGGATTGGGTTGGTGGGTTTTTAATAGCACTTATAACACACTACTGGCTATGCAATGCAGACCAAATGGGAGCTAATTGCCCCTCCCAAGGACACATCAAGGTAGTTGATTCAGGACTGCCTGGGCAACAATATGTATTTACAGGTAATTATTTACCTAAACAACAATAGATGTTGAACATCAAAGAAAAGTGAAAACATTGAAGCTCTCCACAATTTTATTAAACAAGCCAGCTGTTCTGCAGTACAGGACATATACAGTGACAATGCTTTTGGAGTTTTCTAAAGCAAGCCACAGTGACTTGGTTGTTTGCATGTCGGACTTGTGACTGAAAGAGTGCGAGTTCAAATGCTACCATCGGATCTGCAGGATTTGGCTACAGTGAGTGGTGCGTCCCTTTACAAGGCACTTTACTACAACTGACCCTACTGCAGAAGCCCTTTATCTCCTCCTACTTCATTAGCATATTCATATTTATATTTGCTACAATTTCTTGATGAAATGTTCAAGTATGCTAGTGTTTATGGAAATGAGTTTAACCTATATATTTCATAAAATTTGGCCCTAAATTATTTTAGATACTGTGTGTTTATAATTTAACTAAAATTTGGTCAGTTGTTTGAGTGTGTAAAGTGTGTGCAGTTAATAAGGAGCAATCACTGTGACAAGTGATTGGTCAGTTCTTAGGTGTGGCAAACAGGATGGTGGGGTGGCGGTAGCAATGATTGCCTCTGCACTAAATAATCTTCATGTACTGCCATGCCGTAAAACATAAAACCAAACCAAACCATTTATAAAGTACCATTTATACTCGCTTATAAGTTGAGTCCAATTGCAAACAACATAGACCCTGATCTGTTATCAAATAATGCGCTGGCAGATCAGGGTCTATGTTGTTTGTTCTACTGATTACTCCTAACAAACAACATATACCCTGATCTGTGATCAAATAATCTGCTGGCAGATCAGTGTCTATGTTGTTTGTTCTACTGATTACTCCTAACAAACTGCATAGACCCTGATCTGCCAGTGCATTATGTGACAGCGGATCTGGGTATGTGCAGTTTCCAGTTGGACTTGACTTATAAGTGTGTATATACAGTATTGCTTTTACTGTATGTCAAGTTCCATAAACTGAAATAAAAATTCATTACAAAAGTGAAGAACTATCTAAAGCCCAAAGATAAGTAAAATTTTGGAAACTGAGCAATGATCACATCCACATGCTTTCCTCTCAATCAGGTAGTCCTCATCCAACACTGTTGTGCATACCTACAATCACCCCTACCCCCAACTATTAAGGGGGCCCAGTGTGGCCAAGTGGTCTAAGGCACTTGCCTTTACAGATCACTGCCATCTCACCGCTGTCCACATGTGTTCAAATCTCGGGTCAGCCAATGTGGTTATGTGAGAAAGCTTGAAATTTGTTTTTTGTGGGCCGGTGGTTCTTCCCGGGGTCTGCCTCTAAATATACTGTCTGCCATATGCTGAAAAATGGCATTAAACCCCACAAAACGAAACCAAGCCTAAAACTATGAAGACTCTATCTTCAATGATGTAGGAAGAGATGTATGACTATGCATACACCAATCTGATTAAAATAAAATGTTCCAAATAACTCTGAACTGGCACAATATAGCCAAGATTGTGCTGATATACTCTAAAACCACATACATACATACATACTTCTATTATGTGAAACAAGATCTGAGTTAGAACTTGGAAGATTTAATTTTCATCACAATGTGCATGCACTCGCACACACAGTCGTATAATGCTTACAAAATAATGTAAGCAGTGAAAACTGTCTACAAATGAGACTTACAGGGTCTATTCTAGGATGTGTGATTGTGGAGTCACATTTATTTCTATATAAAAACATGCTGAAAAACAATCTGAATGTGTAAAAATTGTACATAATATTTTCAAGCCTTACCTTTATTTCTTCATTAAATCTCTACTATATTCAGAAAATACCCTCCTTTATTTCCCAAATGGAAGTGTGAATTCCCTCCCTAAATTATAAGTTCTGGAGTAAACCCTGGACTTAAGGGACATAAAGGTGTTGTCTTCTATGGACATATATATATATATATATATATATATATATATATATATATATATATATATATATATATATATATATATATATATATATATGAAATATGCAAGTAAAGTCATAAACAGAGGATATTTTCTTTTCCTACGTAAATAATACTGATATATTTCATTTTCACAAGTGGCAAATACTAGACTTGCTTGATAATTGATGCTTAGAAGATTAAACTCACACTTCAGCACAAGACCCCACCCCCACCCCCCTTTTCGTAAATTCACCTCACTTTCAAAGGCTGATCATATAAGTATCAGTGACTTAAGAGAGCAGTAGGATTGGGTTGGCCTAATCTGTCATAGTCAATTACATTTTTGACATTTTGTAAACTATCTGACCCTATCTGAAAACAATGGAAGTCAGATTCAGCAATGCATCACAGCAGGTTTATTGTTGTTGTCAGGGAAGGGGAAATAACTTCAGAGAGACGTGAATGGCGTTGAGTCAAATTTCTAAGCAAAAACTAATTTCCATGTCTGAAATGTAATGCAGTTTCCATTTATTTGTTCTAGCTCACAAAATGCTTATTTTTTTTTGCTGCAGATATAACTTCTGTAGGCACACACAAACAAGCGTCACATGACATGATGGGAAATCTTATATTTTCACATGCGAAAATACATGCATATATAAGTATATAGTTTTCACATGTGGAAATATAGGAATGAAAAAATTATGAAAATTATTTCACCAAAAAGTTTCTAATTTCACACTTAAGCATATAATAAATCTTGTTCTTAATGAACAGGTGTCCTTTATATAAAAATGTCAGCCAAGACAGGTTTCATTGTAGGCTATATTTGGATCAATTGGACGACAGCAATTTGTTTGGCATAACCTACCAATGAAATAAGTTAAACAGCTTATAATATTACATGACCTACCACTGAAATTGAGGTCCTACTTTCCCGTCTGGTCTTCACTTCCACTTCAATATCCATATTGAAGAATATTTTAGAACAAGTCAATCTCTACTTAAGAATCAAGCAGCCAACTCTTTACAACTCCAGAAGATCAGCAGTGTTTTTGGGAGAAGATAAAGAAGACCCTGACTATTTGTCATGCAAACATATTGCAAAAACAGCATGATTTAGAACCATTCTGTGCAACAAAACAAGTGGGTAAATATATCATACATTGTTCACCTTTTTTTTTAGTCCTGTGCAACACCTATTACTGGCGCTTGATGAAAACGTGCCAGTTCCTCTCCCCCCCCCCCCACACACACAATTTGTTGGCTATGACTTAATGATCAATACAATTTCTTTAATGTTAAAAGATATCTCAAAGCATATATGCTGACTTGATAGCATTCATGCAATGGTAGGGTTTGTTCTATGCTGACTTGATAGCATTTGTGCCATGGTAGGACTTGTTCTACTTAATTAGTTTCAAGAGCAGATATGGTCCAAGATAATTATGCAGGCATGTTGGCAAATTCCACAAAGTGCAAAGAAATACAGTTTTTTTTTCTTTGCTGTCTTAACTACATACTACAATCTGAAAGGAGAGGCCAGGCAGTAAGTTTTTTTTATTTCCCCCTAGAATTTACTAGGAAGATGCATTTTTTTACATTCTGTACAGAACAACTGCCACAAAATTAATTTTGTTGACAATTTACTCATATTTTAGAGTGTCTTCTCTACCATTTTACAACCTTAACCTTTCACCTTGAGACCTGAAGGTGAAAGTCATGTTTACTCTTCTAGTATGAATTCATTTTTTGCATGATAATGCACATTCATCATGTCTGATGTGGAGGTAAGCTATGTAATCCATAATTAAACACTGCACATTTCCCTACAACAATTCAGATGAATGATCAAATAGAATAAAGTATTCCTTTTCTCAACAAGTGATCACTGTGAGCTGGTGTATCTCTCCACCCACCACCCCCAATCTGACTTGCAAAAACTTTAACAAGAGGCCCAAGTGGACTTGATACTACTCACCTATTAGCTGACACATTTCAGCTTGCCAATGCAGTAATTGGCATCATTTGTATTAATCTGAAAGCCTTTATTACCAGAATGCTTTCCGTCAAATTTGGTCCAAGTCCATTTAGAAGTTTTAGAGAAGTTCTTAAAGGTTTTTGATTTTTAGTAATGGTCACGATATTTAACATTGTGTCAGCCTCATTTGAATAAACTTTAAAGAGCTTTATGCCCGGATATTTTCTGTCAAATTTGGTCAATTTCTGATCAATGGTTTTTGGGAAGAAGTTGTTTAAATGTTTTTTTTTTGTCAAATTAGGCTACATTCTTTTGAGCAGTATTTGAGAGGTCATTTAAAGGTCATTATATTTTTAGTAACAACCACCATATTCTATGGTGGATCAGCATCATTTATATAAACATGAAAGCATTTCATGCCAGAAATTTGGTCAACGTCTTCTAAATGTATTTTGAGAAGTCGTTTAAAGGTTTTTCTAGTTTTAGTAATAATGGCCATATTTGATGGCCTGGTGGCATTTGTAAAAATGTGAATGCCCTTCATGTCAATATAACCATTGATTTTTCTGTCAAATTTGGCCAAATTCTATTGAGTGGTTTTTAGGAAGTTATTGTTTTATATATTTTTTTTTTATTGTAACTGTGACCATATTTGATGGTGGATCAGCATTGTTTGTATAACTGGAGAAAGACTGACACCAGGATTCCAGCTGTCAAATTTGGTTGAATTATGTCGAGCAGTTTTTGAGAAGATGAAAGTGTTGACAGATGACATGCTATGCAAGGATACATGATGCTCAATTAACAAAAAACGAATATAACTAAAAGCTCACATGGCCTCATGGCCAGGTGAGCTTAAAACTTGACCAATACCAGTAAAATGTGAGATGTAGGTCACAGTGGTCTTAGAGTTGTAATACATACAATGATCTAATTTGATAATTCTAGCATGAACAGTGCTTAAAAAATGAACTTGAAACAAAACTGAACCCAAATCAGAGAAGCATGAAACATTGATCACAGTGACCTATTTTGTGATGAGGGTGTAGGTTTCATCAAGATGCATCCCATCACCAAGCTTCATGATTCTAGGTATTACAGGATAACTACAGGGTGCAAAAAACCTATGTTGTCATGGGGTAAATGCAAAAACTAAGCCAGTACAAAGGGGCTGACTCTCCATTGGCTGAACAAAATTTTCAGGAATCCACGGTAAGTTTGTCTCTTCTGTCCTTTTATTCTTTTTAACTGCTGAGGATTGAAACTACCTTTGATATTCTTGACAAACTCCAACGTACCAAATATTTTGACAAAAATATTTTCTTGCATGTCGAACATGTTTCAAAGGTATCTGTAAGTGCAGTATGAACTTCTTTGTCAATGGCCTTTGACCCTGAACTGGATATCATGGACCCTAAACTGGATATCATGGACCCTGAACTGGATATCATGGACAGAAGATCACTGAATTTGTCCAGAGAGCGTTAAAATATACCAGCTAAGTTGGGTTAAATCTAAAATTAATATTTTTTGGGGGAAAAAAGTTATTGAAGTATCAGTAGCATCACTCAAATCCACAAAGTGGGTTTGTTAAAAATCCATTCATACCTGTTTGTGCCTCATGATGCAAAACCAGGGCATTTGGGCTTTTTATGAGGGATGAGACAATATGCTTGTCCCACGTATCTATACATATCACAATACACAGTTTATGATATGATACATTTCTATACATTTGAAAGAATAAAGAGGCAAACAATTAATAATTATTCATGGCTGTTGAAGATAAAAAGTTTTATAAGGTAAGTATCATTTTGTACCAATTCCCAATGTTTTTTATCAGTGTGTGTATCAAAACGACAAAATTTTCATTGCATCGTAGAACGAGTGAATCATTTCATTCATATTAAAGAGTTAACGTAGCTTACATGCACAGATAACCATGCCAAACCAAAAAGGCTTGTACATGATGGTTAAATACTTGTAAATAACAGGCCTTGGTGTTATTGCTCTTATCAAAGGAAATTGGATTTAGCATATAGACATAACAATTTCATGCCAATGATGAACAAACTCAAGTTTGTTTAGAGTCTTTGTTTAAACAGCAGGTCAGCAAATACTTGAGATCTGTTTCAGTTATAGGTGTTAATTCATGACCTAGATTTGTTTTTCAAGTAATTCAAAGATACCTTTCCCAGCCAGAGTGCTCCAGTGTTATCTGTGGATATATGGCATCATAGATACCAGTAATGGTCAGAGAGAGTGAGAAAGAAAGTGTCATCTATAGGTATACGGCATTATACTTGCTAGGTGTAACCAAAAACAGTTTCTATTTACTGAAATGCAGAGATGTCAGTACCAGAAGAGAGAGAGAGAGAGAGAGAGAGAGAGAGAGAGAGAGAGAGAGAGGGGGGGGGGGGGAGTGTGTCCAAGTCCTGGATTTACCAACCTATCAAGCTGCATGCTTGATCATCAAACTTTATACTTGATTAAAAATGTTCTTGATTTCTCCATAATTTTCTTCTAATTTTAGTTTTGCATGATGTTTTTTGCATGCCTACTGCCATCAAGGTGATATAATCACCAACTTAACAGCCAGCCTGCATGTAATTTCACCCCATATCCTCTTAAAGGTTAAATTTGGAGAAAACTGAACATCCATTTCTCCAGTACAATTTACTTCAACTGAAGTCCCAAAATTTAGTGCTGAAATAAGTACAGAATGTATCTATCTGTAGTGTTTAACAGCACATCAGCCCAATCCAACTGCACAGTTAATTTAGCCATATACCCAAAAAAGGCATACAAAACAATGATTAAGGCAAAAAGGGTCAAATCCTTAAAACACCAAGTCAAATTTGTTATATAAATCACACTTCAAGAACTTGTCAGCTGAAACATCATCATGGGCCGCATCCCAGGGCAAAAGGTTGCCCTCCATTAGTTGCCTATTCTGGCATGCTGCATTAGGCTTATTTTCTACATCCTTGTGACAACATGTGAGCTTGTCAAAGTTAGACTGAATTACCTCCCTTGACTTTGCTTTAGTGTTGTGTGTGATGTCATTTAAGAATGAGCCAAAATATCCATGACTTTTCAAGTATTTTAATAGAACTGCAATTTCTACAGAAAATAACATGTGTTTGTGCAGAAAGCAGTAAAAATTTGTGATAAAAAAACGGGGAATTTAAAAAATATTTTCATGAGGAAGAAAGGTGCAGAAAAAATGCTTGAAGTGATTCAACTGTGTCCGAACAGGAAGTATCATTTTCGAAGCGTGGCAAGTGGTGGCCATTTTACCTTTTTAAAGTGACCAGAATATAATTAATCCTTCTAAACACTGAGAAAGGATCCTGATACAGTTTGCCAATAATTTAAATCCTATGCTTTGTAGTGTCTTTGTGATCATGTCAGAAAAAAAAGGAGGGGGATATTTAAAAATAAATCATCCCCTTTCATAGGGTAAGGGAATTAAAATTTAAAGCTTATTTCTTTATTTTAACTTTTGCTGACAAAGGAGAAAATAAAAGCAATAAATACCATGCCGAAAAACTATGGCAGGAGACAAGAAAAAAACATTTACAATGGGTGAGTGGGCTCCTCATTTATAATTTCTCAGTTAGTGCCAATAATTTTGACCAAATGTATTTTATCTACTTAGTTTTGCTTCATGACTTTTAAAATGTAATGCACTATATTTATTCAATTCTTCCCAACAATTTTATCATTAAGATTGTTGCTTTTAATGCTTTTTTATCATTAAGATTGTTGCTTTTAATGCTTTTTTATCATTAAGATTGTTGCTTTTAATGCTTTTTTATTCATTTAAATTTCTTGGATTTGCCTAAGATGACTATTCATTAGCTTATCATGAATTACTTATATCTCTACAATAGTGAGTTCTATGTTCCACTGATACATTACTTCCACACGTCAGGGGGAGGTAATGATTGGTAAAACTTTCCCGTGGTAACACTTTTAAATGCAATAGTTCGCAAACTATGCCTGTGTAGAATCATACTGGCATACATGCCAACCTTTGAAAGTGAAAAACTGGAATGCAGGCCTGGTGCGTGTGTGCATGAGAACAGAAGCCCCCCCCCCCCCCCCCCCCCCCCGAAATCAAATTTAGCATTTGGAATTCCCAAAATATAATTTTCTCATTGCTCTCCACTGCTTTTCTGTAGGATAAGTGTTTCTTGGAGACCCAAATGAGGGTCATGGGGGGTCCTCAGTAAAGGGTCATCAAAAGAAATTATATCACAAGCCTGAGGGTCAGGAGGTCCAGTTGGTGGCCAATTTAGGCTCGCAGCAAACAAAAGTTGGGAACCACTGTTATAAACCTTGCAAAAAGCATAACTCATTCCTAATCAAGAACTGCTTATGACATCTGGAAACATTAGCATATTCACTGTGATATTTCTGCTTAACTTTAGCCTTGACACACTTCTTGGTCTGTCTGAAGTGTCCATGTCATCCACCACATCTTGTTTCAAGAGAGCAAAAGCAAGATTTGATAGTAAATATGGCTGCATTTATGAAATTATTGGAACTTTACTGAATGATCATTTCTTATTTTGTTTTCATTTAAATTGACACGAAATGGTGTAAATTCAGAATTAATGGTTTCAAACTTGTAGTTTGGAATACTGGTTTGATAATCAGAATGATTCCAACTGAATTGGGATGGTGGCAGGTATGCAGTGGTAAACTAGGAAGGGAAAAAACTAATACAAGTATTTCCTTTTGTTACTTCAATGCACCAACCAGGCTTGAGAAATCCAGAATTTCTATCTGATCAGGAAATATCTCATACCTGTACTATACCTTTAAAAAATAAAAATGAAATTTAAGGGACAAAATCCACAAGAAACTTGGCACTTACCCCTGCAACACCTGGGCTGTAGCCTCCATTTTTAAATGATGTTGCCTGCTGTCCTGGAGCTTGCATCCGTCTGTCGGGAGACTCCTGGTAAAAAGCCTGAGCCTGCTCATTTGGAGTTCCATAATGCACAAAGTACTGGCAGATGTGTGTGAAGGTGTCTCCATCCTTGGCGGGGTCATTACCATAGATTTCCAGGCCATATTCCCCAGGCTGTGGCAGTGATCCTGTAATGATGACCTTGTCCCCCTGGTCGGCCTCGTTGACACAACGTTCCAGATCCTCCTCTTTCATTCCAGGCTTTCTCAGTTTGCACAACACATACACTGGCTTGGTTTTCTGTGAAAAAAAAAAAAGTCTTGTATTCTGTTTATCACAGGATTTTGGGGTCATTAAAATTGTGTGAATCTAGTCATTTCAGCACATTTTTGCCAAACTTTTGTGAATTTAAAATGATGAAACATATCACATCTTGATGATGCTATATGGCAAATAGTTTCCTTGCTTAATTTTCAAAAAATTACATTTTTGCCAAAGTTTTGTGATTTAAAGTACGAGCTCAGCTACTTGTATTTTGTTCTTTTTTTCTAAAAGAATTTCTTAAGGTCTGCACTATCAAAAGTAATTATAACTTGTCCAAGTATTTGACCTAGCAAGATGAATGATTAAGTTTTAGAAAAGATTAGAAGATTGTGAACAGTCTAATCTCCTTTCTTTGTAGCTTTATTTAAATCTATTTTTATTCATACATTTTTGAAAAAGATGTCTATGATTTAAGTTTCTTGATCCTTTTCTATAACAGAATTAACATACTGCTGAATGTCAGTCAAATCCCAACATGTGCAGATACCTATGGACTGGCAACAAATACTGGCAAAGGTGCGAGGCATCACATGCACTGCAGACTTGATGGCATTCAGCCATGATGTCTGTCACCTAGTTGATTGCCACCATATATCATATACAAATCAAAATAGTCATAACTTCATCTTTCAACAATTTTTCATGAAATTTTCATTATGAACCACAAAAATCAACACTAATTTTCATGAAGTAAGTGTCAACATAAAATACTCTAGATTTTATATGATGTGCATTGCTTATGAACAGGAGTGGTCATCTCCACTCCGGCAACAGGTCAACAGACTTTGGCTCTGGAGAAAATACTCATCTTGAAATACTTTCTCAACTGATTTCAGAATTTACCTCAAGAATAATCATATTACTTTTTAAACAATATGTACTTGACAGGCATTCAAACAAATTTTTGCAACACTTTTACAAAGGTTACATAATATGTATGTGTATATATATATGTGTGTATATATATATATATGTGTATATATACATATATATGTGTATATGTGTGTGTACACACACACACACACACACACACACACACACACACACACACACACACACACACACACACACACACACACACACATGCACATGCACACACATATAAACCAAGATGCAATTACCTTAAATTCAATATGGATTTTTCCATCTTTGGTTGGGATAACAGAATCTGAATAGCTTGGCTCAAGTCCAAGCTGAGCTACAGGGACTCCAGGTCCCCAGTTACTGTCAGAGCAGTTTGGCAATGGAGCTGCATCAGATGCAGCCTTATCTGCAACCATCTTGTATTCAGCTGAGGCAGTGAACACATTCTTGATGCCTATTTCTCCTGTTAGCAGTTGCCCAAAGATGGTCACATAGAAAGAACCCGATTTAGGAGCACGGATGATAAATGTGACCCTATTCTCACGAGTTTCCTGCAAACAGTAGCTCTTCAATTTGTGCCCTTGGTATGTCTCATCTCCATTTTCTGCAAAGACAATCTTGTATGTGAAATTTGTGGGCTTTACAAAACCAACTGTTACTGCCACTTTGCCATTCTTCATGTGGACAACTCCCTTCTGATGAGACATGAAGTACATGCCACACCTGAAGAAGTATGATTTTACAAGAGGAAGGTCCTCAAATTCGGCAAGCGTCAGTGGGTGGGAGAGAAGCTGCCACTCTGCTTTCTGTGCCCAGTGACTGTAGATCAGCTGCTCTGGATCTGTCAGGAAGTAGAAGTCATCATATTCATACACCTGTAAGAGATGAAAATAACAAAAACAGTTAAATAACAAATTCTAATTAAGTTTTAAAATTTTGTCTTAGTCATATCCAAGTTTTGCTTGCACATAAACATTTCTTATATAACATCTGAATTTAAAAATTGTCAAAACTTACTGCTCCAGCAAAATGAAAACTTATTTTTGTTTTTTTTAGCTTAAAGTCAGTATAAAATTACTATATTTCAAACTAGTTTGAAGGACATGATTGCACAGGCTGACTCTACATCATGTAAAATATAAAATTATATAAATTTGACATTTTCATATGCATTTTAAAACACTATACCATATATGAGGAAATTTCTGTTTCTGGTTTAATTTTCATGATTTTCATGACCTAGTCACCAATCACAAAAATTAAACCTCATTGAACGAAATTATATACTAGGAGTTCATTTATTTTCATGGTTTTGTGAAGAAATGCTATTTTCATTATTACTTGAATTCATGGATTAGGAAAGCAGTCCTATTATTATTTCAACAGAAAAAATAACTGTTCATCAAGTCTTTAAATTCCTGGATTGGGAAAGCAGTCCTATTATTATTTCAACAGAAAAAATAACTGTTCATCGAGTCTTTAAATGCCTGGATTCGGAAAGCAGTCCTATTATTTCAACAGAAAAAATAACTCTTAATGGAGTCTTTACATTCCTGGATTGGGAAAGTGGTCCTATTATTTCAGCAGAAAAAAATAACTGTTCATTGAGTTTAAATGCCTGGATTGGGAAAGCGGTCCTTTTATTTCAACAGAAAAAAAAAACTCTTCATAGAGTCTTTAAATTCCTGGATTGGGAAAGCGGTCCTATTATTTCAACAGAAAAAATAACTGTTCATTGAGTCTTTAAATTTATGGATTGGGAAAGTGGTCCTATTATTTCAAACGAAAAAATAACTGTTCATTGAGTCTTTAAATGCCTGGATTGGGAAAGCGGTCCTATTATTTCAAACGAAAAAATAACTGTTCATTGAGTCTTTAAATTTATGGATTGGGAAAGTGGTCCTATTATTTCAACAGAAAAATAACTCTTCATAAAGTCTTTAAATTCCTGGTTTGTGGCACCCACAAAAGTTGGGACTCGATGAAAATTAATGAATTCACAGTAAATGGAAAATTACAAAGTTGTAAACACAAAAATTGTTAGGAGCTAAGAAATTCTTTCAAATTTAGCAACACAGAAGTTTCCCCATCAGTAGTAATTACCTTCTCACAAATGTAATAATTATTGAATGATACTGATTGTTTGTCAGCAAGTTATCTCACGACCATTAAAGTCATGCAGAACTAAACCAACTATATATAGCCTTTTCATTATCTTGTTGATGTAGCCAGCTCCATATAAAAAGTAAAGGCTAAGTTAATGGAACAATATTTTAAAAAAATCTTGCAGTGTTGTAAAAGTAGATTGCTTAGCTATAACAGTATATGGTAATTTAGATGTAGCCAAGTGACAATGAGAAGGTTAATAGGAAAATCTTTTTGGCACATGTAACAGCTGTAGATACAGATGCAATCACCTGTTGCTGTAGATAAAGTATCTCTCACTGCACGGGGACAGTATTAGATATAGTACCGCAATTCAGTAACTGAGAAGATATTTCAGTATTCTTGTGAATCAATCAGCGTTAAAGAAATTTAAATGTATGTGTAATGAGATCACAAGATGCAATGTCTAGTTGATTAACCTTTGGAAATATACAGAGATGCCAATCCCCAAGTGTGCTCATCAGGAATACAAGCACACATTTTTTGGAATCTAGGCAGCCCATCAGGAATGGATAACACATTCATTAATAAGAGTCCCTTGGAGGGACTAACGCTCTACTGGGCAAAAAGAATTTTCAGGAATTGCAACATAAGACCATTTCTTTCTTTTAACTGCCGAGTGTTGAAACCATCTCTGATATTCTTCAGCATGAACAAAATTTTCAAATTAGCTGCTGTGGTGGACATATTGGATGCCAGATTGGCACCATTGTCATTTAGGACCAAGCAGATATAATTAGAATTCTTTATGTGAAAACCCCATGTCAATATGACCATCCATTCAGTTGGAGTAGCAACAGCAAGATTTTAAAGACAGCCATCATGGCAGCCATATTGAAAGTATGATTGACACCATTTTCATTTAGGACCAACTAGGGATCATGAGAAGTCTACTGGTGAAAACCCATGTTGATATACCATCCATGTAGGAGGAGTAGAGATAACAATATTTTCAAGATGGCTACCATGGTGGCCATATTGGATATCAGATGTGTACAATTTCCATTCATTCAGAAGAAGTAGTGATAAGATGGCAACTGGTGGCCATATTGGATGTCTGAGAGGCACCGTTTTCATTTAGGTCCAACTAGACATCATAAGAAATCTTTTAGCAAAAACAACATGTTGATACAACCATCCATTCAGAGGAGTAGCCAAAACAAGATTCTAAAGATGGCAGCAGTAGCAGCCATTTAGGACCATAAAAACATAATACAAAGTCTTCTGGTGAAAACCCATCAATATGACCAGTTATTTAGAAGCAGCGATAACAAAAATTTTACCATGGCTGCTGTGGCGGCCATACTGGACATCAGATCAGCACCATTTTCATTTAAGACCAATTAGACACCATAAAATGTCTTTCTGTGAAAACCTATTTTGATATGACCATCCATGTAGGAGGAATAATGATAACAATATTTTCAAGATGGCCTCTGTGGCAGTTATATTAGACATCAGATCAGCACCATATTCATTTAAAACCAACCAGGCATCTTAAGAATTCTGGTGAAAACCCCAAGTCAATATGACTTTTCGTTCAGGAAGAGTAGCAATAACAAGATTTTCAAGATGGCTGCCATGGTGACCATATTGGACATCAGATAGGCACCATTTTCATTTAGGACCAACTAGACATCATAAGAAGTCTTCCAGTGAAAAAACCATGTTGATATGACCATCCATTCAAGAGCAGCAATAACAAGATTTTCAAGATGGCTGTTGTGGTGGCCATATAAATCAGATCGGCACCATTGTCATTAAGGACCAACCAGACATCATAAGAAGTCTTCTGGCGAAAATCAGATGCCAGTGTGACTTCATTTAGGAGGTGCAGCAATAACAAAATTTTCAAGATGGCAGCCATGGTGTCCATTTTGGATGTCAGATCAGCACCATTTTCATTTAGGACCAACTAGACATCATAAGAAGTCTTTTAGTGAAAACCCCTTGTTTATATGAGAATCCATTAAGGAGAAGTATTGAAAACAAGATTTTCAAGATGGCTGCTGTGGTGGCCATATTGGATATATAAGCATCCCCATTATCATTTAAGACCAACTAGACCATGGGATAAATGTGTGTGTATAGTTTCATGGCAATCCTCTAAGTAGTTTATGAGAAGCAGCGATAGCAAACTTGTGCTAATGGACGGTCGGAAGATGGATGACAGACGACAGACGAAAGACCATCCCATAAGCCCTTCTGGTTTATGACCAGTAGAGCTAAAATAACAAATTTCTATACACTTACATTGTATCTTTATATGAGTCTATTACAAACCTGTACACAGTCGGTAACAACTGAGATACAATGAAAATAAATGGTATATCCAATCCTCCAATTCAAGAACCACAAATTCCTTCAACATATTTGGCCAAAACAATAGCCATAAATATTAGTTTTTCTCACAAATTATCTGCATTTGAATTTTCTCTCCATCTCTGCTGATATTTTTCACCTATTTACAGTCTGGTTGACCAGTTGCTTGTTTTTTACATGGAGAAATCATATTCTGTGTACCAGTCTATCATACTGGTGCTAAAATGCTTTTCTTCCTACCTGTGTATACACAGGAAACTCCTGTTCAAACTTTTTTCCCAAACAATTTTGATTTTCTGGAATTTCATCAATATATTTTGGAATGCAGAATTTTCGCTAAAAATCTGTAACAATTCCACAAAATCTAGAATGGTTTGCATCACTGAAAATGTATTTGGCAGGCAGGCTTGTATAACACTTCTGTATTCTACAATTTGCCAAATAGTGCCAGTAAATACAAGGGCTATAAATTATCCAGTCATAGTTGGTTGTTTTCTATGGGCACTTCAAGTTTTAAATGGAACTAGAAACAGTGACATAGTCACAACAAACCCTGCATAAAAACAAAATGTAAAAACGCTGACCAAAATTGAAGTGAAAGAGACAACTGCCTAAATAAGCTTATTTGGTTTCTAAAACATTGGGAATACCAAATAACATTTGAATATGTTGAAAAATTCAAAGCTATAATGTAAAGATTAACATCAATCCACAAAACAGCAAACTGCATCAGAAGTTTAGTAGTAACTGAACTATGCTGGTTGCAGGCAACATCAAAAGTGAGACAAATTGATTGATGGCAGTGTTGCACATAGGATCCCAAGGGCAGTGAACACTGTGTTCCCCTCCCTCAAGATCTGGGGGACACACACCATTTTAGATGGACAAATGAAGAAAACAAAACTGTACATAATGCACTAACAGTGCTATAAAAATTAGATAAATCTTGGTTGCTTCAACAATTTTGCCATCTTAACTTTGTGATCTACACTGTACTATCATATTTTCCTTGAACACTTACATTATTGCAATAAAAGTTTTATCATGTGCACAAGGAACTCATGAAAACATTATGTAGTTAATCTCTAAGGAGCTGCACCATGGAATTTCCCATTCCGGATCTCGCTCTCTCATTTAACTTTAGTGTACACTCATCATGTACCAGCATTTATTATAATAAATACCTATGTCTTTCCAAACAAATCATTAATTACATGACGAATTGTATATTTGCATAAATGTAGTCACTTTTGTCAACCTCAAAATAAATGAAATCTTCCTTGCCATAAGGGTGACTTTAACCTTGAAAATATGTTACACTAATGGCCCTCAAACACTTTACAATGTAACTCAGCCGACTATCACAAACTTGGAATGTTTTCATGGCCATACACGTTGTTTTAAAATAGATATTAATTATCAACTTACAGTTTCATCACCTTTTGCGATTTTGGACACTGCTAGCGTGAACAGAGACATGGGTGGACATCCACTAATGAAAAGTTGTAGGCATATTTTTCAAATTTTTTCTTCTGAGGAAAAGCATGCCCAGGAGGGCGCACAGGATCTAGATTTTGGGGATATAGGACAAAAAATTATGTGCATCACTGAGTGAAGGTGCATAATTCTCTCAACAATGAAGCAAAAGAAATGAAAAGCCTAAAAAGTACATCTCAGTGTTCTAGATAGGTATAAACAGAGAGACACTACATCCTGCCGATTATTAAGCACCCCTGTCAAAGTCAGAGCATCCCCATCATTCACTACTGACCTTTCAATCCTTTCCACTACCATGCACTTAGCTGATTTTGCATGGCCATTCAGTCATTTTTGTTATGGCCCATATTGCTGCACATTCACATTTCATTATTCCAATACTGTGATATGTTCGAAAATGCCAACCAGTGAATTTATAGTTCAACAGCAAAGTCAGATCTAACCAAAAGAGGAAACTGCCAGAATATTTTTGTAAGTGTATTTTATTTTCAAGCTATTCATGTGGTCGAAATGTTTATTTTATTCATATCTGATTATTACTAAAATAGGTGATTAGTGAGATTACCCACATCCTGCCACCTCCAGCAAGGGTCTTTGTTCTGTTTGTTAACTGAATGTGAAAATAAACTGCTCAGAGATTAATTTTGAGAATTTAATTGAGAGAAACCTCCAAGTTTTCTGCTGTAAAGAACAGAAAGTAACTAAGTGTCTGCATGAGGCAATTTAGGCAACTTAATAGATGGGCTTGGTAGTTAACACAAAAATCATATTAAGAAGTAATCTGGGATAAAAGAAAAATTGTGCGTGACTTTTTTAAAAAAATTACCATTGCTCGTTTCTTTTCATTGTATTGTATCTTGTATAGCTTAGATCAGGTAGTTTCATTTTTGCATAGAAAGTTCGAAGAGCTCTCTTTCAAAACTTGATCCATTTTCAATACTGACAGTTGTGGTGGCAGTTACCATTTTTTATTATACACCTATCAATTTTGTTACTAAAAAAAAAAAAGAGCCAGAATGTTACTGTCATTTCCTAGAAGAAGGAAAATGATACTCTTGTTTTCTGATTCTGTATCACCATCCTCTTCAACGAGGCTAGAGCTACTTTTCCTCGATGTTTCCGGTTATAACTCAACAAATATGAACAACTATGCTGTAGCCTCACTTAACTCATTAACCCCTGGCGCCCCGTTTACGCGTCATGAGGTTGTACCCTACTTCCGAGCTCTGTAACGTGAACATCATTTAGAATACACTAAAGTGGATGGTATTTCAGGAAAGTAGACAGATGTAGCTCTACAATGATACCAAATAATGTCGACTTTCTACTCACATTAAAAAAAAACAGCGAAAAAAATGCAGTTTTTGAGACCCCGATTTTTTTTAGGTCAAAAATTGCCAGTTCCGGAACCGGAGTTTGTGTCCGGATTTTAGACTTTTTGGCCTTCGATCTAAAGCAGACTGGTCCGAACTGCACACAGACAGATGAACCTTTGCAAAAAGTAGGATAAGTTTGAGATTTGGAGTAAAAAGGGGCCAGGACACAAAAATCGGGGATCCAATACGAAACAAAAAAAAAAAGATGTCCAACTTTTACCCTTCTGCACATGCGCGAGCGTAATAGCCAATCAAAAACAATGTTTCTGATACACCTAAGCATCCGGCTAAACGAAAAACTTTCTTAAGCAGATGTGTTTTGCTGCATTCAGAAGTAACCGCAAAAATGCGTTTCCTACCCCCATTTCAGGCGAAAATGAAAAGAATCTCCAGGGGTTAATGAGTTAATGGGTAAATTTCGATGACGTCACCAAATTTGAATATTCCTTGCTTATTTGATCATTTATGCATTACCATTGCACAGAAATTAAAAAAATAGCCATTCCTGGACAATTTCTAAAAAATTTCCCCAAACTTGTTTAACTCATTAACCCCTGGCGCCCTGTTTACGCGTCATGAGGTTGTACCCTACTTCCGAGCTCTGTAACGTGAACATCATTTAGGATACACTAAAGTGGATGGTATTTCAGGAAAGTAGACAGATGTAGCTCTACAATGATACCAAATAATGTCGACTTTCTACTCGCATTAAAAAATACAGCGAAAAAAATGCAGTTTTTGAGACCCCGATTTTTTTTAGGTCAAAAATTGCCAGTTCCGGAACCGGAGTTTGTGTCCGGATTTTAGATTTTTTGGCCTTCGATCTAAAGCAGACCGGTCCGAACTGCACACAGACAGATGAACCTTTGCAAAAAGTAGGATAAGTTTGAGACTTGGAGTAAAAAGGGGCCAGGACACAACTCAACGTGATCTAGCTATCAAGATCGCATTACTATGATAATCATATATATTTATTTTTTTAGTAGTAGATTAGTTTTTTGTTAATATGATACAATCCATATTTAAAGGTGCTCAAAACACATGTAAAATGGTTGCTGCTAGTAAGTTTGACTTTCTGACTACATATCATTTAACAGTCAGTGTTTTTCTTTCCTTGTTTCTCTGTATGTTTTGTTCCACTGATTCATTACACAATTTCAGTATTCATACATTTTATGATGGTTGGTATCTCTCATATGTGAGTATTATGTTCTTGACTGCATTCATAGTGTTAAACACTTTAGGACTGAATGATAAGATGGTCACTGTACACTAACAGTTGAGATTAACTGGCTGTTTTTTTTAAAAAGTCCTCGAGTAAGTGTGCTCAGAATGTGCCAAATTTTACTGCAAATATTGCTTAATTCCAATGTTCAAAGTTGTGCTGCTTAAATTTAGAGTAACAACTTTCATATACTTAATGTGCTTTCATATTTCTGCGATTTCATGTGTACCTGTTTCTCAAAGACACTCCAATTTCAACCTTTTTCTTGAATAGGCTTTCATCACTGACTTTTTATTGGTATACTTGTTCTGTAATTAACTACTGCACTGTATTAAATGTGTAAACAAAGATGTTTTTTTAATTATATATTTTTATTTATATTTGGTCATAATGAAGAATGGTAGTTTTAATTACATTTTGGTTGAAAAAGTTAGTTTCTTTGAGAAATAAAACTGATTTTGTGTGAAATTTACTATGTTTCTCTCTTTTTTAATGGTTACAAGTGACATCTTTTTGGGTCTGTAAGTGCCTTGAAATTAAAAATTGCCCAATCACAGTCAACACCCCTCTCATTTGAAATCCTAAAATCTAATCTATTAGACAGTGTTCACGCTGAATTGTATCAGATTATGCTGAATTGTTCCTGGTCTATGCTGGTTACATGCAACTTCCAAAGTGATAATGTGAAACTGATTGACAAGTCCGACAACTCTATCAAAAATTAAAGCATAAGAGATGAATCCCACAAAAGGCACATTTCTGTTGGATAGACTGTATTCACACTAAATTGCATTAAGATAAGCTGAAACAACCTGAATGGGTCCTGGGCTATGCTGATTACAAGCAAGTCCCAAACTGAAGTTTTAAAATAGACTGACAAGGTCCGTAATTCTGTTAAAAATACAGATGAGATGAAACCTCCAAAAGGAACATTTACATTCAATAGTTTTCACACAGAACTGCATCAGGATAAGTACAACAGTTACTGCCGAAATTTTTTCACAAGAAACTGCTATTATAGAGATACAAAATTTGATTGAACAAGTAGTGTAACTCGTCTATAATGGATTCGGTAAGACAAAGCCTACAAAAGGCATTTGTCAAAGTACATGGCACTTCACCTGCCATATGGTGCTTAGCTATACTAGTTACAAGAAGTGTCCAGATGGATAGATATAAAAGGGATTACTTCATCAAGGGATTCTGCATGTTGATGCGGGGTCCCAATAACAGCTACAGTGTAGTATACAAATGTTATAATCAAAATATGAGGTTATGATCAAAATAAGGGTTGATCAAGTTACTTCAACATAAAAACCCACTGCAATCCAACCTAGTTATCCCAGCATGAAGGATTTTTGTTACATTAATTAGATTTGGATCTAGCCTGAGTCACCCAGCATGCTTCAGCTTTCATTGTTATGCAATGAAATGACAAACCTGGGCCTGGCAAAAAAAATAAAGTGAAACCAAAATGAGGTACCCTAAATTTTGGAGCACTAGATGATGCTTTAAGCTCTAACCAAGGCAAATTAAATGAATACCGTATACACTCGCTTAAAAGTTGATGTTTTTTTTACTGAAAATTCGATTAATGCAGAGAGGGGTATATAAGATATAAACGTGACATACAAACAAAATTGATAAATCTAAGGGTAATGTTGGAAACTCAAGATGTTTGCAGTACCTAAAAATACTCTAAATTCAAATATTTTTACATTTTTATACCACTGTTCCCATTCAGAAATGCATATATGGTATGCACTGTATTTATCCATCTCATGATGGTATTCATTACACAATACTTGCACAGTAAAACCTGTCTTGAGCGACCTCTGCTACGAGCAACCACCTGTCATTTATTACCACAATCGTAATGCATGGATTGATTTTATTATATAAACGCACTGTCATGAGCGACCACCTGCAGAATGCAATCCACGACCACAATTTCTTGGCAAAATATGTATTTCGACACTGCTATGAACAACCGGGTCACAAAAACAGAGATAAACACCACTGACCTTTATTTAATACTTTGTAACCAAGACTGCTTAAAAGTAAAGACTAATAAAGAAAATCAAAAAAAAAAAAATAGGCTGGCTACCAGTTTCTTAAATTTTACAGGTCATGCATGTAGTGTTATATGTTACAGATTGTAAACCAGACTAGAGTACATGCAGATTGTTCATTCAGAATTACTTCAAGCATTTCTGTGAGATTAAAGTATGATCCGTAGGACTGACTGCAAAGTTGTGAATGGCAGATTGTTCTAAATTAACACTGCTATGAACGACCCTATCGTAAGAGCTGACCACTGATCTTTATTTAATCCTTGGTAACAACGACCACTTAAAAAGTAAAGACTGTTCTAAACAAACTATAAATAAAAACCAAATTAGGCTGGCTACCTTTTTCCTAAATTTTACAGGTCATGCATGTAGTGTCCTTTGTTATAGACTGTAAACCAAACTAAAGTACATGTCACTAACTGCCATTGTAGTGCCAAAGTCAATGTAGCGGTTGCATATATTCTTTGTCTTTGGAGTTAATCCATAATGCCTGGGGTGAATGAGGTCTTTGTCTTTGTCTTTAATATCAGTAGGTGAGAATCATTTTCCAGATTTGATTGTCATTGTTAAAGGGTTGTGTTGTTTGTTGCTTTTTTTTTAATGTAACAGTGATTACAGCCCACACATCAAGCCGCCATCTGTTCCCCTTGTACAACCGGTTACACCCTTTGTTTATCGAGTTAATCACTTTATGTTGTTGGTGAATTAAACCTTTGACTTATGCCTCTAAATAAATTTATTCTGTTTCTGGATGAGTTAATTATGTTTTTTTATTTCATTCCTTGGTACATATACATTGTATATATATTCCATATTGCCCCAAAGCCTAATCAAAACAGCTTCCGTCATTATTACAATTGGTCACTGATAATGTTAACACCTAGCACCTTAACAACAATGGCAGAACCTCCAATGAAAAGAGAGACAAATTCTAACACTGGAGGAAGAATTAATGTAATTGAAAGAAGTGAAAATGGGGAGACCGCTCGCAAAATAGCAGCCAGTTTAAACGTTGGTAAAACTCAAATTCAGGGTGTTATAGAAGACAAGGAGTCAATATGAACTGAATTCATATGCTAATACATGTACATGTGATTTTCAAATATAAGTATGATTCATGTTTAATGATATATGTATATCTTTATTGCATTATAAAATTATTTTCAGATGAATGCATGCAATATTTTAATGAGAACTATGAACAAAGAATACAATAAATGTACATTGATTGTGGTTATTTTTCCTTCTTAAACAGTGCTGAATTCTGACCTTGGAAACTGGTCTTTTTGTACAAACCTGTTATGATAGACCACCTCTCTTGAGACTGCTTTTTGTAGACAGAAGACAAGTTTTACTGTATCTACAATTATTTTGGATTTTAACATTTTGAAAATATTACCAGTAAAATAAATACAACCAGCTACAAAGTGAAGTGAAGTTAGGGGTGAAACGATTCATTGATATATTGATGCATCGATACTTTTGCCATATCAATACATGTATTGATACAAGAGGTGAAGAATCAATACAAAACGATCTCTACCCTGTATAAGTTACTTTAATCTTCAGCAGTCATGAATAATTAATAGTTGTTTGCCTTTTTATTCTTTAAACTGAGAATTGATAATGTATTGTATTGCAGGCTGTTTATCATTAATCGTATCGATACGCGGCACAGGTGTATCGTTTCAGCCCTAAGTGAAGTGTCCGTCAATATTGTTTACTGTTTCAATTTTCGTGCAAGTCCGAACAACCTGTATTTGTATTAATATTTGTTTTTTTCTGTATAAACAGTTTGATGCAATAGAAGGTTTGATTTAATTTGTATTTTCCTTTTCCATAAGTCAGATTTAATTCTCAAGTGATATTTCCAAAGTTATCTGCCAGTGCACATGTGCAGATAAAGCCCTTGGCTTGTAAAGGCAGCACTCACTTTGTTTTCAAGTTGACAATCCTTTTGATCCAGCCGCGAATTTAATAATTGTAAGTAAAGTTCTACAACTTCCTGTGCATGTTTGACCTAAATCCCTTATCTTGTAAAAGGCACCACCCTCTTTGTTTTCACGTGTGACAATCCTTTGATCGAGCTGCGAGTTTGATGATTGTTGATTGCCAAATAGCAGAGGGTGGTTATTTGAACTCCCTGTGATCTTGACGCACAATTGACAAGTTTTCAGTTGCATCCTTTAATAGATTTTATAGACTTTATTATCAAAGTGTTACTTACAGAGCCCAAGCTCAGTCTCTACACAAGCACCCGCATATGACAGTAAAGCCAAGGAATCGGAGTTGGACGATATTTACGATGACTAGACGATAATTTACAATGTCTAGACTATAATGGAAGATTTCTGAACTTTATCAGACAATGAGGATGAATTTTTGGACTTTGTACCAAATGACATTAGATAGTGACATTTATAGGATACTGCGAATCACAAAAATGTGGACTTTACCTTCAATGTTTACTTATAAGACGTGTGGAATTAACATATTACGGGATATTTTGAATCTGGTCATTCTGAACTACTATTTTTATACTGGTATGTGACCTATCATTGAATTCATGGATTTATCACATAAATGGATTTAAAATGTCAAGCATTATGGATTTCAATGGATTTTATTACATGAACATGGACAAATTGTAAATTGTCAATTTAATTGTGATATATTCCACTTAATAATATAATTGTATTTTACACTCTTTTTTCCTTTTTTTCCCTGTCAATATATCTATTTATCCAGTTTGGCTTGTTTATTTTCCAAAGTGCATCTCTGACTCACTGACGACAAGTAACCCCTTCAGATGGATCTGACTTGCAAAATATACCTCAACTTATACGTGGGTCGAAGAGAAATTGACCTTTTGCAGCCCTAAAAAAAAAAAAAAAAAAAGGGGGGGGGGGTCAACTTATAGTCAAGTCAATTTATTTAGTAATTTACAAGAGTATCATGAACAGCACATTATGTGCCTGCTTAATGTTTATTACTCCTCTATGTAGCTAACTTGAAGTTTTGGTACAGAAACCACTTTTCTTCTTTCAGTGACATTGATCTTTGACCTTTAAACACAGAACCAATAGGCTACTTCCTTACCCCAACTCTAAGCCATACACAAAGTTTGATCTTGGTAGAAATAATGTTATTGTGCGAAAACCCTTTTTCATCTTTCAGTTGCAGTAAACTTGGACTTTTACCGTTTGACTTCAAAATCAACAGGTTTCTTCCTTACCCCAAGAGAAAACCATCCACAAAGTTCTGTCCAGGTACGTGATGTAGAACTAATGTTATTGTCCAGAAACAATCTGCATTCTTTCAGTAGTAGTGACCCTGACCTTTGGTCTTTAACTACAAAATCGATAGGGTTCTTCTCTACCTCATGTGCAAGCCATCCACAAAGTTTGGTAACTGTAGAAGATGCAAAACTCAAGTCATTGTGCAGAAACCATTTTCCTTCTTTCAGTCAGTCACCTTGACCTTTGGATCCCAAAATTGACAGGACTTTTTCTTACACCAAGTGCAGGCCATCCATAAAGTTTGGTAACCACAGATGATGGAGAACACAAGTTATTGTGCACATACTATTTTTCTTCCTTCAGTCAAAGTGACCTTGACCTTTGACTTTTTTCACCCTGAAATCAATAGGCTTCTTCCTTACCCTAAGTGCAAGCCATCCACAAAGTTTGGTAACTGTGGATAGTGGAGAACTCAAGTTATTGTGCAGAAACTACTTTTCTTTTTTCAGTCACGGTGACCTGACCTTTTGATCCTTAAATCAATAGGGTTCTTCCTTACCCAAGCACAAGCCATCTGCAAAATTTGGTAACTGTAGACAGCAGACAACTCGAGTTATTGTACAGAAACAAAATTGGTAACAGACGGATGGACATCATGAAATACTATGCTCTTCCTTATGAAGAACATATAAAAACAAAGCATGCCAATTCACATGTTTAAACCAAAACAAATGTATATAGTTAAAAGTTATATTAGTCAGTAAGAATGTTACAAGATCAATTTAGTTGTATTTTAGTACAGACATTATTTCTGATGGCCACTTAGTGTAAACAGTCTGCGATTGGGTACAACTTTTTCCCTGTTTTTCCTAGATTGATATCTGCAAATTATCTATGCAGATACAATCATGGCAGGCCGAGACTAATTTGGATCTAGGCAGTTATCTCCCTTTGATGGCTTCTTGAAGTACTTCAGGTAAAGTTATACAGGACACTGAAATAATCGTGTGATCCTAAACTGCATTTTTTTAATGTCTATCTCTAGATGAAAGTGACTAATATATTTCAAAGTAAAACCGGTTCATTCTTTGTACTTACCTTCTTCCATAGTTTCAGACAAATCAAACAATCATAAATCTACATAAGTAACTTACCAAATCCTCTGGCTTGTTTCTCTCAGAGACAAGATATCTAGTGGCCCAGTGAGAGTCAACCAGGTACCAGTTCTCATCAATGTAGACAGCATTCCAGCTGTGGTTGTAATCTGTCCCCTTGAACTTGTCTCCAGGGCGATAATCCAAACCCTTGGCAAATCCAGTCAAAACCACACAGTGTAGACCAGAAAATCTGTTTGATGAGTAAAAGTGTAAATCAATGACTTTTGACTGACTGAAATAACAGATCCATCAGTTAGTGTTGTTAGCAGTCAAATCTAATGGAAGCTTTCCAAAAATCTTACTCAACACATATCTGCCTAGAAAAGATAAAGCTGAAACATTCCCAATTGTATTTTGTTTTCCACAAAAGGTGATAGATCTTAGTTATATAAATTGTGTGAAACAAAATTGGATTTTTAAAAAAAAAATCCATTTGGCTCAACAACCCTAATTTAGTCAAATATATCTGCATCACAAATAATTTTTGAAAAATATGACCTGTCAATAAAGCTAGCAGAACAGCAAGAACTGTAATTAGTGGGAAATAAAATTGAATTGGAGCTAGAATTTGTTTCTTTAGGCCCAAATATTTTCCTATCAGAACCGAGAATGAAGATACTTAGAGATAACCTTTATATCCAAATATTTAGCAGAAATAAATACACTGGGAATGTATAAGACCTGAATTTGCTTGCATATCAAGCAAAAATAACCTACAGCACAGATTCGAGTCTGTAGTGTTTATGCTGCTTAAGATTTTTAGCTAACAGAGTAGACCTAGCTCTGTTGGCACATTATTTGATGGTAGATCTGAGTCCATGCTGTTTGTCCTACTTATAATCTCAAGCTAACAAGCCCTGATTTGCTGCTACATTATGTGATGGTAGATCTGGGTATATGATGTTTGTTCCACTTATAATCTCAAGCTGATAGTATAGACCTGGATCTGCTGGTATATTATGTGATGGTAGATCTAAGTTTATGCTCTTTGTCCTACTTATGATCTTTAGCTAATGGTGTTGACCTAGATTTGCTGGCACATTATGTGATGGTAGATCTGAGTCTCTGCTGTTTGTTCTACTTGTATATAATCTCTAGCTAGCAGTGTAGACCTGGATTTGCTGGTACATTATGTGATGGCTTATCTGAGTCTCTGCTGTTTGTTCTACTTGTATATAATCTCTAGCTAGCAGTGTAGATCTGGATTTGCTGGTACATTATGTGATGGCTTATCTGAGTCTAAGCTATAATGATCTTAACCTAACAGCCATGACCCTGAACTATGGGCACATTATGCACTGGTAGTTCTGAGTCTATGTTGTTTGTTCTACTTATCATCTCAAACTAACAATGTAGACCCTGATCCACAGATGCCACCTCATAAACATGCTTATCAGGAATCCTAGCACCAATTTTTCAGAATCCAGGCAGCCCATCTGGAATGCTCATTAAGAGTATCAAACTTCTATCCATCATATTGCATATGCCTGTGAGAAGTTTCATACCTGTATAAAGCCAATAACAACTACAGTCCAGTGAGAATAAATGGAGCATACATTCCTCCAATCCCAGACACATGAATTGCTTGAATGTTTTTGGAAAAAACAACAACCATAAACATTAATTTTCTAACATATTATCTGCTTCTTTCTTTTCCTTTCATCTCTGCCACCATTTATTTTACATATTACAGTCTAAATGGCTGGTTTCTTTTCTTTATATTCTGTATTTTACATTGAGAATCAATATTCTATCTACCAGTCTATCATACTGGCACATCATTCTATACTGTTTGCAGTCGAGTGTTCATGATACATGAAGTAATTTTTTATTGGTCATAATCGAAAGTACATAATACTAGACCAGGCATGTGCAACCTGTGGCCTGCGACCTGGTTTTATCCTCTTATTTACATCACAGGGTGTGGCTTTAAAAATCGCTTTTCCAGCCTGTGCCCTAGAGGAAGTTGCACAAACCTGTACTAGACTGTACCAGACAAGTGGGCAAATCCATTACATTCATTATGTATCTATGAAACCGTTACTATGATCAGATGCATTTAAAAACATGTTCATTTATGACATCATAATGCTTACCCATACAACAGACACTGAACTTTACACAGATATAGAAAAACTGAGCAACAGACAACAAATTAGCAACAATGGCCAACTTTACATTTAACCCTTTGACAGCGGGATACGACTCCAGTCGTACTTTACCTTTGCCAGCGGGATACGAATCCGGTCGTATGTTCACTACATTTCGTTACCAACATTTGCAGACACGTGTTTAACTGTATAAAACGTCATCAGTTTACGTGTACTCTTTTGAAAAGAAGGAAATAAAGGTAGAAGGTACACATTGCGATGCCAGATTGTGTTTAAAAGACCCCAAAACTTTCACGTGGAAAATTGACATTCTAGCCAGTGGGGATCGGTATCTTTACTTCTTCAAAATGAACGGCGCTGATGATAACTGGTTATTTGAAAATTTGATTTCAAACACGACTTTTAATGTGTGGAGATCAACATGGCGGACAGCGCTGAAACAGCAATTTACGGCAGTGATGTGGATGCCGATTTTGATGAAAATATAGACAATTTTGTCGGGAAACTTCATGTTTTAAGCAGTGCATATCGTGAGCTTCACTTTGACGAAATGAACGGAGATGATGAGAACTGGTTAGTAGAAAATTTGATTTCAAAACTGAATTTTAACGTGTGTAATTCAAAATGGGGGAGAGTAGTGAAGCAGTCGTGATGCTGATACCGATTTTGATGAAAATTTAGACAATTTTGTGGGGGGGAATTTATATTTTAGGCAGTGGGGATCGTTATCTTGGTTGCATCGAATGAACTGAGCTGATGATAAATAGTTAATTGGTATTTTTGACTCGGATATTGACGATGATGAAGACGTGGATGCTTTTTTTCAAGCTAACTGGACATTTTGAGAACTTCACTTCTCATAAAGTTCACACATATACCGATGTTGAGTGTGTGCATAATATTATGAAAATTTCCTGCATCCCTGGAAATGGACCAAAATACACCCAATATAACTCTTATATTATTACATTAAAATTTATTGTGGAATAAAAACACTGAACCAAAATGAAAAGCTTTGGCGATTTACCAGTAAGGATTATTCTGTTTTTTGTTCTCCAATTCTCATGCGAGTAAATTTAATAAAATTGTAATAACTTTAGATATTCTTTATGGATTTTTACTATTTTGTCACCTTCTTAAATGGTATAAAATTCCCCCCATTTCATATAATTACATAGAGGAGGTAAAATGAATATTGCAGATAGGAAAATTGCATTGAAAGTAAGTTATTACAAAAAAATGTAAAGCATTTATTTTTGCTTACATAACTTTACTTTCAACTGAAGTTTTACGTCTGAAAATTTTCAGTCAAGAAATATATGACCTTAAGGAAAATTTTATGCTTTTTAAAATGGTATACAACATTGAAAAATAATTTCAAAAAATCGTCCTGTAAAGCCAGATTGACCAACGTCACTGCATTCTCTCATGCTGCATAAACCACTGACTGAAAAATTTCCAGTTCTATACAACTGCCTGTCTGAATGGGCTTCAGTATGAAAAGGGTTAATTTCAAAGAAAATCAACTAAATCACTATTTACAAAGTTCAATAAAATGAAAAACAAATCCTTCTGCAGTAATAAAACAAAAATGATGACAGCAATCTGTTTATAAATAAGTTATTTCTCTTCAATAAGAACAGGACCCAAAGGGATTCAATCGTGCTAAAATAAATATATAAGGAATTTATATACAATATAACACAATGACAACAAAAAACTAGTCATGTCAGCGACAATGAGATATGGAGAGTCTAGCATGATACTCTAGTATGAAAGGTAATTTTTGATTGGTCAGAAATGTTACCTGCACAAAGTCTCAAATATCCTGGCATAAGTACTTGGCTTCTTGTTTTTGAAGGAAGTAAGCACATCCTCAGGGGTGTTGGGCTGGACATTTTGAAAGCTAATGGTCTGCAAGTTCTGCGCTGTCATCCATCTAAAAATAGCTCTGATAAAACAAAAAATAAAGCAAGTCATGAAAAGAAAAATATCTTGTTGTGCTGGGAATGAAGAAAATGAATAATGGGAATGAGTTAGAATAATGGGAATGAGTTAGTGGTAGCATTTAGTTTTAAATTTAAAATGCTGTTAGTGACAATAATGACAATGTTCGTGAAACTACATGACAATTCAGTGAATTACCTTTTGTCTACTGCGACAATTTCTTGAAAACAAATTCTTCATAAGTTCATCTGTCTACACTTTTTGTCAGAAAAGAAGCTAACTGCACTGTCCAAGAACTTGTCAACTGTTCACATTCCAGGGCTTGAAAAATTTTCAGTTGGGTACTTGTCCTGCAGGGCAAGTAACTTGGAACTTCTACTTGTCCTGTGTCAATTTGACTCATCCTAGATTGTTTTAATATATTGAATCCGTTTAAAATTTCATTTGTCCGATACTTGAGCACCTTGAAAAAGTGCCTTGATCTTCTTCAGCCATTACTTATAAATACAAGTGGATGAGTGGAATTTTTGAGCCCTGCATTCTCTTCATCTTCCCATAATTTTTGTATCTTCTAAATTGGACAAATTATGGAGAATTTGATAAGGTTAAACTGACCCAGAGTTGGCCATGTACTTTAAGTCTGATAGATATAAACCCACTTTGTTGTTTAACATGTGTCTCACAGGAATTCTCCACATACTTTTCAAAAGTCATGTAGCAGACAATATGTTTATCATCACTTTGTTGAGCCTTTCAGTGGCATATGATTTGAGTACAGATTGCATCACCTCACAAGTTCCCACAAGTGAAGCAATATCAGTGGTTCAGCTGAATAAATTTGAAAAATGCAATGTCTTTTCTTAGCAAAACATTAAAGAAATAGTGTCAACTGATTAATACTGCATTTTCTTTAAAAAAGCGTCAGTATCAAGCTAGTGTGAATTTCTTTTTTGTAAACCAAAGAGGTTTATTTAACACACTCCAAAGTGCCCTACAGACAGAGAGACTGTCAATTCCCTTATTAATGCATACCCTCTGTTGTTCTGTGCACAGAAGTGCTGAGTGCTCAAAAATCAGATGTCTTGCCAATGCCCAAACATTTCAAACTTACTGGTCTCGTATATTTTGTTCGCCTGTAAAGATTCGCTTTTCAAGAACAAAGTTTGAATTTTGTTTTAACTTTAATAACAAAGTGGTCTACATTAGGCTTATCCAAAAAATATTGATCGAGTAGAGGGCCAACCCGATGCGAGTCCAAGGTCCAAGTGCAAGTCTAGGTAAGTGAATTTTCGCTTTCTTTTGCAATATATCCTAAAGGGAGGTAACTTATACATAAAGATTAACCAAGATCTGAATCAGATCCACTTACAGAGTGGTCACAAGATGGAAGGTCATGATAATTGTGATGCCAGGCACATATGAAAGTGTAATCCATCCAACTCTTGGGCACTTTGCCCAATATGTCTTTTTCAGCACAGTATTGAATCTGATGAACGTTACAGTGGTTTGTGTATCCTGAATCCTGTTGTTTTTTTGTCATTCATTTACTGAATTACAAGATAAATGTGAACTAGTAATATGGAACATAATTGGCTCATACAAGTATGCTTGTATTGCAAATAATGAAAAGGGGGGGGGGGGGGCATCTTATATTTAAATGTTCAACTTACATGGGTTTTTAATGCAGGGTGAGATAATGGAAATAATCACCCATTGATAACACAGGATGAGTTGCTACCCTTTGTATACACTGGACTGTTCCTGTTTGATTACTTCTCTTTCCCCAAGTATAAACAATTCAAAGCTTCTGTTTCTAATAAAGATTTTGTGCATAAAATGTTAGCAGATATCTAGCTGCAAAAAAAAAAGTAACATGATGAAAATGCACATCTTAAATGAGTTTGGATTTTCATACAGATTTACCACAAGTACAATGTTTGTGCACGGAAGAAAGATCTTAACTTTTTAAAAAAATCTTTATAAAAACAAATATTACATCTAACGATGTTTAAAATACCTTGTTTACACATTTTTATTCCTTACACTTATATATGTTTTGACAGTTTGAACGCTGTCAAATGATTTGTTTTCAGTGGCATAAATTTTAATGATTTTGTGAAGGAAAAAATATATTTTCATCAGCACTTAAATCCTGGCATGAGGAAGGGGCCCACAGTAGGATTATCAGTTTGTGAGGTCTTTACATGAGGTTTGTAAGCAATGGAAAAAAGTCAATGAAGAGTATTCAATGTAATCTGAAAACCCATCTATTGTTTATAATTCCATCCAAACTTTGCATGATAGAGCTATTTCTCCAGGATTTTTTACAGAGGAGGATTTCTCCCTCTGGCATTTTTGTAAAGAGGGGATTTTCAATTTTTAAGGAGGGAGGGGGGGGGGGGCAGTTTTATATGAGAACAGTATTTTTATATAGTAGTTTTCAATAAATGTGTGCGATAAATAATTATTAATGAATAAAAATAAAACTTACAGTTGTTATCTTCATTATTGCCACAATGGCAGAGATTGTGTGGTATGACAATGGCACTATGTGGCATGCATTAACTACATGTGAAAGCTGATATATTACCACCAAATACTGAAAATATCTTCTCTGTTGCGATTATACAACCTCGCAAAGTGCAGCTGGTAAAACACTTTTAATAACTACATAATGAATGAAAGCATCTCATTACTCAATTGCAAAAAAAGTCACTTAGTAAGCCCTTAATTAAAGCAAATGACCTACATGTCAAAATCTTACATGATCTGATTGAGCTGTTTTGATATTAATGAATGTTACAGGTTTCATTACACTCATGGCAAATCGACTGTGTGCAATGTTCGCATCCTCACTCATTTTTAAGGTGGTGGTGGTGGGTAATTCATTAAATTTTTACAGGATTTGCACAATTGTACATCATGGAGAAAACACCAATTATGTAGCTTATTCTGAACCAATTACAAGATACAAGTAATGTAATTCTGCAATTTTCAAGTTCTGGAATTGCTCTGTCATAGTAATTTTCAGTAAAATGGTTTTAATTATGTTTATGCTGATAAATCATTTTGTCATCAAAACTGTTCATGACCTTGAGATTTTGGAGCCAGTTTTACTCCAATCTATGTTACACTCCCAGTCTAAACATGCGTGGGCAAATACATACAGTCCCAATTAACCTGCAAAACCCGCAGAAATAGAGTTTATTTAAGAATCCTGTAAGAAAGCAATATTAGTGAGGTATGTTTGAGAAAATGGCTGTGCCCCTGTTTATAATAGGTTGGAAATGAAATTCATGTCATGTGTTTACTGCCTATTATCTGATAATATTGTTAGGCAGGGTCTAATTACAAACACAGAAATCATGAACCTGCAGATGAAATTCTAAGCTGTATGATTCCTTGCACTGATCTTGATTTGCAAGCTTAATTACCAATAACTCACATGCTAGTTATAACTTTATCCTCTATCCATCAATCTATTTTGTTGCTAATATAAAATATAGCACCATTTGTGAACAGCAACAACTACAATTCCCTGTAGTAAAAGTATTTGTGTTCTTGTCCATATCATCACATTAAGTTTGAAAATCTTGGGCAAGGCCCTGAGGGTAAGGACTGCCACAGGGGTAAATTTCAGTTGGATAAATGCATTCATCTTTTCAGGTCCAGCAACCTTCAACCCCTCTTGCCCCACTCCCCAATGGTATGATCAAAATACCAAAAGTTTTGGCACAATCTACACCCATAAGACTACCATTTTCCTCAAGTTTCAGGTGTCTAGCATTAAAGATGTAGGAGTTCAGGACTTTACACTGTACATATGTCTATATGGGTTGATGGACAGTATCACAATATATAATTCTGCAGATCCCAATGAGCTAGACCTGCAAAAATTGTTTTACTTTCCAAGGACGAAGAACATATAACATACTCCAAAATCTGGGGGTTTCAAATGACTGATGCTTGTTAATTCATATATGAACGGTCTCTTTTGACAGGGGAGCCATGGTATGAACGGTCTCTTTTGCCAGGGGAGCCATGGTATGAACGGTCTCTTTTGCCAGGGGAGCCATGGTATGAACGGTCTCTTTTGACTGGGGAGCCATGGTATGAACGGTCTCTTTTGACAGGGGAGCCATGGTATGAACGGTCTCTTTTGACAGGGGAGCCATGGTATGAACGGTCTCTTTTGACAGGGGAGCCATGGTATGAACGGTCTCTTTTGACAGGGGAGCCATGGTATGAACGGTCTCTTTTGCCAGGGGAGCCATGCTATGAACGGTCTATTTTGACAGGGGAGCCATGGTTTGAATGGTCTCTTTTGCCAGGGGAGCCATGGTATGAACGGTCTCTTTTGCCAGGGAAGCCATGGTATGAACGGTCTCTTTTGACAGGGGAGCCATGGTGTGAACGGTCTCTTTTGCCAGGGGAGCATTGCTATGAACAGTCTCTTTTGACAGGGGAGCCATGGCATGAACGGTCTCTTTTGCCAGGGGAGCCATGGTAGCTCAGTTTGCAGAGCAAAATTCATGATCCAAGGGTCATGCCCTGCTATATCCTTGGGAAAGGCACTTAGCTGTCATTTCCTCAGCAAGATATAGCCAATCTGTTAAAAAAAGCCCTTAGAAAAACAACTTATTCTGTCGACAAGTTGGATAGTTAGGTGAGATTAAGTGGTGGGTGATAATGCAGTAAATCCAATGCAGGTGGATTGCCTGTTTACATGAAAGTTGGTGGCCATTCATTCACTCACTCATTAAATTAATTTCACCAAGGGAATATCATAATCTCAAAACTAAACAGATCTGCTTTCATTTGACCTATCATCAGAGCAGAGATAACTATTCTCTGCTCATTAGCATTACACATCATACAAAATTAAAGTATTTTATGCTGAGACTTACCTTGTGTGAATTATTGTTAAAGTTTTAGTGCATAATGAAACTTGAATGAAAAATGGTTAAGAAATTTTTCCAGTCATGATTTGATTTGTATATGATATATTGTGGCAGGCAAGCTACCAGTGTGCCTGTAAATGATGTGATGCTCACGCCATTACCAATGATAGCACTGGTCACAGGTCCATAGGTTATTGTTGTGATTGTGTGGTTTTAATGCCATTATTCAGCACATGATAGGCTATGCATTGCGCCAGAATATTTGGTGAAGGAAGAACCCAGGAAGACACTGGAAAGAAACACTGACCCATGGGAAGCTATTAGCAAGCTTTCTCACATACCCACGTTGGCCAAGCCGAGACTCGAACATACGTGGACAGAGGTGAGATGTCAGTGATCTGTAAAGGCAAGTGCCTTAGACCTGAGACCCCAGGTCCATAGGTATCGGCACATATGGGTTTGAGTGACAAGCAGTGATACATTAATTGTAGGGCTGAAACAATTACTCGGATAACGGTTGATGATTCAAGCATCAGCAGTAACTGTTTAAAAAATTTGGTAACCAGTTAATCATCAACCCCCCAACCCCACCCACTTTAACCTAGTAATACCAAGCGTATTTATTAAATTGAGTAAATGTAGAAACAAATTGAAAACATGCATAAACTTTCTCACTCCCTGCCTTTTCTTGAAAAACAAGCTGCTTTAAAGATTAACTGAAAAGATGTAGCACATTGTCCACGATGCAGCCCAGTGCTATAAATGTACCATAATCTGTTATTCTAACACGATGCAGCCCAGTGCTATAAATGTACCATAATCTGTTATTCTAACATGATGCAGCCCAGTGCTATAAATGTACCATAATCTTTTATTCTAACACGATGCAGCCCAGTGCTATAAATGTACCATAATCTTTTATTCTAACACGATGCAGCCCAGTGCAATAAATGTACCATAATCTTTTATTCTAAGGTATGATACAGAACGGTAAGTTGGTAGGTACTCCGATTAACATTGTTGCTTAATCTTTTGTTGTAAACAATATGAAATTTAGTAATACATCATCAAATGGTCATGGTATCGCTGCTTCTTTATCAAGTGGGATATTTGAGTGGGTTTACGTAAATTGATTAATTACAGTACACCCAGCTTCCCTAAGCAGGTAACCACTGCTGGTGTCGACAAAAGTTAGTTGATACATCAGAACAGAAAATGTAAAGACGGCTGCAATCTGGAAGTTTTTTAAGCTTACAGATGACAAAGAGAAGACAACCTGCACTCTATGTAAAGGTGATTTTTCGTATAGTGGGGGAATGTCTTGTATGAAAAATCACATGCAGCTAAAACACAAAAGTTTGAATCTCTGCAACCAAAAATTGTTTAGAAGCGTTTTGACTGTGCAGAAAACTCTTCTTAAATTCCAGAGACCAAAGATATCTGCTGACTGGTCGTAATTTATAACCAGACAGCTTGTATTGATTTGTGCTGTTGACCTTCATCCTATGAGCATTGTCAGCAGGGAGGGTTTTAGAAGGTTTGTTGTTGCCCTTAATCCAGAGTATATGCTGCCTTGGACGTTACTACAGTGTATATAAAAAATATTGCCAGTTACTCTACAATGAAGAGAAACAGTTACTCATAGATGAACTGAAGGGCAAGCCTATTTCCCTGACACCTGACCTATGGACAAATGTAGCGCTATATAAGTGTTAAATGGGTGCTTAAGTCCAATCTGTTATTCACCAGACTTGCAAAGGATCACCATACAGGTGTGAACATTACAGAGTAGCTCAAGTCTCTCACCAAGGAGTCTGGATTTCCTCTGTCAGCACCTTGATAACAGACAATGCAAAAAATATGGAGGCACCTTCAAGTGAGGTTAACTTTGTGCACATGCATTGCTTCACTCACATCCTTCAACTCTGTGTCACCAATGGACTGAAACTGCCAACGATGTCAAAGAGTGTTATCTGCTGGGTGTAGCCTAGTTGGACATTTCAGTCACTCAATTGTCATGACAAAGGCCCTCAGAGATCAGCAGATAAAGCTGCTTTACAACCTTTGGGCCTAGTTCAAGATGGAACTCTAGTTACATAATGATGAACAGACTACTAGATTCAAGCTCAGAATTTATGTTTATGCCATGAATTTTGATGATGCTATTTTAAAGCCAGCAGATCGGAGCACTTTTGATATCAAGACTCATTCTGGAGAATAATGGAAGACTCTGTTCCAGTGTTAAGGTTCCTAGCTGTGGCTACCAAACCTTTGAGGAAGAGGACCAGCTAACGTCCAGAAAAAGCATATTATTGAGTATAAATTGGGGGACACTGTGGATATGACATCCAACAACAGTTCTGAAGATTCCAATCAACTGAAATGTTTTATTGCCCAGCCAGTTTTTTGCCTGATCCCATGAAATGGTGGTAAATACAAGAGTCACAGTGTCCTCGCCCTGCTAGATTAACACAAAAGTATATTTCCATCCCCGCAATGTCTGTATGAAAGAGCCGTTTCTTCCGCATGATTAACCATTACCAAACTGACAGCTTGTATTGGATCCTGCCAATGTTGACATTTTGCTATTTCTTTATCAAAACGTTAAAAAGGCTAAAACCTCCAATCAGCTGTTGATCAACATACATGTATTTATATATCTCAATAACATAATATGATGATACATTGAATATTATATATAAATCTACAGGACATTGAATATTATATGATAAATCTACAGGACATTGAATATTATATTATAAATCTACAGGACATTGAATATTATATGATAATTCTACAGGATGCTCTTCACAGGTCTCACACTACTACTCATCAGTTTGGTGTTCTCAAGAACCTTCATCACAAAAACAAAAAAATCCAAAAATCATATATTTTTTTCTTGCTTTCTGTTTCAGGAAATCTTTCTTAACAGGTATAAAATGTTGCTGGGTGTGGAGAAGTGTGGGCATAAGAAGTCCCCATGGGACACCACCCACCCCACCTGCCTTAGTGTACTTTTGTGCAGCTTCAATTTCGGTCTCACAATCAGTAACGAGAAGGCTGAGGTGATGCACCAACCTGCACTAGTGAAGCCTTATGTAGAGCTTACCATCACAGTAAATGGCCAAAACCCTCCTGACAATGGACAAGTTCAACAATCTCGGCAGTACACTGTCATGTACAGACCATATCAATGATGAAACCAATGCCAGAATTGCTAAATCAAGTGTGGCATTTGGCAGACTATGTACAAATGTGTGAGAGCACAGAGGCATCAGTTTGCAAACAAAACTGAAGGTCTAAAAAGTGACTATGTTGCTAACTCTGCTGCATGCATCCAAAACCTGGATGGTGTTCAGACGCCATGCCTAGAAGCTAAACCATTTTCACATGGGCTGCCTGAAGAAACTGATGAGGATAAGATGGCAGGAGATTGTCCCAGATACTGAAACATGAGGATAAGATGGCAAGAGAAGGGTCCCAGACACTGAGGTTCTCACATGGGCAGGCATTCCATGCATCCGTACTCTGTTGATGAAATCACAGATGAGATTGGCAGGCCATATCGCCAGGATGTCATAAAAGCGACTACCAAAGAAGATCTTCCATGGTGAGCTGAAGTAGGGAAAGCTATCTCAGGGTGGTCAGAAGAAACGCTTCAAAGATTCCCTCAAGTCAGCCTTGAAACAATTCAACACTGACCCTGAGTCTTGGGAAGATCTCACACAGGATCGCTCTACCTGGCACAGTCTCATCCATACTGGAGCTACAGACTTTGAACTGAGAAGAATTGTGAAGGCAGTGCAGAAGTGTGATCAGGGTAAATCTCAGAACTGTAGCACATCCTCTATTGATCAAGCAACCTCAAGTGGTATCTCCTGTCCAGTATGCCAGACAGTTCAGAGCACAAATTGGCCTGACCAGCCACTCACATACTCACAGAAACCAAATCAGTTCGTGATGTCATGGTCATCTTTGAACTCGAAGGAGGAACAACAACTATTGTGCAAGACGATAATGAGCGGTACGAGACCTATTAAGAGTGTCCTATGTATTTATCATTACTGTTCAATGTACCATCATATTCTGTTATCAAGATATATAAATATGTAGATTCTTCTTCTAATCCGGAACAATAATGCTGCTTACCTTCTCCGAGATGCTCGATCTGGTCTCTGCTGCCTGGATTAGGACTCTACCACCCCCACCCCTGACAGAGTCCTGCAACTCCTCAGGGGCATTACGTCTCTTGACTTCATGAGACAGTTCCCATACCCTCCTGGCATCGAGGAGTCGAGGAGTGCCTACCCTGATAGACTTCCACAAGTCTTCAGGAGAACTGATTGGGCTTCTGGCCCTTGATAGAAGGCTGTGACTCCTCAGAGGAACTGGGTCTCTTGACAAGCAAGAAACAGATTCAATACCCTCCAGACCTAGCCAAAGTGAGTTATTACTAGAAGCAGTGTAAAACTTTAATGCAACAATTAAGGATGTACTGCCCTAGTACTGCCTAATCTACTAGTAACAAGATGTCTGTGCATAAATTATTTAATGAAAAAATTCAAAACAGTACTGCCTAGCAATTGTACATTCAAAAATATACTGACGATGCAGTACAATAAAATTATTTCAATGCAAGAATGAGTGTACTGTCTAAGCAAGTACCTACTAATTAACAATTCCCAATTATGAACAAGTAAACTAAATTCCAGAACCATGACTGGGTAGGAGAACTCACCCAAGGATGGAAAGAATATAAGGGGGTACTGCTTTAGCATGTACCAGTATAGTCCGGAACTATGACACGTGATGAAATACTTACCCTACACCGGGTAAAATTATTAAGAGCACTGCTGATTAAAACAGCACAATAAAATCTCCCAAAACTAACAAAAGGGCAATGAAAATGAACAAACTTTACAAAGATTGAGGGGATAATCACTCAATAAACATGGACATTTCAATAATTTTTTGCCAAAAAACGTACTGAAACATGTAAAGGAAGGCAATTTTCTGAGAGTGAAAATGACTATGTCCTGACGCTAAGAGCATCCAATGAATTGAGGAAGAGTATGCTGCATAAACCTATGACATGGTTCTAGGTTCTTTCTGTTATAGATTTCTAGAACATTCCATCTAATGGGAGGTTGAAATTACGAGCTTAAATGAGGATACATAACATCTCTGAGGGTGTAGCAAGGCAATACAGGTAAAGTATTATTGTTATTAAATAGCAATTATTAATGCATGATGGATGGATGACAAATGATGGATGGTGCACGAATTACCATACCATATGCCAACTTGGTTTTACGGCCTGGTGAGCTAATAAAAATGATGTTTCTGATTGATGTATTTTATTGCTATATAAAAATTTCAGAGATGAATGCATGTAATATTTCAACAAGAAATATGAAAAAGTTTAAAATATATGTACAGTAATTATGGGTCTTTTTCCTTCTTGAACCCATCTGAATTTCAACCATGAAAACTGGCCCATCTACAGACCACCTGTCTTGAGAGGCCACCTGCTGGAAGAAGTGGTGTCTCAAGACTGGTTTTACTGTATTTCAAATGAAAGCTCACATACATGTACCTCAACATGAAAGCACAACAATCTGAATTTCTCTTGTGATATCTAATGAAGTAAAAGAAGTGTCCCCACAAATCTGATTTAAACTTTAACTAAAGTTATATTTTTATCATGCCACAAATCTTATGAATTTGCCAAGATAGTGAATATCAGGTTCTCCCCACCCCACCATGCTACTCGATTACCTAAATTTGGTTTAACATTAATCACTTTCAGTTCACTGACCAATTAATTGATTATAATATGTGATTAATTTTAGATGAAAATCAGTTCTGTACCATTCTGTTTTGCATTTCATGGTTTTGAAAAGGAGTTTGGTTTCACAAAGACATTATATGGACAAATTATCAAATATTACTCGATCATGGATTGCTAAGTAGAAATGGATTATCAATCATGAATTTTAAAAATTCCTAACACTAATTCCCCCTTCTTCCCCCTCCATACTTTGGGTAGGAATGTATATGTAAACAATTCTGGCAATGTGATTATAACAAGACCTGTCTGGCACATGGTCTAGCAGCAAGCCACACTGTTACATCTAATTACCATTGTATAATGTGCTGCATTGGCAATTAGAAGGGCCATATAGCATCAAATAATGACTACAGATCTGAAAAGATCCTCACAGAAAATGCTGAATTCGCACAATTTATTTCCATTGCATATCAGGAGGTCTAGTTTTCCTATATGTAAACGAGAGAGGGGGATTAAAATGTGTTATGTATAAGGTTGAATGGTACATCAGCACAATCCTGTCTATACAGTGCTAAGAAAGTTCAGAAATCCTAAAAAAGGATAAGTTAAACCAAGAAAAAATGGGTACAATCCATAATATACAAAGTTCATGTCTTTATATAAACCAAACTCTTTTTAAAAGACCTTAGCTGGAACATCATTATGGGATGAATCCCAGGGCAAAGAGACTACATGCAGGATGGCATCTCGGGCCCATTCTACATCCTTGACCCCATAGGGAAGAGAGGGGATTAGAGAAAGACTGACAATGATCTAAACCATATTCAGAGACACACTCAGTCCTCCAACTATGCTCCCCACACCAGACAAGAACTGTCACTATTCATGAACTCATTAACCCCGCAAGATTCTTTTCATTTTTGCCTGAAAATGGGGGTAGGAAATGCATTTTTGGGGTTACTTATGAATGCAGCCAAACACATCTGCTTAAGAGTTTTTCATTTAGCCAGATGCTTAGGTGTATCCAAAATGTTGTTATTGATTGGCTATTACGCTCACGCATGTGCAGAAGGGTAAAAGTTGGACACCCGCGACCCACCCGTATTGAACCCGATTTTTGTGTCCTTGTCCCCTTTTTATTCTTACTTTTTGCAAAGGTTCATCTGTCCGGTTGCAGTTCAGACTGGTCTGCTTTAGATCTAAGGCTAAAAATCTAAGATCTGGACAAAAAACTCTGGTTCTGTAACTGGCAATTTTCGACCTAAGAAAAATCGGGCTTCAAAAATTGTGTTTTTTCTACTGTATTTCTTAATGCGAGTAGAAAGTCGACATTATTTGGTATCATTGTAGAGCTACATCTGTCTACTTTCCTGCAATACCATCTACTCTCGTGTATCTTAAATGATGTTGACAATACAGAGTTCGGAAGTAGGGTACAACTGCATGACGAGTAAACGTGGCGCCTGGGATTAACGAGTTAATAGGAGCAAGCAGCAGAGGATGGGGCTAGTAATACAACCTGTTATTAAACTGTGTTGAAGTTATAACTTTTGATAGATTAAACATAATACAAGAGAAGCATTTATGCATTGTCCATCACATATCTTTAGTTCATGCTTAAAACCATTTAACAGTAAATTCTGTGTAAACCATTGATATTGACATTTCTCAGAAAGAAATTTACAGTTAGTAAAAATTTAAAAGGCCAAGTCTTTCAATCTAAACTGATAGGAAAGTATTTTCATGAGAGTTTCCTTATTATAGGCATTATATTTTAATGAGGTGATTCTTTACAATTGTTCCTTAAACAATAGCTGATAGATGTTTGCTCATTCAAATGGCATACACAACCAAGCACCAAACATGTGGTTTTTGATAGAAGATTCTCACCTGAATTTATAAATCATTTAAGTTAAGTAGTTGCTAATCATCGGTCAACCTCACAGCAAAAGGTTGTTCAAATTATGGGACAATGATTTAAAAATACATCACAAAAAAGAAATGTAAGCTGCCAATGCACGCACGTGACTTGGCAGTGTTGTCAGAAAATCGTCATGCAATCAGTTGACTAAAGAATAATGTCATCTATTCCCTATAAAAATGATCCTATTGTTCATTCACAATTATTTTTGCTGTAGTCATACAAACAAATAGATGTCAAAGTGTTAATTTGTGGGTATTTACAATTGATAATGGTACACGGAAATGTAAAGCTTTTCCTGTTAAAGAGAAGCTTGAAGCCCTGGACAGGATTAAGTCTGGTGTTATAAATGGAAAAGATTCAAGTTTCAAAACTAACAATGGATGGCTAGACCATTTTAAGAAGCAACATGGGATTAGCAAAGTGACTGTTTCACCATTAGCAACACACTAGTAGTAGTAGTAGTTGTTGTTCTTGTATGGTTTAACAGCATGTCAACACAATACTGGCTATATGGTTCCAACTGAAAGTAAATCTCTAAATATGTATATATAAAGAATTGCAAAAAAACATATTGGAAGATAAACCCTTTTTAAAAAAATCCCATAAACATTAAGTACTAAACGATAAAGTTCAAACATGTAAAAATTTTGAAACATACGGTAAAAATGTGTTATATAAACTACATTCCCTCAAAAAGTCAAAGATTTTCTCTGATGGTACATCATCATAAAGTTGCTTCATAGAGTTCACTTCAAAATACTTCAGTATCACTGGGTAGAAGTTGTAACACTCGACAAGAATGTGTTCACCTTTCAGAAGGTATGCATGAGTAAGGTATGTGTGTCCGATACACGATCGGCATAATACCACCTCATCTCCTCAATATGTTCAATAAGAGGGAAACAACTCTCCAATGGTGGGTTGGATGTTCTGAAGTTTGTTTGTAGAGCTTTCATCCCACATATTTTGCCAGATATGAAGAACATGCCGAGTTATATAACATTTGAAGTCAGTACATGTATATGGAATCTTCCATTCAGAAAAAAGGTGACTGCAGGGCAGCTTTGGCTAGCTTGTCTGCACTTTCGTTACCCTTAATACACCTCTCCCTCATGCACAATGGGGTAAAAAAACAGACTGCACTATAAGCGAGGGCGCGAGTTACCGAGGGACCTCAGAAGAATTAAAGAAGGGGATGCCATCTCCGCTGGACATCAAGAAAACCGCTGTAGAGGGGGGGGGAGGAGGAGAGATAACGGGCCTGTTTAATTGCTGAATACTCGTTTTATAATTACATTGGGAATAATTGTCAATAAAGAGCTTTTTTCTAATGTAGTTGTTTCCTTTTCTGTATAAATTACCTTTATTTTCAAGATACTGAACTTCTGAAAGATCGTGAACATTATTCCAAGCGGTTTCAACAATACATGTATGCGAAAACATTATGTATTACGTCACTGCTTTTTGTTGTTGTCGATTCACAACTAAACAAGATTCCTTTTTTCAAAAACATGGGGTATTTATTTCATGAAACAATTGTCAACGTCGAAACTCTATTTATTTTCTATTAATAAATTATGGATGTTGTGATTTCATTGCAAGTAACATGCAAGTAACAGTGAAACTTTTTCTCAGAGTAGCAAGTTAGAAATTTTAAGTTCATTACAAACTCTGGAACTCGCTTCTCACTGATATTAGTGTCAATATACTATTTTATTACACCTAAAAACAAAATGGCTGTCCCTAATAAGTTCTTGGGGATGACTATTCATGAACCCTGCATAGTCCAAAACTACAAACGTGGACATGTATAAAACAGACTTCAGTTGTAAACAATAAAAACCCTGCACAGTCCAAAACTACAAACTTGGACATGTATAAAACAGACTTCAGTTGCAAACAATAAAAATCCTGCACAGTCCAAAACTACAAACTTGGACATGTATAAAACAGACTTCAGTTGTAAACAATAAAAACCCTGCATAGTCCAAAACTACAAACTTGGACATGTATAAAACAGACTTCAGTTGTAAACAATAAAAACCCTGCACAGTTCAAGACTACAAACTTGGACATGTATTAAACAGACTTCAGTTGTAAACAATAACAACCCTGCACAGTTCAAAACAACAAACTTGAACATGTATAAAAACAGACCTCAGTTGTAAACAATAACAACCCTGCACAGTTCAAAACTACAAACATGGACATGTATAAAACAGACTTCAGTTGTAAACAATAACAACAATTTAGCAGTGCATGTAGTTTTTAAAATTCACAATAATAATACAAATTACAATTTAAACTGCAAGAAAGTACCAATGTTCCCTTTTATTTAAAAACTCCTGGATTACAGTATAGGTACTAAAAGTAACTGATTAAAAACAAAACTGTCAGCAGAAATAAGATTTTGCAAGTTAATTGTTTCTCCACTTGTTTGCAAAAATGCAAGTAGTAAAAAAAGTTAACTTCTAGCCATATTTATTTGTTACAAAACATCTCAAATGTTCTTATTCAAACTGAAAATTCATGGTTCATACAGACAATTTCATCGGGAAATTCATGCAGTTTTCCAGGACTTTTCAAGGACAAAATTTTGATTTTCTGGCACTACAATTAACTGCATCTAAACTTAGAAAGAACGTTGATTATGGTATGTACAGTCCTCAGAATTTCAAATTTATCTATTTCATTCACAAAGTTCTGAAATAATTTTTGTTCAACTAGACATAGGTGAAGACACTGCAGCTGAAGGGGCTTGGTGCATCAGGGGTGGGTGGGATGTGGGGGGGGGGGATAGGGGCACAATCATCTCATCTACATCAGTTTTGAAGTTAGAAATCTTATTTACCAGAATTTCTAACTCCTTTAGCTTTATAGTGTTGAAGAAAAATAGTCTAAATTAATTCGTATTGTGAAATATTCTAAATTCATTTGCATTGTCAATATTTCATTCTTTTGTCCTTTTCAATCTTGCCAGGAGACATTAAACCACTTTCACCCATTGTATATGCTGAAGTTTTTATTTATATTTGAGAAATTCATTGACTCTTCTTCCAGAATATAACAAGAGTACCATGAATGGAACATTATATGCCTGCCCCTTTTTAATAGTCCTCGATGAAGGTACTAGTGGAAACACAATGATTTTGAACTTTGACCTTTTGACACCAAAATTAATAGGCTTCTACATTACTCCAAATGTAAGCCATCCATGATTGGTTGAGATTTTGACCAATGGGTCTCAATGACCTGAATCTTTGGTCAAGGTATGCAGTCTTGATGTAAACTTAATGTGCAGATACCATTATTTTCTTATCAGACTTACCATGACCATGACCTTTAACCTTTAGACCCCAAAATCGATAGGTTTCTGTATTGCTCTAAGTGCAAGCCATCCACAAGGTTTGGTCAACGAACTTACTCTATAACTAAAGTTATCATGCAAAACCCCATTTTCTTGGAAACGCAATGATTTTGAACTTTGACCTTTTGACACCAAATGAAAGTCATCCACAATTAAGACCATGTTTATGGTGCAGAACTAAAGTTATAATGCAGAAATAATTTTTGTTCTTTAAATCAAAGTGATCTTGACCTTTGGCCTACTGACCCCCATAAATCAATAGGCTTCTTCTGTACCCCAAGTACAAGCCTTTCACAAAGCATGGTCCAGGTCTGAGATAGAACTATGTTATTGTGCAGAAACCATCTTTCTTCTTTCAGTTAGTGCCCTTGTGCAGAAAATAAACTGTGAACAGATGCATGGACATATGGACAGATGTCATAACACAATATGCTGTGCCTTATGGTTTGCATATAAAAACCAACATTGAGTAATTTATAAATGACAAGGGTTTTGTTGAGCAATATATCTTGTCTTGTTGATGCTATATGACTTTAACACAAAATTTTAAATGCTGATAACACTGCCACCAATGCCACCTAGTAAGTGATACAGTGGTCATTTACTATAATGCACCCCAATATAACACAGTCCCTTATATAAGATGGGTATGGTCATGAATCCCATTACATTGTAATAGTAATAGTATATACAATGTACCCAGTGTAAGGTATACCAGTATAACACAGTCCCTTATATTAGATGGGTATGGTCATGAATCCCATTACATTGTAATAGTAATAGTATATACAATGTACCCAGTGTAAGGTATACCAGTATAACACAGTCCCTTATATAAGATGGGTATGGTCATGAATCCCATTACATTGTAATAGTAATAGTATATACAATGTACCCAGTGTAAGGTATACCAGTATAACACAGTCCCTTATATTAGATGGGTATGGTCATGAATCCCATTACATTGTAATAGTAATAGTATATACAATGTACCCAGTGTAAGGTATACCAGTATAACACAGTCCCTTATATTAGATGGGTATGGTTATGAATCCCATAACAATATGTAATATATGTAGTATGTACAATGTACCCAGTGTAAGGTACACCAGTATAACACAGTCCCTTGTATAAGATGGGTATGTCATGAATCCCATAACAATATGTAATACATGTAGTATGTACAATGTAGCCAGTGTAAGGTACACCAGTATAACACATTCCCTCATATAAGATGGGTATGTCATGAATCCCATAACAATATGTAATACATGTAGTATGTACAATGTACCCAGTGTAAGGTATACCAGTATAACACATTCCCTCATATAAGATGGGTATGGTTATGAATCCCATAAAAATATGAAACAGTAATACTATGTACAATGTACCCAGTGTAAGGTGACCTCACCTACCACATGGTACATGTGTATGGATCTCTTAAATGGTGTTATTATGAGGAATCATGTACCACAGTTTATCTACTAATGAAGGAAAGACAAAAAGCTCTGTACAAATTCTTTTTTTTCTCAATAGAAACTAGAAATGCATCCACTGGACAGATTCCCTCACCAAAATGAAACAAGTGAAAGGCAAAGTTCTAACTCCATAACATTTGGTCTAAAAATGGTGAAAACTGAAAATGGTTCAGTTCATCTTATTGTAAATCCTCTCAGCAAATTTGGTTTTAAGCCATGAAACCCTTCAAAAGTTTATGAGCAGAAACTAAATTTGTGATGAACACATATGATGACATAACAGATGGACATGGGTAAGACTATATACACCCTCTCCATGGTGTGTCGAGTGTCTGTGTAGAATTCTATACAGTAGAACCTGTCTTGAAAGACCACCCCTTCTGCCAAAAAATAATGGTCTCTCAAGACAGGTGGTCTCTCATAACAGGTCATAACATTATATAATCAATAAATCTGTGCATTAAGAATCTGGTCTCTCAAGGCAGGTGGTCTCTCATAGCAGTGGCCATTCAAGACAGGTTTTACTGAACTGCATGAGTATTAGTTATAATTTTGGGGATACATCCCGAATTCTTGAATATGAGGGTCTGGATTATTGCATTAAAATAATCCATATAAAAAAACGAGTTACTTCTCTTTCCAATCTATCAATGTAGTGCAAGATACACATAAAACTATGACCCAAACCAAAACTCTATACCACAAAAAGTAGGGTTGTCTTTTTACAATCAATGACACCGCGAGAATTAAACTTTAGATAAGGTTTTGGATTAAGCTTTCTCCTTCCTGATCTTAATGTAAATTCAAAGTGTGAGACAAAATTTTGAGAATTTAAATGAAAACTAGGCATGATATACAAAGACCAATATTGATTCATTACCTTGCCCTATCAAGCTCTGAATGAAGATTGACACTATAGCACAGATGCCAGATGAGATCGCGGAATGATGCATGAACGACTTGCGCCACCTGAAAGGAAAAGAGAAGTATCTGATAATCTGATGATTACACCTATTGAACTATGCACTATTGCAACTTCGATGGCAGGTAAAACCCTGCACATTTTTTTTTAAAGAGGGAAAACTGATGCAGATTAAGATTATTGCTTTTTGATATATATTAAGCAAGTGACTTGAACTGGTAAAGAGTCATATGTAACAAAATCTGGCTCAATGAATTTATCAACAGAAAACGCCTATTGTCTACAATTCAATAGTAAACATCATCCAATTTAATGAATTTTATACATTTACTTGAAACAACTAATTACCAATTGCAATCAACAATTACATGACCTGTAAAATATTACAAGTAGGTCAAGAAATATAGATGGTGGATGATGGATTCATTATAACTATTTAATAAAAAGTAATCACTATCAATGGTCCTTGATTAAAAAGGACCTAAATTCAATATATAGTACATTCTGCCTAATAAACTCGCCCTCACACCAACACTCCACCCCACCCTTTTCTTTCAAAAATAAGAAGTCCTTAGACTTCCATGTTGTCAACAGGACTCGATCCAGAAAAACACAATTTTCACAATAGGGTTGATCACAAAGTTTAGGATTCCAAATTGTGTTATATACATGTACATGATACCCAGGAATAAAAACAAAACACAACCCTATAGGTTGTGCCATGTGTTTTGCAACTCGATACACCCGTTTATTTTAGCAGGGTAGGAATTATATTATTATATCAACATGTGCTATGCTTGGTTCCCAGAGGCTGGAAGATGTTTCTGTTTTTGTCTCAACTGGACCACAACAGCTGAGAGCTAGCTGTAAAGCACCCAAAAATTCCCTTATTTAGAACGCTGTAGTGTAACTATTTGGGTCTTTAACTGATACACACTCCTCACATGTATTTACACATACCAGGTACATCTATTAGGGAGAACATATATTTTTTTCTTACAACTTGCCAAATCTGCCAGGACATTCTATGTCAATGCATGTGATTTGGGGATAATAGTGAGTGGTCATTATGTCTGGGAATAAGGGAATAACAGTGCTGTGGATGATTTCACCATCATAATTGTGATTTACAGTTTGATGTAACATGAATTTGCTGCTGTGTCAGCTAAGCCAATATAATAAGATATTTGATTGTAAAACTAGCATTAACATCCTATAATTCCAGACTGCTTTACCCATTCCAATAAAAATTCTAAGCTTTGCAGAAAATCCTCAGTTTAATATGATATCATAATTGCTTGAACATTTCTAACATGTTGCCAAAGGTTTCCTTTCCTGCAAATTTGGTCTAATGGTATAATGCATCTCATTTGCAGAAGTGTTAGAATTTCTCTTTGTGACACCTGTGATCTCAAGAAACCATTTCATCAATCAACAAATAGTACATGATTTGTTAGGGTTATGTAAACTCTTTAAGAATTAATTATGTGAACTTATTGTTTGAGTATTGAATTATTTACATATTTTTTTCATGTTCAAAACATTTTCCATGTCAAACTTCATCATCATGTAATGCTTCAGAGTAAGTACATAATCTGAATTAATACCTGAATAGCATGGTCATCTATGAATTTGAACTGGCTAACATCACGATAGAGGTCAAACTTCCTGTAGCGGGAGCGGACTGCAGGTGGAATCTTTGGCTGTTGCTGTTGGATATTTTGGAGGCGGAATTGGGATGGAGCCTGCATCTTGGTCACGTGGGGTGGTCAGTCTGCAAGAAAAATAGGTAAATTTATCATCCTGCCCACGGTGACATTGCTGTAGCCTTCTGTGAGGAACTTTTGAACAAATGAAAAATATTTAAATTTGTTTGTGTAGCTCTCTACTAATAAATATTTTCTTTTGTCATGCTGTCAAAACACTGTCACTGCAACCAACTCAGTAAAATTCCTGAAATTCCAAGTTATTATTTTTTGAGGTGTAACACTCGGATGCCTAGCCCATTGAAATATCTACTACAACCAGCCTTATGCACCTACAATTATATGGTCTACAACCAGTCTTATGCACCTACAATTATATGGTCTACAACCAGCCTTATGCACCTACAATTATATGGTCTACAACTGGCCTTATGCACCTACAATTATATGGTCAACAACTGGCCTTATGCACCTACAATTATATGGTCTACAACCGGCCTTATGCACCTACAATTATATGGTCTACAACCAGCCTTATGCACCTACAATTATATGGTCTACAACCAGTCTTATGCACCTACAATTATATGGTCTACAACTGGCCTTATGCACCTACAATTATATGGTCTACAACCGGCCTTATGCACCTACAATTATATGGTCAACAACTGGCCTTATGCACCTACAGTTATATGGTCTACAACCGGCCTTATGCACCTACAATTATATGGTCTACAACCGGCCTTATGCACCTACAATTATATGGTCTACAACCGGCCTTATGCACCTACAATTATATGGTCTACAACTGGCCTTATGCACCTACAATTATATGGTCTAAGTGTTTGTTCTATTGTTGATCTTGGGACAAGAATGTAGACATCCTCTTTTTCCTTCATGCTAAATGTGATAGTATATCATAATTGACAAAATTTAATACTAGTCCAAACTATGAAGGGAAATTCATCAGCACTGGTGTCTATGACTAAGTTCTGCCATAACAGACAGTACAATTCTAATATCAGGATATATATCAATATAAAGATTGTATCTGGTCCAGACAAAAATCAATGTCGGCATAATTGCTTCCAATGCATCAAGAACATTCAGCTGGGTAAATTATGTCAGCTGGATCACACATATAATATGAACATTAGTTTGTCTGTAATGTTCTGTACACATTTAACTAATATTTTTTGATGCATGAATAATTTTGGGTTACAATATTTTAATTATAATTTTCAGTTCATTCTTCAGTACAAAAAAATGTTCGGACATTTTACAAAAAATAATTTTTCAAAAATTACAGATGATATTGTACTTAAGTACTTTAGCAAGTTCTTGCGTGATGGAATGTCATTATAATCAAACCAAGATCCAAAATAATTCTTACAAAAAAAAAAATTTGTTTACATCTGACCAACTTGGATGAGATAGCACACATAAATTAGGATAAGAGACAATAATTCCAGTTCAGTAAATCTTGGAGATGGGCCAATTATTCTAAGCAAATTTGAATGGTTCCTCATTTTAATGAATCTTTTTATCACAAATTCCTGCACATAAGGAGTTTCTTTTTTGGGACAACCCATCCCCAACAATAAAAATTTTAAGTATGACAAACTTATGTAACAACCACCTTCTTTTAATGAATAAATCATATGAACATCTATCTGCATCTTTGTTATAGGCTTTGGTGGTTATACTTCTAAAGGGCAAACTATCTGCTAAATCATGTTTCTGCTGAAAGGGAAACATCTCTGGTTTCAGATATCTATGTCTATCACACATGAGGAATGTATCTCTATGTCAGAATGATTTCACTACATAAAGGAGATTAGATAAAAATGGCAGATAAGACTGGTTTTCCATGCAGTGCATATTGGTCATGCATACTACATGTTACCACAATCTTTGATTAAAATGCCAGAACCAGTTTATATATTGGAGTCTCCTATTATGCTGGGGTCTTCTTGCATCCATGCATTGTAACCTTGACCTTTCATTAACTTTACTGTACAACTATTTTCCTTAATCTATGTATAGGTCAACCAGAGTGAACAAATTAACTTAGAGTAAAATGTTAATTTGGATCAAGTCCACATGACAATTACATGTACTGGTATTGAAGTGAATGCATTCTGCTTGCATACATCATTTGTACCAAACATGTACATGAATAATATTTCCATTCAAAAGGTGGATCTAGTCCAACCACTAGCATGTCGCTTTGGTTGAGCCCTATAAAATAGTAATAAAAACAGTAAAACTTGATTCACAGTAGAAAACAAAATCTTCAGTGCTAATAATAGCTGAACATTTAGATTACAAAAGTAGCTAAGCATCATACTATTTCCAATAAAAAAGCTACACTTCTTACATCTCTATTTCAGGTGACTGTGATGAAGAGTGGATAGATTATGACTCTATACAAACAGAAATCAACTAAAAAAAGATCAACTGGCTCGTCTCCTTAATTAACAACTCAGCAGAGGGTTTTATATGTCAATTAACTATATATCACATAACAGAGATTTTAAACCTTTTTTGTACAATTCTTCATTTTTACATTTTTAGAACTTTACTTGTAATGGGCACCATATAATAATTATTGTGCAGTGGTAGTGTTAAATGCTAATACATACATATCCAATACACCACTGACCAATTCAATTGGCAGCTATATGTGAAACGTTATTAAATGGGATCTGTGGACAAAAACTTTAGAGCTAATTTACTATTTAACAGATACAAATGTAACTCTATAACTACACTTTTCATTCATTTTTTCATGAAATGTTACAACAATTTTATGAATCTTTATTCAATCAAGCAGAATTTTTCAAAACAAAGAAAACACTAGTTTTAAAGAAATAAACATGCAAATGAGTAGGGACAGCATTCTCCATTTTCCCCGAGGATCAATTACAGGCTACTGTACGATAAAAAGTTGTGAAAACAGCAAATGCCATTACTCTCAAAAATTACTAATCATGGTATATTTATCACAGCAGCACAATACATTTACAAACTCCAAGTGCCTAGATCTATACCATATGAATATGAAGGTAATTCCCTTGCGATGCGCAAATATCAATCCATCAGAACATTCATACAATAACTTGACAGGAAATACTATTCTCATCCATTCTTCTTTCATAAAAAAATGTTGCTCATAAATTCACTGCTGCTGTCTATCAGAGCCCTTGGTAGATTGCCTAGTAGAGATACACAGTTGCCAACTAGTACATACATCTACAAAAATAAAAATCTCTATAGATCAGAATTTTTTTGCCAGAAAGTTTAGATCCGCTATTCTTCATTCCAGATTTGATGTAATAGGAACATGAAAGTTGAATTTTAACCAAAAATTAAACAAACGGTTTTAAAAAAATTCAATTCATGACCTTATTTATAGGGATCGGAACACTAATTAATTTCCCATAGAACTTAATGTTAATATATTAAAAAATAAAAATAATTTCCGCATTAGGCTGGCACACAAACCACACATGCTTCCATTCATTAAAGAAATTGTTTTCAGCCTTGAAATACAGGTGTTTTGCACAGCCTTGTGCTCCTAAACAGGGGGACTCCCTGGTCTGCACCGAATACCAAAGCCTTGCACTAAGCGTCCATATGCGGTTTTGTCAGTAGGAAATTAAAAACTGGACATAAAAATAAAAGTAAATATTTTGTTGTCAAATATAGTATTGAAGTTTACGAAATGTATCATGGAAAAACAATAGTCCCTAGAAGAGACTGATGCTCTACTGGGCGAAATTAATTTCCAGGAAATCAAGACAAGACTATTTCTTCCTTTTAACAATGTCTACCATTATGAATTATGAAAGCACGTGGTTTCACATCATTTCATTCATGCTGCAAGATGGTGGTCAGGTAAACAATTGCTTAGAAGTACTTTGTCAAAATCAGTGAATATCATATGATTATTCATTGATCATGTATTTTTGTAATCATTGATATTGTTCATCTAAGTATTTAATTGCTTTTGGTAAATCATCATTGTGACTGATGATTGATACTGTGACTGATGCTGTTAAAAATTTTATTATTTTTAAAAAATACTTACCAGAGTTCTGCATACAAATAAAATGGTGGTAAATCTAACAATGTCAATACTGTAGAAACTTTGCAATGGATTCAGTCTATCTGAGTTCTCTGGATTCACGCAAGAGGAGATTCATCATGTGGAAGTAAAGTCATACAGAAAGGTAATCCCAGATTGTATCTACATCAAAGAAAATCAAGACAGTATTCCTATCCATGTCATGAACAACTCATCACTGACGCAGATGAATGAACCTAGGACTAATTTCCAACTCTACAAATACTCATAGCAACATGGGTACGTGTCCAAAATCACTACTTCACATGAAAATAGAGTTAAACATACTGTATTTCCATCAACAAATACCATTTTATTTCAGGGCAGTGGATGCTTGGCTTGGACTTATAATGGATTTCTTTAACTGTGTTAAGAAATAAACAATAGATCTAACACCAGCACTGTGTCACCACAGCCATCCTCAGCTTGGCCCATAATCTCCACTCCTATCAGTGCATGCAAAGCAAAGCCATAATTAATTACAAACTTGCTTGCTCAAGTTGACACAAGCTACACAGGAACTAATTACTTAACACCTCCCTCTACCCTAGCCCTGGTAAACACCGCCCTCTCTCCAATCACAGGGTGATCCCGATATACTTCATCACAGTGTAGAAGACAATAAAACTAATCATGATAAGACTTCTTTCAAACACAATGCAAGTCACAGTGCCACAGAAAATTGTGTTCTAAGTGACTTGATAGTTATGATCAGTGATCTTAATCTATATGTGTATGTGTGTCTATACATATATATATATATATATGTGTGTGTGTCTCTCTCTCTCTCTCTATATATATATATATTCAAGGCAATCCTGAAAGTAGTCTAAGAGGAGTAGCAATAACAAACTTGTGCTAAATATTGGTCGATGGACGATATATCAGCACCATTTTCATGTAGGACCTGGTAGACATGATATAGAGTCTTTTAGTGAATACCCGATGTTGATATGCCCATCCATTCAGGAGGAGTAGCGATAACAAGATTTTCAAGATGGTTGCCATAGCGGCTATATTGGATCCGCCCCCTTCTCATTTAGGACCAACAAGACATCATAAAAAGTCTTTTAGTGAAAACCGCACATCAACATAACTTCCTGTTAGGAGGAGTAGCGATGACAAGATTTTCATGATTATTGCCATGGTGACCATATTGGACTTGAGATTGGCACCATTTTCATTTAGGACATCATAAGAAGTCTTTTAGAGAACACCCCATCCTGATATAACCATCCATTCAGAAGGAGTAGCGATATAACAATTTACAAGATGGCTGCCATGGCGGCTATATTGGACCCCAAATCAGCACCATTTTCATTTAGGACTAACTAGACATCATAAGAAGTCTTTCAGTTAAAACCCAATGTTCATATGCCCATCCATTCAGGAGTAGTAGCAATAACAAGATTTTCAAGATAGCTGCCATGACAGCCATATTGGACATCAGATCGGCACCATTTTCATTTAGGACCAAGTAGACATCATAAGAGGTCTTTTAGTGAAAACCCCATGTTCATATGACCATCCAATCAGGAGAAGTAGTGATAACAAGATTTTAAAGATGGCTGCTGTGGTGGCCATCTTGGATGTCAGATCTGAACCATTTTCATTTAGGACCAACTAAACATCAAAGAAGTCTTTTAGTGATAGGACCATCCATATAGGAGGAGTAGCAATAAAGAGAATATCAAGATGGCTGCTTTGGCAGACATATTGGACGTAACATCAACTCCAATTTCATTACGGCGAACTAGACATTATAAGACATGACCATCCATTCAGGAGAAGTAGCAATAACAAGATTTTCAAGGTGGCTGCCACAGTGGACAAATTGGACCCCACATCAGCACCATTTTCATTTAGGACCAACTGGACATCATAAGAAGTCTTCTATTGAAAACCCCATGTTGATATGACCATCCATTCAGAAGAAGTGGCAATAACAAGATTTTCAAGATGGCCACTGTGACAGCCATATTGGACCTCACATCGGCACCATTTTCATGTAGAACCAACTAGGTATCATAAGAAGTCTATTGGTGAAAACCCCATGTTGATATGGCCATCCATTTGGAGAGGAGTTTAGATAACAATATTTTCAAGACATGTCATTCCATTTAGAAGGAGTAGCAATAAAAAGATTTTCAAGATGGCTGATGAGCAGCCATATTGGACATCAGATCAGCACCATTTTTATTAAAGACCAACTTAACATCACAAGAAGCCTTCTAGTGAATACCCAATGTCAATATGACTTTCTGTTCAAGCAGAGATGTGATAAAAAGATTTTTAAGATGGCTGCCATGGTGGCCATATACTGGATCTCAGATCAGCACCATTTTTATTTAGGACCAGCATGATATCATAAGAAGTCTTTTAGTGAAAACTCCATGTTGATATGACCATCCATTCAGGATGAGTAGCAATAACAAGATTTTCAAGACGGTTGCCATGGTGGCCATATTGGACATTAGATCTACACAGTTTTTATTTAGGACCAACTAGACATCATAAGAAGTTTTGTAGTGAAAACCCAATGTTGGCAGGACCATCCATTCAGTATGAGTGGCAATAACAAGATTTTCAAGATGGCTGCTGTGGTGGACATATTGGATCTCACATCAACTCCATTTTCAATTAGGACCAACTAGACATCGTAAGAAGTCTTTCAGTTAAAACCCCATGTTGATATGACCATCCATTCAGGAGAAGTAGCAATAGCAAGATTTCAAGATGGCTCCCATAGTGACCATACTGGAATTCAGATTGGCACCTTTTCATTTAGGACCAACTAGACATCATAAGAAGTCTTTTAGTTAAAACCCCATGTTGATATGACCATCCATTCAAGATGAGTAGCAATAACAAGATTTTCAAGATGGCTGCTGTGGCAGACATATTGGATTTCACATCGACTCCATTTTCATTTAGGACAAACAAGACATCATAAGAAGTCTTTCAATTAAAACCTCATGTTGATATGACCATCCATTCAAGAGATGTAGCAATAACAAGATTTTAAAGATGGCTGCTGTAGTGGCCATATTGGCTCTCAGATCAGCACCATTTTCATTTAGGACCAACTAGACATCATAAGAAGTCTTTTAGTTAAAACCCGATGCTGATATGACCATCCATGTAGGAGTAGTAGCAATAATGTGTGTACAGTTTCAAGGCAACTCTCCAAGTAGTTTAGGAGGAGTAGTGATAACGAACTTTTGCTAAACAGACCATCTCACAAGCTCTTCTGGTTTATGACCAGTAGAGCTAAAAGCTAATTGAATATAAAAGTATATATACCGGTAATTACATAGTATTCTTTATTTCCCTAAGTAATAACATGATTTAATGTGAAAACTTATTATTCTTGAATTGAAATAAATGATGAAACTATCCAAGTTATATTTATTCCAGATGTCAAAGGCATAATGTGGTTTAAAGTTAATTATAAAGATTGCAGAAATACCTCAATGATTGAGGTTTTTATTTTATTATCTGCAATTCTGACCCAAAAAGAGATGGCATGTATTAATTCAGCAATTTATTGATTAAAAAGTAACACCACTTAATTTATAATGTAATACATTCCAATTGCAAACTAACTGTTCATTGTTGGAAAAATAATAATCCAACACTTTTTATTTACATGTTTTCATAACAGGTAAAATTGGAGAAAAAAAAATTGCTCTTTTTCTTACCTGGATAGACATAAATGGGAAAATATTAAGGCAGCACCCACTTAAGTTATGGTTTACTTATCAAACTATTTTGTTTCCTTCCATAGAGTATACTATGTAAAATATACATATAAGAGCAACTCGTAAAATGCAGATTTCATTCACCAACATTTTCCTTGTCACATTTTCTGGAAAATAACAATTACAATAACAATAACAATTACTACTACATGTACTGCTAATATGATAAAAATAAAAATAACAGACTGTAATAGTGATTACAGAATTGTACACCATCCCCCCCCCCATTTTAATTTTTTTTCTCACCCATTAGTAGTCTGATAAATCAACCCCCCAAACCGGTGTTGATAATGATGGACATTGTGTGGGACTGAAGTCACCTGTTCATTAAAATGTGCAAGTTTGCTGCATTCAAATCTGTCTGGAACACACCAGCGTACAGTTTAGACACTTACCAGTATTTGGTAACAGCCATATGTAGCCACAAAATTCAAAATTGCCACGGGACATAGGGTTGTGTTATTCCATGTGAATTTACAAGTCATCAAACAATAGAAATATTCTGTACCTATCGCCAAAAGGACCTTTCAACCGACAGTAGCTCAGAAGATGCGAGAAATACCGGTAGGTATCTAAAATGTACACAGATGTGTTGCAGATGGATCTGTCTGCACAAATTCCTCAATTTTATGAATAGGCGACATCATACCCTAAACTCATCGATCAGTATCAACACAGGTTTGGGGGGTAGATTTATTAAACTACTCCGTTGGTAACTAAGTAAATCCAAAATTACCATCTGATCCACTGTTTTATGCACAAGTATATGAAATCTTCCATTCTCTGTTGAAACCTGCCTTTCGTTTCTTATTATCTTTCTTTCAGGAAATCCTACTATCTGTACCAGAATCACCAATCTCTGTAGCCTGACTACCATGGTGCAAACCGGTCAGTGGGTAATTTTGTTTTTTTTGAAGGTGGTATATTGAGCTGGTAGTGGAAATGACTGAAATATATACAACACACAGTGCCAGTAGACTCCATTATTGCTGGCTGATCACACGAGTTTGTCAGTGCAAAGACAAAACCAGCACCAAAATTCTTGCACCAGCAGTCGATCAAAAGGCAGGTGCAAAAAAATAAAAGCTATGTGGGTGAGTAATTATTATGGATTGTCTTAATTACATACCCAAGAAGAGGTAAGAACAGGTGTCATTTGAGTGTTACGACTTTAAATTAACTGGACAGGATGTTCATTTAACAAATCAGTTTTTAAAGGATGCCTGGAAACATTACAGTATATTGGCACTGGTGCATTTCATCTTGGTGCATTCTAAAGCATTGCGGGCTGTAACGATTGCATATCAGGAGCACTATGGTTAAAGGCTCTGGGGAGAACACTGTAATCAGATGCAAGATTACCTCATTAGAATGTGTGTATCTCACTCATTATTGATCTTGTCCAAGATCTTGATGATACAAGCTTATATTTCAAGTGTAATCAATACTGGATCAAAAATATGGCTTTCAGAGTGGTAACAAGGTTAGTCAATCAGATAACTGCCTTAATATACGTGGATCTTGCTCAATACTGAACCTGTCCAAGATCTTAATCATATAAGCAAATATTCCAAGTCTGATCAAAGCTGGATCAGAAGCATCTTCTCCAGAGTGGTAAAAAGGTTAGTCAATCAGATGCAAGATCACCTTAATAATATGCATGAAACTTGCTCATGATATAAGCCTAAATTCCAAGTTTGATCAAAATCAGATATAAAATACGGCCTTCAGAGTAGTTCCAAGCTCAGCAACCTGATGCAAGATTACCTCCTCAGTATGTGTGGCTCTCACTTATTATCAAATGTATTCAAGATCTTAATGATACAAGCAAATATTCCATGTTTGATCAATATAGGATCAGAAAAATGGCCTCCAGACAAGCCTATACTTTCAGGAATGATTTTAGAACACTTATTTTGATCCAATGAATTAGCTGCCAAACAGTAAATGTACTAGTCTCGTGTAATAAAATCATGTAACAATAGATGACAAACACCGCTTGTGAGTGCTAGATTTTCAGGTAGCTAATTGTTAGAGATCAGTGCATTTTATTTCCAAATACACCTGCCAAAGAAATCTCACAAGTTATATTATTATAAATTATCACCCAGTCACCTTGAAATTGGCGACAGGCATGAAGACAATTTTTGACTGCTTAGAGGCAGCGATCTTGGCACATTCGGAGCTCACAAACTGCCTGTGGCTACAGTAGGTTAGGACTTGAAAGTCAGTGAATCCCGTATACGTACAAAAAATATGATTAAAATATAAATGATAAGTTCAACTATCAATATTTATTTCCTGTTTGTCAAAACTTTCTTTAAATAGCAAATATTCACATTTTCATGTCTGCATGAGAAAATACAAGACTGAGCTTGTCAATGACTACAAGATGGAAATGAGGGACTTTGACAATACATTGTATATTGTGTGAAAAAAAAAGGATCGATAGTTGAAAGAAACTGGACAGTTATGTACTTGAAGAATGCAGCACATATAGATACGAAATAAAGGTGCTGATATATGTACTGTGGCGAGATTACAAAATATAAAACTTGCAGAACATAAAGCATTACTCACTGTAAGGGTGCAAATTTCTGTCAATCTATAAAGAGAACATTAACTTGGATAGAGAACAATTAATTAGATTTATGAGGACAGGGTGTGTACTAAATCGCTATGCTGCGGTCTGTGTTGTGAGAGAAACCGATTTTTAATTAAGCATTCGTTTATTTAACAGTCAGAGAAACTGGAAGGGAAAAGGTTGACTCAATCTTTGTATCGAAAAAGTCAGAATTGAGATTGTCCAGAATCAGTTATTTGGAAATCTAGAGGGTCAGGATGACCGCAAATTTTGGCGCCTATTTATAAAAGGTGGTAGATATATTTAATCCTGATTGGCTATGCTAAATAAGGGGTGTGTTTCCCACACGAAATTTCATAGTTTTAATATGCCACATCAAAAAATTTAGCCAGTCTACGTTTTTCGTAAGAGTATAAGGGACTCTGAGATTGAATTTGCAAGAAATTATCTCGTAAAACAATTATCCAAGGGACTGGATGTCTGGAAAGTTGACGGACACAATTCTGGACGTAGAAGCGAGCAAGGCTTGAAAGCACAAGGGGAAATAGCTACACTGACGTAATCCACTGACGTATCCACATACCTACGTATCCACCTACCCACACAAAGTTTGAGGGCCGACAGAGGCAAGAAGATAGTCAGAGTGAGAAGAAAGCGAAGGAACCAGTTGAACAGCACGGTGAACTGGAGGAAACCAGGTTATGAAGCTGTACAAAGCAATGACTTCGATTGTTCACTCGATTCTATGATGAATTAATTCTATCATTTAAACAGATCGGCTATTTATATAAGTATATTTGTGTTTAAAATTCGGTGAATGATTTATTTCAAAAAGAAGTGTATCTTCCTAATGTAATGCATTATCACAGTTGTTTATGTAATTGATTAAATTGTTATATTTCATATACGGGGGCTCGTTTTAGTCTGTCTACATATCTGCTCAGATCTCTATTCATTCCATCTATAAGTTTCACAATTTATATTATTCTTTACTCGATCCGGGCAATAACACCGAGGTCGATCATCCTCTAGATAACGATAACCACAACCACCACCACCCCCACGCCACACTAACTGAACATGATCTCTCTTTCTCTATCAATTTTCTGGACTTTCCCGCAGGCAAGTACCGTGCAAAATTGAGCTTGACCAAGCCAAATTTGGGCTTGCCCTAGGTGCTGAGCAAGTGGATTTGTAAAGCCCCGATATTAGGAACTTAATTAGAATAGCGATACCTGAAAAAGTACAAGTAAAATTAATAGACCTGTATGCAGATTTTTCATCTTCATTTAAATTTGAATGCATGTTTATCTTATCTTTTAAACCTAATAGCAGACAAGACAAAAAGAAAATTTTCCATTATAGCATAACAATTTCGTTCATCATTTACTGCCTCAAAATTTGTAAGACCCATTTTTTCAGAATGTTTCTACTAAAACTGATGTAAAAGAGGGTCAGGTCATGAACCCAAATAAAAGCTGATATCCTTATAAGAATGCCAACAAAAAAATCAATAGTAGATGTCATGTACCCACCCTTTGGGCAAATATTTCAGTGAATGTTCTTCAAAATGCCAAGAAGGTAAGGCAACACTTGACAATCAGTAAGTGTTTTCTGTGGTTGAAGCACACACACACACAAAAAAGATGTGGGTGTGGAGTTGGTAGAGCATTACAAACAAGTTTTATTTCAAGAAATTTTTGTTGTCACTGTTTTTTCTTGTGTTAACATCAGTGATATTAACTTGCAACAAGTAATACTAGTTTAAAAGTACATGTACATGTACCAAGACACAGCAAGCCAAATAAACAATAATATTTCAACGATAATATTTGAATGCACTTTAACAAAGGTTTGTGGTCTAAAGAGATATCTTGAACCTTTTAACTTTAAACTTTCATTATACAAACACATCATATATTTTAGATTACTGGTAATATGCACTTTTATCCATACACATATTTTTCTAAAAGCAGACTGAGGATGAAACAGTGTTTCAAACTTATGGAAAAAAATCGAACATACATCAAGCAGCCAGGTGAATAGGAAATTCTATATATGCTTGAGTATAAAACATACCACACCACAAACATCATAGACCCTGATCTGCTACAGCAAGGTGTCAACACATTAAGAGTCGATACTATTCAGTTAGCTTAAGATTTCAAGCGAACAGTTTAGGTCAGAGGAACTATGGCGGTTTATAAGATAGCATGCTCGTCTTATGACCAGAAGGGTGCATGTTCAAATCCTGCCTATATCAGCCTGTGTCAGCTGCTGTGGTGTATCTCTGGGCAAAGCACTTTAACCCCACTGCCTCAGCACTATATAGAGATCCCTGGTGGCTGAGTGGTCTAAGGCGCTCACCTTTTCAAATCACTCACATCTCACCTCTGTCAGTGTCGGTTCAAGTCACGGCTCGGCCAACGCGAGTATGTGAGTAAGCTTGCCAGTAGCTTTAGGTGGGTTGGTGGTTCTTCCAAGGTTATTCCTCCACCAAATATACTGACCACCATGTGCTGAAAAATGGTGTTAAACCCACAAAATTCAAACACAAACAAAACACAACACTATAGAGCCTTTCAAGTGTTGATGTGCCATTAAACACACACAAAAAAAACTAAGCTAAACCTTTTGTCATTGTATTATCTGACTTTTGGTAATTACAAATGTTGGGAATCGGTTTAAATTTTAAAATCAACAAATGGTTCACCTTCACAGAGAAACCATTGATTTTATTAATTTGGATATGTTTTCTATATTTTGTCATGCAAAATGTCGTTTTCGCATATTTGGTGATGGTTCAGTTGCTTGTATCCCCTAAAGTCAACCAGTTTACAGCATCTTTGTCATCTGTCATGTTCTTGGTACTTGCGTTTTGCTAAACGAAGTAAATCTATATTAACTGGAAGTTCTTATTCACATATCATAATTTTTCTAAAAGATTTTGTTTTCACCAAGTCAAACAGTTAAAAGAGGAAAATGTTAATTGTTTATACTTGATTTTGGAAAATCATAATTGAACACTTAGTTGTTTGACTTTTCAGACTAATATTAAATTAATTGTATTAATCATCACTTGACTAATATTAATACTGGACTTGAAATAATAATTTTTTTTCACTGATCGACAGGATTCAGTATAATACAGTTTTTTACTCATCCCATCTAAATTTCACTGAAAACTTAGTACAGAAAGTGCACAACATCACATCCTTTTCTGTGTCATATTTCAGCCTTTTGTATTCATTTTTCCAAGATTTTCTGGTACTTTCTCACTGTATTTTTATGATCAAATTTACAATCATACCCTTTCTTTTCATCTGGTCAAGTTCTGGCACTAGCCTATCCATCTATATCTGGATTGGAGTTGCATGTTGGTGAAATGTGCCATTTGTGACAATGGCTCTCTCCCGATACCCTACATCATTTTTTTCATCAGTGTTAAAAATTACTAGGCTAGATCATTGTGCATTCTGTTTTGAAAATCAGCACACATATTTACTTCATGTGCAGAAGAACACATGGCCATTTCCAACATGGGCATTCATGGTACAGTACCTATCCAAGTGTATAGGCTTGGCAGTTACTCAATTAACACAATAAACAGATCAGTTAACCATGAAAAGGAATGCCATCCCATATTATATTCAATACATCTGACACAAGACTTCTTGTTAACTTGAGACAGCAACCAACAAAAATTGTTAATGATCCAATGGATTTGTGAGGGTTGGAGTGTTTTTAGTGATCCATTGGTAAATTTACTGATCGTGGTGGATTAGCAGATTGGTATTAATTAGCATATACATCATGATCTTTTAGTCACATAAGTTTAAGAGGAATAAATGTTAGCAAATATTAGCTCAGAAATACATATATTATGTGATTTACAGTACATTTAATATGCTCTGAATAACACTGACAAAGATCATTCTTTACAACTTGTAATTTCAAATGTGGCCATAATTCTTTCTTATCTTCTCATGCTGAATGATAATAATGTAACAAGTATGAACCATGGCTGCCAAAATGATGACAAACTTATCTTCTAACTGGCACAGAAAATGTAGCTGTCATCTCTTTCCCACATAGCTGTATCAGCTTTATGGAAGAGCACTGACAATAATTGCATAAAAAATTAGCTGCTGAAAATTTCAAACACAGCTACTCCACGATTATCAAGATAGGAATCAAGTTCATGCATACCTGACAAGGAAGTGCGTTTAAGATGCAAGAAAGCAAAAAACAAAAATGTGATAACAGCTATTTCTGCTTTAAAAAAAACAATGTTTTAACATGTGCAGGGTGTCTCTTTGACCCCACATGGGGAGTCGAGCCTGCAGACTCTGTAATGTGTGAAAATCAGGTTGGGACTTGCCATAATTTCACCAGTACTATATATTTTCACCAGTACTATATATTTTCACTAGTGCTATATAAACAGCACTGGGACTCTTGGTGGGTATCTTAGAGCTAAAATACTTAGAAAATCTGTGTGGTGTACAATAGTCACTTGCTAGAATGCTGTTCAGGGAGCCACAAAGGTATACCACACTATAATTGAGATCACCTTAAATGAGACAGATTCAATATCAAATATGAAATATCTCATCCCTGACCATACACATACCTGTTCTATGAGGGACTGCATTATACAGAGGACACAGTGCAACACCCACACAACAGCAAACAGCATGGTCACAGTTATGTAGCTGTATAATACACTGTCGATTTAGGGTCTAGGCTGTTTGTATTAGATCTCATGTGGGAACAAAAGTGCACTATGATCTGCATATATATTATGTGAAGGCAGATTTAAGCAAGCTACACTATTGCCATTACAGTTTAATGAACCATCTAAAGGCAGATTGAGGCCAGCTACACTGTTGGCAGTTACAGTTTATTGAACAATCTAAAGGCAGATTGAAGCCAGCTACACTGTTGGCAGTTCCAGTCGAATGAACCATCTAAAGGCTGATTGAGGTCAGCTACACTGTTGGCAGCTACAGTTTAATGAACCATCTGAATGCAGATTGAGGTGGTTACACTGTTGGCAGTTACAGTATAATGAACCATCTAAAGACTGATTGAGGCCAGCTACACTGTTGGTAGTTACAGTTTAATGAACCATCTGAAGGCAGATTGAGGTCAGTTACACTGTTGGCAGTTCCAGTATCATGAACCATCTAAAGGCAGATAGAAACCAGCTACACTGTTGGCAGTTACAGTATAATGAACCATTTGAAGGCAGATTGAGGTCAGCTACAATCTTGGCAGTTACACTATAATGACCATCTAAAGATGAGAGAATCTTGAAAATGTGCAAGAATAATGCAGAGTACCTTACAGGAAGTCATGCATTATGAACACTACAAATTGCAATTATGAACACTACAAAGTGCAGAGCTGTAGATAAACAGCATATTTGCATATTTTATGCACAAAATAAGACTGACTAAAATGCATCAGGACATTTTTTAATGCCTTCAAATTACATAAAACAATTTAATTTTAAGCATATAGTATATTGCTCCGTGACAGGCACAGTCCATATTTTATTGTTGGCACATTCGATCAAATAAACTATGCTTTTGGAGTTCTGCATGTTCCATGCATGTTTGAAATGACTCAGTCAGTCATATCATCAAACACACCCTGAATTAGTCTTGGTCACCAAGCTGTTTGATGCATTCTAAAAGGCATGAATAATAAATGTCCTGAGTATTAATACATAGTCTAGGATTGTATAGGGGTATGGTTAAATCTTGAATATTCTATATTTTGCAGTGTTTACAAAATACTCCATCAAATTTTTTTTTAAAAGCAACCCAAAAACATAATTAATTCCACACCAGGGAGTAAAACCCCAATTGTCTGAATTCTTATCTTGAGCTCTGACTTGAAAATGATAAATTATTGATTTATAGCCCTGTTGCCTACTTTTGAATAGGCAAGTGGGAGGATAAATACAACCCCTGAATTTGTATTAGATTATATGTTGTAATTCTTCATAAAATGTACTGCAGTCACAAGCAAGGCACAGTCTTACATATATGTATGAATATAACAAAACACTTGGATGCTTCCTCTTCAAAACACTTTGTGAGTTGCTCAAAAATAACCCAATCAAGTTTGGAAGATAGAAAAAGACATACCCATTATAAATGGTGCATTGTAAGTTGAATACTGTGTGTCATACTCTGAAAAACTATTTGAATAAATACTGTGAATGCACTAATTTCATGAGGTACCCATTTACATGTGTTTTGTGGCTGCGAATTTAAGATGAATTTGAAGACCCAACAAGCTCATAAATACGAATTACATTATGAACAGGAGTACATTTAGTGTAGATGAAATATACAGACTAGTACGGAGGTAAATACAATAGTTACTCAAACCTGAAAATTAGGTCACTGAAACCTAATTTTTGTATTGTTGAATAACTCTCTCTGAGATACATTTATATACCAATTTTGATGAGTCTAGTTAAAATTGAGTCCAAGATATTGATGGTTTAACAAACAGATAGCTAAAACTACAAAGGACACTTAAGTGTAAATGAGATCACAGTGAACTGGTTTTGGGTATGGTTGAGTAACTTTCCTTGAAATCAATCAACATGCCATGTTTCATTAGTGTTGATGAAACAGAATCCGAGATATTAAAGGAATAATGAAAAGCCAAGTCACTCAAGCATGACACTTAGATCACAGTGATATAGTTTTTTTATTATAGAATTACTCGCCTAATATGCATCCACATTGTAATTTTTATGTGTAGGTGAAATAGGACCTAAGATATTCAGGTGTAACAAACAGATGGCTGAAAATACAAAAGTCAGTAGTATGAAATCTAGATCAAACTGACCTAGTTTTGGAGTGGTTTAGTTACTATCAATGAGATGTATTCACATACAAATATATTTCAAGGATTTTACATGTGTTATCTTTATTTTTATTTTATATACATTTTACAGAATTTTAATACCTTTATGCTTTATATTTTATCTTGCTGTTTTTTGTGTTTACATTTATTTGAAAGGGTTTATCTACCTAAATTTTTGTGCAGTTCATTTTACATTATTCGAACTTTACCTTTAGTTGGCACCATATAGCCACTATTGTGCTGAGGTGACATAAAATGCTTCTACATACATATATATGCACGTATCCACATTATAAATTTCATGAGTGCAGGTGAAACTGGTTCCAAGATGTTGATGGTAAAACGAATGGATAACTGAAAATTCAAAAGTCACTCAAGCATGAAATTGGTCACACTAACCTGGTTTTTGTATGTCTGAATTCTGCTCCTTGAGATGCATTCATATATTACTTTCATGAGAATAGATAAAACAGAGTCCAAAATATTGAGGGCATAACAAATTGAAAGATGAAAATACAACAAAGTCACGTGTGAAATCTGGGTCATGTTGATGTAGATTTAGTATGGTTACTGTCCTTGAGCTACATCCACATACCAAATTTCATAATTTTAGGTGAAATGGGGTCTAAGATAAATGAGTGTGTAATGAACAGATAACTGAAATGAGAAAGTCAGTCAGGCATGAAAATTGGGTCACATTGACATAATTACCATATTGTCAAGTTTCTCTTGTTGAGACATACCCACACATCAAATTTTCATGAGTGTAGGTGGATTAGGGTCCAAGATATTGAGGGTGTAATGAAAGAAAGCTGAAAATACAACAAAAGTACAAAAAACAACACATTTATATACATGTACTGTGTTTAATAGTCCTCTATGTAGGCACTTGAGACACTAAATTTAATGTACAGAAACCATTACTGTCTTATCAAACTTACTATGACCATGACCTGTGACCTTTTCACCCCAGAATCTATAGGTTACTTTATTACCCTAAATGCAAGCCATCCACAAAGTCTGATCAAGCAACTTACTCTAGAACAAAAATTAATCTGCAAAATCTTTTCTTTGCCACAATGACCATGACATTTGACCACAAAATCAATAGGCATCTTCTTTACCTTAGTTACACCAAGTCCACAAACTTTGGTCAGGTGTATGGTGTAGAACTAAAGTTATTATGCAATAACTATTTTTCTTCTTTCAATCAATGACCCTAACCTTTTGACCCCAAAATAGATAGGCTTCTTCCTTACCCTAAGTGCAAGCCATCCACAAAGTTTGGTCCCGGTCTGTGATGTATTACTAATGCTATTGTGTGGAAACCATTTTCCTTCTTTCAGTCCAAGTGACCTTGATCTTTGAACTTTTGGCCTCAAATTGATAGGTTTTTTCTTACCACATGCGCAAACCATCCACAAAGCTGGTCCCGGTATGTGATGGAGAACTAATATACTGTGCAGAAACCATTATATCTCTTTCAGTCAAATTACATTGACCTTGTACCTTTCGACTCCAAAACTTATTGGGTTCTTCCTTACCCCAAATGCAAGTGATCCATAATGTTTGATAACTGTAAAAGATGGAGAACTTGAGTTAATGTGCAAAAACCATTTCTCTTGTCTCAGTAAGTGACCTTGACCTTTGACCTTTTGACTCCAGAATGGATAGGCTTCTTCCTTACTCCAGGTGCAATTAAAAGTTTTGTCATTGAGTGATGTAAGACTGTATTACTGTGCAGAAAAAAATTCTTCTTTCAGTCACAGTGACCTTGAGCTTTGCTCTTTTGACCCGAAAACTTATAGGATTCTTCCTTACACCAAATGAAAGCTATCCACTGAGTTTGGTAACAGTAGATGATGGAGAACTCAAGTTATTGTGCAGATTTTTCTTCTTTCTGTCAGTGACCTTGACTTCAACCTTCTGACCCTCTGTCTGATAAGTTTCTTCCTTACATATGTGCAACCCTTCCACAAAGTTTGGTAACTGTAGATGGTAGACAACTTCAGTTGTTATGCGGAAACCATTTTTGTTCTTCCCGCTACAGCAACCTTGATCTTTGAGCTTTTGAGCCTGAAATCATAAGGGTTCTTCCTTAACCAAAGTGCAAGCCGTCGACAAAAGTTTGGTAACTGTAGAGGGAGGAAAATTTGAGTTACTGTGAGGAAACCAAATTAGTACCAGATGGATGGACATACAGACATCATCATTACATAATACACTCCACCTTATGTCAGGCATATAAAAAGTCACTCAAGCAAGAACATTAGGTCATAGTGACCTAATTTTGGTATGGCTGAATTACTCTTCCAGAGATGCATCCTCATGCCTATTTTTGTGAGTGTAGGTAAATTACATTCTAAGATACTGAGGGCATAATGAATAAATGAATGAATGAGCACATGAACAATAGGCAAAACACTATATACATGTACTCTCCAACTTCTTTCATCCACGTTGCAATTTTCACAAGTATAGCTGAATAGGGTATAAAATAATGAGGGTATAACAAATCAAGGAATGAAAATACACAAGTCAATCAAGCATGAAATTTGGGTGCAATGAATGAATTGCTGAAAATACAAAAGTAACTTGAGCATGAAAATGAGGTCACTGTGACTTAGTTTTGGTTTAGCGGATTTACTCTTCCTAAGATGCATCCACATACCAGTTTGGTAAAATAGGTCCAAAGATTCTGAATGAATGAATGAATACACAAACATAGAAAATAAATCATGCAAAAACGGGAAACATGCTGTATCCCCTCCTAACTTCATTGGCAAGAGGATACCAATCATGGTTCTTCCATGGAAACAATAGGACATCTTTCTCAATCCACTAATTTAAGTACTGACAAAAACACGTCTTTTCCAAAACCACAAAATCTGATACCAATGTAAATGAATGAATTTACATAAGTGTTGACAAATTGAGCCTCTACAACAGCATGCACATGCTTGCAACCTGTTGCAGATCAATGAGTGGAATATATGTATGGTATTGCTGACGCTGCATTGGAAGCCCAGAAATGTAAATTTTTATTATGAAAATATAGCAGTTCTGAGCATCAGTTTTCATACTGTCTCTTCAAATAAAACCAACACAATACCTAGATGCATTAAACTATTCCTTACCAAAAACTGGGTGCTGACTGGCCTGACCCAATGTTAAAATAATGGTGAAATATGTGGTAACTGGCCTGGCCCAAAGTTAAATTAATGATGAAAAATGTGGTGACTGACCTGGCTCAATTTTAAAATAATTAAAAATGTGGTGACTGGCCTGGCCCAATGTTAAAATAATGACAAAAACTGTGTGGTGACTGGCCTGACCCAATGTTAAAATAATGATGAAAATTTCCTAGTATAAAGCATGATTAACCATATCAGTGTTCTCCCCAGGCCAATAAGCTAGCTGTATTGGGGCCACCTCTGTTTCATGTCAACTGATAGGCTGCTGATACAGCTTCACAGCTCTGATAAAACTCCATGGGCCAGTCTGGAAACCATCATTTACTATAGAGTAGTTCTCATGATTAGCAAGACTACTGTTGATACCGTCCATGAGTTTACAGCTGCATACATGTGTGCTAATTAATTATAAATGCCCTTGTACAGCAATCTGCATATAGAACTTAAAACATTGCTTCATGCACACCACCACAGCTTACAAAACTTCTGTGAAGAATCCTGCAAATTTAGAATGCAAACTTAAAACTGCAAAATAAAATATTTTCATGACTGGAAGAGTACCCCTACTGATCGTGTAGAAATAAACTTGAATAAATATCACTTCCCCTTTTCTTCCACTATAAGAATGAAGCTGAATATGCAGAATTGGGCACTTTTAGTTAGTCTACATGGTGTATGTTCCCAATAGCAGACCTATTCTAAACACAGAGATATGAACAAATTTATCAAACACATGTGCAGGAAAAGGAAATAAAAAAAATCATATTTTGATGAAGACAGCATGAAATTTTGATTTAGCTGATATGATTGTTTTTTTTTTGTTTTTTTAAATGTATAACAGAACAATTGTTTAAAGAAGATTATATCTGCTGTTTCTTGAGTCCAATTCAATTTGCTACAATACAACCTTATATATATGAACCTCCCACTAGGGAGGGTTTTTTTCCCGAGATTAGATGTGTAGTCCCTCCCATCACTCACTGAAATCTCCTGTGTATGCAAAATTATTGAAAAATTAATTTTTTTTTCTTCCATTTTTTCATTTTGGTTTCAGTGTAGCATATTTACGGTAATACTGCCTCTGATCACATGACTGTGAACTGGCTTAAGCAGGGCAAGACAATGCAGTTGCTAATTTCACCCTTTGATCATGTCGGCAAGGTCGGCTTGCTTCATTGTTTGAAGTTTGTCGAGGTGGATTATACTATGTGTGAGCAGAAGTAATTCCGAAAGGATTAAAGACAATAATTGATTATGGTTGGGTTACTAAAGAGCTCAGTCAGCATAAAACAATAAACATTACTCTGATTCTAACTGCAAGATAAGTTCCGCTTTGGTGCTTAAAGTTGTGGAGATGGATTAGAGTCTATTACTATGTATGATCAAAATTAATTTGGACAGGATTAAAGATGTTAATTGATTATGGTTGGATTATTCAAGAGCTCAAGTGGCATAAAAACTGGGGAAGTATGACTTCAGTGTTTAAAGTTTGTTGAGATGTCTAAGCATGCATTATCTCCCATTGCTAAAACAGCAAAATCCAAGTAACCGAATTATCACGCAAAATTCAATGATGGATGTAAATGGGAATTAAATGGTTGTAATGAAGTTCAAATGGACATGAATATGTACTCTGCTCTTTCTGTAAAGCTGATTCTAAAATCTGTTATGGTGGCAAGAATGACATCATGCATCATGCAGAAACACAATCTCATAAAATCATATTAACTGCTACAACAAATATGCAATCACTGAAATCCATGTTCACGGAATCTGCATAAAATGTGGATAAGGCTACATGTGCCGAGAGACACTATTTGCCAACTTTTTGGCAGAACATAATCTCCTGTTTTTGGTAGCAGATCATTTTTCAGATCTAGTCAAAATAATGTTCCCCGACTCAGAAATCGCACAAAAGTTCCCATGCAAATGAACAAAAACTTTTCACATAGTGACTATTATATTGTTCATAAAAAATCATAATCTTAATAGTATAATAATAATAATTTATTATATAAACTCACTGTCGTTAGCAACCACCTGCAGAACGCGACCAGTGACCACAATTGCATTCGACACTACTATGAACGACTGCATCACAAAAACCGATATATACACCACTGACCCTGTTTGTAAACTTGAATGTAAACCAGACTAAAGTACATGTCATTAACTGCCATTGTAATCCGTAATGCCTGGGATGAATGAGGTCTTTGTCTTCATCTATAATACTAGAAAGTGATAATTGTTTTTCGGATTTGATTGTCATTATTAAAGAGTGGTGATAGTGATGATAATGATGCATAGAGCACACACTTGTGACCAAGTCTGGACTAGTTCTTGAACACCTAATGGCAAGAGACAAAATCCATTTGAACAAGAAGGATTTATCACACTTTCTCCATATAAACAAGATTTTTCCAATACAAAAGGACAACTATGACTCCTCTAAAAGTCATAGAAACCAACATCATAAATATGATTGGGACCATGCTAACTGTCTTAACCATCATAAGAAATCAGGGAGATGTTTCAATTGTTTTGAACCAGGGCATAATGTGGAATCATGTCGACATACCAGCAAAATTCAGAGTCATGACAGTCTACAATATGGACATAAGGCAAAACACTGAAAAATGTTCCACTCAACTTTGCAGCTTTAGTATTATGGCAATAAAGATGGGGCCATCAGTTTAAAAACCAAACACAATTTTCCAGAAACACTGAAACAAGCTATAAGATCTACTATGTGTGATTCTCCCTGTCATGATAGAAGACAAACTACATGTATAGATACCCCAGTAAGTGATGAAGCCCATGGAATAACCTCTGGTGCAATCCCAGTAATTGCCTCCATCAATCAAAGTGATCATAATGTGTTAACTGTTATACCAAGATAATTGCTGAAGGTGCTAATGTTTCAAGACTCATTACAAAATCTTCTGAAAAAACAGTTGATAGTCATGATTTAGGACACTGTAATGAAGATAACTTAGAGGAATATCATGGTTCATATATTGATAGTGAAAATATTATAACTCAGATATTCTATGAAATTCATCTTAAGACCATCAAAACTTAGAATTGTCTCAAAATCAGTCACTTTGGCAAAAAGGTCTCAAAATCTGCCATTTAAACATCCATTATCTTTTTCCAAAATTAGATCAAAAAACAAATTACTTATTTCAGAAAATAATTCAGAGTAATCCATATTTTTGCATTCTGTGAAACCCTCTTGTGTAAACTTTTTCATGATGATGAACTTAACATTCCTAACTACAGTTTTCAAAGAAAAGACAGACTTTTCCAAACGGGTTATGGACTTCTCATTTATATCAGGGACAGCATTCTTTTGAACGACGCTATGATCTTGAGGAAAATGGTATGAAATTTGGCTAGAAATGAGACATATTGTCCAAAAACGATTTGTATTAGGTTGTGTATATAAACCACCAAATGCTGACAATGCTTGGTATACTATATTTCAAAGTAAGCTTGAAACTTTGTATACAGAAAACAAAGAAGTCTGTTTAGTAGGTGACTTCAATTACAATTTGCTGTATGACAACAATCAAAGCAGGATTAAAACTATGAATTCCCTGAATTATCAACAGCTAGTTCATGTACCTACTAGAGTAACAGAGGTATCTGAAACTAACTGATCACATCTATACTAAAAAAGCTGACAAATATTATAGAAGTTGCAGTTCCCCAATATGCCATAAATGATCATTATCCTATATGCTGTACACGAAAATTAAGTAAAAAAAGTAAACTCTATCATCACAAACATATCAAGTATTGAATAATGACAAGCTTCAATGCACAAATATTCCTTAAAGAACTGAAAGATATCCCTTGGTCAATAATTGAATCTTTTGATGACCCATCAGATGCTCTAGACATTTGGATAGATATCTTTACTGACACCCTGAACAGTCATGCTCCTATTAATTTCAAGCAAGTTAAGCAACAAAATCAACTCAATTAGATCACAAGTGATATACTGAATGCTATTAAGACAAGGGTATATTTCATAAATTAAAAGATACTAACAATTACAGATTATGGAGAAACAGAGCAAGTCAATGATTCCAAAGGCAAGGAAAACTTTATTCCACTGAATTATTAGACAGTATTACAAAAAAGAACCCTAAAAAACTGTTGAAAACTTTCAATGACTTAAAAGGCAAATCTGTCAATAACCTGCCATTTAGATGTATTAGTGATGAAAATGGTAACATTCGGCAAGAACCTCTTGAAATTATAAATGCACTCAATGATTATTTTGTGAACATAAATGAAAAACTTGTGGATCTCACAGCTCATAAAAGATTCTCAAATGATGAATTAAATGAGCATATTTCCTCAAAACTTAAAAAGAAAACTACTTCAAAATACCTAACACAAGTCTGGAATTCATTTTAAACAAATTAGAAAAACTTGATGTCAGAACAGCTACAGGTCTAGATGATAAAAGTGCTAAATTCCTCAAACTCTCATCTCAAGTGATTGCACCTTCACTTGTGTATATATTCAATCTACATACTTCTGCAGGTATTTTTCCAACAGTCTATAACTGGCAAAAGTAACTCCAATACACAAGAAGGGAGATCTTTCTGATATGAATAACTTTAGACCTATATCAGTTTCATCATTACTTTCCAAGATAAAAAGACATGTTTGTAATGAATTTTGAAACTACCTGGAATCTTTAATTTACTACATTCACGACAATCTGGCTTTCGCGAAGAACTTATATGAGCACAATGGTATGCAGATAAATTGAGACAAGTCAAAAGCCATGATCATAGGTAGTCAAGCCAAAGTAAATTTTGAGAAAGATGACTTCAAAGTAATGCTAAAAGGAATCTTGTTCTGGAAAATGCAAGTTGATAAGGTCATTAAAAAAGTAAACTCACTGCTTTATCTCTTGAACAGAATACAATCTTATTTCTGTCAAGAACTGAGAAATGCCTATCAGTATATCATGCCACATCAGGAATATTGCTGTTCTATCTTGGGTAATAGTGATACAGAAAATCAAGAAAGACTACTGTAATTTCAAAAAAGAGCAGCTAGAGTTATTCTTGATTCTGATTTTAACCCACCATCAACAAATATTTTTAAAACCCTTAAGTGGCTTCATTTCAAGAGAGAACTCAGCTTCAAATGGATCTGCTAATCTACAAATCCTTACATGGGTTGGCTTCTGATTATCTTCAATGTTATTTTAAATTTGCAGAAAATGTACGTTTGTATGAACTAATATCCATCTCAAAGAACAATTTATATTTACCTAAATGAAATTCAGAGTTTTATAAAAAGAATTTTGCTTTTCTGGAGTTAAAAATAAGGAATTCCATTCCACCCTACAGAAGGTCAGCCGATTCTTCCCTAGGTTTTAAGATGCTTCTTAGTCAACATTTACAGAAACAATCATTTGTATGATTTTGTGCAATTCAGTACTACTCTTCTTTAAAAGTATGTTCTTTATGTACTTGCCTGTAATGTTTTACACAGGTTCACTAATAATCTTTGTATGAATCCTGCATGTACTCATCTTTAATGCCTTGTACATATTTTATATTGTCAGTAGATCAACTATCTAGTTTTTAATAGCATTGTTGTCTGAAGACACCAGAACTTGTAAAAACTGCACAAGGCCTAATGGAAGATTGGTCAGTTGACCTGATGAGCTTCTTCTTTAAATAAAATTAGTATTATGATGATGATTATTATTATTACAACAAAGGTGTCTGCAAATTAGACTTAAAGTTACAAAGGTTTAATGTATGCTTTTGTGCTTCATGTGGAGAATCTTACTGACATTAAAACAACATTAGGCCCAGACAGTACCAATCTTCTGGCAGGCAGTCAGCAATATGAATCTACCCACAGGATGGAAACAATTTAAACTTCTTGGTGGACTCGTAGAGTTGTACTAACGTTGCCACATTCCAATGCAGACAATGAAAGGACATTTTCCATTCTGAGGAAAATTCAGGCCGACTCCAGTGAAAACCTGGATCCAGTAACAGTACATCATCTTCTAAGTGTTAAGATCAACAATGATGAGGACTGCCACCAATATCATTGAGGCAATGATCTAAGAAATGCTAAAAATGCTTGTGGTACATAGAAGGACAGTATGAATGGCAACAGGTTACTGTGAATGGACTGATTTGATGAGATGATGTGCATATTTTTATATTTATTAAATGCATATATTTGTTCAATAGTTGTAATTTTTGTCTATTTGCATGCTAAAAATCATGTCAATGAAAATCCTCCCTCTTTTGAGGTCAAAACTCCTGTTCAAATTTTGGAAATCTGATCTGTCCTGACTTGACCTGTCTTTTCTTTCACATGCATGCAACCTGTCTTGAAAGCCCACAGTTATGAGAGATCACCTGTCTTGACAAGGTTCTCAATGCAGATTTATTGATTACAGCATAAAAAAATATGACTTGCCATAAAAGACCGTGTGTCTTGAGAAACCATGAATTTTTGGCAAAAGGGGTGATCTCTCAAGACAGGGACTGCATTGTAATAGATTAGTGTGTGTGTGTGTTGGGGGGGGGGGGGTACTATTGTAGGAGCTGAGCGAAGATATCAACCTTTTGCTTGCACTAGATTCTACAAACCTTTGGGAATGGCATTAAACCTTTCTTAGTACCTACGTGTACTTGTCAGATTACCTATGGACAATCTGAAGGCTATCAGCTTAGGCCTGGTGTGAGACCTTGCATCATGTTTCATGATGTGGGTCAACATGTGGGAATGTTCCCACAACTGGACAACAATACAGGAAATATATAGTAACTTTAAGCCAAAATATCTCAGAACCTAGTTTTGATTTAACTCAAATCCGAATGTGCCTTTCTTTTAGTTCGCATATTATGTAAATACAATTTCTTATTTTGTTTTAATCTGGAAAGATTTTCTTATGCAAGTGAGAATAGGCATGGTTTATAAAAAAAATTCGAAAGGTTAATAACCAAGATGAGAAAGAATAATGAATTGAATGATCCCAATATCAGGAAGGCACCTGCACCACTGTTATAAAGCATCTTGTGTTGTACAACACAGTTCTTAATGACAATTCTGCTACAATCTTTGGAAGCATTTTTTTGTTGTACAAAAATGTAGACAAGTTTTTCTGCCTTTTTATGCAAGATGGGAAAACCAATAAACCTAATTTCTATCAAACAAGTGAATATTTCAGGGCTGGAAAAGAGCAGAAAGTAGATCCATTATATCCCGTCTGAAAAGGATTTACATGTTTGACAATAAATTGGCTAACAGAATAACAAACAAGAAAAATGGATTGATTATATTGTATACAAATCCAATCCAAGTACTTCTTGTTGTACAGTACCTTTTCAAGGAATGCTGCGAGTACCTATACATGATCTTAAAGGCTTGATTCATACTTTGTTTATGTATAAATCAATTTCAGTTCTAGTCAGTTTCATCTCCCCTTGAAACAGACTTGGCATCTTTTGATTTAACCTTTACCATTATTACAGGCAGGAATAGTAATTTGTTACATGCAGTGTACTTTAACAAGGTTCTGTGGAATTCTACATCGCACCTTTTTTCGTCTCAGCATATCAACCTTCTGTTGGTTACAGCAAAAAATGAGTTATGGGTTTGAAAAAAATATTTTACTATTGGATTGCTCAAAAACTTGACCATCAAGTTGAATCCAATACTATAAGATCAGCACTGATATGTCATGCAGTTTTCTATGAAAAAGGCAAGACAATAAGAGAGCATTTGAAATGTGATTTATCTTGCATATAGCAGGTAGATTTTATGCTACCGGGTACATTTGGAGTTCAAATATTCACTGGTCAAAATATCCACCCCTGCACCTCTCATGCAAGCACCCAGATGAAAATACTAATTTATACATGCGAAGCCAAAGGCTTATTAAATACAATATCCACATCATGCAATCACAATTTATATTGATCAAATCCTGTTATTTCTGTCATGCAATATTCTTTCTAACCTGTTATTTCTGTCATGCAATATTCTTTCTAAGTGATGCTATGAAACTATCGATAACTATACATGTATTAGCTATCCTAGACCATCCCATGCACAGACTAGTGTTATAAAATGGTTCATGGTATACATGGTGTTATGTAATTGGGTTTCATCTTACTATCTACTCCCTACTTCTGTATGCTCATCCTTACCCTCATGTGTAACAACCTGCTCCATGGACAAATATATTGATTTTTATGCAAACATGCTCTAATAGGAATCTGTTGATGAGAAAAATCAAATGTTTCAAATCAGAAACTTGTTTCTTTTCTCCAGCTTTACATCCCAATACATAGAGGATATTTTCTTTTTCTATGTTAATACCGGATATATTTCATCGTGTGGTACAAAAAACGTGATATTTTAACGAGTGGCAAAGTAAGGGGAAATAACATCATAGAGACAAGAACGGAGTCGTGTCAAATTTCTTCTGCAAAAATTAATTTCCATGTCTGAAATGTAATGCAGTTTTTATTTATTTGTTCTAGCTCACAAAGTGCTGGTTTTTGTTGTGCTGACCGACACATACTTTTGCAGGGTCAGTTTTAGGACATGTGATTGTGGGATTCATGCTTATTTCTCAAAAATCGTGCCTAAAATGGAACTGAATGCACGAAAATCACACATTATATTGTCAAGCCCTACCATTTACTTCCTTGATAAATCACTCCTATATTCAGAAAATTCTCTCGTTTTTGCAGATGGAAGAGAGCATTTCCCTCTAAATTTTCAGTTCTAGAACAGATGCTGCTTTTGGCATGGTTGGGCAGTACTCCTCAGATTGCATGCACATACAAATACATGTATCCAACTGCATGACTGCTGTACTGTACAAGAAACTGTGTCAGAGAAACTCATCTGAACATGTGTACATAATCACTTAGGTGCAAAAGTAGGTTACAGTGATCTACATTTGATGTGATGACAGTACTTCATACATGCATCAAGCTTAATATTTACTGTTGTAGGTACAGTGTATGAGAAACACTGACCTACCTGTACAAGTGAAAAGTACATGTACGTCACAGTATTATTAATTATATGGATGTATTATAAACTCAATGTCAAAATGGTGCAAATAATTAATGGCTCACTCAGTTAAACGGCACTCTCTCACTATAAGGCCTTTAATTCATTATAAGTTCCTGTTATAAGGATTTTGCAATGATGTACATGTATATACATTGCAAGTTTAAGTGAAATATTTGTCTCACATTAACCCATAATTAATATATTCATTCTTTCTTTCTTCTATAAATATTGTTTACATGTATACAATGGTGTATGCCCCTGAGGGCCTCGATTGTGAGATTAGCTAAAAATTTGGCTAAATGATTTGTACCCTTTGAAAATTAATTACTATTATTATTTTTTTTATTATTACTATTGTTATTATTATTATTATAAAGCAAGTATGATCATGGATTCCATTTCATTGTGTGGTAGTAAAGTTATATGTATCATGTACTTCATTATAAGGTGGTCTCACTATAAGGCGGTATACTTTAGGGTTCCCATAGACAATGTCATAATGAGGAAGCTCTGTAATATTGTGCACGCTGGCAATTATTCATTCAGAGACGTTCAGATGCTCTAGTCCAAAGGCAGTACTGACCTAACACTGTGAACGCCTGGTGAACGGCAATTGCATGCCTGCACTTTGATACATGTATTATCATACATCAGGCATTGATTGTTGCAGTAAATCACCACTTGCTGTACACTTTACTACTCTTCAAGTTGTATGCAATTATCAAGTTTCATAACTGTGCACAGGAATTTATTAAGGGGTCTCTGGAGCTGAAAATGTTGCAAAGGTTCATTTCATCTGTAACTGTGTTGGCCATCTTGAAGGACTTTGATATTATACAACAAGTAAGCAGCCTCTCAGACACCAATTTTGTGGCTATTTTTTTTGTACCACAGCTTACTAGCAGTATTACTGGCTATTGGGCAACACAAATTTTTTCTACAAGATTCCCATACAATGAAAGTATTTAATGCATGACAGTTATGAAACTTGACCTCCAAGTAACCTCCTGGTAAAAATGATGTGTGAAACTTTCAAACAAAACAAACATAATAGATGCCAGGAGAGTGACTGTGCAGTCTGAATCAGTGCCCAACAGGCTTATGCTCCAGCCAGAATCCCCCTTCACACCAAATTTAGTGGCAGATCCACCAGTACTAAACAACACTGTAACTCAATATCTCAGTATCTTTCTTTCCTTTCACTGTTATAGTGAAGCAAGTACAGCATACCAATATACTGTACTGTTAATGCATTTTGTCCAGGTAGTTTTTAAAATAAACAGATAGGTTGAAGAATAAAACAAACAAAATCGTGGAATTTTATCACTGCCACCAAGATATAAATATTTGCCAAACGATTTCTCCATAATGATGCTGCTAGCTTAATCATACCACAGGCCTCAAAATCCCATTGCCCACTGCCATGGGCAAATCAATATTAAATGAATTTTCATGGGCAAGCAAATAACCTTATAAGGACTGCACATCTGAAAAGAGGAACTTAATATATCTGGCACTGTACATAAGATTTGCATAAAATGTGCAATGATTTTGTGATATGGTCTTATCTGAGATGACATGGACATCATAATCTTAAAGGACAAGTTTTTGCCATTCACAAGATGCTTATAAGTAAAACTGGGATAAAAGTCAAATGGGCAAGTAATATCCAACATTTATTTGGGTGTGGGCAAGTTAACTTTCAAGACAATTCTGAAGGCTTGTACCATATATACCTGTGCATAAGACGCACCCAAATGTGAATAGTGTTGCCAAGACCCAAAGCTGCTGTTGATTTATTCTGCAGATCAGGGTCTATCCTGTTCAGCCTGCTTATGATTTCATGCAAATAAGGTAGCATGGGAAGAAAGTTCCCATGGCCCAACTAGCCCAGACAACTTAAAATTCAATGTTGGGCAAGTGGGCAAGAGACAATCAGTTTAAGTTGCCCAATTTTTACATAAAAAAGGACAAAATTCCAGTTTCTGGACCATTTTCCTTGCATTATCCTTGCTGGGTAAGCTGGTCAAAATAAAAATTGTTGCCCCATGCGTAGACCATGATCTGCAAAGTGCATTATGCAACAAAAGATATGGGTCTAAGAAGTTCATAGATGAAATGCTTTATACACATATAAATATGGTACGAATCAGAGAAATACATAAAACAAGATACATGTTCTGTTTTCCGAGTTGCCACAAAGAATGAATTTGAGGGATACATCAAGGCCATCAGGCAAAGACTTATCCATACCAAACAAGTTCTTTCCCCTGACTCAGAACAATACAAGAATGCACTGTTGTATATATATTTATTACATATCCCATATATACATTTATTACATATCCCCAGTGGAATTAATAAAAGTTTGATAGACTGGATCAAAGGCTATCAATGCACGGCTGTCAGTGAAAAAAACTTAAATAGTTCTGCTCTGCGGGTGTGATACGGAAATATGGATTAAACATATATATTGAGGACCAGATCAACTATGTTGATTAAATGGGTACACCACTCCCTTGTGTCAGCGCATCATATAACTCACGCACCTGCTTATAACATGAAGGCAGGTATGGATCCCATTCATTTTTCTTACAAAAAAGGCATATAATTAGGCTCTTATTTGCTTAACATGAAAAAACTGATAAAACTTGCTCAATGAAAGCTCATTATATCGCTCATTTTATTGCTGAAAATGGCAGTTATATTTTTAATCAGAAATAATATATTTTGCAAGATTTTCTTTAACAAAAATATTTTTTAACAAGAGTCCATTGTAGGGCTTGATGATCTACTGGGCAAAAAGAATTTCCAGGAATTCAAGATAAGACCATTTCTTACTTCTAACCGTCGAGTGTTGAAACCATCTCTGATATTCTTCAGCAATAACAAGATTTTCAAATTAGCTGCTGTGGTGCACATACTGGATGTCAGATTGGCACCATTTTTATTTAGGATAAAGTAGACATCATTAGAAGTCTTTTGGTGAAAACCCCATGTCTTAATGATCATCCAATCAGAGGGAGTAGTGACAGCAAGATTTTTAAGACAGTTATTGTGGCAGCCATATTGGATGTATGACTGGCACCATTTTCATTTAGGACTTGGTGAAAACCCCTTGTCATAATGATCATCCATTCTGGGAGTGTAGTGACAACAAGATTTTTAAGATATTCTTCATGGCAGCCATATTGGATGTACGACTGGCACCATATACAGTTTGGACCAAATAGGTATCATAAGTAGTCTATTGGGAAAAACCCCATGTTGATATAGCCATCCATTTGGAGAGAAGTAGAGATAACAATCTTTTCAAGATATGACTTTCCATTCAGGAGTAGCAATAACAAGATTTTAAAGATGGCTGCTATGGCAGTCATATTGGATGTCCGTACAGAACCATTTTCATTTAAGACCAACTAGACATCATAAGAAGTCTTCTGGTGAAAACCCTACATCAATATGACTTTCTGTTAAAGTAGATTTGTGATAAGATTTTTAAGATGGCTGCCATGGTGGCCATATTGGATGTCAGATCAGCACCATTTTTATTTAGGACAAGCTAGACATCATACAAAATCTTTTAGCGAAAACCCGATGCTGACCATCCATTCAGGTGAAGTAACAATAACAAGACTTTCAAGATGGCTGCTGTGGCATCCATATTGGACATCAGATAGGCACCAATTTATTTTAGGACCAACTAGACATCATAAGAAGTCTTATAGTGAAAATCCCATGTTCATATGACAATCCATGTAGGAGTAGCGATAACAAGATTTTCATGACTACCATGGTGGCCATATTAGACGTCAGATTGGCATCATGTTCATTTAGCACCAACTAGACATCATAAGAAGTCTTTTAGTGAAAACCCCATGTCAATATTCCCATGCTCAGGAGAAGCAGCAACAACAAGATTTTAAGATGGCTGCCATTGTGGCCAAATTGGATGTCAGATCTGTACCAGTTTCATTTAGGACCAACTAGACATCATAAGTAGTCTTTTAGAGAAAACCCCATGTTGATATGACCATACTATCAGGAGGAGTAATGACAAGATATTTCAAGATGACTGCTGTGGTGGCCATCTTGGATATCCAAGCAGCACCGTTTTCATTTAGGACCAACTAGACCACGAGATGAATGTGTAAAGTTTCAAGGCAATCCTCCAAGTAGTTTGGGAGTAGCGATAACGAACTATTGCTAACAGACGGACGGACGACAGACAACAGACCATCCCATAAGCTCTTCTGGTCTATGACCAGTAGAGCTGATAAAAACCACAATATAGGACAAAATATCGATCAATGAAAACTGGTTACAACAATGTAAGCAATAAATACAAATTAAAGAAATATGGTCTAGTAAAATTAACATTTTAATATTATCTTTTAATTCAGTTTAAATCTAATCATCATAAAATATTATATGCACTATTCTACTCAACATGAAAAGAGTCAATTAAACATCACAGTGATGCCAATGGCACAGTGGGGACCAAAATTCCCATCAACAACTTTTTTTATTGGGTGGGGGCCCCAGAATTAAGTTTTTGGGGGGGGGGGGAGAGAGAGAGAGAGAGAGAAAGAGGCACAATTTCAGGCTAGCCACTGCTCTGTGTAAACCTAATTAGGTGCTAACTCACTGGCTAAGCTGTATTTATTTTAATAACTGTTGAGAACTTAATGCTCCTTCATCACCATGACACAAGCCAATTTGACATTAATTTTCTCGAGCCAATTACATAATATGTGCCAACATCACAGTAAGATCCAGGTTTATTGTCAGCCTCATTTCTTGGTAAAATCACACACTCCTAAGTTTCTGCCTTTGGCTAATCTGTGGATAACAAAACGCACACATTTTTGTCATTTCTCCTTTTTATCTGATTTTTTTTTTCTTCTAGATGTAGCGTTATAAACTTATAGGACCATGCAACCAGCATGTGCATACTGTTTTTATTACTATTTGTTACCAAAATGATGTGGAGTTGTATTCAGTCATTGCTACATGCTGTTGATGAAGAAGTAAATGGTGACATTCAAAATTGCTATCTTGAGGGATTAACTAGTGCAAACATATTGATGGTGTTGCTCCAGAGGTTACTAAGTGTAATTCTACAGTAGCTATGAAGCTTTAGTTTATTTGCGTTTGCTTATGATGGATGCCTGTTCTCTGCCACTGAAAAAAAGGCAAGTCCAACTTTACTGATGCAAGAATTAGTGAGTACTACACATCAACTTGATTTATATTAAAATAATATCATTTTATTGACTTTATGTGACTTCAGATCAAAAATCCATTATACTAATATTGTATAGAAGAAAGCATAAAACAATTCTCATATATCAACAAAAGATGCTAGAACATGCCCCCACCCCATCCCCACACCCCCAGCTGTTAGTGCTAACTGAGTCTCCCTCACTATCTCAAGCGCCCTCTTCTGATGCAGTTGATGTTTATAGACCCCATTGATTGATTACGAGTTATCGAGGAAGAGGTACATTATAAAAAAGATCTGAAATACACATGACATGGTTGCAAAACTTGCCACATTAATGAAATTAGTAGGAGCAGCAAGTATTTTTATGATTAATTATGACTACATCAAAACAATTTGTCACATGCATGGTAAAACAGTTGTTCTCTGTATATAATAGTAATAGATACACAATGGAGGTCAACAAATACAATTCACAGTTAGCATGAAAGGGTAATGCAGTGCTATATGATTACAGTTACACTTGCTAGTGGAAATAAACAAAATGCCTATGTTCCCTAGTTTGAAATATGACTAAACAGGGCAATGTTATGAACAATACTTGGCTTTAATTGAATTACATATATTTATTAATCATCTACTGGTATGGAAAAAGAACTTCAGTTTAATGACCACAATAAATCATGGCAAAAATGTGTTTTTCAAAAACAAAAACAATTCAATCTTTATTCAGAACATTACCCATGGTTGTATTCAAAACCACAAGAGTCCTTGTAAGGGCTACACATGTCAAGGATTGCTGATCAAGTACAAATACCTTTAAACTTACAATACTGCTGTATTTTATTGAACAAGAAGCCCAAGTGGACTAGTGCAATAAATCATCCCCCAAACCTGTACTGATACTGATGGTTGGTGTAGGTCTGATCTCACTTATTCATACAACCAAGCAATTACTGCATACAGATCTGTCCACAACACATCAGTGCATATTGTGATCAAGCCACCCATCAATATCAGTAAAGGTTTGTGGATGATTTACTGGACAACAAGTGGGCCCAATATCATTCACCTGGCTGACATCAAAACAACAGCCACATGCATTGGCACAGGGTCTATTCTACAATGTGCAATTGTGGGACTTGTGCTAATTTCTATAAATTCACACAGAAAAATCATGAAAATGAAAAATTGTGCATCATATATTTGCAAGCCCTATACTTATTTCTTCACTATATCCCCCCCCCTCTTTTTAGAAAATATCCCCCTTTTATTTTAAATGGAAGGGGAAATTTCTCCCCTAAATTTTCAGTTCAAGAATAGACCTTAGGGCAGTTCAAAAGCAAATCTGGGTTAGTATGATATTTTCTGATATTTAATGGTTTTTCATTTTATAGTAATGGCAGCTATATTGAATGGTGGATCGACATCATTTCTGCAAATCTGAAAGGCCTTATGTCAGATTGCTTTCTTTGAAATTTAGTCTACTTCTGTTTATCTTATTGTAGTAATAATGACCTTATTGAAAACTTGCTCAGCATCTTGTACACAAAACTTACAAGTTTTTATGCCAGGATGCTTTTTTGTAAAATTTGTTGAAACTCTGCTGAACAGCTTTTGAGGAGTTATTTTAAGTTTGTTTTTTTAAAATTTGACGACAGATCAGCATCATTTGCATAAATCTGAAAGACCTTCATGCCAGAATGCTTTATGTCAAATTTTGTCCAATTCTGACTGGAGGTTTTTGAGAATGCAGTCTTATAAAGATCTGTCTATTTCTAGTAATGGTGGCCATATTTGACAGCAGATCAGCATAATTTGCACAAAAAATGAAACGCCTTCAGGCAAAATTACTGTCAAATTTGGTTAAAATTTGCACAGCAATTTTTGAGAAGAGGCTGCTTAAAGTTTGTTTTCCTTTTTCTAGTAACAGTGGCCACATTTAATGGTGAATTTACATCATTTGTACAAACTTTAAAGAACTTTATACAAGGTTCCGTTCTGTCAAATTCTGTTGAGCAGTTTTTCAAAAGTAATATATAACAGGTTTTTCTATTTTAGTAAGGACTGACATATTTAATGGTTGATCAGCATCACTATAAAATTCACAGATCTTCATGCTAGGATGGTTTGTGTCAAAATTTAATCAAATTCTGTGAAACAGTTTTTGAGAAACTGTTTTGTTAGATGCCTTTTAAAAGCTTTTCTATCTTTAGTATCAGCTGCCATATTTGACAGCATGTCTGCATCATTCATATAAACTTGAAATGTTTTCAGACCAGGATGCTTGATGTCAAATTTGGTCAAATACTGGTAAGCAATGTTATTTTAGAAAAAGTAAATGAAAGATTTTTTCTATTTTTTAGTGACGCTGTCCAAATCTGATGTCAGATCGGCATAATTTGAACAAACTTGAAACGTACTCAAGCAAGAATGCTTTCTGCTGAATTTGGTCAAATTATGTTTAGCTGGTTTTTTTTAACAAGTGTGTTAAAAGTTTTTCAAACTTTTTATAATGGTAGTCATATCTGATGGCAGATCAGCATAATTTGACAAATTTAAAATTTCTTCATGCCAGGATGCTCTCTGCCAAGTCTGGCTTAAATTGGTTCAGTGGTTTTTGAGAAGAAGTTTAAAATAGCAATTGTTGACGGACACATGACAAATGAAGCATGGCAGATGCAGGACTATACCATAGCCTCACTGCAATGTTGACCACTCGAGCTAAAGAAGGAGGTGATGCTTGCTATAACCACTGAATGGAAAATATAGTCAAACCTGCCTTAAATGTTACCTGTACTAAGCAATCACCTGTCTTAAACAGCCACTGTTAAGAAACCATGTGTCCTCATAGTTAACTTTTCTCACTGTCAATCTTAAAGTGGCTACTAAAGACAGGTTTGGATTCTACTAGGACTATCATCAACATGACAGGTGACAATAAATGTGTTGATAAAAATGCACGCCTTCAGGAAGAAAGTGTGATGAATGGATGGACAAGGATTAACACTATATGCCCTACCTTTGTCTTGGTGGGGTATAAAATTGTAACCATGAAATAAAAGGCTAGAAAAATCATACGTTCTGTCAAGAATAGGACAAATGAAAAATTTTGCTGGGCAAGTACAATATGGTGCCACTTACCGAGAGTTATATATAAATAAATCTTTGTTTTTGAAATTTCCATTCCTGGCAAGTAAATCATTTTAAGATTTTTCAAGCCCTGTTTAGTGACGTCACTAAAGTTCACATATTTTGTGCATACTTAACTCGCAATATCTATATTTGTCACCAGATGGCAAAAATACATGCGCTGTCAATTCTTTTCCCCAATAATATATGTGCTATATTCCCCAAGACAAAACTATCACCTTAATATCAGATGAGAATTATGAACTGTCCAACGTCACCAAGCTCAAAAATTTTACAGAAAAATCAACTGAATATGCAAAAGTCATGCATCACATTTTTAAGCACTACCATTATTAACTTGTGAAATCACTCCTATACTGACAAAACATTATTTTCCAAATTGGGTGGAGGGGGCGATTTCCTCTCTAAATGTTCAGTTTTAGAATAGATCCTGCAAGCTATTCCCCAATGTATGTGGCATTGCCATCAAGATTAGGGTTATAAAACCTTACAGTCAGTATGTATCAGACAAATGACAAGTCCTTGAGTCTAAAGTATTTCCTGGCATAGACATAAAATCTATACCTGAACAGAATACCAACAATTTCAACCAGCATATGAAATGCGTGTGTTGAAAGTGAAGGTTGCAGCTGGGTGCAGCCAAGTGAAGCCTGAATCTAGCTGTGACTGGAACTGAAAATAAGACACAAAAAGGTGCTAATATTGAAATGATCTCATGTGGTCTGTATAAATCCTTTCAAAATCAATAATTCCAAGGTGATACTTTTCTGGCTGGTGATTTATACAATTTCCTGCTCTTTTATTAACAGGTCTTGATACATGGCATGGACATTCAATAATTCAATGAATATATTTAACATATTGGGTTCTAAAGTGACAACTGCAGGGAAGTAATTACTTAATTTAAATGAATTTTTTTAAATCAGTAACAGGTGTTTATCTAGTGTGTTTCAGAACTTTCTCTCAGGTAACTTTTTGTGTGCGCTGGCAGAATAAACAAGTAAACAACTCCAATTTATAATTAAATGATCAAGTTTCAATTTTAGATTTTTGTATTATCATCACTTGATGAAACTACAGCTCACGTTCAAACACAGGGGGTATGGTGTTTGTTGTTTGCTGTAATACAGCACAGTAACATAAGTTGATTGTTTAGTGCCAAGACAATTGGAGTAAATTTAAGTGTCTTGCCCAAGGACACATCACGGTAGCAGATCTGGCCTAATGGTAGGATTCAAACCCACACCCTTTCAGTCGTGAGTCTGGCATGCTAAACACTGAGCCAACATTGCTCCTACCTACCTATGACAGTACGTCGTAAAATACTCAAAAAACTAGCCAAATCTAGAAGGCAGAGATGACCCAATAAGTGGTAAGAGAATTTGATGAAAATTATAAACAAATACAACTACTCCTTAGCATGCTTTATCAGATCACAGGGTTAAATGTTTTTCTTTATTTGATAATTCAAGCCTAGAATTTAACATAAACTTCTTTGTAGCCAGAAGGACTAGTAGATTGAAAAATGTACTAGTCCTTCTGAATCTTCACTAGTCCTTCCCACGAAACAATGTCAGATACATATCAAGATTCACTAGCTATCAGAATATTGAAATTAAGAAAACTATTAGTCCAACGGGAAATTTACTACCTTTGGGCTAGCAGACTACTGCTAATTTTAAGCCCAGCAATTATCCCCAAATTGAGTCAGTATGAACTGCGAGTATATTGTGTATATACTGATCATGTAATGAACTATAAATGCATTTATGGGACACAGATGCCACATAACATTACCTAAAAACTTACCAAAATACAAAAATAACAAGACCTGAAAACTTGGCAAAACACGAAATGTAACCAAGGTGTGAAGGACGTATGGACAAGGGTAACACTATTTTGTCCACCACAAAAGGACACTTTCATTGTCAAGCATACAAATTTTTTAGAAGATGCTGAAATTATGACCTTTTTAATTTTTATAACAGATAAAGACAGTCACCAAGGTGTGGGAGGATAGCCATCAAAATGTTCAGAAGATGCTGAAATTATGACCTTTTTAATTTTTATAACAGACAATGACAGTCACCAAGGTGTGGGAGGATAGCCCCAATTTTGTTCCAACAAGCTGTCAGAATGTTTGTGATTATGCAATTTTTCACACCTTTCCAGCAATACAGAAGTATTGCTTAGCATTCCATCAGTGTCAGCATATAATATAGTGTGACTGATGTATGGATACATGTTTTTTACACATTAGATATAACTGAAATAAGAAGTAGCTAAGGCAGATCAGAGATTTATAATGTAAACATTGTATAACCTTCATCAGACCTGATTGTAGTACTAATACTTGAGAGGAAAAACGTACTTGAAATAGTTTCTATGCTGAATATTCCGTCCTCAGTAACTGTGTTCATTTCAGGCAGGCTGATGATGTTGGCTTTACCCTTTCATATACCATATTGCCATATTTTGTGCTGAGGTGCTGGTAAATGCTAATACATACATTCATATGCGAATATTAATTAAACAGATCATTTTTCAAAGGGCATAAACTTTCAAAACTTCCATTATCTCTTTCACCTTAAAATGAAAACTGACCTATCACTGAACCATGGAAAAGTATGCACATGTTTATTTCAGGAACACTATCAATTTGTAACAAACTGAGCCAACATGAATCACTTAAGCTTACAACTATATCTCTTGCATACAAAATTTCAGTGTCACACAATGATACTGAACACTCCTACTGCTACTGAGCAACATGCCAAAACACAATAGAGGTGTCAGTTTATTCTATTTGCATGTTCGCATTAGATCATAAGTTTATAGGGGATAAAGCTCCATTACACCTGATTAGTGTTCATGAGCATTCTGGTTATTGTGCAGACATCATTTTTCCTCTTCCAGTCAGCAACCTTGACCATCAAACTTTTGAACACCAAATTGTTAGACATCTTCCTTACTCCCAAGTGCAAGCCATCCACAAAATTTGGTTCAGATCTGATCCATAGAACTACTGTCATTGTGAGGCAGCCATTTTTCTTCTTTCAATCAGTGACCTTGACCTTTGACACTGTAACCCCCAAATTAATAGGCTTCTTCATTACCCCAAATGCAAGCCATCTATACAGGTTGATACTGTAGATAGTGGAGAACTTTAGTTAGTGTATGGAAATGAAATAGGGAACATACAGACAGACTACATCATAATATTCCTATATCAGACATATACAAATATGCAGTTAGTTCCAAACCAGAGAATAAAATACCTGATGATTAAATTATTATCTAGAGCTCTGGGTATGTTCATTAGAACTCAGTTATCATGTGCAAACCATGTTACTTTCTTGGGTCATAATGACTGTGACCTTTCAATTTAGACCCCAAAATCAATTGGTTTGTTTGTATTGTCAGGTGCAACACACATATTTCCATGTGCATGTCTGTGTGTATATATATATATATATATATATATATATATATATATATATATATATATATTTTTTTTTTCATGAAGTTATTACTAGTAACTATATGCCTGACTTCCATAGAGCAAATTACCATATTCAATATGCGCAAATATATATCGATTGATTGCAGGGATTTTTAGAGGTATTCAGGGGCCAAAAACTGCTCCTTGTCCCAGTGAGAAAGACTGCAAGTTTACAGATTTTGCAACAAATTAGGGCAACCTTTCGTCTCAACATATGTTCTCTACGTATTTTGCCCCATACTGAACATTCCAGCATGTCCAAATCCAAATAAATCATGATAAAATACACTAAAAATAGATGGACTAATTTCATAATAAATGTGAGCAGAGTCCTTTCAGAGAAGAGATTTTCACTGCAACAGAAAAGTTTTTATCTATAATGAAACAAATGTGTCTGAAATATTTATGAAAAGTTTCAATGAATTTGATAGCTACAGGCTTCTTTCTGACATGACTGATTTATAAAAAAAACAAGGAAGATCAAAATAACTGACTGTCAAAACTTCAAGAAAATTTAAATTTTAATTGTGAATTTGTTGTTTAAATGTCAAGTCTAGAAGTAAAGTTTGCTTCAAAATATCATTTAATGGTACCTTATTAAACACATCCAATTGGTCATTTGGTTTAGCAAAAGTAGTCTAGCAACTCATTTTGTCCTTACCATTTACTCTGGTTATTTTGTTTTTAACTCTTCTTCTAAGCTCACTTTTTCACAAATACTGATCTACAACTTGTTCATTAGTTAACATGAACTGCGTTAGATAGATAGAGTCAGTAGTAGTACATGTATTAGCAACAGCTTGTCTGAAATACATTAAAGGAGTTTATTCTTGCCACTTTAGTAGTAGCAATAAACTAATTCTATTGAGACCGTATCCAAACTTGTGATGATCTTTCACTATTTTATTTTGCAATGTGTACATGTGAGACACAAGGATAAAATAACCACCAGATGTGGCAAAATAAATAAAAATGACTCATTTTATTGTCTCTTGTCCCCTAATTAAGGGATATTAGTGGACACTCATACCCAGAAACAGCAGGCCTGTGTGCCACCTATATGAATTAAGGGGCAGTAAGAATGTTTTCGGAAAGCCCTATTGTAGCCATCTATCATAGAGGTACCGAGATAAGACAACATCATTCTAGGTACGGTTGACTGACTTGTCCCAGAGTTTACACTATCAATCCATATTTAGACTCAAGGTTACATTATGTGCATCAGACCATGAAGGGCACTTACAACAAACATGCTTATTGTAAGTAATTTATCCAACAGAGTCTTTTATCCTGGCAGTATGTATCAAGACATCACTGTAACTGTCAGGACTTACATAAAACTGGCTCTACACTAAATAAGTTAATCGTATGAGTGACTGATAACTGGACTGGTATGGGGTAGCCAAGTGTTGCTTCACACTTAGCTTGTATTGGTGTGTAGTAGCCAAGTGTTGCTTCACACATAGCTTGTACATGTTGTAAGAGTTCATCTATGTGTGAAACACTAGACTGAAATTCAAGACTTGTATCAATGTAAGATTAACATATTGTAACAACAGAGGTCCAAACTTCTTTTCATGTCAAAGTTCCATTTAGAATACACTTCAAACTTTTCCACACACTTAACTAATACACTTCAAATTTGAACTTTCAAAAAAGAGGAAACTCAAGTGAGTGGGTGTATCTGTATCAGTATCTACCAACTCACATTGTAATAATGTGTTATATGTATAGTATATATATCACATTAATCCATCATGAGCATATACAACGATTAAAAGTGAGTATACAACGCGAGCATATATTATATAATATACTGCGACCTGTGTACTACATGTTATCATTTCCTTTCCCCAGAGGGGGCCCCGATGGCCGAGTGGTCTAAGGCGCTCGCCTTTACAGATCACTGACATCTCAGCTCAGTCCGTGTGGGTTTTAGTCTCGGGCTCGGCCAACGTGGGTATGTGAGAAAGCTTGCCAGTAGCTTCCTGTGGGTCAGTGGTTCTACCCGGGGTTTTCTCGGGTTATTCCACCACCAAATATACTGGCTGCCATGTATAGCCTATCATGTGCTGAAAAATGGCGTTAAACCCATAACAACCAACCAACCTTTCCCCAAGCTTTTTTTGTATGTACTTCCTTGAGTTATATTAACTAATGTCAAAATATTGAACATTACATGTTTGATAAAGAACGAGTAGGGCAAAATCCCAGATATTTTTAGATATTTAAGAAACCCTGCCAGACAGAGATTTAAGGACAGAAAAGAAGGACATGTCAGGGAAAAAGAGGACGCAAGGTAGCTTATATTAACGAACTCTGAATAAGACTGTATTTCTCCTGCTTCTAACTATACAATAATTAATTAAGGGACCAATCATTTAATTTTGGTGGAGGCAGAGGGCATGGATTTTCTTTCAAAACTGGGATATTTTTTTTTTTTTCTGTAACCTCAAGATTATTCATTATTTTCAACTAATATAATGGATATAATTATTTTTTTCTATCAAACTTGAGAAGATTATTTTTTTAAAGCTATTTGGGGGCTGGAAATTTCACCATCCCCACCTTTGCCACAAATCACACACACACACACACAAATTTAAATCATAATATCATAAATGTAAAAAAAAATCCTATGCATATGGATTTTGCACTAGGATATTAAGAGTTTTCCATTTCTACATGATATTGTATAATACAAGTACATTATGGTTCAGATCATGAGATGGTGCATAAATGCCAACTTAGCACCTTTATTAATTTTATTGACCTGTTTGGCAGCAGATCTGGTGAATGCCTTTTCCCCTTTTCTGCTGACACCATCATTTCTCATTCTACAATTGATCTTACTTCTCATGAGAATAGGTTGCAAGTTTTAAATGATTATATGACATTTGCTTTAAGCACTGCAAGCTGCATAATTCATTCAATGCATTGCCTTTTATAATCAATGACGTGTAGTTTTGGAAACATTTCTCTTATACTAGTATGTCAAAGATTGCTTCATACATGTACATGCATCTGCTGCAGCAAATGTGGCAAATAATCAAAATGAAAGCACCTGATATTGGGCTGATGGCAACATAACATCGATATGTAGTTTACCCATTTTAAGACTGTTCATTAATTTTGTCTTCAATTTTTTATCCTTGATTTATTTATGTCCCCGGCATTCAAATACGAAGGAGTCAAGAATTTCTCTTGGTTTTTGTGTTCAGTGTTTGTTTTGTGGGTGTAAATTGTTTCTTCTCCTGACGCAGAGCTTGTTTAGCTCAACACTGTTAAACTGTTTCGTATTTGTGCCGTTATCAATTTTTGTCATTTTATATATATATGTATATGTATTACATAACTAAATGGCATTAAATAGCAGATACCAGCACAAGTTGATAAAAAGCTAATGCAGTAGAGTGTTAAATAGATTGAGGCTCAAGAATTAAGATGAAGGGTTGGTATCTTACCCTCTCCCTTCACCTCTGTAAATGTAAATGTATCTTTCTAATTCAATTACATGTTCTGCTATGAAGTGAGATGGTATGAAACCCAATTTGTGTGTGTGGTTTTAGGGATAGTAAAATCTCCTGACCAAATACCAGTGATTTTGTATCGGCAACAAGTATTACCATGATATCCACATTTTGAATGTTTTGCTGAAGCTTAGCATCACTTGAAATCAAGCTTAATCAACATGCTGACAAGCTGTGGGCTATCATGTTACCAATGAAATTATTGTGAGCAGAACTTTCTGTAGAATTCTGAAAACAGAAGTACAAGAATGCAATTACAGTAGAACCTATCTTAAAAGACCACCCCTCAGCCAAAAAATCATAGTATCTCAAGGCAGGTGGTCTCTCATGACAGGTCATAATGCTATATAGTCAATAAATCTGTGCACTCAGAATCTGGTCTTTCAAGACAGGTGGTATCTCATGACAAGTTTAACTCAAACAAACAAAAACGAAAAACACCAACACCAATCTGCTTACTAAATTGGCATAATTCCTCCCCCACCCACCCAATCCACTGCCACATAATTTCTTTACCAGCATCGTTACATCTGGCAAACAGTACGAGAAAATGCTTGGAAAATGTTAAGGATGGTGGGCTCAAATTGGTAGAATGTGAAAGAAGTGCCAAGGGAAATAAATACCTGTCAAATCTGGCAAGGTATATTGCTGGCAAGACACAAGGAAGGAAGGCATACTTCTGATAAACATAATCCAGGAAGTTTGTTATATTTGGTGTCTCTGCAATCCTTTAACTCCCTGATGCATAATTTGACCAAATTTTGCTTTATGAAAGCGGTGGGTCACACAGTCCACTATAGTGCTCCCTTGCTATCCATGGGAGGATAGTCATAAAAGTGGCCCACATTACAAGTGAGGCAGCCTTATACTGGGGGATGTTTCAATAAGGCTGTGTTATAAATTTTTAAAAAGTACATACCCCTGCCCCAATTTTTCTAGATACTGTATTTAATGGTGATAAATCACATTTTAATTGGTTCTCATTGATTATGAACTAAAATAAAGTGAAACAGTACAAGTAGCAATAACAAATCCAAATTCAAACAATTTAATAGAAACCAAGGAGCAGTGGTATACTGAAGGGCTTTATAGTGTTGGACCACTGTAATTCCATAATGCCATTGACATTTAATGTACTACTTAAAAGTACATTTCCAAAGGCAACGGAACACTGGGCCACTGGGTCAACCATGGCCAACAACTACTATTACATGTAGCACATACTAATGTACACCTCATAAATAATACTGTTCAAAATCAATTAACCAGACCCAACAGGACAGGTATTTACAAATCCACTTGTCCGACACCTGGGACAAATTCAAAGTTGGCAGGCAAGTTCAAAAACTTAGAGAGGTAATGCTCAGTTTGTAATGCTAAACAAGAATCCCTTGAAGAGACTGACGCTCTACTGGACAAAAAGAATTTCCAGGAATTCAAGACAAGACCATTTCTTCCTTTTAACTGTTGTGTTGAAACCATCTCTGATATTCTTCAGTGATAACAAGATTTTCAAATTTGCTGCTGTTGTGCATCCCTGCTGATTTCCACAAAGTTTCTCACAATGCATACCAGTGTAACCTATTTAGAAAGCACATAATGTTGAGACAACAGCTGGTTGGTTTTAATTTAAGTGGGGCCATGACATAATAACCTTCCAACACTGCTGACCAATCAGGAATATTCAGTTTGATAGATTCCCCTTAGTAGTTCTCTAGAAATGGAGGATTGACTGAAATTGATTACTGAGTACAAATTTTAATGAAAATTGTAGAGACATTTGAAATTCTTTCTTCAACTGCAAGTTAGCGACATTTTTCATATGAAAATAATTAAATACTTATAGGAATATCTGTGGTGTATTTGATTTGGCATGGCAATGTATCAATAAAGCTGCACAGTCTTGAAAATATTGGCGAGCTGGGCAGAATGTAACAAAATTTGACCAGATGAAAAAAAAAAACAAAATGTTGATATTTTCTGGTTCTAAACTTCCCACAATTGTACCCTCATATTATATCCCATATATTGTAAGATGTGCAAGAGCTCATTGAAAAGCAAAACTTCACATTAAAATGACACACAGATTACTAAAAAGTGTCAAAAACATTAAGAAATCATGGGTTAGGTGTAAAACTACAATTTCTCGAGTTACAAACCTTGTCTCTTATTATATATTTATCTAATGGACCATGTATTAGAAGGGTTTTATACTCTCAGTCTTCACTCAGAACATAATATTTTCAAGGTTTGGGCCCATTTTAGTATCAAGCTTGCATCAGGTGCCTGTGGTTTTGCAGTAAGTAGTATAGGGGTTAAGTGTACTGCATGAGTGAAGTGATAACAGGGAAGAGTATCTGTTGCAACTCACTCATCCCTGGGATGAGGGCTTGGACATTTTTTTCCTGAATCCTGGGTTAGAATGCAGATAGTAGAGTAAAGACAGACATATACAAGTATACAAATAGACAGATAAATGGATACCGGTAGGTAGATAAGGGTTTTCGAAATGGATAGATTTTTAAGAGAGAGTGAGAGAGAAATTTAGGTAAATAGACCGTAAACTGAAAAATTAAACTACCAAGAACAGAAATGTGTTAACTTAATTTTAATCATGTTTCAATATATCATAATATTTTTCTTTATCTATGTTTTCATTTAAAGTTACAATGATCATGCAACTTCAAGTATACAGTATGCATCCAGTAAAAGAAAACATGGTAAAACTGAGCCCCTCACTGAAATATTCCAATATCAATTAATTCACTCTTTGCTTTTTACTGTTGAGTCCACTCACATATCTGCTTCCACTTCCATGTCATCCAATTTCCACCTTGAAATTAGTAACATGCATCTAAACAATCTCTGACAAGCCTACTTTTCAGAATGATTTGAGAACACTTATTTTTATCCATTTAATTATTTGCCAAACAGTAAATCTGTATCAGTCTCATGTAATAATCACGTAAACAACAGATAATAAGCACCGCTTGTAGGTGCTAGATTTCCAGGTGTCCAATCGTTAGAGAGGAGTGTCTTTTATTTCTAAAAACACACCTGTCAAAGAAATCTCACGAGTTATATTATTACCATTTATCACCTAGTCACACTGAAATTGCCGACAGGCATTAAAACAATCTTTGACAAGCCAATTGTTTAGAGTCTGCAATCTTGGCACATTCAGAGCTCACAAACTGCAAGTGGCTAGGCTAGGACTTAAAAGTCCGGGAATCCCATAAATGTATAAATATTATGATTAAAATATAACTGAAAAGTTAAAATATTCATATTTAGTTCCTTATTGTCAAAACTTGCTTCAAATAGTAAATATTCACATTATAATATCTGCATGAGAAAATGTGAGACTGACCTTGACAATGACTGCAAGATGGAAATAACAGACTCTGTTAGCATATCGTGTGAAATAAAGGATCCATTGATGAAAGAAACTGGACAAGTTATGTTCTTGAAGAATACGGTACATATAAATGCAAAATAAAGGTGCTGATATATGTACTGTGGTGAGATTGCCAAGTATAAAGCTTGTAGAACATAAAGCACTACTAACTGAATATAACTTCTCCCCATTTTTTGGACTTGCCTGCAGGCAAGTACCTTGCAAACTTGAGCTGCTGTGGTGCTAACTGGACACCATAAGAAGTCATTTGGTGAAAGCACAATGTTGATATGACCGGCCATCTAGGAGAGCTAGCAACAAGAAGATTTTCAAGATGGCCATTGAGGCAGCCAGATTGGAGGTCAGATCTGCACCATGTTCACTTACGACCAACTAGACATCATAAGAAGTGTTTCAGTGTGAACCCCATGTTTATATGACCATTCATTCAGAAGAAGTAGTGATAAGATTTTTCAGATGGCCACTGTGGTGGCCATGCTGGATATATGTGCAGCACCAGTCATATGACCATCCATTCAGGTGGAGAAGCGATAAAAAGATTTTTCAAGATGGCCACTGTAGTGGCCATATTGGATGTGCAAGCAGCACCTTATTCATTTAGGACCAACTAGACATCATAAGAAGTCTTCTGGTGAAAACTCATTTCAATAAGACTTTTTGTTCAGGAGGAGTAGCGATAAACAGATTTTCATGATGGCTGCTGTGGTGGCCATACTGGATGTCAGATTAACTAGAATCATAAGAAGTCTTTCAGTGAAAATCCCATGTTGATATGACTATCTATTCAGGAGAAGTAGCAATAACAAGATTTTCAAGATGACCACTGTGGCGACCATATTGGCTGTCCAAGTAGCACCATTTTCATTTAGGCCCAAGAAGACCATGAGATGAATGTATGTGTAAAGTTTCATGGCAATCCTTCTAATAATTTTGAAGGAATAGCAATAGCAACTTGTGCTAAAGGATGGACAGATAACAGATGATGGATAGCGGACCATCCCATAAGCTCTTCTGGTTTATGACCACTAGAGTTTTTAAAAAAACCATCAATTTACATATAACTTCGAACTCACCTGGAACAGATAGGGTGGATAGGACAGTTGTGGAAGATGCTGTCCTTTCAGTCACCTGAAAGTAAAAAATGGATCTATAATTTAATAGCAAGTGCAGCAAGTGTAAGCAAGCTCCTATGGTAAAGTGGATCATCTGCACAGCAGTTCAGTTGAAAAACCTGTTTCCAGCTTTCTTGTTTAGCTTCTCACATGCTTTCATCAGCACTTCAGCAGAGAATGCAAAATTCAAAACAATGCAATCAAAGACAGCAAAGACAACTAAATGGTTCTTGTACAAATTCATAACTTTAAATATATATTAATTATTCATTGAAGAAATTAATATTCCATGTAATACAGAAACATTTATTTCTCCACTTTATTGAGAAGTGCTCAGTCCTTAGACACAATATTTCAGTCGGTACAGACATGACAGAAGCTGACATGACGGAAGCTGCAGTCATTTCTCCTAGGCTTTATCTATTTTGTATTAAATTAAACTTTATTTTGCAAACTATGCCTCCACATGCAATATTCCAATTCCATTTTTTTAAAAATTACTTGATGACTTTGTATGACAGAACTTCAAAAAACTAAAGTGACAGATTTAAAATGTTAGAGTTTTATGGTCGTTATGTTTTTTTTTATGTTGCAGCAATTAAAATGAAGCACCCCCCCCAATACTGAACATGAATCGAGTGATGCTGATAAAAAGTATCTAAAGTGACTGATGTTCGAGTTTGTAATATAATTGTGGAATAAAATAATGAAAGTACTAAAATATAATGAGTAGGGCTGGGATGATACATGTATGAGGTGATACGATGTGTATCGCGATACAGATATTACGATATGATATTATTTCCTATATTACAAATCAGGTGTTTGGTCTTACAAGCACTTGTATGCTTCATGGTATTTTTTGTAAATCTGTGCCATTATATTAAATTGTAAAAATTAATGAATAAAGAATAAATACACAACGTTTTATGTTATACTTTATTATAATAAAGAAATTAAAGTAACTTCAAGAGAAAACTTCTTCTCCTAAGTCATAGACAATTAACTATTTGGGTTTAGACTCCGGACTAAAATATCCCAATATCACTGTGAAATAATCTGGTTAGGAAAAATGTAAAAAACATCAATAAATGCTAATGTGAAAATGATTCCCCTAGTGAAATCTAGTGGAATTGAATCACTGATTACTGACTAGAAAATGTGAAAATGATTCCCCTAGTGAAATCTAGTGGAATTGAATCACTGATTACTGACTAGAAAATGTGAAAATGATTCCCCTAGTGAAATCTAGTGGAATTCAATCACTGATTACTGACTAGAAAATGTGAAAATGATTCCCCTAGTGAAATCTAGTGGAATTCAATCACTGATTACTGACTAGAAAATGTGAAAATGATTCCCCTAGTGAAATCCAGTGGAATTCAATCACTGATTACTGACTAGAAAATGTAGAACACATATTCGATGAATTGTCCCAGCACTGATAAGGAGTACTATCAGAATTCTACAAAAGAGATTTAATTAACTGGGTATTAAACTCCCTGGTTTAGAACTACACTGTAACTGCACTGCATTTTTTTTTTAATTAAATGGATCATTTTGTGAACAACGTAAAACAAAAACTTGTGATACCAGATTGGATCTTATTCATGAAGACATTAATCATGCCTTTTAGATTGCGTCAAACAACTTGGAGAGTGAGTTTTCTCACAGCGATCGAGCACCATTTCAAATATGCACAGAACAGCCAGAACTTGCTTTTATAGCACAGTTTATAGTGATCAAATGCATCGTAATAAAACCAGAACTTAGCTCCTTGCTGGAACGATACACTGACAACTTAGATCACAATGCTTAAAATTAAATAGTTCTGCCAAATTTAAATGCATTAAAAAATTTATTTATGCAATTTTAGTCCAATACGCTGCTTATCTACAGCTCTGTACTATCATTACAGAACCAATCAATCAGAGAATAAGATTCTATGTTGGTATTAGTGACTGCCAAAATGGCCATTGGTGATCATATAGCAATTCATGTCAACAACAAGAGTCCCTCGAAGGGACTGACACTCAACTGGGCAAAAAAGAATTTCCAGGAATTCAAGACAAGACCATTTCTTCCGTCTAACTGCTGAGTGTTGAAACCATCTTAGATATTCTTCAGCAATAACTAGATTTTCATATTAGCTGCTATTGTGCACATATTGGATATCAGCTTGGCATCATTTTCATTTAGGACAAAGCAGACATCATTAGAAGTCTCTTGGTCAAAACCCCATGTCATAATGATCAACCATTCAGGGGGAGTAGTGACAACAAGATTTTTAAGACAGTTATTGTAACAGCCATATTGGGTGTACGACTGGCACCATTTTCATTTAGGACCAACTAGCTATCATAAGAAGTCTATTGGCGAAAACCCCATGTTGATATAGCCATCCATTTGGGAGGAGTAGACATTTTCAAGATAGCCACCATGGTGGCCATATTGAGGGTTAGTCATTTTCATTAACTCTTTCACTACGACTGACATGTATATCCGCTGCATAAATGTGCCTTGCCTCACCAGTGACTGATAAATCCGCTTGTAAACAGAGCACTATTACCCCCGGTGACTGATATATCCATGATGGATAGATCCGCTCTGTATGTTCATGTTACAATTGGTCTTATTGGTCAATAATCGGAAGTAAAAGGACATTCAACCAATCAAAATAGAGTTAACAAATTATTGTTCTTACTAAATCTGGGGATTTGTTTCAATTTTGTACAACGTGTTGGTTAATACATGCATTTGTAGTTGACAGTGGAAACAATGGCGTTTGCTTACGATAGTGATTCAGATTCCGAATTTTCAGGTTTTTCTGAGGACGAAGTTGACCATATTGAATTTAGAAGTATTGGTAGTGACATTGAGCTATCTTCTTTGTCAAGTCGCGTCGGTCCAACTTTCGTTTTAGACGAGGGGAAAAAAGAAATTGATTTTTTCTTTCAAATTTGTTCCCTGGCATTGATTGAAAGCATTGTGGCACAAACGAATGGATATGCAGCAAGATGTATCGAAGAAAAGCCTGATTCACTCTGGCAACCCACGACATGCTGGACAAAAATGCTGGCCTTTCTAGGAAAACATTTGAATATGTCAATCCTGGCACTTCCGACCTATAGCCTCGCTTGGCGATCAACATGGCCCTTCCAGATAATAAGTATTCCCACAATTATGACCAAAGTACGTTTTGAAAAGTTGTCGAAGTATTTTCATGTAAATGACAACAGGCAGAATCCACCAAGACGCCAGCCTGGACATGACAAGTTGTTACAATGGTCACAAAGAACCGAGTGTGGATGAAGGGATGATTGCATATAAAGGTAGATTATCCTTCCAGCGATATTTTCCTGCGAAGCCAATCAAGTTTGGAATACAAGTTTGGGAATGGGCAGACTCACACAATGGTTATGTGCATGAGTTCCAGGAGTATACAGGAAGAGAAGATAGCCAGGCTGGACGCACAAAAGAAGAGTAGTGACCTCAACAGCAAGGCATAGCAGTGAGCCACTACAGTAGCGCTAGTAGTTAAATAGTTAAGGAGCAACAACACGATAAGAACTCTTCTGATGAAAAACCCACGTGAAAATGACTTTCCATTTAACTCTTTAACTGCTAGTGCTACTGTAGTGGCTCACTGCTCTGCCTAGCTGCTGGGCTCACTACTGCAGCTTATTTGGGGGCTGACTACCAGAGTCTGATGCTGCTGCTGCCAAATGATAACTTTTTAGCTGACGATTTGTGGATATGGGGAATTTTTTTTAGTTATTTTCCTTATAATTGACTAATTGATATACGAAAACCATTCATATAAAAAAGCTATAACTACCTTTTGTCTGAATGATTCTTTTATCCCACTGACTTCCACAAGTTTGATAAGAAAATCAATGAATTAGACACAGAACACACTATTTGTAACACTAAAATGTGTCTCATTTTATACACAGTTATATGTCAAAGTTGGACACGTAATACAAATGTTTAATTGGTCATTATGTTTTACTAGTTCTGTAGTTGCTGTTGGTGATATTTGTAAAAGCAGTTACATTTTAAACAAAGTCAAAGAGGAACATCACACTGCTTGCACATAATGGACAACTCATGCTGCCTTTTTTCTGTCAAACATTGTCTGGCTTCTCTTTCATACATTTTGCTGCATAGTTGTTAGTTTCAGCCACAGTTCTTTCATTTAATACCAGGGGTAAATATTTAAAGAAGAAATCTATTTCTTTGTTTTTTTCCCCTCATCCAAAACAAAAGTACAAGTACATGTAGGACCAATACTTTCAGTGAACTTGGTGACATGCAGAGCACGTGACTCTCTTGTCCACACTGCACTGTCTTCATCATCTGATTCTATCTCAATTTCTGACAGACTGGACAAAGACAACAATTCAATGTCACTGCCAACACTTCCTAAATCAATATCATCAATTTCGTCCTCTGAAAAACCTGAAAGTTATGTTTCTGAATCACTAGCAAAATTCATTGTTTCCATTGTCAACAACTGCATGTATTAACTATCACATAATAGAAAATTCCAGAAAATCCCTGTATTTAGTTGCCATATTTAGAATATGATGTCTTTCATAACAAGAACCATCATTTGTTAGCTCTATTTTGATTGGTTCAATGTCCTTTTACCGCCCATTACTGACGAATAAGATCATTTGTAACATGAACATACAGAGTGGATCTATCCATCACTGAGGTCCAGGGCACATAACCAGCAAGTGGATATATCCACCATGGCAGATAGTAGTGCTTTGTTTACAAGCGGATTTATCAGTCACTGCGGAGGCAAGGCTCATGTATGCAACGGATATACATGTCAGTTGTAGTTAAAGAGTTAAAGTGGAGTAACGAAAACAAGATTTTCAAGATGGCCACATACTGGAAATCGAATCAGCACCAATTTAATTTTGGATCAAGAAAACATTATAACAAGGCTTTTAGTGAAAAACTCTTCTTGATATGACCATCCATTCAGAAGTAGCAATAATAAGATTTTCAAGAAGTCTTTTAGTGAAAACCCCACTTTGATATGACCATCCATTCAGAAGTAGCAATACAAAAATTTACTAGATGGTCCATGTAGTGGCCATCTTGGATGTCCAAGCAGCACAATTTTCATTGAGGACCAACTAGACCATTTGATGAATGTGTGTGTAAAGTTTCATGGCAGTCCTCCAAGACATTTAGGAGTAAAAGCGATAACAAACTTGTACAAATGGATGGACAGACGACAGACAAAAGACCACCACATAACCTCTTCTGGTCTATGGCCAGTAGAGTTAAAATCAGCTCGTTTGGTGACTGAAACAAATTAGGGGCATGTGCTGTTATCTGCATTTGTTCAGCATAAAGTCGCCATTAGTGTAATTTATGTTCGAGGTTGTAAAAATATAAAGGACACAATTTTTTAACAAGATAATATCCAGAAATGAATTATTCATCAATAAAATAAAACCTGTACAAGTCTGAAAAGAAGTATCAGAGAAAGAGTAGAATTATTAATGAAAATACAAGTTACTGGGTAATGACTAAAGTTGAATAGGTGACAGACATGGTACACTAGAAAACTATACATGGCACAAGTTTGGGGCAAAAATTCACCACTACTTCTAACATCAACCTTGAGTTTAATCACATTAATGGGTCCAGAACAATTGATCAGATTTGTGCGTGTTTGTGTGTGTGTGTTTGGGATCATAAAGTTGATTGGAAAACCTAATGTACAACATGTATTATTAACACTGTACTGCAATGTTGGTCCATAACCAGGGTATTCAAACCAGTCTGACAGATGGAGAGAGCTGTCATAATAGAACAAACCATGTGTTCTGAATATCAATGCCAATCATACCACTGGGGTCCTAGTAACGTTTCATATTAATGTGTCTTCCCTGCAGAAGTGAATCTGAGCTAGGGGGACTACCAGTTCATTTTGTTATTGCAAAGTGACTACAATCTGATTTTGAATTCTGTAAAATACTTCAGTATGTGAAATATATTATAAATACAAAAGCAGGTAATAAACTATAAATTACATTTTAAATTTGCAATGGGCCTACTTGTAAATTATAACACAAAGGAAGCCATCAAACTTTTAAATTTACAATGGGCCTACATTATAACACAAAGGCAACCATTACAATAAATATTACTGTAACAATAAACAGTACATCTTTGTAAACAGTTCATGCAAAGTCCAGTGTAGGCATTGCTGTTTGTTTTTCATACAATACTGGTATGTTATCTAACACAGGAATCATCTCTCCCAGGCACTCCAGACACATTGCCCCACTACTAATACTATGAAAATTACTTTGACAGCCCAGTAGAAAATTACCCAAATTCACACCATAAACTGCCATTTCCTGTGGAGTTTTACTGGCTTCAAAGGCTAGGAGTAAAATCCATAAAATACAATGTCAAATTGTTTTGCATATAAACCTTAAGAAGTCCAAGACCTCAGCATGAACATGGGAGTAGGGCAACCAATTTCAGCTGAACTTCAAAATGGACTTTAATACTTATGCATGTTGAAACAAATTTGTGTCTTATTATCAATCAGCTTTCTAGAAGACTGTACTTGGACCACTCTTGGTCAGAACTTATCCATATCTGATGTTTATCTGAGTTTACACCATTACAGTTCATGTTAATGTTAATATGTTTATCTGAGTTACACCACTACAGTTATGTTATTGTTAATATGATACTATTAATTCAGTGTCTAAACAGTGTATTCCCTAAGGGGTAACCATGTAATGTATCTGCCTAAATCTGCCAAAGCAACCTGCCCCCTGTGCCCCCCTCCCTCCATTTGGGGAGCATGCACAAACCACCATTACCTTAAAATCTGTACCAGCTACTTCCAGTTGTATGGAATGCCTTGCTAAATTGTCAGGTTCTGCAAACTTTCTACATGGGATTTTTGCTTATACAGAAGCCATTTCCCCACAAGACAATATTATATGCAACAACAATTATGACTGGTTTGTATATTTAAACTTGCCATATTCCTTAATGTAAAGTCAGCCACCCAAAACCATTGTACCATGCTATACAGTGAAATGCCCATTTCTCTAATAGACCAATACAAAAGCATAATACTAGATCATATGCATTCAGTATGCCAAGGCAAAAATAAAAGATTAAACACAGCCAGATGTTGATGTGCTGACAAAAGATGAACATTTATGAGTCTTGTTTCTTGAAGGATATATCACGAGGGATCCATAGTTTTGACTGATTAATTAATTGGATAATGAGCAACTGACCTCTGCAGATCAGGTGGCCTCTTACTGATTACACTCACCCAGCACTCAACAAAGGGCCAATTTAATGATCAAATGTTCATTCCTGGAAAATATATAAAATTCATTATAATTTTAAGAGTATCATTTTTTAATAATATTTTTTGGTTGCCCAACTGAGCTTAGCTTCACACTGGGAAAAATACTGCCTAGCAATAACTTTTAGTTGTTGTAGGCTCTTGGGTGATAGATCTTTCTACTCAAGTTGGCTGTAAAACAATTATAGGGATGTATCTAGGATTTATTAACTTTTGACACTGTTCCCCCTTAAAGTTCAAAAAAGGTGACCAATCTGGTCATACTTGTAGCTGGGGCTTGTCAATAAGGCATAAAAAAGTAGCCAAAAATGAAAGCAGAACAAGAGTGATTGCTATAATGTATCTTTTTTTCACTAGTGCTAAAAGATGAAAATGAACATCCATATTTTTGTTTTTTAGCTCATATTTTCCACATTTTTTTGCTGTTGTATTTACACTTGCCAGTAAAAAAAACTGTAACCAGGCTGCATTTCCACCATATAGTCAATCACTCATATGTCCATCCTTAAGTTCTGAAACTGTACAAAATGTTTCAACTTCGCTCTTGCAAGACAGTACAATTAAAATGAAGAATCTCCATACACATGTCCTGTACAGACTTGTTCTTTGAAATCATAACAAGGAATTGGGGTTTAACATCATTTTTCAGCACGTTAGGCTACACATGGCAGGCAGTATATTTGGTGGAGGAAGAACCCAGAAAGACTCTGTGAAGAACCACAGACTCACAGGAAGCTACTGGTAAACCTTCGCACATACCCACGTTGGTCGAGTCGAGACTTGAACTCACATGGACAGAGGTGAGATGTGTGAGTGATCTGTAAAGGTGAGCGCTTTAGACCACTTGGCCATCTGGTGCCCAATGAAATCATAACAAGGATTGTGAGTCAACATACTGCTGAACATAATGGGGGCATGTACCAGCATTACTGTACTTATTGTCTACATCTATCATTTAAATTCACCAGCAGAACAAAATGACTACAATTAAGACCTGCTGGCACATCATACAGACCTGCCAAGCCTAACAAGACCTTCTCAGTAAGGCAGTCGATTTTTTTCCTGAAGTTAGACCAGTTTTCAGTAAGGTGTAACAAAACATCATGTACTGCTATTGTCAAGCTGGAAAACATGCATTTAAGAAGTTCAGAAGTGTGATTCGAGATTGATGCAGCGACGGTAAACATTATGTTCAATTAAAAAGTTTGTAAAGTACACTTAGACCTTAGTTACCTCCAATACAGTTTCACAAACTGTGGTTCCAAACCCTATGGAACTCAATGACTTCTTGCTATCTCTCAACTTGACATAATCCTTGGCTTTTTTGTTAAATTTCACGTGGTGACGGCAATCTTCTCTCCCATAATGATACATACTCAAATCAACACATGATGTCCAATGAACATAACTGTTGCCCTTCCTGCTTATTTTGTACCCAAGAATCTGAATATTCATTTTTATTTTTCTGTACTGACTATTAAAACTTTTTAAGAGGCTTATTGTCCATGTTACATGCCACACTGACCACATTAATAATGCGCTCTACGAAATACATCGACAGAAATTTGTACCCTCACAGTCCCTTTTGTCTCGAACATGCATAGCTTATTGGACACAATTTTTAGAAAATTCTATAAGCAATACCTTGATAATGCAGATGTTTTACATGAAAAAATATGTGCCTTTTAAAGCGTCTGAGGTACTCCTGTGAAGTTAGTCTGGTTCCATGACCAAATCCACTGAATTTAATATGAAACCTGGATCCAAATCAAACACGGACAAGCCAGTATATGAACTCTACCGCAACAATCATATTTCCACAATTTTTGCTTTTATTCCCTAAGTCAGTATTTTAACTCATTCAGCCCCAGCACTGTTATCAGTATCGCTGCTGCTATGCCCCAGCAGCACTAAGCTGTGTCTAGCTGCTTGTGCCCCAGAGAGTTTTTACCTATTTAGAAAATTTTGTAAACATCATGCACATGCATCCATTCTTACCTTAATTTCTCTTCTCATATCCAATAAAAATCCATGAAATTTTCACCAATTGTTCCAAATAAGTTTGTCTACACAGTCATGTATTTGTTAAGCTATTTGTCCACTAAAATCATCGATTTGGACAGACCAAAGATGATCGTTCCAGTTTACAGATCCGCAAGAACTGTATCATCATCGCCATCAGCATCCTCTTCTTCTGACGATTCAATCTCAGAAACTTCTATGTCCGAGTCTAAATCTCATAAAATATCCAACTGCCGAACATATCTTTTCTCTGCTTACTCAATATTTTCGAGATCAAACCCGAATAATTCCTCATTTTCGCTCTCACAAAATATCACTCTTAAGTCCGCCATTGTTTACAATTTTTCATGAATGAAACACGTGTAGTAAAACTGCTCCCAATTAACCTTGGCTTATGAATAATTCAAATTTACACAAACGAAAGTAAAATCATTTCTGATTGGTTTAATATCATCAGATTCTTGGAAAAAACCCATTTGTAACCAATCAGAGACGTTGTTAATAACACACATTCACCACGACTGTAGACGGGATCGGCCATTGAATGCAGTAAACAAACCACGACTACAGGCGGGATCGGCCATTGAATGCAGAAAACGGATCACACCTATAGGCGGGATCGGGGCCGAATGAGTTAAGGGTCATTTCCCTAAGACTTACGGTCAAATCTTAAGGGTTGGCAGTTCTGCATTACATGATCGTAGTCCTACAGTGTACAACGCTGACCCTGATATGAGGTCAACATCACTGCCATAACAATCAGTCAACAGCATCAACTGGGAAATTGGAGGCCAAATTTTCAAGAATATCCCACATAGTTACAATAGCAGCCCATATTGACACTGTTGCACAACTTAAGTGTCCAATTGCTTTGTTCGTGCTATACCTACTTGGATGCCTTTTTCCTTATCAAAGTCAATCCAGGCACAATCAAGTGATTGTTTTTATCAAATTATGTTGACCACCATTTCAGTTGGTTGAAGAGCAATGGTTGCCAAGGAATAACAATTGTGAATAGGACATGGTACTCATGCACCTCGATTTCCCTATGCACAGGACAGTCACCTTTTTCATAGAAGAAAATTACACCAGGACATCATAGTGGGGTGTTAAGCAGGCATTCAGCAATAGCGACAGGGAAGTATTACATAATTAAAATTATTTTTAACCCCCCCCCCCAACTACATTTTAATAGCAGTAATACATAACTCCTCGCTATTGCAAAGCTGAATTTGTCAGATAAGTGGATTGGTTGATGTGTTAAAACTGATCAAAAACAGAGAAAAATGGAATGTACTCACCATTTGGGGCAGAGATTCACTTTATTGGATGCTGGAGTCCCTCTGGGCCACATGTGTTGCTGCAACTATGAGTCCCAGAGAAAAAATGTCTATGCTCTGTTGTGGTAAAGAGCGGATGGTAGAAGGAAAAGGTAGTATAAGATTGCCTAAATGCTGCCTTCATGACATTCTCCAAGAAAGAATGCTCTAAGTAGGCCCATAAGGCAGCAATGGCTCGAATCTCATGGGCTTTTAGTTTCATAAAAGAAAGATTGGGCTTTTAGTTTCATAAAAGAAAGGTCTCTAGTGTTAAGTGACTCATAAGCTGTTTTGATCGTAGTGACAATTCACTGAGAATGGTGGAAGCCGAAATATCAACAGAGCCCTAAGAGGAAGAAAAAGACGTTTTTTTCAACCCTTCCGTTTCCTTTTGGAGGCATTAAGATAGAAACATAATGTCCCAACAGGACATAAAAGCCTATCTTGATCATCCCCAGCACAGATTGAAACTGAGATGGGATTTCTATAGATAGCGGAGCTACTGCAGGTAACTGATCTTTAGCTTAAAATCCCGGTTGGCAAAGAAGAGAAATAGATTCGTAACTTGCATTAAATCGGAGACATCCAGTGTTAATAGACAAGGCAAGTAAAAACACAGTCTTGAGTGTAAGGTCCTGGAAGAAAGCCTCACTGAATAGTTCATAGAGGGTTTCGGTTCAAGACCACAAAACACAAGACAGATTCCATCTGGGCATAAGAGAGGGGACAGGTCTCTTCAGCACTGACCAGGTGTGAATCCGAACCAATTGCTGTGCCCCGAGAAAATCTAAGTGTACTGGATATGGCAGCTCTATAACCCTGGATAGTCGATACTGAAATATCCTTTGTTCTCGAAGAGAAACAAAAGGAAATCAGCAATGGAACTCACAGAGGGGCAGCTAGGATCAATGTGTTTTCCTACTGCACCAATTGCAAAGATTCTCTATCTGGTATCATAGACCTTAGATGTAGAATCTCTCCTGCCCTGAATAATGCAACGGGCAACCTGGCCCGAAAACTGGTTCTAGCGAATAGATTGCTTGAGATGAGCTTAATGTGAAGGTGGAGAATGTGAGGGCTGTTGTCTAGGTGGGAGCACCTTTTTGCAACAGAAGATCCCTCCTGTGAGGTAGGGACCTGGGTTGATCTATCAGCAGATCTACAAGATCACTGAACCACAATCGTTGGGGCCACAGTGGGGCTATGTGAATGATATGAGCAGTGGAAGTTCTGACTTTTTTGTAGAACTTGTGGTAGCAGTCGGAATCGTGAGAAAGCGATTGTGAATAGACGATTGCACCACAAGCTGAACTCATCCACTGCGCATACTCTCTTGTCAGGGACTGGAGAAAAGTAAAAGGGAAGTCTGTTGTTGAGCCTGGTCACAAACAAGTCCACCAGAGGCTTTCCCCACTTTGTGTAAAAGGACTCTGTTCTGGAGCGGTGTATAGACCATTCCGTATCCACTGTTTTGCCAGTCATGGACAGAATATCCGCTAATACATTCTTCTTGCCCGGATTGTGGCAAACTTGGAGGGTGATGTTCTTCAAGGTTGCCCAGCAGAGGAGGTTCCAGACGTCCACACAAAGAGAAGGAACATGTGTGTCTCCTTGACATCGGAGATATGCTATGAGAGACGTGTTGTCCATGAAAGACCATGAAACTTTGACCCCTTATACTGTCAATGCACCCAACCAGAATCTGACGCATCAGCGAGACAGATAGGAGTGGGGGGTCGGGTGCATGCATGGGGACTCAAGTCAGGAATCTGTCCCGATTCACCCACCAATACAGGTGGTGATGAAAATCTGGTCCTAATGGAATCAGAGCTGAGAGTGAATCTCTGGATTCCACCTTGCGAGAAGGAGAAACTGTAGAGGGTGCAATTTGCATGAGAAAACTTTGATCTTGCCGAAAAAATGTGGAATTTTATTTTCAAGTTGTTGATGGACTAGTAAATTATTAACATTTATCCCCATGTATGCCCCTTACCCATATGAAGATCATCTACTTACTGTACTTCTATAAAAATCTGTAAACTTTGTGTACAGAGCAAAGAATGTGACCTATGAATGGGGAACAGATTACCTGGGTTACCTAAAATTAGTGCCCACTTGGCTTGAACACACGTGATTCTATCAGTGGCAGGCAAAAAGTATCGTTATTAAGGCCGTCTACCGCATATACCATTTTATTAGTTGAAATCTACCACTTTTGAAAATTAACTCATTTTTTAAATTGTTCTTTAAAAAGGTTAAAAAAAATTGATATTTTTTACGCATTATATCCACACATTACAGAAACCAGTCTACTGAGGACCAAAACTGTTCCAGCAGTTGTTGACCAATGCAGTGGTGCATGGCTGAGTAATCGGATTAACTCATTAACCTCTGCCACCACAATAACTCGTCGCACTTTACTTCCCTCATCTCCCGTGTGTCATGATAACGTGGTGCAGTTTACCTTGCTTGTTACCCGGGCGCCTCTTTTGAGTGGCAGTATTAGTCATGGCCTGTATCTCATATGACGAGTTAAAGCGACACAACCATTGGTTGATGTCAGACCATTTTCTAATTATGCAGGCAGTTTAACCAATCAAATTTAAGCTTACAAAGATAGTGGAAACATTGCAGCACCAAGGAAAAAATTTTGACTTTGATAGTGCCAGAAACAGTAAAGTTATTTAGATTTGAAAATTATGCAAAATGACGAGAATCAGCCACTGGAAGTAGAAACATACCTGACAGACTCTGATGGAGAATTTTCTGGATTTTCATCAGATGAGATTGCTGGTGACATTAAAATACTAATTGAAGACGACAGCGAGAGTGGTGAAAATGAGAATGTTGAAGAGAATGAAGATGAAGAAGAAAATTAAATAAGAGGTGATCGATGGATCCTAAGAACAGCAAAAAGAAGGGAAGATGTCGACAATGCAGCAAACAGAAGCAACGCCGGGAAGTTATGAATATGTGTATTCAGTGTAATATTCAATTATGTGTGGATTGTTTTAAACCATATCATGTATATCTTTTGAAGAATCGGTAAATAAAGACTTGCTTATGTTTGGGAAAATTAATTTAGTTAGCAAGAGTGTACATAATTCAGAGTTTGTTCAAGTGTTTCATTAGTTGTTAAATGTTTAGATGAGAATTCTAATGAAGAAAGGTAAGTAAAGAATAAGGAAAATATGCAGTTTTCACATCAGGTTAAGTTTGCAAGAGAGATGACAAATGGAATTTCTGTGAATTATTTCATGTGTTGAACGTATTAATTATTCAGTGTGAATTCATAATGGATTTTGTGGATTATTAATGACAAGAGAAGCAAATTGGTAAGTAAATAATTTTTTTTTACCTTTATGGATGAGTTTTATATCTTCATGCTGCATGAAATTTATACCATTATGTACATAATTTTATTAAAAACAGCTGTGCCAAATTTGAGCTTAATTGAAGGAAAACAAAGCAAAAAATAACTAATTTATTTCAAGTAGCCCCCTCTATAAAAATCAGCAAGTCAAGTACTGTTAGCGAGTCTCAGGGATACAGCTACTGGTAAGGCTAACACTGCTCTACTGCAAGTATGCTGTAGGGGAATACCTAGCTGTTTGGCTCAGGGGTTAACGAGTTAAAACTAACATGTGTACACAACAAGCTGTTAATTAATTAACTTATTGTTGTAATCTGGAGTGTTTAGGCCAAATGCGGGATGTTTTTTGAGGTGTTATAAGTAATAAAGTGATTAAAAGTGGTTCATGATGACTTTTGAGTCTTTGATTAAAAATTGGCCATCCTTTGGCACTGTTCGACAGTGATTCTGAGAACGAAGTGGACATGAAAGGCTTTCAAGAGGAATGGGTCAGGGATGATTTTTCACCTCAGTTGCAGCCACGATTTAAATTGATAGAAGAGGCAACTGTTCAACACCCAGAAAAAGCCGATGCACAGCATTACTTTGAGTTACTTGGGGACGATTTGATTTGGAAAAAACTTGTAGATGAAACCAACCATTAAGCTTAACACGAGAGTGGAAACCCCCCCCCCCAAGTCTCCAAGATGGACGCCAGTAGATATTCCCACAATAAAGGCCTTTATAGGCTTATACTTTGCTATGGGAATAATTCGACTTCCATCAAGACATAACTATTTGCGACAAAATAATTACATGTTTGTCACATCTTTCAATAAAATCATGTCTTGTGACAGATTTGATCTTATTTGGAGATATTTGCATCTATATGACAATCAAGAACAAGTTGCAGAGCCTCAGCCAGAGGGGAGACCAGATAAACTAAAGAGATTTTCATCAAATTTCATACCAACAACAAATGCAACAAATGATGAAAGTATGATCAAATTTAAAGGAAGACTGTCTTTTAGACATTACCTCCCAGCAAAACCAACAAAATGGGTGTGGGTGTGGGTGTGTTACTATGGAATATGGCCAACAACTCAACTGGATATATGCACAGATTCCAAGTATACACCGGCAAAGAAGATGGTCAAGAAAAGGGGCTGGCTTACAGAGTAGTAATGAATCTCTGCTAGCACATGTTCTGAAAAACTTTGACATTATATTTTGTCAATTTTTACACCAGCACAGACTTATTGAGAGACTTGCATACTAGAGAGGTGATGACCTGTGGAACGGTGCGTAACAACAGAAAGGGATTGCCAAAAGAAATGCTGCCAAAACAGTTGAAACTGAATAAACACGAATACAAAGTCTCACAGAAAGATGAACTTACATTTTCTGTTTGGCACGATACAAAAGCTGTATGTGAATCGCGTGGCATTGTAAACAGACGTTCCGATATGGCTGTTCAACGACATGTTGAAGTTCCAAAAATATTGTCAGATTACTATGGAACCTAACGATACTGGTGTGCCACATTAGGAAAACAGTATCTGGTTTTGTACAAGCCATATTCACTTTAACAGACATGAATCCATTTTGCATGCAGAAATTCCATTTTGCATTATGAAATTACATTTTAAACAATTAGGAGAATTTTAAAAAAGTTAAATAAAATAAATTATAACTTAAATGTAAATGATACAAATATTATTTAAAGTTCTTGATTTTACTGATTGACCAACATCAGAAAATCCGAAACTATCAATAGTCAATGCTTCATTTCTCATGCCAATTTTTCAATTTGCTACACAACATGCAACAGGATTGAAAGTGATGATGTTTCCTTTTCACTTTAAACAATTAGCTAAACTATTGTTTTGCATTAAGTTTTAGGTAAAATTGCATAAAATAGTAGAAATAATTGTAAGAAGATGTATATTTTACGATTCCATTTCTCATGACAATTTCCAATTTTGTGCAAAAAATGACAAAATTCTCCAATATCTAGTATTTTTTATTTTTAAATTCATTAGATAATATTCTTTTATTTAAAAGTTTTCTTTTTAGAATTTAATGGAGAGGAATTAGGATAATAGATACAATCTATAAATAATGTCATGAAATGTCACAATATTTTAAATATTTCTTTTCAAAAATATAATAATAACAGAAAGCATTATTTGTTTTATAATATCATTTTGCAAACTGATACTCACTTTCACATTCCATTTTGTATACCGAAATTCCATTTTGCATTATGAATTTACATTTTCAACAATTAGGAAACACTTGAAATAAAATATTTTTAACTTAAACTTAAATAACGAAAACACTTTTTAAAGTTCATGATTTTGCTGACCGAATAACTTAAGAATCAGCAACTATTAATTGTCAATGCTTCATTTTGCAATTTTTCAGTTTGCAACACAAATGAATATGCAACAACATTGAAAGTGATGACTGCTTTTTACCTTTAACAATCAAATAAACTAATGTTTGCATCAAGTTTGAAGTAAAATAGCATTAAATAGTTCGAAAAATTTAGAAAAAAGGTATAGTTTATGAGGATTCCATTCCGCAGTTACATTTATGTACAGTAATGAGTAGTTTTTCGTATAATGAATGTCCTTTTCGCCAATAATAACCTTTATTCCTATTTTGAGGCAATATGATCAGCACATGTAAATTATTACAATATCTCGATTATAATTATAGCAAACACAATATTTATATTTATGTCATTAATTTCAGAGGTATACAATAACAAGGATATTTTTATTATTCCATTTTGCATAAAACTCCCATTTTGCTCCATTTCGCATTTAAAACCTACCCAGATTTTAGCCTTGTGTTGGGTTTTGCCTTGTAACCTTTTCCCAATAGGATATGATTCCAGTCATACTTTACCTTTTCCGACGGGATACAATTCTGGTCCTATGTTCACTACATTCCCTCTACCACTTTGCAGAAGTGTGCATTTAACCGTGTAGTATGTCAACATTTTATGCATACTCTTTTGAAAAGAAGGAAATAAAGGTAGAAGATACACAAATGCAGTCACAGAATGAGTTTAAAAGACCCCCAAAACTGGTAAAAATTTTACTTAAAAATTGAGTTTAAACATGCAGAGATCAAAATGGCGGTCATTACTGAAGAGGCTACTACTTGCTGAATTAGTTATGTGCTTGCTGAATTACTGGTAGTTGAAAATAAAGACAATTTCATGTGTAAAATTGACATTTTAGGCAGTGGGGATAGTTATCTTTACTTCATCAAAAGTACTTCATCAAAATGAATGGAGTTGATGATAACTGGTTATTTGAAAATTTGTAGGGGTGAGTACTGCCAGTACTGCCAGGAAAAAATGTATTGCAATATGGCATGACTATATTGCAATACATATCAAAATGTACCCGAATGTTAATATTGCATAGTACATGTATGTACTGAAATGATGAGCAATTTCCTTATAATAAAATCTGCACAAGAAAATAAAAACATCTTGCTTTTTATTTCACCAAAACACCCACTAAATATAATAATCACATCACTGATTTTTAAAATAATAAACATATCACAAGGAATGAAAACTTCTACCAGCAGGAAGAAAAAAATACTCAGAAAAGAGTTACAGAATTATTTTCCCTTGTTAGAAAGGTGTTTTGTCTACAAACAAAATGATTAGAAGATTCCTATCTTGCAGTACAATCATGACATGGGACTAAACTAAGCAAAAATACATGTAATTACAAAATGTCACACTGACAAATGGCTTCCTTTGATTAAAAAAATGAATAATACAGTAAATTAGCAATATCAATGATTCCAAACCTTTGTTGATTTCAACCTGAGAGACTAATTACTTGAACAGGCAGCTGAAATAAAATGACAGAAGAACCAAATTTGGCTGACTAGAAACAGGATTTTTTTGTGAGTATCAAAATTAAACTAATACTACAACTTGATTATTGATGAAAACCCTGTGTTTTCATGTGTAACTTTGCAAAATTGTCAATTGTTACATTTCTTCAAAATGAGAAAACAAAAAATATTTAATGTGAGTAAATGAAACCAAGTTCTTTTACAACTGGATAAATCTGGAACTAGTCTCTAGCATGTTAGTTTATCTAGCTGTGTTTGAAAGAAAAGATATATCAGTAAATGAATGTTTTTCAAGAAAAACATGTTTATGTGTCCTGGCCCTCTTTACTGAATCCATCAAAATCCAGAGTTCATAGTGTTCACAAAGGAGACATTAAGGTAGGGTCAAGTTTTTCTTGAGGAATAGTAAGTAGCACATCAACATTCTCTGCACTGATTACTGCTCTTTGGCTTGAAATTATATCTCCTATAGTACTAAAGACCCTTTCAGAGGGGACAGATGTTGCTGGTATGCAGAGAAACTCTCTTGCATAACTGGATATTGTAACACATAACTCTGAAATTTCCAATCAAGAGAAATAAAACATGCAGTTATTGTAACATATGACTGTTGCTCTGAAAGTCCAACTGTTGGTTGTTAATGCAACTTTAGATGCTAGGGACAAGTGGGACTTTATGTCCTCTTGGACTTTTAAATACATTATCTGGGATAAATTTCTTGGAGAAGTCTTGTCTAGATGTTACAACATATCGCGGTTCAAGCACAGACACCATTTTAAGAATCCCTGGTTTGACACAACACTGTACGGATGCAAGTCGTCAATGATGAAACTGGCAATGAGATGAGTGATAGCTATGGCCCTTGGTGATGAAGATTTGTGTTTAGTCTGTGCACCTAGCATACAAGTAAGCGTTGGTTGCCAACTTGAAATATTTGGTACATTTTTACTGGAACCTTCGGCTGATGTGCCAGGGGTTGTGCCACATTGTTGCATAGTACTGATATATGGCAATGCCGTAAATGAATTGAGAGGTCCATCATACCACATGCATGCTTGATTTCAGTTTTGCTCAATTTTGTGGGGGAAATTGATATTTTAGGCAGTGGGGATAATTATATTGACTACATTACAGCCCACATGATTTTTCAAAACACCACACTTTGTGGTGGGGACAGAGAGTGAGTGGAGAGGATTAACTCCTAAAGTGCTGTATAGTTTTGTAGCAGAAGATCCCTCAGTGCTGAATTGTTTGAGAAAAGAAATGAAAATTGCAATCTGCTTTTAAATTGCCCACATTCTAATTACTGTACATAATGGATACACAAACCCTATGTGAAAATTGATTATTGATGTCTGAACTTTATTTATAAGCATCAAGGCACATATGTTACATTATCATATTTGCACTTAGAGGTGGAAATACAGGTAAATATATAAATTACCTTGTATTTCATCTGTATTTCTCTATCTTTTTTAATGAAAAAGTTCAAATATGTCTAAAAAATACTCCATTCTTTCATGGCTCAACCATACATATATATGTTGGTTACAACTTTATATGCAAGTTGTGAACAGGTATCACTTAATGAGCATTCAGTCAAGGAACACCACAAGCAAGTTTACACCCTTAAAGTCTGTAATAAATGTTCACCTGTTATTTATTCTAGTATATGTCTCTCAATTCATTTCCACTTATGAGCTTGCAAAGACAGTCACCTGTCAAGTTCATTACCTGTTCAGGTGTTACTTGCTTAGAATATTAAGAAATGTATCCCAACTCATTTTATTTGGCTGAAGAATGGGGTTTATATCACATACTCAGCTGTCGAGTAAAAAAATTGAAATCAGATGTATGCACCAAACCCAGAGCCATAACCAATGCAAAAAAGAAGTTTTAATTCATCAGGTGTGACAGGCTTCCATTTTCTCATGCAAATGTTGTCAATCAAGTCTGCCCCATTTATTCTCTGTTGTACATAGATTAATTTCATCAGATGCAAGAAATCCCCCCCCCCAAAAAAAAAGCCTTAAATGGTCTATAGACTTGATATTCTCCATTGATACATTTAATTTTGAAACACCGCTGAACAGTTGAAATTGACATCATCTTTTGATGCTAATCTTTGTTAATATTTAATAACAGTGTTGACAATGCTTACTGTCTTGATTTATGTAAACATCTGCTAAAGTCAGGTCTTTATTTGGAAGTGACCATTTAAATTTCTAAAGGGGGTGATTGTAAATGCTTGAAAACAATTGCCTTGTTCTGATTTGTAGTATAAAAAAAGACATTATTTCATTCCTTATTTTTCTTGAAACAAATTTATTTTGTAATGAGAGGAAAAAATATCCCAACCTGAAAGAACATTCTTGCCCCATAAATGAAATGGTCAGCCCCTTACAGTACACATCCAGTCAGAATGGAACTAGTTCAAAGTTGTGTATATTCAGCCTCATGACTGTGCCATTACTGCTTAAGGACTAAGCATGTGGTTTGCATTTCAGTGTAAATTCAGTGTTTTTGTTTGTCTGGTTGTTGTTTTTAAAACAGAAGCGGTTGTCAATTTGCAATTTAATTGTCCATAGCTCAGATGATTATTTTTCCTTTGAAACAATAGGATAAATTTATGATGTTCAAGAGAAGCTCAACAAGGTGTTCCTCTTGTCAAGTCAGCGTGCAAGTTTGTTCAGATTTCTTTGAATAAAGTAAAAGTGTAAAATTATTGCAAAACAAGTTGATCAACCTTTTCTAAATATACATGTACTGAATATACAAGACTTCAGAAATTATTTTTTTACTGTCCAAATATATGATCGAAATACAGATGACTGATTCTTCAAATGGTATTTGGTTGTAAATCACTCTTGATGTCTCTGTCTTTCCAAGGGTGATTAATCATTCATTGGTTGTTTAAATGCCAATCAGCCCCTCCAATGTGGAGTTGCCATCGGCGTGCCTGCAGAGGCATGGTGGTGATTTGTAGGTATTTATCCCTCCAATGCGGAGGGATCAAGTACTCCACAGAGAAGCGAGTGGTTTCAAAAAATCTTGTGGGCTGTACTGTATATGGAAATTAACTGAGCAGATGATAACTAGTTCATTGGTATTTTTTAACTGGATATTGATGATGATGAAGACTTTTATGGTTTTAAAACTGGACATTTTGTAAACTTCGCTACTCATAAAGTTTGCATGTATACCAAGGTTGGATGTGTGCATAATATTATGAAATTTTACTGAATTCCTTGAAATGGATTAAAATACACCCAACAAGACTCGTGATATTTTTACTTAAACAAAATGAACAGCTTTCTCGACTTTCCAGTAAGGATCTGTTCTGTTTGCTCTCCAATTCTCAAGCGAGTAAATTTAATAAAATTGAAATAACCTTTGACATTCTTGATTGCAATTTATTTACTTGTCACCATCTTCAATGACGTAAATTGCCTCACATTTCATACACTTACATATATGAGGTAAAAATGAATGTTGCAGATAGAAAAATTGCATTGAAAGCAAGTTTTAAAAAAAAAATGTAAAGCGTGTTTTTTTAGTTTACTTTCAACTTAATTTTTTACATCTGAAAATTTTCATTTAAAAATATGACTTGAAAGATAATTTTATGCTTTTAAAATGGTACATAACTTTGAAAAACTTGTCCAGTAAAGCCCGATTTACCAATGTCACTGCATTCTCTGATGCTGTTACACCAATGACTGTACAACTGGCTGGCTGATTGGGGATAAGTATGAAAAGGGTTAATGAGCAAATGTTATTTAGTTACATACAATAATGGTTCAATCACTATGCTTCTTAAATTAAGCTGCAGGAGAGAGTGGAGAATTGCAGAACTTGATTAAAACAATCTAATGTAGCAAATTAATCACAATACAGAATCACACAATTAAATTGAACTGATCCTATTAACATGGAAAAATTATGCCATCATTAGTAAAAATGTCACATATTGAACTTTACTTTTTGAATTGAAATTAACATTCTTGGAATATGAAAAAAAATACAACAGGTGAAATGACTTTGGGTGTTAACCGGATTGTATTACTATAGGATTTAACAGCAATTTAGCACAATACTAGCTATATTCGTGATCCAGCAACACAGAACTATACAGGTGCTCCACCATCTGCCTTCAGTGCCCTCCCCGCTCTCCAAACCACTAAAACACATTCTTAACTCTTTTTCTTCTCTTCTATTTATGCCACTTATTTTTCTGTTCACTTCATGTAGGATAAACCTCAGAACGTGCTTGTATCTGTTTATATTTCCAGAAAGATTAAACTCTAAATTTAACTGTTTACATCATATCCTGTGATCTACAAAAAAGCTCTTTGTTACAAAAATTGCCTCTTCCTTAACAAAAGTCACCATTAAACGTTCAATTCTAAAATATGTACGTATACAAATTGTCAAAAAACGTTAGCAAGATAAATCCTTCCAAATAAACGTAAAGATGCTGTCCTGCAAGATAACAGATACAAGATAAACTGCAGCTACCCCGGAATCATATATTACAAGAAGAATGTGGCATCATTATCCAGTACAGAAGAGACCATACCTTGTCTTTTAAAAGCTAAAGTTGTCTATCCAGTACAGAAGATACCATACCTTGTCTTTTAAAAGCTAAAGTTGTCAGGAGTTTGCAAAATTAAATCTTGGTTAAAGTGTGCCGAAAAAACAAGAGTTCTTGCATTCACCGGGCATCACCTCCCACACAACTTGTTTACTTCTCCAAATTTCAGGTCAGACCACTCCATCCAAAACACATTTCCAAACATGGAAAAAAACTCAAGCCGGTTGCATTCAAGTCAAGCATGCAAACCATGGCTACTTATACGCATGGCAGTCAATTTTATCGAAAACTTACAAGGAGAGACAATGAAAATTAATTTATAAGTAAATCTCACCTTTCAATGGTAGATCTATTCGTGACTGCTGTACCTTACACCAAGCCTTGTTGCTTAACTCGCCGGTCGAAACTTTGAGGTCAACCCCGCTACGCCTGCGCACAGCGTAACGCATGCCAAAAGAATGACAAACTCTCACTTCTGGATTGACAGAAAAGACCGAAGTTACCCCGATTGGACCGCTCCTTCAATGGGAGGTAATCAAAACTGGCTTGTCAACTATGTACAGTTAGGTTAAATTATAGGGATGAGCTGAATAAATAGAAGATATTGAAAATGTCAGTATTGATAGTTTTCGAAATCAATAAGTGCTTCTACATAAGAATTATTTAAAATAAACATAAAAAAGACCATATCCAAATTTAGATATCCTAATAATTTCAGAGTGCAAATTTAAGGAAAGAAATAGCAATAAATTGAAAGGGATGTAATTACATTTATATTACTTAATAGCAAATGTACATTTGCTGTTGCAATTGCTTCTTCAGATTACAGCCTTTTCTCCATGCAGTGTTAGACATGATATCTGAGACATATCAACTTATTTTTTATGAACCTATTTATGCTATCCAGAGCAAAAAAGCAGTTTACAAATCAAATTGAATGTAAAAATGTAGAATGGTACTTGGCAGTAGGACAGTTTTTACATGCAGGTATGTCAAAGTGATCTCACATTAGGGTGAGGTCATAACTTGGTCTTCATCCTTCATGCAATCAATAATACAATCCATGAGATGGCGTAGAAATCTCAAAAGCCACATGCAAACATTTCTAAACCGCATTATCTCGAACAGACTGGACATTTTTCAGACAGACCCTGACAATTAAGAGCCAGCAGGATCTACTGATACACTTCACACCAGCTTGAGTTTTCATGCATACAAATTAAAGTTAGTGTGATGCATTAATAAATTTAATTGTTCTCCAATCCTCATGACATTTTAAGTATGCACCAAATAATATCTTTGTCCTGATAAATCATTTACACATTTGTTTTTAACATTTATTTTTAATAAAATGCACAGTTTGATTCACTCCATTGCATCTATTCATATTATTTCATGTACTAACCTAGTGACACAGCTGTATAAGCTACCTCTCATGGAAGGGTACAATATTATTATATTTTAGTGAATCTTTCAGTGCCAAGATTTCTTAAGCATATATTAGGGTACATACAGTGAAACTGAATAAATCAAAAGGGATAATTACAGGGCTGTATGTATACACAGATGTATTTTGAACTTATGTTTACTTGTGTATATACAGTCTAGTTGCCTTTATATGGCATTCCTTTAACTATTTAGCTGAAATTTTTGATGTCTGCAAATGACAATTTGATTCTTTAATCCAGCAGTCAGGCAAGTGGATTATCATTTCATGGAACCAAACCTTTGCCTAATAGTAAGGTGGGCTTTGTCTAAACTTTACTGAAAAAGGTCATGCAGATATTGCTTTCTTGCAGCTTTATGCTTATATAAACTATGAGTATATAAACTGGAGATTATTTACTAAAAGTTCTCAAAAGACCTTGACCTTTGGTCAATTGGTCAAGGTATGTGATCTTTGAACAAAGCTTACTGTGCAGAAACCATTCTTTTCTTCTTAAACTTACCATGAATGTGACCTTTGACTTTTATACCCCAGAATCTATAGATTTCTTTATTAGCTTAAATGAAAGCCACCAACAAAGTTTGGTCAAGGAACTTGCTCTAGAACAAAAGTTATTGTGCAAAACCCATTTCTTTGAGTCACAATGCCCCCCCCCCCCCAAAAAAAAAATCAATTAGCCCCTTCAATACCCCGAGTGCATGCCCTCAATAAACATTGGTCATGATATGTGGTTTACATTTACAGCTAAATATTTTATGCATAAACCATTTTTCTTCCTTAAGTCACAGTGACCTCTTGACCTTTGAACCCAAAATCAACATGATTCTCTCTTACCCAAAGAGTAAGCCATCCTCAAACTTTGGTGAAAGTACATGGTCAAAAACTGAATTTATTTTTGCAGAAACCATTTTTAATTTTTAAGCTGCAATGACCTTGACTTTTGACCTTTTGACTTAAAAATCAATATGTTTGTACCTTACACCAAGTGGAAGCTATCCGCAAAGTTTGCTCCAGGTTTGTGATGTAGAAATAATGTTATTATGCACAAACCATTTTTGTTCTTTCAGTCAGTTATTTGCAAAGTTTGATAACAGTAAATGGTGGAAAACAGATGGTAGAGAACTCAAGTTATTGTGCAGAAATGAAGTGAAATAGGAACAGACAGATGCATGGATGGATGGACTGACAGACAGATGGATGATGTCATAACATGATAAGCTCTGCCTTATGGTAGGTAAAGGAAGCAAGTTGGCAGGGTTTTTGTCAGATGAATTAAATAGTATTGGGATGACCAATAGATGACTGAATATGGTTGATAATGTTTAAATTTTTTTAATTATATTAAAATGTTTTATTTTATTCTCCTTTTTTTCCCTGTTCTTTTAAATTTGTCAACATACTAGAATGTTACTTTCTTGGTCTTGATTTGTTTGCAGAGTCTCAAAATTTAACATAGTCGTCTACTTTTCAACACCCCACACTATACCATCAACTCACCATTTGTGGTGACCAATACCCCACACATACTATCCAGCACAATGTGTGTAGTGACCAGTACCCTACACTATACCATCAACATGCTGTGTGTAGTGACCAACATCCAGTAATCTACTAACACCCCACACTATACCATCAACACACCATGTGTAGTGACCAATACCCAACACTTACTCTCCAACACAATGTGTGTAGTGACCAACACCCAGTCATCCAATTTCCAACACCCCACATTATACCATCAACACTGTATGAATTCTCATTGTATAGACAGATATTCAATTGCTTTTTTGGATTCATAATAGACAGGATCATTTTTGTCCAAGTGCTCTTGAACTTGTTCATTGTATATTTAGACGAGGAAAGTGGTTTGACTTCCAACCACATTTTCGACTTTAGTGGGAAAAATGATTTCTACCAAAACCACTTCCCAATGAACTTCCTGATCTAAGTATATGGACTGAGGTAATTTGACTGTAAAACAACATAATGTGTTACTGGGAAACACATTCATAGAACTGTCACTAGGTAATGTTAAATAAAATTGATTATTCGTAGTTCGATGGTTCTGGTCTCTGAGGAGTCACTCGATGTCAAAGGATGATTTTCCAAAGAGAGTTCCAGAAGAGGGCTGCTGCTGTGGTTGGAAAAGGAGAGGTGACTGGCGCTGGAGAGGCTACCATTGTTGTCACTACTATCGGTATATTTCAACGAAGGACTGGGAAGAAGACAATAAATACCACTGCTGTTTAGCTCCTTGTTGCAAAGTCAAATTTCTCATTGCTGCTCCGATGACACAATACACCACAAAGATTTGGCAGATAAAGATGATTTGATTTTTAGGGACACATTCTCCACACCATGCCCACAGTGGATGTCTTTGTAGTTGTTGAGAGATGAACTCCGAGAAGGAGATGCAGCTGTGTTTAACGGCATGGTGATAATTTCTACTTCTTTTCCTAGTCAATGACTTGGGAAGCGGCAATGCAAGAATTGAAACTGGGTGGATATGCTTTCCAACGAACTTTTACTTATTGGCGTCTATGTTTTCCCACTTTACGTGTTCTTTGATCTAGAATTCTTGTGATATCATACACGTCGTCTCCTTTCTTGGTCACTCATTTAACACTTCTCCATTCATATCTTCCAATTTTTAGACAGGAGGATCACATCCATGCACTTGTCTTGTGACACGAAGCACTTATGTTGTCCAGTTGGGTAAATAACCTTTGTCAAAAGTGCATTTTATTTTTCCAACGTGAACCCAATTTCCGGTGTTTGACACTTCTTTCTTTTGCTCAGTCTTTGAGGATCCAAACAATTGATCAAACACAATAATTTTGTCTTCAGGTGTCACTTATCCTGGAGTACATCCGATTTTATGATGGTACGATTGATTGTAAGGTTTGACTAACATGTGGTAACATGTCGACGTATTTGAGAGTATGCTGATGTGTAACATATTTACACATATGTTCTTTCAAAGTTCTTTGAAAACGTTCTACTGCACTGACTTTTGTTGCAGGATTTTCACTGGTGACAATATGAATGTGTCTTTTTTCCATTATTTTTTAAAAGCTTGGTTACAGAATTTGGTGCTTTTGTGTGTTTGCCATCGCAGAGGGTGTCAATCACTTTGTTTCATGACAAGTTTTAAAGTTCGCACTAACTCTGAGGTTGTTTTAGAAGTCAAAGGAACTACCCAAGCTGATTTTGAAAACACATCAATGACACAAAACAAATATTTGTAACATCGACTGTGCGACGCTAAATAAGAGACATCTGCCAAATATGCTTGCCATTGATGATCGATGCCAGCTACTTCGTTTGACTTCTGGAAAATTTTCGTCCAGTGGGTTTGTGTAAGATGTAAGTCGATTGTTCTTGTGACCACTGTTGTACATGTTTCAGATGTAAACTTTTGAGTTTGGTTTCAGCTGCACTATACAATTTTTGAATTCCTCCATAGCCAGTGGCATGAGCAGGATTGTAGTAAATGCAGGCTAAAAGTGTCTCCATGTTGTTGCTGCTCCTCAATAAGTCACCCACTGATCGATACTGCTCTTAGGTTTTTCATGTGGTAATTTGGATTGCGATGCTTGACGTGTCCGATGAGCAATATGAGTAGAAGAAGTCATTAGTTCTTTGGTCACTTTTTTCTTGATTTCTTTATTCACTTTTGTCTTCCCTTCTTTCTAGTTTTATTCTGCTGAAGAAGGTGTCAACATCCTCTTTTTGACCCAAGCTTTCATTTCTTCTCGTGTGGGAGTAGGGAAAGATGTCAACAAGGTTGTCATACTAGGAGGAGGGAAAGGAGCATATGGAGTTTGAAACACTTCTCTTGTTTCGTTCTCTAACTCTAACATCCCTATGGTTGGTTCTGTTATCGTTTTTGTTGCTTTTTATTTTTCTTCGCTTTCATTACATTCTTGAAATCTCTCAGAGTAGGGTAAGCAGTTTCGTCTAAAGCTTTCTGGTAAATCATTAATTCGATAAATCAGCACACACCCCATCCCACCTCAACCTATGTTGATACTGATGGACGATTTTTGGATCTGATGTCACCTGTTCATTAAAGTGTGCAATTTTTCTGCATACAAAACTGTCCGGAATACACCGGTGTACAGTTTATACAGTTACCGGTATATGGTAACAGCCCTATATAGCCACGAAATTCAAAATCCCCACATGACATAGGGTTGTGTTATTCCAACTGGATTTACAAGTCGTTAAACATAGGATTTGATCCGGAAATATTCTGTACATATCGCCAAAAGGACCCTTCAACCGACGGTAGCTCAAGAGAGGCGAGAAATAACGGTAAATGTCTAAAATGTACACTGAGGTGTTGCGGACAGATTTGTTTGCAACCAATTCCTCGATTTTTACGAATAGGTTACATCAGACACTCAAATTGTCCATCAGTATCAACGCAGGTTTGTGGGGTTGATTTATCGGACTAGTGAAACACTTGAAGATGTTGCAATAATTGTCCATACCATTGCGATTTTTCAATTTCTAACAAATCTGTTCGATCCATCAACTATTGTAATTCTTGTTGTAACTGTGACATCTCAGTGAGATTAGGATTAGGAGGTAAATGTGGTGTCCATTATTCGTACCAACGATGGAGTTCCAACCATCGTTTGCAAGGAACTAAAGTTAATTTTCGTCCTTCCATAAGATCAAAGGTTACATGTGTGATTTCTTTCCAGAAAAAGTGTGTCATTTTAACCTTCTTCTTCATCTTCTCATTACTCCTCCTAAAAAAAGGTCCAGCAATCAATCCTAACAAAGAAGCAGCCGCTATTAACAATGGTCCTATCAGCATGGGTAGAAATTCTCCTCGTTGAATGAGCATTGTTTCTTTTGACTGATTGGTATTTTCTTTTTCACCATTTGACGAAGAACACGACGATGTCGTCCTAATCGCTGTTTCTGTATCTTGGTCAATGGCACAGTTCCTTCTAAAACGTTCAAACAACATTGACACATGGTATCGATGATTTATTTAGGTGCTTTTTGGATGATTTGTTTTCACATCGGAGCATTTGATTTGGTGAGTACTGACAAAACGTCCCAATGTTTAGCTAAACGAGGAGGGATTCTATTTTTTCCTTTTTTGGAAGAAAGACAGTAGTATCATAATGGGAATCTAAGGCCACGCTTACCTATCACGACTCCCAAACCCAGAACACCTTCTATGTTCCCCCTGAAATATGCCCTCTGGGGATTTTTTACACACACATGCATCCGAGTGGAAGTTTCGCTTCTCAAGCCCGCGTCGGGTTTCAGGATTGGGGAGCCGTGGCAGGTAAGCGTGGCCTTATACATCCCAATTATGATACTACTCACTGAGACAGCTTGATATACGTTGACAACACATAAGTGATTCGCTATTAGAGAATTGCAGTGGGCCATTATATAACGCCATTAGAAACTGCATAGTTTGATACATATAGTATTATGAAAGAATTCACGTCTGCGGCTAATACAAGAACTAAATTATTAGATCAATGGTGTATTTGTAACGTCACAAAAGAGATTAAATTGTTATTTAGCTTGAATGCGTCATATTGATATGTCAAAGAAACCCAAAAGATGTTATATATACATGGCTGGACCATCTTGATAAATTAACCGGGTTAAAGATTGAGTTGGAGCGAGCACGACGAAAACTTGGCGAAGAATATAATAAAACGCCAGAAAACTTTAAGTCGCTGACGTTAACCGAGTCACCCGTGAGAGAAGACAGCGAAACGTCCAGCGTATACAGCGAAACGTCCAGCGAAGACATCAAAGATACTGAAACGTCCAGCGAAGACAGTGAAAACAGCGAAGATTACCACCAAGTGCGAAACAATTAGATAAATGCCTTTGCTATATAAATAGTAATGACATCCACACGCAACTTTCATGAAGTGTGCGAACTGATATACAACACCGCAGAACCGAAGCAGAGCAGCCAATGGGATACATTTTCCGAAGCTATTTCCAAGTCTAATGGAGCAAAAAACCACAGCCGAGATATACAAGCACTCTGAGACGTTTTATATTGTTAGATACAAACGTACAAAGTCTGGCCGTGTTCGAGTTGGTGTAATACTCGGTGATGGATCATTTGAGCTCATTTGGGCTGAGACCGACTTGAGGGAAATTCTATTCAGGCTTGCAAACAAATGTTTATGATCCCGGAAAGAACAAGCCTGTTTATTTGCAAAAGCCTGATCAACAAGTTCACATTGTTGTAACTCAAAAATATTGTATGTCACTTGATAGACTCTGTGAAATTCTAACCCATTATCTAGAATATCTCCTCCTGGTTCGGATACTACTATATGTATATGAGGAGATAAAACAAAGGCGGCAGGAAGACGCAGCTAAAAATCTATGAATCGAGGATAGATGAACAGTATTTCATCTTAAAGAATACATTTCATATTAAAGAATACAATCTCCGTGTATATATAGAAACTTCGATGGCAATGGGACGCAAAAGATGCAAAGGTGTATGCCTTGGAAAACGAGAACTTTGCAACAGATCATGTCATTACGAATACTGTAAATCCCACTTGGTCGCGTCACATGTTGGCCCTGGTGCTTGACCATGCCTTAAATGTGATATCGGAGTCAAGTCGCCTAATCAGCTTTGCCGACCATGTAGATCTGTAGCTGAGTATTATCGCGCGCAGCGGCGAAGACTTGCCAACATGAATATGGAAAAAGCCAATGATGTCGTCATGGAAAAACCCAACGATGATGTAATCGAAAAACCCAAAGATGACGTCACGGAAAAATAATATCTAGGATCGAAATGATAACTGCTTCAGATCCTGATACTACAAAATGATATAAGAAAGTTTATTGGTAAATAAACAATTAGACGATGTTTTCCCCTTATTATACTGGCATGCCGACTGTGAATCAACTCAAACAATTCCCGCGAGAGCGTGGAATAAGGATACCAAGTGGTATGACAAAGCCAGGTATACTTACATTGTTAGGACCTCAGACAGATGAACCGTGGCTGGCTGTGAGACAACTTCCCCCAGATGGATGAATCACAGCTAGTTGCAAATCCAACTGTGAATCAACTTAAGCAATCCGTGCGAGAACGTGGAATAAAGATACGGAGAGGTACAGCAAAGGCAGGTATACTTACACTATTAGGACTTCCTCCAAAGGAACCGCGTCCGACCATGAGGCAACTTCGTGAAACAGCAGCACTGTTATATATGAAGATTCCTCCACTATCCAGGCAGGCTAAAATCGCACGTGTGGCTGATGATGTGGAGAACCGCCGTCGCCGTTTCAGAGTTTAATTTGCATATCTGCTCTCGTGATTTACAAAATTATCGGGCATTTATTCCAATCCAATACGAGCCAGGTAAAGACGCACTGAAGCTTGACTCTAGCCCGACTTTGTGAAGAGACATGCGAGGTGTAGCATAAGTGGGAGCTCGTCAAAAAGCGCAATTGAAATACCACTACTTGCATCGTTTCTTTACTTATTCAGTAAAGCGGAAAGCGGGGTGATAACCCCGGCGTTCTGGCATTGAAGTCTAAACTATATACTGGTTTAGATCATCCGCTCTGAAGACAATGTCAGGCGGGGAGTTTGACTGGGGCGGTACATCTGTCAAAAGGTAACGCAGGTGTCCTAAGGTGAGCTCAGCGAGGCCGGAAACCTCGCGAGGAGCATAAGGGCAAATGCTCACTTGATCTGCGATTTTCAGTACGAATACGGACCGTGAAAGCGTGGCCTATCGATCCTTTTGACTTTTAAGAGTTTTAAGCAAGAGGTGTCAGAAAAGTTACCACAGGGATAACTGGCTTGTGGCAGCCAAGAGTTCATAGCGACGTTGCTTTTTTATTCCTTCGATGTCGGCTCTTCCTATCATTGCGAAGCAGAATTCGCCAAGCGTCGGATTGTTCACCCGCTAACAGGGAACGTGAGCTGGGCTTAGACCGTCGTGAGACAGGTTAGTTTTACCCTACTGATGACCACCGTCGTTGCACCGGTAATCCTGCTCAGTACGAGAGGAACCGCAGGTTCAGACATTTGGTTCATGTGCTTGGTCGGTAGGCCAATGGTGCGAAGCTACCATCTGAGGGATTATGACTGAACACCTCCAAGTCAGAATCCCGCCCGAAAATGCAACGATATCTATGTGCACCGAGGCCCTCGGGAGGCCACCGATAGACGTGGGCCATGAAAATGTCCCGCGGCGGGTCGAGCCGCAGCAACGGGTCACAAAAGTCTGGCCGGAGAGACTTCCGCGCCAGGCGGACCAGCACGATATCAATCCCATGCGATGCAGCGGTGTAAAATCATTTGTAGACGACTTAGCTCTCGGTCGGGGTGTCGTACGTAGTAGAGCAGCCAACGCACTGCGATCTATTGAGACTTAGCCTCACGACTAGGAGATTTGTCCTCGCAGGAAGGACACTATCTCCATGACAATACGGGCAGGCTAACTAACTCTCACCGTACCCAATACGGACAGGGTAACTCTCACATTTTTTTTTTCGGTGAGAACTGGTGAATGCGAGAACTGGTGAAGGTAGGAACTGGTGAATGTGAGAACTGGTGAGGGTAGGAACTGGTGAATGCGAGAACTGGTGAGGGTAGGAACTGGTGAAAGGAGAACTGGTGAGTGTTGGACTTAGAAAATATTTGGAGAAAAATATCGAGAAATGTACTTAGTAAAATTGTGCCCCAAAACTCGAAAACATGTTGCAGTGTGGACTTAGAAAACGCAAGAATAAGTTGAGAAACTGGTGAAAGCAGAACTGGTGAATGTTCGACTTTAAAACTTTTTGGAGAAAAAAATCGAGAATTGGAGTACGAACATTTTTGGACTCGAAAACATGTTGCAGTGTGGACTTTTTCTGCACAAAATTTCACTTGGCTGCCCTGGGTCTTGAAGCTATCTTCAAGATCCAGGGCCTTTTTTTTTTTTTTTTTTTTTCTTTCTTCCCAAAAGGTTGTCTTAGCTGTGAGTGAAAAAACTGGTGAGAGCGCAGACTGCCCTGGGTCTTGAAGATCGATGTTATCTTCAAGATCGAGGTCTTTTATCTTTTTATTTTTATTTCCCCAAAGAGTCTCCTAACAGCATTCGATCGAGCTCTAAACCTAGGTGTAAGGTCTGTCTGTCTGTCTGTATGGTTTTTGTTCTAGCTCGCGGCCAGAACTACGTTCCCAGTCCTTTTTGGTTTTTTCCTTCCCGTTTTCCTGTATGCATGCATGTTTCCATCTCGCTTCTAAAAATACTCCTTGCTTTCGTTCTTCCTTCCTTCCTTCCTTCCTTCATTGATCTCACACTTCGCGCCCAGAACTACATTCCCAGTCCTTCTGGCTTTTTTTCTTCCCGTTTTCCTGGATGCATGCATGTTTCTATCTCGCTTCTAGAAGTACTCATTGCTTTCTTCCTTCCTTCCTTCCTTCCTTCCGTCCGTCATTGATCTCACACTTCCAGTCATCGCCGTCATAAATTCGAGATAGCTTCCACAACAAGTGTACTCATATGTAGGGACGGCAGCTACTTATTCAATTTATTTTTATTCCTGGTGTATTTAATTTCTATACTCGTTGGTATATATTTATATTGTACGTGTCCACAGCGGTATGCAGGCAAGTTGGTCACCTACACCAATATGTCGCAGAAGTCTTAAACCTTGACCGATTTTTCCTTTGATTCAAAATGCGACGACGTTAGCCAGCAAACGTTTAAAGAAACGTTTCTGTTTCCGAACCTGGAGAATGTGGGCGCCTCGTCGCATGCAGGTTCATGTTGGCCCTGAAAAGGACCGTTTTGTAAAAGCGGGTTTGCTTTCCTTGCTCTCAATAGCAGTGAAGTTTTGTCCATGTACGAATGGATCCATACAGCCACTTGTTCCCCTTCGTACTGAGATGCGTGCCATCTGAAGACCAATATGAGGGGCTGAATTTTAGGTGGCGGCATATAATGACTCTAGCGTCCAGTTCTGGGGCTCGTCTCCGTTGCACACACTCTGCTGTGGAATTGACGCATTGTGCTGCACACATTTGCTGTGAAAGTGACGCATTTGTGCATTAGCGAATTCCCCCGTTGCACACCTTTGCTGTGGAATTGACGCATTTGTGCTAGCGAATTTCACACCATTTCCGCCGTTGCACACCTTTGCTGTGGAATTGACGCATTTGTGCATTAGCGAATTCCCCCGTTGCACACCTTTGCTGTGGAATTGACGCATTTGTGCATTAGCGAATTTCACACCATTTCCCCCGTTGCACACCTTTGCTGTGGAATTGACGCATTGTGCTGCACACCTTTGCTGTGGAATTGACGCATTGTGCTGCACACATTTGCTGTGGAATTGACGCATTTGTGCATTAGCGAATTCCGCCCTTGTGCATGATTCAGTGTAATTTGCGCATCCATCTCTGCCTCTCTTACCTCTCTGCCGGGTTCGGTTAGGAATGTTGTACTGGCTAATGATTTTTCAGGAAATATAATAAAACAATATAGAGAAATACACTAAGACAAGATAGAACACTTGTGAATATCAGACATACAATTTGCTTACGTTGTATGGTCCTTTTCATGTCATGTATTTTTTTTATTCATGTCTGTGTACTTCGTCTTGCACTGTGTAAGTAAAATGTTGCTGAAGATAACGAAAAATGTTGGGCATCAATATAGAAAATGTTAAAGATAGGAAGTGTTGGAGGCCGTCAGCCGCTCTGATTTACATTTCAGAGCGTTGCCCGGTTCACGCTACGTGGAAGCCGCCTCCATAGTGAACTTCCCTGAAAATATAAAGAATAAATATTAGAACCATTTAAAATAAAGAGTAACATCACTTCGAAAAGAACGACTATATCTGGCTAGTAACCATCACCCTGAAATATCGGTCTAATTGTATGGTAATATCCTCCAAAATTGCAATGATATGTGAAAACTGAAAATAACTACGGAGAGAAATATAACGCTATGAATGATATATGCGTTACTTTGAATATTTGAGTAGTATTATTACGACAAATTATTTATAACATCATCAAAAACACTATAATATATAGAAAATATAGATGACAAGATCATATGTGCAAATAATATGGCCTTTGAGTAGATAAGAACATGTTGCATTGTTTTATACTTTCAAATAACTTACCGGTCGAAGTGGCATCCGAATGAACCGCCTAGGCCGAAGATGGAAACAGGGGTGGTAAGAAGAGTGGGATATTGTTGAATTGTGTCTGAATATCTTACACTATATTTATTAATGATTTTCTCTGCCTAATACGTTTGTTACCTAATTTGAAATGTTCATTCATAAAAGCACTACCAACAGACGTTAAGTTCGCTGACACAAAGTCGTCTCTTGGACAGGGCGAACAAAGCTTCTTGAATAGAGTCGTATTCTGGCTTTCACGAACATTTTTCATGCCTACATTTAAGAAAGTATATTCCTTCCGTCCTAAGTTAAAATGTAGATTTGTAAGACCACTACCAACAGACCGTTCCGTTCGCGTACATTAAGTTGTCTCTTCGACAATGCGAACAAAACATCTTGAGTGGAAGCAATATTTTGATTTTGCATTAATGTCCTGGTTCAGACCTAAAACATTTGTACCTAAGCGACTTTGTAAATTACGAAAATGATGAACAAGAGTAACGGTAACTCAACCCTCTGGAAAGAAATTGGAACCCTCTTCGCAAGAAACTTTATCATTTTCCGAAATGTAATTCGTTACAGCAGGAATGTAAACTTTGCCAGTTTTCTGTGCTTTTGTTTTTATGACGGTCGATCAAGATGGCTTTCAAACTGTTTCACTCGTCAGGACGTGGAACGGGTGCGGGTTCTCGGGCCAACGATGTAGACGGATCTTGGATCATAGACATTGCCTCGGCCGATTTTTGGACGTAATATCTGTGAGCAGTACTCTTCGAGTGCGCCAGGTGTTTGGTCACACTTTCCTGTTGGTCAGAAGTTAATATGTTAGATGATGCAGTTTGGACGGCGCGTCTGGCTTCCGTTGCGTTGATGGTCTTTAAGCCGAGTCGTTTCTGTACCTTTTGTACATCAGTGCTGATATGAAATACCTTTGTTCCACCACTATTTAAGAACACAGTTTTGGGACTGCTACTGTTTGCTAGTTTAGGCCGTATATGTTGCACATACTTTTGGATGAGCCCATATTCTTCTTCAGTGAACGAAACATAGGCAAGGTAATTAGTGGCCGTCTTATGATCAGCCACGCAAACGGTAACTCTGACCTCACCTGTTTATAAAACTCTTGCAGACTCATGTTTATGAAAACTGACGGTCGCTGTGCGTTTTTAAGTGTAATAACCGCGGCAAAATATGCATTGACACAGATAAACTCTCTTGGGTGCAACGTACTTGACTCGACAATTCTCAAGTATCGTAAAGCCGACTGTTTCATGGACTCCACAACGTGAAGAATTTCATCGATTGTAACACAAGGCTGCCCCTCACCACGGAATTGAGCGGCGCGTTTATGTGCCATACGTTGACTGGCGGCCCTGGACAAACCGGAGGTGATACTAGCCGCAGCGAGAGTCACTGCCGATATGTTAGTTATTAGCTTTGGGTATTTATCGCGAACTAAGGTGCTTTGCTCACAAAAGTTCAAGAACATCTTCAGGGACTGGAGGTAGTTCTGCTGGCTTGCAACACTTAATTCCGTGGGTAGTTTGCCAAAGTAGTTTCTGATGGCGTCAGGATCAGCGACAGCATCAGGGTTTTCACCGGACGGGTCCAACTGATACAATACCCGATTCACGTTTGCTACCGTTTGGCACCTACCAGCTCTTAATGAAATGTGCAAAGTCTTTTCCAGGTACTCTTCAAATAAAGTTAGCACTGGGCAGTCTTTAAGATCGAATTTATTGTAGAAACCAGCCTTGCTCATGGAGATATTCACAGACCATTGGTAGCGAATTGTATTCCAGATCTTTTGTTGCAAATCCCTCTCACGCCAATGCTGGAGCAAAAAGACAAATACTCATCCGGCTCACCCGCCAACACTGGCTTTCTAGGTGTGACCAACACGGAGTGACAGGAGGAGGAATCTAGCCTTTTACGCTTGACAATACTTGCTGTGCATTCTGCGTCCTGGTGATCGATTGAACTGAATGGCGAATCTCCGCTAGACTCGTCTGCAGAAGCAGATAAGACAAGTTTCCTTTTGGAACCTGTGCCAAAAATATGCGCAGGGACTTCAGCATCGACCATTTGCGACGGGCCTGGTAATGGGGTGCTACAAGTGTCCGCATCGAGTGTTGACGGGCCTGGTAACGGCGATGGGGTCCTAACAGTGCTCACATGAACTTCAGCTTGTACAACGAAGGAGGACGGGTTTTGCCTTGCTCGTGCCATGTGTTGAGCTTGTACATTTACAGGGGAAGAAGCTGCGCCAATGGAAAGTAACTTGGGCATTGGCGGTACTGTGCCTATAATGTCCTGTATATCTCTCTTCACCAGAATGCCGCAGCGTTCCAGCAAGTCCATGACTTGGTTTACATCCCAGTAAGCTCGTCCATCATCGCCAATCACATCCGTTCACAATAAGAGGGACTCGCGAATCAAGCTATTTCTCAGGACACCCAGCCTTTGATTCTCGGCCATTATTACTTTCTTTCGGTACTCCTCCTTGTCATTTTTCATGCAGGTGCGGCGTAAATGGTCCGGAAGACTCTTCACCAGATGATAACATTTTGGACAAGTCTTACATTGCTTTTGCCTGGAGGAGGAGGAGGTGGAAGCAGGCTGCCTTGTCGTTCGAGCAATAACACTGTCTCTCGTTCCGCCGGAGTATACGCCTTGGCATTCGGCATGCAAGTGCGGCGTAAATGGTCATCAAGGCGCTGCACCACATGTTGACATTTCGGGCAAGTCTTACGTGAAGTCACACGGTTACCGCTTTTTTGCTTGAGGAGAGCCGCTGGTCCGTGGGAAGAGGGAGGCATGCATTGTATTTGCTCGTCCGTTGTAACCGTTGCAATATGCCTTTCGCCTGGAGCTACGGAATCAGGGGGAGGACACAAACCTGTACCATTGACTCCTTCTTGTTCGCCTGTGGGGACTAATGACTAGATCGTTGTAGGCCCATCAACTTTGCCTGCCGGTATCAATGCCACTTCGTTTCGGGCAATTGGCTTCTTCGTCGAAGGAGAAATGGGCTTCTTACGTTTTCCATCGTTGCATGACGAGTGTTGTTGTCTCTCCGTGGGAGAAAACGTCACGCCTTTACGACGCCTCACAGTTTTGGTGTTGGGCAGCTTGGAGGCAGCAGATGAGCAAGAAAGTAGGGGAGTTAGTGGAGCTGACTGGTTGCGGCTAGCGACTATGCTAGCGTATGTCTGAAGATATTTGGCCTGTGTGGGTGACGGGATTATACCATGTCTCTTGTTCTCCTCTGGTACAGGGCATGGTGGTGGTGGTGCGGCACTGCCTTGGGCCCGGGAGGTTGATTGTCGGGTCGTCCGGTCCACCTGGTCAGGGGATGCAGTGGCTACCTACAAGATAACATCAAATGTAAAATATGCAGTGACATACCCAATGCATACATACTGTGAAACCTATGGTCAAATTATAAAGTTAAAAATAACGCTAGTAGGGGTTGTTGCCCTATGAGAAGTCTTATTCACTTCCTTCACAGGGGCAGGTGAAGCGGCCTGACTTGCTTCCTAAATTAAATCACATATGTGTGCATACAGTAGTCCCAAAGTGCACTGAAAACTAGCTAACACGATTGCATTGAAGCCAATAAGAAATGTATACTTGCATACAATAGATACATGTGAATTTACATTGTTATGGAGAATGACATGCACACATAGGGACATGAAATACGTCGCTGTATAAGCAAAGGCACACTTACCTATACAGCCTGGTTACGTACCGAGGTAGAGACATACATGTGGAAATTACATTAAGCAACAGAGCACACTGTACCGGACACACTTTCTTCTTCCGCTTAGGTCCTATCGTCCCCCACTCCTCCATTTTCCTAGTGATGAAGGCATGCTTGCGGGGTTCCATATTCGAGGGGTTGGTCTTCATGCTTCTTAATGTTCTTTGCTTATCCATGGTTATGCTGTTTAAATAAATCGTTATTCAGTTCAGAGGAACCGTGTTATATATATATATATATATATATATATATATATATATATATATATATATATATATATATATATATATATATATATATATATATTCAAGAAGTAGTATATAAAAATGGGGTGTATTCCATAGGGTAAAAAGGCTAAGTCCATCAGTTTTTATTGTAGCATTGATATTTATCCGATGGAATCAACCAATTCACGTTACTTAATAATAAATGAAGATGGTTAGTAAATAAATACAAAGTACGTAAATCTGACTTACCAATCGGACGTTCCATAAAATCCAAGAATAACACACGTATATCCAAATAAATCACACAATGGAATGATATGGACGGAACTAAAGAACTAAATGTTCTACATAATAACCAATGGCGAGTATGTTGATACAAGCACCTACGCTCTCTTGCCCCGCCCGGAATTGGATTAGGCGCTCATGCGATAGCTTCTTGTATGATGGTGGTGGTGGTGGTGGTGGTGTTGTGGGGGGGGGGGGCGGGGCGGGGCAGGGCGGATGTGATTCACACTCTTTGCTAGCATCTGGGGTTACCTGCAGTACCTTATCATTGAAGATATATCATCTTGTTTTGTGTATTTCATACATATGTATCCTGCGACAGCGACATATTCGTGTATGTGACCAAATGCATACATACCGAGGTGCACACGTGCAATATTAATGTAAACTGATACTAACGAGTGTAGGATTTAAATACACCAGGAATGAGAAGAAATTGAATTGACCAATGAGTACTTAGAAATATTCATACAGACAGACCGAGAGACGTGCATACGTTGAAGATGTATCATTGCATTGTATGTATTTGATACCTATGCATTCGGATATTAATCGCTAAACATCAGTGTATTGTATATATCCAAGATATGTTCGTGTTATGAAATCTATATGAAGTGGAACCTATGCAACTTGTACAAAATAAAAACTTGGGTCAAAGAACTTTGCTGTATCATGTTGCCAGCTGGCCAAGGCAGGTAAACATTGCGGTAACGACTGGGCGCAGACGGTGATAATTACAGGTAGGAGCTCGGCACCCGCTTATAATCCCCAAGCAGTGTCCAAGCCTAACTTTGTTATTTTCCATTTGTCATAAGAATTAATGCCTCAGAAGTTTTTGCAAGTAAGAAATGCATAGAAATTGTTGTTTGATTGGTACAATCGGTCAAGGTGTAAGATTTCTGCGACATATTGGTGTAGGTGACTAACTTGCCTGCATACCGCTGTGGACACGTACAATATAAATGTATACCAACGAGTATAGAAATTAAATACACCAGGAATAAAAATAAATTGAATAAGTAGCTGCCGTCCCTACATATGAGTACACTTGTTGTGGAAACTATCTCGAATTTATGACGGCGATGACTGGAAGTGTGAGATCAATGACGGACGGAAGGAAGGAAGGAAGAAAGAAAGCAATGAGTACTTCTAGAAGCGAGATAGAAACATGCATGCACACAGGAAAACGGGAAGAAAAAAAAAGCCAAAAGGACTGGGAATGTAGTTCTGGCCGCGAAGTGTGAGATCAATGACGGAAGGAAGGAAGGAAGCAAGGAAGGAAGCAAGGAAGCAAGGAAGGAAGCAAGGAGTACTTCTAGAAGCGAGATGGAAACATGCATGTATACAGGAAAATGGGAAGGAAAAAAAAGGACTGGGAACGTAGTTCTGGCCGCGAGCTAGAACAAAAACCATACAGACAGACAGACAGAGGTTGAAGATGTATCATTGTATTGTATGTATTTGATACCTATGCATTAGGAAATTAATTTGCATACTTACATACCGTGGTGCACAGGTACAATATAAATGTATACTAATTTAAGACGGCGGTGACTGGAAGTGTGAGATCAATGATAGAACGAAGGAATTAATTGCTAGAGATCGGGGTATTGAACATTTCAAAGATGGGACTGACTCATTAATGTTACTTATTAATAAATGAAGATGCTTATACAAGCAATATATGTAAGTCGGTAAATACAAGGTACGTATATCTGTCTTACCAATCGGGCGTTCCAGAAAATCCAAGAATAACACACGTATATCCAAATGAATCACAAAATGGAATGATAATGAAAAAAATAAAGCTTTACCGTATGCTTATATTACTCAAGCAGGTAATTATTCATTAGTGTAAAAAGCCAATTTTGTACAAAATGACCAATGGCGAGCAGGTTGATACAAGAATTTGCGCCTCACTACCCGGACATGGAATAGTCTTCAGCTAGCAGAGCAACAAGTAACACTAAGTAGCATTTGTACTAGAAGATGGAAGCGTTGATACCGTCCCGCGCCTTACTTGCAATCCAGGGCTTAGGTCTTAGGATTGCATCAGGGTGGAGCCTTCGGGCTCAGGCAAGAAGAACCACTCTTCTGCTAATATGGGAGGAGGATACAAATAACTATAGAGAAAGTAGAGGTAGCCCCCCAGGGAGACCGGGACATGGCAGGAAAACCAGGGACCAACTGAATCGGCAAGTTGAGCATACTCAGCCGACGAAGGCGACAACTGGCGATACCGCCATGGAACCGGGACACGGAGGAGAAACGAGGGACCAGCTGAAGCGGGATCAGACGACTCAGCTGAAAACCAGCGTTACCACCGTGGAACCCAGGATAACAGCTCCTCCACCCCCAATTACTACACAAGTCCAAGCCTGAGGCTAGGACGCAATCTCCGCTGCCTAAAATAACAACCACAGTTCAACAAGGGGCAAGGCAGGGAAGGGAGGAGGAGAGAAAGGAAGAAAAAAGAAAGCAAGAGGCAAAAGAAAAGAAACTAGAGGCCGAAAGGAGAAAAGCCCGGACACCAGCAGTGACGCAGCCGGCGACGCAAAAGCAGGGACCGCCATTATTGCAGCCGGAAACAAGAGCAATGGTCAAAAAGAGCTCCAAACGCCATCGACTCAACAACAGGCCAAGGAGTACCTAGTTGACAAAACCAAAAAAATGGGACTGGGCGAGCTGTTGGGAAATAGGGAGGCAGCCAAACAGCATGTTGAAGACTTCAGGACGGTCACAGCATGCTCAAAGAGAATAAGATGTGGCGGTTTGCTTAATAAAACTCAGATATCCGACTCCAACAAGGCAGCTGATAACATCCTAGCCCTTGGGCGGTCGTACTTGGAGAGCCCAATCCCGCTAGTTGTACTAGTCTTGAATAGACTAGTACAACAATGGAAGATGTCTGCAACCCCAGTCACCGTGTGGCCGCCGATGAAGGAGCTTGTGGTTTGCGACCTCGTAGACCCCGACAGCATGAAGGGCCGCACCAGACGAAAATTTGAGCCGCCCGAACACCTGAGGCCATATCTAGTTCCACCAACAGAGGTTACACCTCAGCCCTTCTAAGGGCTAAAAGAATTGCCTTAATTGCTTTAGGGTTTTCTGTTTGGCTTTGAAAACACATTTCGAAACATACTATTTTTTAATAATCTAACACGATCCATTGAATCCGTTCTAAAACGATCACTTAATCTTTTCAAATTAAGATCACAAAATTTTATTAAAGGGTTACTTTAACCCGGAAAGTTTTATATATTTTTGGGAAAATTTAGAGTACACTATGTACACAAAATTTCTAAAATGGTTAGGGATTAGGAAAATTGTATCAAACCTTGTAGAATGACTAATTACAAATGTGGCTAACACACAACTGGTAATAGGGAAAGCCCGATTTATTTAACTGGGCAGAATTTGATCATGTACGTTCCTGGCGTTTCAGCTCTCCGTCACGCTTTGCGCTTTCGCTCGCCTAGTCCGTGCTTCCTGCCACTCCAGACTGAGCCCTTGAAATTATTCTGTAAGTGCGCTTGCGCACACCTGTATACCTGCAAACATTGTGGTGCTAATCCTATGTACAGGTATAATTCAAAATTTCAAAATTAAAACATACACATCCTTCTGGGGTGTGTAAATTGTACACATCCTCCAATAGCGCGCATTCAATTAACCCCCTTAATTGTGGGGAACCATGCTGCGCTGGAGGGGTGTACTTAATAAAGAGTCAGGTGGTTGCAATCTGTCAACACACCTGACCACTGAACCCCCCTATGCGTGCTTCGCACGCTGTGGGGGTAAATCGTCGTACATGCCCGAATGGGCGCACACGACGTTAATGCAAGCATCATCATCACCGGACATGGAATTCGTCGCTCTTGCGATAGCTTATTTTATTGGGGATGGAGCAGGGAGGCCGGATGCGATTCACACCTTTTGCCAACCCAGGTAGCATCTGGGGTTACCTGCAATACCTTATCGGCTTCGGTGTCACGTCTATTTCCTCACCGACTGCCAGGTTGGGATAGGATTATTGCAACTTAGAGTACCATTATTATTATTATTATTATTATTATTGCGATGTAGAGACATACATACATACATACATACATACATACATACATACATACATACATACATACATACATACATACATACATACATACATACATACATACATACATACATGGGCTTTACTGGATTATAGCCTTAGAGTAGGTGGTTCGTTAATGCCCCGCCCAATGTAATGAACACAGTATAAAAATACGTCCGTTTTGCACCCTGATATCATAGTACGCGTGCCATTAAAAGATGCTGACAACTATTATATTGTTAGGGCACAGTATCATTGCCCATTTGACCAAGTTTTGTGCGGAAAATGTTGATTTTCCGGTCCAGATAGCGGGTTTGCCGACATCCATGCATGGACTAAGTGGAGGAACATGCGAGACAGTGTTGAGGTGGGTGAAGACAAATATCGAGATGTGCAGAAGCCGACATATTGTGTGCCTACAAATAGGATGTAACGATGTCAGTAAGACACATTGCGCCCAAATAGTGCAAGATCTTGAACAGATATGCAAGCTTCTTCTGCACAAAGGAGTCAGTAAAGTTCTAGTTGGGACTATTATCCCGAGACGCCGTACTCGGGGAATGAATAGGTCCCAATACGAAAAGAAGCGTAAAATTGTAAATAAGATGCTGGCGGAAAAAATCCCTAACCCTAACCCTAACCCTCGACCTTAGGTCTAGGTATGCGGTCTTGAACTAAACTTCAGAGAACAAAAGATTTTTTCTTATTAGGCATACCATGACCGTGACCTCTGACATCTAAACCCCAGAACGTATAGGTTTATTTATTACCCTAAGTACGTGGCATCCACAACGTTTGGTCAAGGAACTTACTCAGGAATCAAAGTTATACTGCAAAACCATTTTTTAAATTTTGTTTTTATTTTGAGACACGGTGACCTTGACCGTTGAACTGTTGACCCTGAAATCAATAAGCCTCTTAAACCTTAGGTGCAAGCCCTCCAAACACTTTGGTCAAGGTACGTGGTATAGAACTAAAGCTATTATGTAAAAACCATTTTTCTTCTCTCAGTCACCGTGACTTTGACTTTTGACCTTTTGACTCCAAAATCAATAGGCTTCTTTTTGACCTAACGTGCGAAGTCATGCACAAACATGTCGAGAATTGAAAGGACAAGGTCTGATAAGGGCCGATTTTGGCCCCCAAATTAGCGATAAATTAAAGTGTCTGTCAGAGTATTTGTTATGGTTATGCCATATCCACTATATGTCTACTGCAGCATATGTACACATGATATAATGAAATAGTGTGAAATTAACAGTTAACGTGTTCCTAAATAGGCGTGTGTTCATTCAAAAACTCAAATGTTGCCATATTTCCACATCTTCGAAGTCCTCAAAAACTAGCACCGCATTCGAGAACACGTTTGATTTTTTGACTGAAGACATTTTTTGTAACCATCTAACACATATGCGAATTGTATGCATGTTCTCGATCGCTCTCATCCCTAACGAACAGAAAAATTATGGCAACATGCGTTTCTTAGATCACCCGTTATATGTACTTATAGGCCTACTTCACAGTCACATAAAATACCATTTTATGTTTCTTTAAACAAAATTGACGTTCAAATGTCGATTGCTATTTATATGGGAGATTTTATTTTAAAAAAATTTCCTTCTCTTTTTCTTTATTTCTGTTACTGATTGATTTTTGAGGCATTCTTTTTTCGCAAATCATAATGGGATTATATGTACGAGAGCAGCTAAACATAGAAGAGGCGCATTGAGGAATGAAGTTCACAGCAATTAAAAATAAAAAAAATGGTCTGTAAAAAGGGAATGATGGTAAGAAATAAAATCCCTGTGTCTTTTTTCATTACCTTGATCATATTAAGTTGCATTTATTATCTATATTCTACTCTTCTATGCTGTCAAATATATTTGAACTCAGGCAAACAGGATCAGCATATGAACAATAACGTGAATCACACTCATACATTAAAGTTATTAAATCAGCACTGAATCCAGTAAAAATGCAATATTCGTTAGTATCATTGTTCATTTGTTTAAATTTCATTAATTATTTTAGTACATAGCTTTAAATTATCGTCTGTAGACTAGATTTAAAATAGACTTACTCAGTAGGCTACCAGCACATATTATAACACAGACTAATACAATTGATTACAGCAGTTTAAAAGAAATATTTATTGAAAAAAGGGATTATTGTAGAATTTGAGTTTACTTTGAATGCAACGATGTGTATAAGATCTGTTATTTTTTTATTTACTAAAAACAGAACAAAAAGCAGATAATCGAAACTTTGGAAACTTTGGATACATTTATTACCCGAAGTAACCTCACCAGGCCACATTTTGTTTCTTTTTTTTCTATAAAGTAAATTGTCAACTATTTCTTGTATGCTGACCAATGGTGTAAACCTAAAACGGTTTCGGATTTAGTGATACTGCAAGAGACATCAGTTGTTCGATCTGTACCATAGCCTCTTTTATTATTATTATTTATTATCTTTTCCTTTGCTTTATCTTTAAATATATACACGTTTCTATTTATTTGGCCTTCTGTGATTCGTGCTTATTCTCTGTACACCATTTTTTTTATATCTGTCATACTTTCCATTTGTTACATGTTTCTGATGAATAACTCAAACTGTTATCTATCCAAAGGTTTAAATTAGGAGTTTAAAAATAACTCTGGAAGTATTTTCTTTAAAATACTGCGATTTTATATTGTTGCCTACACATTAATGTTGTCATAAAAGGCTGTGGGGGGGGGGGGGGGGGAGGGGGCGGTGTGTTAACGGCACTTTAAAGACATTAATGGCTATATCATGCTGAGGAAGTGGAAGCTAAATGGCCGAATGGCCGCACACGTCGTTAATCCAACGAACGAGCGAATGAAGCTAAGTGCCTTTCCCACGCTCACACTGAGACAGCCGGCCCGGGCAGTGGCCTGGGAAGGTATCGAATCCGCGACCCTTGGACTACGAATCTGATCCTCAACAAACTGAGCAACCGCGACTCCCCCCTCCCCCCAAAAAATAAAAAAATAAATAATAATAATTAATAATAATAATAATAATAATAATAATAATAATAATAATAATATAATAGCGTCTGTTTGTGTTATATAATCAGAAAGCAAGAAGATTTTTTTAAAAAGCTATAGAAGAGCCGGAAATGTTTTTTTCTTTTTCTCAAACAATCGCAACCAAACCACACCCCACACGCCATCCCCCGAAAATCGAAATGGTGGCTCCCTAAGGCATAAAGGGGTGGCACGTGTCTCATGTAAATTGAATTGAAAAATATTTGATTTATATTTGTCATTTTTCATAAGGTCTCCGTTCAACTACAAAAAATATATGGTTATACAAACCTTAATGGGCATGGGCAATTGTCGCAAGAGGCTTGTGCGCATCAATTTTCGGTCATAATGCCTTATCTAATGTAGCTGTTATGAGTGGACTGTATTGTCTTGTATGCCTCTCTATAGATCATGGGAGAGTTAAACTCTTACATGAATTCGGGGTATCAAGCACATACATATTTCCATCGATATTTGACTAAGAGCATCCGTGACGAGAGAGAGAGAGAGAGGCTATGTGAATTACCCTAGCGGAAAAATGTGGCAGTGAAGGTCCTTTTGGAGCAGATCTTTAGTACTTTGCCAGTGTTCAGTTGCTGCATTTTTAATGTCTTATACATGTTTTTGTTTTTATTTTTTCAACTTGATTTGTACATGTGTGTTGCATTTGTACATGTGTATTGCATATGTACATGTGTGAGTGTGCTGCACACGCAATCTAAAAGCCGTACCGTTGCTCCATTATTTCAAATTAAATTATAAATTAATAGACTGATTGCCAGCCTGAAATCTGGTATAAATTATATTTATCCCAGAGTATGCTGTTCCTTTTTAAAAAAAAAAAAAAGACCAGATGTTAAAAAACTCGATGTCATGTCTGAGGGTGTGTGCCCATGCCTGAATGAATGGATTCCCAATCAATGCAGAAGTAAAGCATTTTTGACATTTTTTAGATCTTAAAGTTTGCTTATTTCCTTGTTTCATAAATTAATCGAACATTATACAAAATGTTGTACTTGTATTCAAGGCTTGGTTCTATGTTAACATGCTTAAGGGACAGACCATTTAATTTCGGGGGTGGGGTGGGATGCTATTTTCATTCGAGCTTTTATATTTTCTTTTTCTTTTACGTCAAGAATTTTTTTTTTTAGTACAATGGATATAATAGGTTCTTTTAACTTCTATGCATCAGAGCAAGAATATTTTTTTGAAAGTATTTGAGAGCCGGATTTTTTTTATGACTTCTAATCGGTTAAGTGACAGTAATGACGTTGATGATATACTGGTGGGATGAGGGGAGTGTAGCCTGGGTTACAGTCCGGTCAATTTTGTTATAGCTTTAGATTGACGGCCATCGATATCGCCACAATCTCAATAGGCTGCAATTAATTAATGATAATCTGTTTTCGACGGATTATCAGCGGGGGGAATATAAAGAAAAGAATATATTGGAAAAGCAAACATATATCGACGACTGTACCCAGGTTAGGGGTAGAGCAAACTGGAACAAATACAGTTGTAATAATTTGTCTGCTGTTTTATTTTTATTTTCCTTCCCTTTATTCTGGAAACCCATATCATATAAAACAAGAAATTGGTGCCTCTCCACTCATCGTCTTCACAATGAATATACCAAACTTGATATCCTCGATTTGTTCAGTAATAAAACCGTACTATACAGAAAACACAAGTGCGTCGCGTGCCGTACGCTTTACAGCTAATGTACTCTCTCTCTCTCTCTCTCTCTCTCTCTCTCTCTCTCTCTCTCTCTCTCTCTCTCTCTCTCTCATACAAATCGTATAAATGTATCCAATTTTGTGATCATCGATCAATATAAAAAATAATTTTATCGAATTGGTAAATAAGTAGAGTATAATCAGTGGCGTCACTAGGGTTGGTGTCACCCAGTGCGGTAAACTCATGGTGTCACCCCCTCCAGACTTCCCCCATGGACCTCCTCCGAGTCCTCCTGTACCAGACCATACAGAATCGCCTATAGTAATGTTTGTAAATTTAAGTCCTAAAGTTACAAAGGACATAAGAAGAAAACAATAAAATTTGAGGTAACAGCGTTTAAGAACTGCAACAAAATTATGTTATTTTTTATTTTAACATTAAACATTAAACATTAAACTTTACAGTTTAAACTTTTCCATTTTGGTGTCACCCCCCTGTGATGGTGTCACCCGGTGCGGCCCGCACCCCCCACACCCTCCTAGTGACGCCACTGAGTATAATATACAAAACTGCTTTGGTCACTGATGTTCTGAACACTTGGTTTTCATTCTTAATTATACACTGTAGCAAGATACTGATGTTCTGAACACTTGGCTTTCATTCTTAATTATACACTGTAGCAAGATACGGCTTTTACTAATGTACACAATTAAATTTCTGCGCGGTTTTTGCGTGATTATTTATGGTAAAGAAATACATACATTGTTATTCTGCGACAATCATGGCAGAATTTTGACACGCAAGTCAGTGTTAAACATAAACATAAGCATAACTTTTTAAATGAAAACGAAAGTAGGTGTCAGAGGAGAAACCATTGACTTTTTATGGTCGATTTTCTTTATTAAAAGCAATCCTGGGTAAGAATTAGATACATATTTTGGGAAGAGAGAGGGACCTCTTTTATATATATATGAGTTTAATAGGAATCTGATTGGGGGCCAAAATCAGCCCTTATCGAACCTTGTTCTTTTTTGTGCAGAAACATTTATTTCAGTCACAGTGACCTTGATCTTTGATCTTTTGACCCCCAAATCGACAGGATAATTCCTTACGCTAAGTACAAGCTATCCACATATTTGTTCCAGATCTGTGATGTAGAACTAATGTTACTGTACAGAAGCTATTTTTCTTCTTTCAGTTACAGTTAGAGTGAAGTTGATATTTGACATTTTGACCGAAATCAATAGGCTTATTCCTTATACAAAGTGCAGGCAATCCACGTAGCTTGATCCATATCAGTGATGTAGAACCAGTTTTCTTTTTTCAGTAGCAGTGACCTTGACAATTGACCTTTTAACCTCGAAATTGAAAGGTTTCTGAGATGTAAATGATTAAATATAAAGGCAACTATAAAGAGTTACCGTTACCAGAGTTCTTTCTCTCTCTCCCCCTTCTGCCCCCCTTCTCTCATCGTACGTATAAATTCATTCTATATGAACCAGTTTCCGATTCAACTCAAAACGCTCTTAACCACACAATTTACATCCTTCCATTCCATACAAATTCTATATCCTTCTCTAACTCTTATTGTAGGGGGATAGCTGTGCAATTCCTCTTGACATATTCTGAAACTGTGTTTTATTTTAGTTTGATGTTCCTAAGTTTTCTAAAATCTTGTTTTCCAATCTGTCCCTATCCAAGGAACATGCTATTCACTGCGTTGATATTTATTTTTATTATATATTTCATAATGATATATTGAAATATATCAGTGGGAGAAAAATGATATCTCCACTTTTGGAACTACTTTCTTTTTCCATTTAAGAAGTATATCTGCCCTTGTGTATGCTATTCAGACCCATATTTCTTTTTTTAGGCATATTTTATTTTTTCTTCTTCTTGTCATTCTCTTTCTCTTTCTCTCTCTCTCTCTCTCTCTCTCTCTCTCTCTCCATCAGGATGAATAGATTTTAAAATGTGTAAAGACAGTTGACCCTCTATTATACATGTATGTAATCAATGAGAAGGTGCTATCAATAATGCATAACAATGAACCCAAACAACAAACAGCTGGCTTCTAGTATCAACTTTTTTATTATTAGTTTTCCACATAAAGCATGCAAATTGTCAGTGACTGAATTTACATGACCTGTTGCTATTCGATATTCTGTGTGACCCATACATTGCCGTATGCCTGTTTTTACATTCAACGAGAAACGGTACACATTTTTAAGAAACAAAACTCTTGATTACATATAGTAATAAAATTGTATAAGTAGCGATTTTAACTGTCATCATAATCATAATCATGTCTGAAAACGATGGAGAAATCAGGCATTGATTTGTGTTGATTGCAAACCAAAATTAAGTGACAGTTGAAATTTGGGAAGAGCGTCTATTACCGAAATAGACTGCAAGCTTACTAACACACAAATTCACGTCTTTACGCAGAAATAAACAAAAATAGAAACCAAAATCCGTACAAGTAAACTCACAATCATTAAAATATGTTGTTTAATGATGTTACGTTCTGAAGTCTGTTGGACCGTTCTGTAAGATTTCTACGAGTACCCCACCCAGTGCTGGATTACCCAATAGGCAGACTAAGCACGTGCTTAGGGCACCGGCATAGGATGGTTGACCAAAAAGTAAAAAAGAAAAAAAAAAAGAAAAAAAAAAAAAAAGGGAAATTACGGGGTGGGGGTGGGTTGAATTACATATGGGGAGGCACCATAATCTTTTCAGTGCTTAGGGCCTCTTAAGGTCTTAATCAGGCTCTTCTCCAACCCTAGCAACGTTTGCTGTATCAATCCGAGCCAGAAATATGTTAACGAAATTAAAAATCTCTTTATTTTAGTAAGAAAATAGTAATTAATTTGACAAAATATACAATTTGAAACATTATATGTACAATCTAAATTTGTAAACAGTCTCTGTTCTAAATTATTGTAAAATTTCGGAACTTCTTTTTATCGACGTGGTATTGCAGCCGTTAGTCGCATTTACACAGAATAGAGAAACAAATCCACACAAATCGAATGTTTTTGCCTGAAAAATATGTCTAATAAAAAGAAAATCTACGTTTTTTGAGTAGATATAAGTATATATTTCACTCGTGAAGTGGAAACATGTTGTATTGACACATGTCGCTTCGCCACTCGTGACAATACAATGTTTCCTCTTTGCCACTCGTGACAATACAATGTTTCCATTTCAAATCGATACATATTTATTTGTATTGACTAAAAACGGACAAAGACTGTATACGTACTCCTTTTCCATTGATGTGTCTATATATGTATGAAATAGATTTTCGGTTAAGTGGTTAAGAATGAAAAACATCTCAGTACATATTAAATTCACTAAAATGAATCATTATATTGATACTTAATATAATACATGTAAACTGGAAAAGAAACTAGAGGAATGGTGGGCAATTTGCTGACGTAAATGTTCCTCAGCCTCTGCGTCATCCCACCCCAGCCTCCACGATGGAGATGAGTCTATAGTATAAAAAAATAAATAAAAAAAGTGCATAATTCTTCTGAAAATGGTGAGAGTACACTGTACAATGATTAGTCAACATGCATATTTTCTGATGATGACCATAATATGAACTAAGTTTAACAGTAACTCTTACATCCATTGCTGGAGCACACAGATTTGTCAATATGCATATTTGTAGGTCATGACCATAATATAAATACCAAGTGTACAGGAATCTTTCTTTTGAAAAAAAATGCAAGACAAGTAGCGTTCACAAGATTCTGTCTTACTACACTGCATTCAGCTGCGGGACAATATAGGGCAACAACTCAAACAAAAATTGCTAACGCATAGATATGTGTCGATATGCGCATCTTGAAATGTATGACATATACAGAGTTTCATGGCGATCAATTGAAAACGGTGAGACTCGATGCGTTTCTATGTGCTGTGTACTACAACCAGCTCCAAAGCGAAAAGAGCAATAACTTCAACCATAGTAGCTACAGTACGTTTTGACGTATGTGTAACTTCTGATGATGACCATAATATGTACCAAGTTTCAAAATGATCGTTAAAAACCTGCGGGACTTGTTGTGTTCACAAGACTCAGACATAACGTCTCGCCTCGTGGATGTTTTGCACTGTTAATATTATCACGAGCAATCTTAACAGAAGTAATGTAATCCAATAGAAAAGGACACTTTATATAAATATAATCCACATGAAACCGGCGTTGGACTTGGTTTACGAAGTTTGTTTTTTTACGAAAATGTCAAAATGTGCAAAACTGTTATTTGGTCATCGATGGAAGCTTCTTGAGAAGATGATGGTAATCATCATGAAAAAGTGTGTGTGTGTGTGTGTGTGTGTGTGTGTGTGTGTGAAACTTATTTGGACAGAGTTTAATTAGACAACTGGGGGGCATGCAGCTGTTATCGACCAGAAGCGTTCAGGAGGCGGTCAATGTTATATGCCAAATACTTTGAAATTTCACCCCCACCCCCCGCCCCGCCCCACCTCACTTAAAAGCTGACCGCTCCGCTACGTAAGAACTAACTTCATAGTAAACTAAATAGTTTATTCAGTTGTGATATTTCACAATATCTCATAAAAAGCAACAATAATAAGTATTATACAAGTACTGTTAGGTTACTCTATAATTCCTTTTTCTCAAATACTATTTTTCATTCCCCTTTGACTTCTTTTTCGGTTACTTTACGTTCATTTTCGGTTGCTATTAGTTTATTGTTTGATTCATTTCCATAAAAATTTCGTTCATTTTTCATTCATTTCATTTCGTTTTCAGTGATTAAGCATGTTCTTCTTCAGCTATACCCTTTCGGGGCCCCCCACTATGACCTAATTATCTTGGCGAGAAAATCGAAAGTCGACAATGTGAAAGTTCAATGCAGATTCGCTGATTAAACCATTTGAGACTAAAAATAACGTTCATTCATTTAGTATACTTTTAAAAAAAAAACTAGTTCTAATTTATCATATCTATTCTGATATTTGAGTTTATTTTTTTTTTACTTTTTACTTTTTTACGTACATATTCCACCGCAATTAGTTAAATATCGGTTCATTTTTACTCATTATTTTTATTTTTTGGTAATTAGGTATGCCCTATTTCTGTCATACCCTTGTGGAGTCCCCAAGTATGGCATATGCTACCTTTGCTAAAAAAAATAAAAATAACATTAAGAGAGCAAAAGACTAGCATGACCTCAATATTGTTTCAAATATAGTTATTGGTCTGCCTTATTTTGAGGTGTCTCAAAAATATTTTAAAAAGCGTTCATAGTGTATCTATAGTAACGATGCCAACAGCTTAGCAACAGATCATAGGCGATTTAGAAAACAAACACTAAATATGTGAAAGTACCAAGAGTGGACATGCATAAAATAGAGTTTTTACTGTGTTTCCCATTTATGAAATCAGTCTAACTTAAATATGTTTCTCTTCTTTCACGCTTATAATTGAATACAAATTTGATGTCTTTGCTAGGAATGAGCGAACACTAAATTCTGTAGAATGCTATGTCTAGCCTGCTACGCTGGTACATAATCCAAAAACCAGTGGCGTAGCAAGAAATTCTGCCCCCTCCCCCCTCCCTCGGAAAACTTAATTCTGGGGCGGCTTCCCAAGAAAAAAAATTGTTTGATGGGATTTTGGGCTCCCACTAGCCCTGCCTCCCCATCCCCGACCATGGGCACCATTCCCTCCCTCCCAATTCAGTTAAAGAGGTTGCGTGGGCGGTTGCTACGCCATTGCCAAAAACTTTGCGAAGCCACATTAGCAAGAAAAATATGTCATTACAACCACAATTTACTTCTCACGGGTGCTACCATAAGTGATAAAGATTAATGCACATATCAAGTATTATCACTATACATGCAGCAGTGCTCGACGACTCTTTTCTTCGTGCTATTTCTACCTATTTTCTTATCGATTTCCTTTAAATGTCGATTACATTCCTCAACTACTGATAAATGTTAAGATGTTTTATCAATCTGTTTGGTCACCCTGGTAAGGACACTGAGCACATGAATCAAATCGGCATTTTGTCTACGCGGGAGAAGGGTGAGGCTTGTAATATTGAGAGTTTTGATAATACATTGGTTACACACTCGCTTTGCATGTCAACATTCTAAGGCTCGTTCCAGGGAACTAGCACGCATACGAGAGTGGGCGCTCATCCAAGGTCGGTTCTTCAGTTCCCTCCACGTCAAAGCCACGGTAGCAAGTGGTTCGCTAGCCATACTCTCACTCAGTGGGTTGCAGATTCAAATCTTGCCCAAAATAGCCCGGGTTTGCTGTTGTGAGGTGTCTTTGGACAAGCTACTATAATCCCGTTGTCTTAGCCAACAATAGCCTGGGTTGACTGTTGTGTGTATCTCTAGATAAGATACTATACCCCCATTGCCACAACACAACAAAATCTTTCATGTACTGGTATGCAGTTAAACTCCAATCCAATAATCAACCCTCCACCTCAAAGTTCACGTGACTTCAAGTTACTATCTTATGCATAGCGATTGCTTGACGTAAGTTGTAAGAAGTAATTGTACAATCCATGTGAATTAAATGAAGCTTGATTTAAGTTTACATCCCAACAAAGTGTCTGCATGGGTGATTTTAGGAAGATGTGTTAAACAATATAATATCACGATGTCTGATATACGGAGGTTGCTTTTGGATGCTCAATCAAAATATCTAATCAAGAACTTAGTGTGTGTCAAGTAGTTATTTCGAATCCTGTCCTCAGCTGTGTCAAGTGCTTATTGTTTTCACACTGTTGATAACATGATATAAGAAGCACACATATCACGTATGTTATTGTATTGGACATCACTAAATCTATGCATTGGACATCAGTAAATCTATGTATCTGACATCACTAAATCTATGCATTGGACATCGCTAAATCTATGTATCTGACATAACTAAATCTATGCATTGGACATTAGTAAATCTATGTATCGGACATCAGTAAATCTATGTATCGGACGTCACTAAATCTATGCATTGGACATTAGTAAATCTATGTATCGGACATCAGTAAATCTATGTATCGGACATCACTAAATCTATGTATCTTAAATCACTAAATCTATGTATCAGACATAACTAAATCTCTGTATTGGACATCACTAAATCTATGTATCGGACATCACTAAATCTATGTATCGGACATCACTAAATCTATGTATCGGACATCACTAAATCTATGTATGGGACATCACTAACTCTATGTATCTTAAATCAGTAAATCTATGTATCAGACATAACTACATCTATGTATTGGACATCACTAAATCTATGTATTGGACATTAGTAAATCTATGTATCGGACATCACTAAATCTATGCATTGAACATTCAATATTTTGTTGCCGTTTATTCTTAATTCCAATATCTCATAAATAATGAATTTAAAAATGTTGGTATAAGTATCTATCTAACTAACTAACTAACTATCTATCTATCGATCTGTCTGTCTGTCTCTCTATATATAGAGAGAGATAGCTATATTACTGTCTATCTATCTATCTATTTATCTATCTATCCACAAAAAACATGTTTGATTATGTAATATAGTTGCACATAACGACGTATGATTTGAACAGGTCTGAAAATTAATTTTAACGCAAAATAAAACATACACTTTATTGACCGTACCAATTTTACTCTGTCGTGTCTTTATTAGTTGATTACTTCTGTGTGAACATTTAAAATTTAGCATATAAACAGTCAAATAATAAAGAGCAAATATGAAAATAGAGGAATCTTTTTATTTACTTGGTGAATACATAAAGGAAGGATAATAACATGTGTGCATACGAGAGAGAGAGAGAGAGAGAGAGAGAGAGAGAGAGAGAGAGAGAGAGAGAGAGAGAGAGAGAGAGAGAGAGACTTACCTAGTCCCGACACAAGGAAGAATAGCGCAAGTCCGTAATGAAAAGACATATCGGCTGTTAAAACTATACAAGAATCACAACTTTATAATGGTACACCTGTATAAGATTTCACGTTTTCTGAAACCAAAACTGTAAAAATTGTTGTCTAAATTACAGACTGACTCGAGGTTTGCTGTACGACACCTTTTTCTCCTCTGCTCCTATAATCAAATACACATCCGCCGTCTTTAAAATATGAACCAGATAATATGTCTCATTCTATGTTTAGTAAGTGCGTCTACTCTATAGATCGATATGGTTTTTTGAAGTAGGTCGTTCCCTTAAAAGTTAGATCCCGGAAGAAGAAGGACAATTAACTAAGTCTCACAGTGTACATGCTATAACTATCAGAGGGAAGACCAGGACTATTGAAACAAAAGTCGTCATTTACACAGCATAATTGTTTTGCCTGGTTTTCCTATTTAAAAAAAACACAAGGAAATAGTTGTGAAACAGTTAGTCATTCTGTACACTTACAATCCCGCCACACACCCTTTATCTGTCTGAATAAATATACTGCAATCTGATTTTTAATCTTCCTCTCAAATAACCATATCTAATGAAGTAAACATAAAAAATGAGAACATTGTGCAATCGGATATAATTATAAAGGCATATATATATTTCTAGATATTCTTCCCGTTTAACTTTTATGGATTACTGGGGTAAGTCTCATCGAAGTATCTTAGTAGTAACAGGGGCTTATATGGGGTCCAAAATAATACGGGGGGGGGGAGGGGGAATGGGACTTAACATTATGGTCGCCATCTTGAATATATTACACTTGGGGTCAATGGGAATTTAATGTTAAAATTGTCCATAAGGTTTAACATTATGGGACGATATGGGGTCAAGGGAAAATGTTAAATAAAATTTAATATAAAAAATGTCAGTAGGTATAACAATATGGGTCATTTTGGGGTTAATGTGAATTTAACATTAGTTCATAGGCTTGGGGTCAAGGGAAAATGTAATGTTAAAACTATGTTTACTAATTAACACGCCGTTGGAGCGACCAACATATATATATATATATATATATATATATATATATATATATATATATATATATATATATATATATATATACACACACACAAACACGCTTTACACAAACAAAATTATATACTATCACAAGCAAGGGTAAGATTTAAAAGAAGGGAATGAAGTCACACACATGCATACAAACATACTTATATTCTATCACACAAGCACTCACACATACACAAACAAGGGTTGGAGTGTCCACACATACACAAACATGCTATCACGCACAAGAGTAGAAGTACTCACACGTACTTATATACTATCACGCACAAAAGATGGTTTCAGTTTTAGTTGTGAAAGACATACACAAACAAACACAAACATAAAACACTATATTTTGGCAAGTGTGATTAAGCAAAGATGGTTAACACGGGTGGCACCGCTTCACTCTTCTTCTTCTCAAGCTGTAACCACTGCCTATCCACAGAATAATATTGTCTTCATCCATCCGTGTCTTTCCGCATACGCTCTTCTTTCCCAGATAGCCGTGTATGTGATCTTCGTTATGGCCAGTATGACTTCACATGCATAAGGTTGTCTGGATTGAAGAGCATATTGGAAATAAGTGTCGATGATTCCACGTTTGTACACATCTTGACTTGTCTTGAGAACAGGTGACACAAGGGGGCAAACGCGTCTCTATATATTGTCTAAAAACGGATTGAAACTGATTTGGAGGTTCCACCAATCAGAACACGTGTAACATAATTCAGTCAGGGCGTGTTTTCTATCTTTAAATCAGAATAGAGCGGACGTGTGACGTCACTTTCGATACATATATACCCATGAGCCTACGATTTACCAGTGCAAGTACAGTGTAACATGGCTGAAATGAAGACGTTGTGCTGGGGTGCCCATGCAGTGGATACTTCTTATTCTTGGAATGATAGTACTACTACTGCTGCTGTAGCAAATATTATTTCAAAGTAGAATGACTTCAGTTTGTTTTTTTTTTTAGATTTCTTATCTCCTCCGCAAGAATTATTACCGGTGCCACCTTCACCTCTTTCTCCATCATTACCAGTCTATGATGATTTTGAAAAAAATCGAAGGAAGAGCTAGAGACTTTTCTTACAACGTCAGAAAGAAGAAGAACAGACATTTGTTGAACAACAAGAAGAGATGAAAGATTTGAACGATGAGAAGAAGCAAGGGAACGAAATAAAAACTGTCAGTGTTTTACAACATTAACTATAAATATGCAATGAGTACATTCTAGACGTAAGATATCTAAATCTCTTTTAAACTGGAGTATATTCTCCTTAGGAAAGGTGTCCGCTTGGATTGAAAGCCTGGAATCGTAAACAAACCAAAATCCAGCTTGAATTCACTTGAATAAAGTCACTTCATAGTAATAAAGATTATATAACGTATACCGAGTTAGTAATACTTTTGTCTTTCGTCATGCTCATTGTGTGTACAAATGATCATGCAATTGATAGAAAGTAAAATTGTTCTGTCATTTTCAGAAATAAAGTTGATTTCTGACATCTGCACAAAACACCATTTCAATGCGTAGCTTTATTTCATTCATTTATGTTAGTCTTCTAGTAACTTTGCGAAAAAAATTGGAGCGAAGCCTTCATGGATACTGATAGGAACGTGCTTTATTTTTCAGGTCGTGCTATAGGTAAGCAATGTTTCTTCGATTCGATTTGGAGTGAGCCACCGACTATTGTGGAGATGCCAACAAACCATATTGCTGTCCGTAAGTTCTTCAATGATACGTCTGTATTTTTGTCTATTTTTTGATTGCATTTGATCTGATAGTCAGTCTGTCTGTTTATTTTATCACAATACCAAAATCACTTATGCTACTACTAGTATCATAACTAGTAACACCGAAAAAATCCTTAATGACACTATCACCGTCAACATGAACCACCCTTACTGATTTACTAGCAAACTATGAATATTAACAACACAAAGACACTATCTGATATAATGGTATCACAGACATCACCATGACAATACCAGAAGAAGAATGATAGAAACACTGAAGGTAATGCAACATTACCACGTTCAACACCACCATTACTGCTACTACTACTAACAACAACAGCAACAAAGACTACTAATACAGACGTCAGATTCCACTTCCACTACTATCTCCGATGTAAAACACCTGGCCACAATTGTAGTAATAGTAGTACTAGCAGCAGCAGTAGGATAGGAAAAATGATAGTAATTCTTAAAAATCGATTTCTAGACTAGATTTTCACGTACAATCAGTGATTCTGACTTGACCTAATTACTAGATTAGACTTTCCCGTACAATCAGTGATTCTGACTTGACCTAATTATAAGACTAGAGTTTCAGGTATAATCAGTGATTCTGACTTTAACTAATTAGTAGACCAGATTTTCACGTACAATTAGTGATTTTGACTTGACCTAATTGCTATACTAGACTTTCACGTATAATCGATAATTCTAACTTGTCCAAATTATTAGACTAGTCTTTCACGTACTATCAGTGATTCAGACTTGACCTAAGTAAAAGATTAGACTTTCACGCACAAGCTGTGATTCTGACTGGACCTAATTATTAGACTAGATTTTCACATATAATCAGTTATTATGACTTGACTTAATTACTAAACTAGACTTTTAAGTACAATCTGTGATTCTGCCTGTAACTAATTACTATACTAGATTTTCACGTTCAGTGATTCTGGCTTGACCTAATTATTTGCACGTACACTCAATGATTCTGACTTAACCAAGTTACTAGACTAGACTTTCACATATAATCAGTTACTCTGATGTGACCTAATTAGTAGACTAAATTTTCACATATAATTAGTGATCTGACTTGACCTAATTACTAGATTGAGTTTCACGTATAATCAATGATTCTGACTTTACTGAATTAGTGGACTAGATTTTCACGTACAATCAGTGATTCTGACTTGACCTAATTACTAGACTAGACTTTCGCGTACAAACAGTGATTCTGACTTGGCCGGATCATAAGATTAGAGTTTCAGGTATAATCAGTGATTCTGACTTTACATAATTAGTAGACCAGATTTTTACGTACAATTAGTGATTCTGACTTGACCTAATTGCTATACTAGACTTTCACGTATAATCGATAATTCTAACCTGACTTAATTACTAGACTAGACTTTCACGTACTATCAGCGATTCTGGCTTGACCTAATTACTTTCACGTACAATCAATGATTCTGACTTGCCCAAATTACTAGACTAGACTTTCACATATAATCAGTGAATCTGATGTGACCTAATCAGTAGACTAACTTTTCAGGTACATTCAGTGATTCTGACTTTAATTAATTAATTACTACATTGACTTTCACGTTTAATCAGTGATTCTGACTTTACCTAATTAGCAGACCAGATTATCATGTACAATCAGTGATTCTGACTTGACCTAATTACTAGACTGGACTTTCATGTACATTCAGTGATCGTGACCTGAGCTAATTACTAGACTAGACTTTCACATATAATCCATGATTCTGACTTGAACTAATTAGTAGACTAGACTTTCGTGAAGAATCAATGATTTTGACATAACCTAATTACTCGATTAGACTTTCATGTGTAACCCGTGATTCTGACTTCACCTAATTACTAGACTGGACTTTCACGTATAATCCGTGATTCAGACATTACGTAATATGGGTTGACAATGATTTCATAAATTCTCTTTATCTGACAGCAATTATGGTTTGTTTGGTGGTATTTCGGGGATGGTTTTATTGTTTATCATCGGAGCCTGCTCCCGCAGCTGCTGCGGAAACCGTTCTTCAAGCAGAGGTAAATAGTGTGACGAGTAAGTACAGAAATTATGTAACTTGGAACGGTTCCGTGAAGGGTAACGAATTATGCTTCTGCTCTCAGCATGTTTGTGACCCGAAGGTGTACGACTGAAAACTTAAACGAAAACTATGGGCCCGCAGCACAGATCCTACCCATGCCACACACACATAGAAATTTACAGAGAGAGAGAGAGAGAGAGAGAGAGAGAGAGAGAGAGAGAGAGAGAGAGAGAGAGAGAGAGAGAGAGAGAGATAGAGAGAGAAAATAGGAGCCCGCATCACAGATCCTACCCTAGTCTGGGTTACAGTCTGGTCAAAATTTTGTTAAATTTTAGATTGATGGCCTGTGAACATGCGAACACTGAGCCCAGCGCTCTCTGCTTTACTACTCGGATTACATGGGGTAATTTCACGTTCGATATCTCTGATCAAGTTGTCATGAAATAGACCGCATCCATGCCTCGTTTTGGATAAGGTCAACGTCATATCTAAATTGGCTATTAATAAGATTAATCATTACGGGAAACACCTCGCGTGTCCCCAGGCGTCGATATCGCCACAATCTCAATAGGTGCCATTAATTAATGATAATCTATTTTCGACGGATTATCAGCGGGGGAATAAAAAGAAAAGAATATATTGACAAAGCAAACATATATAGACGACTGTACCCAGGTTAATCCTACTCATGATTGTACAATTAGAAATTTTCACAGAGAGAGAGAGAGAGAGAGAGAGAGAGAGAGAGAGAGAGAGAGAGAGAGAGAGAGAGAGAGATTGTCTGATTGTCTTCAGGAAACAGTTGCTGTACGAATTAGACAAGTAATATAAGTAAAGAAAATTATAATCTCCCAAAATTTGAATAATTCATGGCCGTAATCAATATTTATTATTATTATTATTATTGTTGTTGTTGTTGTTATTTTTGTTGCTATTATAATTATCATATTATTATTATTATTATTATTATTATTATTATTATTATTATTAAGCTGACCAACAACCGAGTTATGTTCAACGGTGTGGTACAGCATACTGGCTACCAGTCCATGCAGACACAACCTCGAGCAGGAAATGTTGGCGATATGACAACCGGATATCCATCTGGTGCTATCTCCTATCAAGCGGGATAGGCACATCCTCCGTATATGACATAATATTTGCAATTTGAAAAAGAGGAAAAAAGCTGAGAAGAAGCTGTAGCAAAGCTGTAGTGCAGAGAATCATTGTCAGTCTTTACATCTTTTTTTATTTTAAGTTCTTTAAATTAAAAAAAAATAATTTCCAGGATACAAATAAACATTATATCTTTTCATGGTTATGAAGTTAAAAGCTAGCTATACAGATGTACATAAATAAGTCAAATCTATGACCCTAACAATTATAGAATTATATCTCATTTATATTTTGAATACAATCTTTATCAAGATGTTGTTCTTTTGCGTGATGTTTTCGAACACTTTCCAAATGTGTGTTTAAACCAATATGAATTAGATTCTTGCCATTTCGACAGTTCTGTTGGACTGTCTTGGTCAACTTGTTCAAAAAAGATTGGTGCGTATTTGGAATTGATGATATATTTTGATCAGAGTTTATTCACAGAGAGAGGAAGAAGAAGTGACATTTCTCAGATTTCTAATCGATACAAATGAGCTAACAAACCCACTCGTTCCAAATTATGATCTATCTAAACCAGCATCTTTTTTCAATATTTGTAAGCAAACAATTTATATGTAAAATCCATGATTGAAACAAAGCTACCGACGGTTTTTAAATAGGTTTTTTGATGATGATGAAATAAGAATGTTCAATTGATATCAAAGGGAATCTCTAAGGGTTACATTTTAGAAGATTCTCTGACACGATGAACATAATTGTTTGCCATTATATTCCGATATATAAAACATAGTAAAAATGAGCAGTTATATCCTATGCTAAAATATAGAAACAGTTACATGGTATAGAAGAAGATTAATCAAATCCCCCTCCAAGACCTCGAGTGGATAAATTAGTAGCAACTTTAGAAGACAAGGATCATTATATGCTGCATTATACAGACAATTTTATTTGGAAATGGAAATGGAACTAAAGCAAATACTAGAATTTTATCGAGAAGCTTGGACGAAACCTTACATTGATTTCAACACAGAGATGAAAAAGAAAGCAAAATCAACGTTTGAGAAAAATTTATACAAACCAATGAACTGCTCTGTATTTGGTAAGTTAAAATTTTGATTATGTTAAAATAAACTACTATTATGCTGCACACTCTTAATTCATGAAATTTGATATTTTCATTTACTTTGATGGTTCTTTAATATCAAAGAGGTAATAATAAATTTTAAGATAAATTTAATAACTGCTTTTAGTTCTTTAATATGAAAGGCAATTATACAATTTAAGATGAATTCCATTACTTTTTGTGGTTCTTTAATATGAAGGTAATTCTAAATTTGAAGATAAATTTTATGACTTCTTGATGAAATCTTTCATGAACTAATTTAACTAATGATTCTTTGTACATGAAAGAGAATGGAGAATGTAGGTAAACAAGTGGATGTACACTTAAGACATGCAGAAAAGAAACTGAGGAAACTCACAAAGAAACTTACTTTCAAAGCTTGCCGAATATTCGACGAAAACCTAGTGGCGATGAAACTAAGTCGGGTGAAAGTGAAACCTTTTAAGCGAAGTCACTTTGGAATGTGTACATTGGACTTTTCGAAGCTTTTCATATAACCTGTCAAGATAACCTTCAGATGCAAATGACTGACACAGATAGTTTTCTTTTCTTATGTGAAACGGAAAATGTATATCAGGATATGAAAGCGCATCAAGACTATTTCGACACATCTGATTATCAAAAAGATCATTTTTGGACAGTGATATCAATAATAAGTTTTAGGTAAAATGAAGGACGAAACGAACGGGAAGCCTATACATGCTCTGTAGGCTCTGAGACTGAAAATGTATGATTTGTTTGTGATTTAAAAGAAGAAAATAAAGCCATTAGTAAAATAACTCTAAGAAAAGGATGTACAATTGAACTCATATATAAATGCATTGTTTGAAGAGTGTGAAATATGCCCAAGTATGAGTTTGATTCGCAGTCATTCTCATCAGCTGTTTTACAAAAAAATAATAAAAACTATCCTCTCTTGTTTGATGAAAAACGCTATTTGTTAGATGATGACATTCAATGTTTGGCATATGAACATTATAAAATAGGACTATGTTATTGACGATGTGACCATGCTAAAGTCTATAACGATGTTGTAGTCACACACACACACACACACACACACATATATATATATATATATATTGTTACGGAATTATGTATCTTTTCTTTTAAATAATGGTAGAGTTTTATTAGTTTATGACCTCTGTATAATAGTCTAATAGGTGTCGTTTTGCAGAGTGCACATATACGGTAATTTCAATGTGACACAGTACATTGGTCCTGAGAAAATCAATATTGTCGGTGAAGCATTAGTAATGTCACGTGATCAGCGCGTGGGCACTTTAGTTCTGACATAGATTTCGCAATTCAACTGATGAATCATTTTAATAAGATGAATAATACTGAGTTGTTAATTTGAGACGGAATAAGAAATTAGTTTTGTTTGTTTGTAAGACGCATTATAAAGAAAGCTATATAATAAGATGTATCGCAACGTTCGTGATTCTTCTATATAGTTCGTCAGCCTGAGAGGTCATAAACGAGATTGGTTCATTTTGTGTGTGGTATTCTGCTTCAGATATATTATTATACAGTACATTTTGGATTTAGTACTGCTAATTAAACTTTAAGTATTATTGAGCTCCGTTGGAATTATCGGAAACATTTCTAGAACTTGTGTGATATTCCACATTCAGAAGGATTACTTGGAATTAATAATATTTGGATATAACTAATTCTTGTTAGTACATCAGCACTTTAGTGTTTTCATTCGGAATATTCTCCATTCGGAATAAATTGGATTAAGTTCCGGATCAGTGAACTTCAGAACAATTTAGGACTTTTAAGGATATTCTATACTGTAAGTTATTTTTAATTGTTTCACTTTGATTGTTTGTTGAAATATTTTAATATTTTAGGAAATTAAATATTTGTGTTTTATATCTTGAAAGCTTGTTTGAGTCTTTTCTTTTGTTACATTATCCCTAGTCGTAACAATATATATATATATATATATATATATATATATATATATATATATATATATATATATATATATATATATATATATATATACTCACACAAATTTTACTGCATACTTTTGTCGTATAAATTATTATAGGTTTGCGTATATTGTTTTTGACATTCAATGTCAAGAGGTTACCAGCAGATGATTTTGATTCGTCAGCAGATCTATCAAAATTAATGATTCAAAAATGTGAATTCTTTATCCTGACTTTAGAAACAGAATCATATGTCAGAGCTGGTGTTATGTTAGAGTATACCTTTACCAATTGAAGGAAATTATTGTTCTTTTTTCAGGACCACTCTATCGGTAGAAAACGTCTCGACCACACATACCACACTACCTATAACCAATTGTGCGGGCATTACGACTGGTCAAACTAGTACACCCTATACTGAGGACGTTGATCCAGCGGGTAAACCTCCTGACCCGACCGACGCAAATAGCGATTTGTCCAACACATCTGATGTATATAATTCCCCGGAGTGTTCATTTCACTACGGAAAGTCCTTTGTGACTGAAAACAATAAAAATAACGTCAATAGCAATAAATACACTGAAAATTATAGGTCAAACCCGAACAAAAACAGGTGTACTCGTCCTAAAAAAATCAAACGTGGTTCATTAAATAAAAAGTGTGACTTAAAACGTAGGTTATTACATCTAGAAATGTATGATCTTGTATAAAATTATGACATTTTCTGTGTCAATGAAACAAATATAGATAATTGTGACGTTATTAACCTACCAGGACATGCCTTTATTTTTCAAAATAGGAAACAAAAATATAAACGAAAAAGTGGGGGTATTGATGTATTATCAGGCATTCTATCTCGCTTCATGTAAATGTAGTCCACACTGACTCTTATTATATTTTGGGGTTTAAATTCATTAAGTCTATCTTTACTATTGATGAAAATCCCTCTTTTTTGATGCGATGTATGTGCTCCCATATGATTCTCGATTTAATAACCCAGAATAAGTAATATGTTCAAATTAGAAATAACAAATATGTGTATTTAATAACCCAGAATAAGTAATATGTTCAAATTAGAAATGACAAATATGTGTATTTAATAACCCAGAATAAGTAATATGTTTAAATTAGAAATAACAAATATGTGTATTTAATAACCCAGAATAAGTAATATGTTCAAATTAGAAATAACAAATATGTGTATTTAATAACCCAGAATAAGTAATATGTTTAAATTAGAAATGACAAATATGTGTATTTCACAAAATATGTATTTCTTATGTTAAACATCAATACTGGAACTGCTATAACTCACACTAAAGACGATTCCATTTACCTACACGATATTTTCTCACGAAAATTTTACTTTGTATTGTGCCTGACTATTTGAGATTTCATCGGCACTTGATCAATATAATCTTGCGAGGCATAGCATTTCGCAAGATACTGTGATCAATAATGTGGGCAAGAGATTCCTTACATTTGCAAAAGTAACAATCTTTTTATGAATGGCAGATGTGGGAAGGATATGAACTTTTGTTTCTTGATGTATTGAGTGTGGACATAAAAAATGATGACGAAACTCTTAACTCGCCCATTACTGAGGTGGAGATTTACAAACGTATTAAGGCGTTAAAAATAGCAAAAGCTCATCTAAAGATATAATCATTACCGAGTATATTAAATATAATTCAGAGATGTAGATGCCACTTTGTATCTCTTTCTTCAACTTGATATCTGATACAGAAATTATACCAGACTCTTGGCTTAAGGTTATTATACGACCAATTTACAAATGCACTAGGGATCCCACTTAGCTCGAGAATTACTGTCCAATGACAATTTTAAGTTGTTTCGGCAAACATTTCACTGCTACCTTGAATCTTAGATTAAACACGTTTGTAAGTGAACATAACAGTTTGCATGAACATCAAGCGGAATTTATAGCCGGATACTCAACAAAGGACCACAGTTTGGTATTATATGCATTGGCCGAAATTTTGAAATTCAAAAATACAAAACTGTTTTGCTGTTTTATTGATTTCACTAAAGCTTTTGATTCATTTTGGCGGGATGGGCTTCGTATGAAATTACTAAACAATGATGTGAATGGAAACATTTTCACAACCATTTCCAATTTACACCAAAACAAAAAGTCCTGTGTAATGTATGCAGGCGAACAATCAGATTTCTTCAATAGTTTTGGCGGGGTAAAACAGGGTGAGAACCTCTCACCAGTTCCATTCATATTGTTTCTCAATGTTCCTGAAAGGTTTTTGCAGCAATAATAAAGTACTTGAATAAACATTGAATCTACTAGTCATGATGCTGTTATATCTCTTGAAGTGTTGCTCCTTGTATATGCAGATGATACTGTTATTCTTGGTACGGATGCAAACTCTTTTCAGCAGAAATTTGAACGCTTTTTTTTTTACAAGTATTCTAAATTGTGGAAGGTGAATATAAAATATACCAAAACCAAAATCATGGTTTTCAGTAAACGAAACAATGATCACTATTCTTGGTGAAAAGACCATATCTATTTGTAATGAATTCAAATACATCGGGGTCTTTAATCCAGGAATAGCAGATGTTTTAAAGCTTTGAAACATAATGTCGAGCATGCAAAAAAAGCAATGCATCTGTTATATAAAAAGATACGTAACTTGCATATTCCAATTGATTTACCACGACAACTCTTCGATATAGTATTGCCGTTTCTGCCTTATGGATGTGAAATCTTAGGTTTGAAAATAAACCAATTGACATTCAGGTTGAGTATAGAATGACTGGATTTCAGATTTCAGTTATAAATGCAACCCCCCAAAAATTTTAAACTTGTAAAATTTGATATAAAATCATATGTAACGATTCAGATGATTTATATAATTATAAACGGGTTTCTTGCCATACAATTTTTTTATTTCTGTTGGTCGATACTATCTTTTTTCAATCAGTGACCCTAGAGTCACCAAAGCCAGTATTGTATAAACATTGAATGATTTGTACATAAAAAAATAGAACGTATGTGAATCGTCCAAGGGAAGAAGATATTATACTTTCAAACAAGACCTGAATTTTGAAGATTACCTAATATCGCGACCGAAAATTATATTCATTTCTCTACATAAATTTCGGACTTGGAATCATAAATCACTTCTTTAATCAAGGCGCATGGAAAATATAGCATACGATGATAGAATATGTAACCTATGTAGAAGAGCAGAAGTGGGGGATGTGTCGCTATTTGCTTGTCTGACCGCATTTATTGCGAGATGGAGTCGCTTACCTGGACTCTCATTTTTAAATTAGACCAAATTTTATGAAGCTCCAGGAAAAGGGCTAGAGATAGGGAACTTTAATTAATATATAATATGTGCATTATCCAAGGTAGCAGAACTGTCCAGTCTTTGGCATTAAATGTGCATAATGCTGAGATTTATGTTCTGCTTTACTGTCACTACAAACAGATACAACCTAATATACACTATGACTATGCTGGTGACACCTCCCTGCATAAGAGAAAACTTTACGTTTTTAATGATAAAATGTTGGAAATGGTCGGCTGGATTTGTTAAACAACAACAACAACAACAACAACAACAACAACAACAACAACAAAAACTCCAAAGAAAGAAAGTGCATAAATAACACTTAATTAAAAGCATATAGCTTAGAGTCACTAATTTCATTCCACTAAATGAGTCCAGAATTCTCCATTTGCTATCCAGATAAGCTACATAAATCTCATATTACGAATCTCAAAGAAGTAGAACACACTAAAGTTTGAATAATCCAGGAATCCATGACTATTCCAAAGGTTTGACCAGTTTTAATGTACATTGTGAACAAAAGCATATCATGTCATTCCACTCCTGTTACACATATTGCAGTTACATGTGCGATAGTCCATCCGTATTCGCATCTTGTTTGCCGCTCATGTGCTTTATAGTGAACTTAGAAGGCTGGAGTGCCAAACATGATCTAGGGAGACGCTGAATCTTCCCTTACATTTGATTTAACCAAATTAGTGGATTGTGATCAGTCCCGATTTCGAATGCTGACCCTGATAAGTATTATCTGAATGAGTCTATCGCACACAAGATACGAAGGCATTCTTTTCCTATGGTCACATACTTTCACGGGAGAAATTTCCAGCTAAGGAGACCACCACATGTTCTTCGCCATATCGACCGTCTGGCTTAGCACAGCACTAATTGCAGTGTCGCTAGAATCAGTTTACACTATGAATTCCTCGCTGAAATCCGGTAAATTAGATCGGGAGCCTCAATAAAAGCATCGTTCAGAATCTTAAAGGTTTGAACAGCTTCTTCAGTATTGGAGGGTAACAGTGGTGCTAGTTCTACAGTGTCCTTAATGAATGTTCTGTAGTATCCGACCATTCCCAGAAATGAGCGCATTCACTTTTTTTCGTGGCAGTGGAAACCCAAGCAATGTTTTGATTGTATTGTCGTCTGTTTTAATTTAGCCTCCACCGATGATATCCAGTGCATTCAATCTCCCCGCGCCAAACTTGCGAACCCGTCGCCACGTAGAAGTTGCAACACAGCAGAAGATCCTGAATTTGCTCCGCCCAAATTTTGCTTTACGCAATGATGTTGTCAAAGTATGCTGCGACATTATGTATTCTTGATAGCAGTAAGTCGATGAGACAGGTGAAACTCGCAGGCGCCGTTTTCATACGGAACGGGTTTGACGTTAAATTCGTCAAGTCCGAACTGGGTCACAAAGGCAAACTTTGCCCTGGACTCTTCAGCGAGAGGACGCTGCCAGTATCCCTTCGTTAGGTCTATATGACTCAGGTAATTCCATAACCAATCATCTCGAACTGATTCGAGGGGTAATATTGTTAGGTTTTTGGTAATCTACAAATAGCCGAATAGTTCCATCTTTCTACTCAACTAATACTCAAGGAAAACTCCATGGATTGTTTGAGACTCGAACGAGTCTTTACTCCAGCTTTTCATCCAATATTGCTTTCACTTCTTTGCGTTACGCGAAAAGTATTCCACGTAGTACATTTACATGATAGGTTTACCGTACCGCACCTATCTGGCCTAGTAAAATCGGCATCGGCCCCCGAACCGGCCAACCGTACAACATCTCGAAGGAGGCATGTCCAGTTTCCTCGTGTGGGACTTAGTGGTATGCAAACAATAAATATGGTAAAATATCACCTCATTCATTCTCATGGCCTGCACACAGCTTCAATGTTCTGTTAAAGCGCTCTTCATTTCCATTCGTTTGCAGCAAGTTTTCTTTACAGTTACATGTCTACAATTTTTTCAGCACATGATATGCTATACATGGCGGCCGGTATATTTGGTGGAGGAAGAAACCAGGAAGAACCACCGACCCACAGGGAGCTACTGGCAAGCTTTCGCACATATCCACGTGAGAATATCCACGTTGGTCGAGCCGAGACTCGAACTCAAGCGGACAGAGGTGAGATGTGTCAATGATCTGTAAAGGCAAGCGCCTGAGATCACTCGAACACCCGGGGTCCCTCTAAAATTATGACTTGGAACGCTTAAAATGCAGGAGCTTCCGGGTGCTTCACCCCCACCCCCTCGGGGCCCCCTTCCCCATATGGTGTTCCATCCTTCAGACCCCTCGCCAACTTGTTTACGCTCCTCCTAAACGATACTAAACGATATTTTTGGATCCGCTCCTGCAAGGAAACACAGAGACCATGTAAGTGTCCTGTGTCCTTATGTAAAACTAAACTGTTTTATGACTCTATCGTTTTAAAACAGGCTAAATATAAGGAACTTTGTTTATTTGGGATATGTGCTTTATCCGAGTAAGTAGAACTCGTCGAAGCTGAACTAGCCATGGGAAGATAAACAACAGCAATGTGCTTGTTGACAGCCTGTGCTTGTTGACAGTCTTTGACATAAAATGTCCAGGATGCTGAGATTAATGTTCTGGTTAACTCTCACATCAAGCAGATAGAACTTGATATGCACTGTGAGTCAAATCATGCTGGTAACAACCCTGTTTCTTTTTAATCTACAAATTTTATCCTAATAATGCACTGATGTACAAAGAAAAACAAGTTTGCGTTTGTTGTGTATTTTACTTACCATAATAGTTATTTTATTCCATTCCTCATGAGAAAACAGATGCAGCGCTTTTCTTAAAGGCAAAGTCTCATCGCCGTACTAATACATTTACCACAAGATCGCTCTATTATATGAAAAATCGTTAACATGATTTTTTTCAGGTGAGATTAGGGAAAGAGCTATTGTGAAAATACATTAACCCTTGTTACGACAGGAAGGCCGTTTTCACCACATTGATGTCGTAAGTTAAATTCCTGACACTCTTTATAACCGAGAGTGTCTACATTGTAAATTGTCAGTATGTCAACAGCACTGCGTCAGAGGCAGACAAGGTTGTTGAGTGTAAAACCATTGAAGAAAAAAAATGTGTTGTGTCCGAGTATATATATATATATATATATATATATATATATATATATATATATATATATATATATATATATATATATATATATATATATATATATATATATATATATGAAAAGGTGCAAATGATAATGTTTGCATCGGCAAACGTGAACACACCTGAATGTAAACTTATATAATATTGGTTAATAACAGTGTGGCTAAAATTTTGCAGGTAATACGTAATGCACATCTGGATTTAGGTCATTTACCTACAGTTGATATTGTACGTGTATGTGGTGCAGAATCAAAAATAGATAAAGGGTGGGAAGGGAGAATAATACGAGATGGGAGAGGAAGAACCAGAGTACATAATTATAGCATCAGATGAAAGAGCAAGTAAAAATGACACGGATTTAAGGAAGATCGCTTCTGAACTGTTGGAGTAAACAAAAATGTAGGTTGGTGTGGAGTTTCTTGCGCTACTCTTAGTTGAATATATATATATATATATATATATATATATATATATATATATATATATATATATATATATATATATATATATATTCCCAAGTAAAGGTAAGTATGGGGGAAAAGTACCATAAAAAAAGTATTTTTTTAAAAAATCATACAATTTGCACAGGTTGAAGATCATAGTTTAAATACATACCTAAATACACAAGAAAGGGCATGTTGATGAGTGATTGTTTTCAGTATGTTGTAATTATTGAGGTCACATCGATTTTTGCGCAACAAAAGCCTGTGCGGCTAATTTACGGTAGGTCGTAATTCGCTAAAGATTTGACAATGAGGAAGTGTCGCAAAAGCGATTAACGACAGTTGTCGGCATGGATTGCTATTATTTTGGTGGCGCTCTCCAGTTTCGTACTTTGCATAGGGTTAGATTTTTAAAGAAAAAGAATTACCCAGGTTTTCCTCACTGGCTGTCCTGGCTATTTAAAAAAGACCTTGTATATCTTAGGTATTGTTAAAAGAACTTTGAATTCCCTTTATTTTGGTGTATGATTGATGGGTGAAATTTGGGTTATAGAGTATACAGCTTGGTCTTACTTAAGATGTGCACCTCTAAAAAAACTGCTAGCTCCGCTTGGTCATTTTCACTTCCTGGACTTCAAAGGTAAATAATAAAAAAAGAGCTGATAACTTTATTACTTTTTAGATATTTTGTAATTCATTCATAGTTCTTTCAGAGGCTGGTATTGTCTGCTCTGGCAAAATTTGTTTCCCTATTTTAATAACTGCTGAAAATAGTGCACTTTTGACTAATTCAGGCTGATTTTTCGAGTACTTTGGAGCGGCCATTTTGTCTGCTGTGTGCTTAGATCATGTCCAGTTTCCGCAAGTACAATATGTAAAGAAATTTCAGCCACTGTACATGAAAGTAACATAGAGGTATGCCAACATTCTCTCCATTGTGCATGTTGCAAATGTAAAATACTTCATCTTACACCTGTCGCTCTCTCAGAAGCATGTATTATCTGTAGAGCGCCCCCTATTATTATAAGTAGCAGTAGTAGTATTGCTGCGCCACACGGCACGGACTATATTAATTTCGGAAGGTATTTCAGACATTTTTATACAAATTTACCCCCATATAAGAAAGGACGCCTGGGTGACCGAAGTGACACTTTGCCATACCGGTGCATAACCAAATTATTGTCTCATGTTGGTGTTCGCAGGTATCTGCGTCACACTTCCAGTATTCGTGAGGTCACATAACTCTCAATCTCCATCTTTGAAAAAAGTACACACATTTTGTACTTTTTATTGATGTGAAGCTACCAACCAATCACTGCAGTTCAGGGTGTAGTTTCCAAACAAGCCGTTATCGGGATGATGCGACTTTTAGGGAGATTGTGCTAGTTACAGAGCTATGATATTGGCTTGCCAATTTAGGCAGCTACCAGTCAAATGGCGTTGTTGGCGAGACGTTTTTTTTTTTTTTTTTTTTTTTTTCATTTGTTTACCTAACGCAGTTTCAGTTGGCTAAGAATGTGTCAGTCGTATACCGGTGTAGAATCTGATTGTTACACGTGTATTTTTTTTTTTTTTTTTTGTGCACGCTAATAAGGTTTATGTCCTGGCATGCATATTATCAGACCATGTGATCTTAGTCTACATTGCATTCGAAAAATTGTTATAAGTCCTATGTATCTTGATTCTTAATACGATTAAATCCATAAGATCTATGTCGGGGAACTATGGCGATAATTATAATCGAAAGTCGTAACGTTCAATAGACGAATATGGAAAGCAACTTAACGATCGCACTAACATGCCCGATTACAGGTCTCGCATAACTATTTTAATTCACTCTAAGTTATCGTATCAGTTAAATCACAATGTTAAAAAAAATAGAAAATAATCTTGACAAATTTCAGCCTGTACCTCATTTAGGAATTCGTTTTATAAACACATGATTAAGAGAGAGAATAACATAGGTTGTGCTATACTTTATTGAAGTTATAGCCATTTGAAATGGTCCACCGTCTAAAATGTGCTCAGGTATGGTCCTAGAAGTGCATTTATACGGCTCGCTTTGACAAATTCTAAATGCTACACTTAAATAGCTGGACAGGTGCAATTGCCAAAAAAGAATATCTACTAATGCATGAAAAACGTTTAAAGCACATAGTATCATTTTATACTCTGTGGCACGCTATAAAACAAAACAAGCATTAAAAAAATATTTTTTTAAAAAAAAGCACTATGTTTTGTCAGCTAGTCACCAGAAAACCACATTGCATAAGTTGCGTTATACCAAAAGCGCATGTGTAACTAAGTGACGCTATTTGAACTTTGTGAAATTGTATCTTTAGGAGGTAGTAAAATATGTGCACTTATATTTCACGATGTAGGGATTGCCTTAGCCATAGAAATGGAATTACGCTCAACAATGACAAGAACAACAAATAAAATAAAATAAAAAAAACAATCCTTGACGTTTTTTAGAAAGCTAATACTTGTTATTGTTATCGTTATTTGCCCACGAGGAGACTTAAAACATACCGAATGACTGATTGACCGAAGGTCAAATATCAAGGTCATTGCGGGCAAAAAAATAAATTGAATCTTATCTTCTGATTTTAAAATCATTTCTACAGTAAAGCCTCATCTTTTTAAGTCTTTCTTTTTGTCTCCTCTTTTTTTCTGGAGAAAAATGTGAGATAGAGATGCTGATGTTGTCGTCAGCGTCGTTGAAGGCGTCATATCAATGTTAAAAGTTTTTGTAAGCCCATAAACCCAAATTATAAAAAAGGCGAGACAGTGTTCGGCAGAACTCTTTTTTTATTTATTCGCGGTACAGTGACTCAATTTTCTGCAGGGTCCGAGAAGAGCTCCGTGTAGAATACGCCATAACTTTCTTGGCATGAATGACGTAACAATATTATGTTACTTCGGTCTTAAACGTTCAGTCACTTTTTTTCTCGCTTGCGAATACAAAAGAGATACAGAGATTAAATTCATCGGTTTCGTTAGCATCACATGGATAAGTTTGATGACCTTTGATAACTGTTCTCTGGCATTGCTAGATAAGGAAACTGCGGTTTGTGGAACACCTGTCTATGAATACATTATCTACAATGTATGTGAGTATTGTTTTGCTTGTCAAAAATTCGATTCACCTTGCCTACTGATGTTTGTTATTTTATGTGCGTGTTGGAAAACTGTTGTTGAAGGGAAAGATTGCCTGATATATGGGAATAAGTTATATATATATATATATATATATATATATATATATATATATATATATATATATATATATATATATATATATATATATATATATATATGGTTGGTTATGCGTGGAAAATGAGCAATTTTCCAAGCACAGGTCAGAAGTGCACTCACATACAATATATTTTTGAAACTCTTGTGCAGCTGCTGATTGGCTCATTGGTTTTGGCCTCAATGTACTATCCACTTCCTTCTCATAACCAAAGTGTAATGCTGAAGAAACATCAAGCATGCCGATGTCTGCATGCATTCAAATGAACACTTGGTACAGACATCGAAGCAGGTCTAGTATAAAGCTGTCATCAGTTGGTGGAAGCTTCTTAGCAGCTATCCGCTTCTCAGAGAATTTTACATCTGAGCACATTCAGAGACCCACCCCCACCCCCCAAATAAAAAAGAACTTACGCTCAAAACCTTAAACTTAAAAACCACACTTAAGATCCGATATTCCTCCAAATATGGTCATGCTTCCATTACCTGTTTTATAATGTTTAGACTTGAATTTTTAAAGTTTTGCTTGGAGTACGAATTTTGTATTCTAGTTGTTTTGAAACTACGACTCTATGACTTTATGTCAGACAAAGGCGAAACTATTTGAGCCGTCGAAAATATAAAGATCCTTTTGAAGGAAAATATAATCTCCCATTTTCCTTAACTTTATGACTAATCGATGTGAGCCGTTGTGAGAAATATAGAGAATTTTTGACACGTGCTCGTTTAAGTACCTATGTAATATGTTACACTTGAACAATATCAAACTTGCTGAGCCTAGGTGAGCAAAAGACTAAAACTATTCAACAAATTCATAAATTTCATTTGGAATAAAAATAAATGTTAGATCTTTTTATTACATTAATAAATATTGATTTTATTTACTTCAAGCCTAAATTTACTTTATAGAAACGATTGTCAAGTATATTCGGATGCTTCGAACTGTACCGCATTGTTTTCATTTATGACGTAATGAAAAAGTATTACACTTGTTTAGTATGTTATGGGTCGATGAAATGTCATTTCCATGACAATATGTTATAAACTTGGGTGTGTATTCTTTTAATTTTTAACTTTGGGTTATTCGCTAGAATTTTTAGCAATGAAAGTAATATATATATATATATATATATATATATATATATAGTGTCTAAAGTCATCACACGAGTACGAATCGTAAGCTTTGGGAGGCTCACAAGAATTAATTAATTCCGATTTACAAGAGCAACACTGAACCAACCCAAACTATTTAACATAAGTGCTAATCTAGTATGTGTGTCCTGATACCATTTTACCGTCAAGCTACGTCTCGTACTTTGTAACTTGATACGAATAGAGTATCATTCTATAATACTCTGCAACCATACTTTCTATCAGCGTATAGTAGCGTGTCTATATTTGGACAGTAATCAAAAAGTGGTTGCTGGATTGTAAGGTGTGTGTTAGGATAGTAATCAAAAAATGGGTGCTGGATAGTATATGTGGTGCGTTGGATTGTATCTAAACATTTTCACATTAGAATTCCCATTTGAGGCCATAAAACCTATAAATTCATAGACCCATAGGTTTACATGTAGCGTCACTATGGCCTGCCTGGAACCTACGACGTAATGTTTTTTTTTTTTTTTTTTGAACACAAGGTGTCAGGATTTTACATATTCCCCTACATCACCACCTGACCTGGTGTATGGGGCATTATCTTAAATTATTTTGCGTCCTTATCTTTTACATGTGTTCCCTACACAACACACACACACATGCACACACAGACACTTACATTCACAATTATTGTACACAAAGTCATACTCGCATACAAACCCCAAGATGTTTTAAATTGCCTTAAAAAAAAATAAAAAAAAAAAAAAAAAAAAAAAAAAAATCATGTACCAAAAGTTGATAATAGGATCCACTTTTTCTTAAACTCGTCACTTCTGTTATTCACTTTGGCGACATATTTTTCCAGTGTTTTGTATGATAAAACAATTTTTATAATATGATAGATTTGGAATTTTTGATGCACAACGTGATCTGTATATCACATATTTTGCAAAATTAGGAAGTTAATAAGATCATCAAAGTTGTTATTTCCTATGAAGACGTCTTTTCGTGTAATTCTAAAATTTGGGTCATAAGTTTGGATCTACGACGTAATGTTAATTCTCCGTTTGAAGCTGTAAACTTTCGACATTTAAGGCTATAAACTTTGAGGCTATAATACCATCCCCATATTAAGCATATGGATCATTTTAATATAGGATTCCACGTATGTACCCAGAGTGACTCATATAGAGGTCAACTGTTGTTGACAACTGAAACTTAAAACCCCTTTTACCCCTTCTCTCTTCTGTGTGATAGTATGTTTGTATATAAGGGTATAGTAGTGTGTCTATAAACACTTCCTACCCTTGTGTGATGGTATAGTATGTTTGCATGTAAGAGTGTGTGTCTATTTCATCCCCCTTCTTTTACATCCTACCCCTCTCCTTGTGTCTTTATGTGTATGTAAGTGTAGGAAGTGTGCATAAACAATCCTACCCTTTTCGTTGGATAGCAGGGGGGGGGGACTTAGATAGTAATCAAAAAGCGGGTGCTGGATTGTAGGGCTGTGTGTTTGGATAGTAATTAAAGAGGCGGGTGCTGGATAGTACATGTGGGGTGTTAGATTGTAAACAAAACGGATGCTGGATTTTAAGGATGTGTCTGTGTGTGTTTTGGATAGTAATAAAAAAGAGGGTGGTGGATTGTAGGGTGTGTGTTTGGATTGTAATCGAAAATAAAATTTAACATTACCATTCCCGTACGGCTCTGTAAACTTTGGCTCTATCAACAGAACCAAAATTAACATTACATGTTCTGTACGGCTCTAAACTTTGGCTGTATCAACAGAACCAAAATTAACATTACATTCCCCGTACGGCTCTATAAACTTTGGTTGAATAATATTATCAAATACACAAAAACATAAATACTTTAGTAGACAATGTAGACCTAATAGAAATCGAATCTCTTGGGTTCACTACCATCACAGCAGACAAGATGCTGAATATGGGAAGTCAACCTTGAAAGAACAGAACTACTCTGCTTTGAAAATGCAATAAGATTTTATTGTTTCATAAACTACCAATATTTCTTTAATTGATTCGGCTACAAATTGTGGAACCTGGTATTAATTTAACATGTTTTAAATGGGTACCACATCAGATGTGTCTGTAATGCTCTTACTTAATTCATATATTAAATGGAATTTTGCTTCTCTTGTTTGATCAGTCTTACTATGCTGTGTAAGCGCCTGATATTCAGGATACCTATTTGAGCCTTCTACTGGTGATACTTTTGCCAAAGCATTGCTGTCACAGACCACTGAACAAAATTCAGCTTATTAATATGGTCACTCAAATTAATTGGTTAGGAACTGCCTTCTTCATCCCGATTTTCAAGTAAGAACATCTTTCATATCCTTATCCAGTAGTTTTGATCAAAGGTCACTGGAGTTAAAAAAGATAATATATGAGACTTGAAGTCCTTCTCCCTCAGATCTTACTACGTCTTGAATGTATGCTGAAATATCAAAGAACTATGCAATTTGAGTGAATTGATCTAATATACTTGTAATTTGAAGAGTGAATCCAGTAATAATTGCATTGATCTTGTAAATGGCTCAGAAACACCATCCTTATATTCTTGCAAAAATATAAATAAATATTTTTTCATTCGAGTTCTGGCCATTAAACATTGATTTGCCAGACTTGTATGCCTGGATATCTTGTTGCTTAAATTTGTCAAGAACACTTGACTATGCAGGATAGAAACTAAAGATAGATTTGAAGCTGACTAAGCTCTTTCGTGGATTCAGCATGAGAACAAATCTTTTAAAATGTAGGTAAGCGTGACCTATGTTTTTATTATTATATAGAGTGAAGTATTGCATTATTTTTGCTCTAAATCAGCACTGGAATGTATGTTTAGCACAATTTTATAAGTGGATTCATCTGAGAGATACTACATTGCGATATGAATGTATTATTATAAAATATTAAACCCCCTAAACACACACACACACATACACACACACACACACAGACACAAACACACAAGCGCGTGCGCGCAACTGGAGCCATAAATGTCGTTGCATTCTAAACCCAAAAGATTAAATTGTTGGTATCTTTGATGTTATGAGTGATGAAACAATACATACAGGTCAGTAGAAGTTTTCAAAGAATATGAATATACTCAGTGAATAAGGATGGGGCCAGGATCACAATCACAATTATGATTCTTTTTCAAAGCTATTGTGTTAAAGATAATCTTTATGTGATTTTCTTTATATTGACTTTGTTTAAAGAATATATTCATTGAACTGGGTGGAGTGAAAATGGAAAATCACAAAAATTTTAGGCACTTTTTCTCATCTGTACATTTTGTCCTCCATCATTAAATTTGCCAGTTCAATGCTTTAGTGCACTAGAAATGTCAAGTGTAAAGAAAAGTTAATGACAAATCGTATCAATTACACTCAGCTTGCAAACATTTAAAAGATTTGTATAGATACTTATAGAGAGATAAAGTTGTGGCATCATGAGCGCCTGATGGGAGTTTTGTCACGTACAAATTGATGTTTTTCTTTGTAGTGATGTGCTGTCAATGAGGCTAATCTTCTTAAGTTTGACATCTTTCTGCAAGGAATTAATATTTCCTTTATAGACAGAAGCTCCATTATAGGCTTACGGCGGCATTGCACAAACAGTGCATACTGGAAGAAAAGCTGTTAGGTTTTCAATCAGTCGATATGCAGGTCTAAGGTCTTCCTGCCACTGTGAGTCATAACGCTCTTCATCTACAACCAACGTGACATGTTCGTTTATTGAAGGGCACTCCAGCAATTTAGAAATGTAATTACCTGCTAACTGATGCTCTGGATGCCCAGAAATATACAAAAAATAAAACAAATTATTTGCTAAATAATGCTCTGGAAGTCCAGACAACATAAAAACAGATCTGCTTGATGTCAAGATAAGTTCCCAGTAATTTTCAATATTGTTAATTTCAATATTAAGCACAATAGTAGTATATGACGTCACTTGGGCGACAATGGAAAATAAACATTGGGCCGCCATCTGTGTAGATTTATACCGACAAGGGAACGTCCTACATAAAAAATGTCCATAGGTTTAACATTATAGGTCTTTTGGGCGGTAAATGTAACATTGTAACATTATCTGTCTGTTTAGTCTCTAATGGGAATTTACCATTGAGGCTATACTATTTGGTTTCAGATATCGCACTCTAAACCCAAAAATGACAATCTGGCCTCTAACATGGGAATGGTACTCTGAACTCTAACGAAAATGTAACATGGAAATGGCAATTGGCGTAAAAAGGGAATTTAACATGGGAATGCCACTTTGGGCATAAGGGGAATTAACCACGAGAATGGCATTAAGGGGCATAAGGGGAATTAACATGGGAATGGCATCATGGGCCACACGGGGAATTTAACATTGTGCCTCCAAGTTGAAAAATGTTATGGGGCATAACGGTGAATGTAACGTTACAAAACGTCCATAGGTTTAATATTAGTATGACATTATGGAACATAAGGAGAATTTAACATGGGAATGGCAGTATGGTGTCTGACGGGAACATGGTGTGTTTCACTGGCCTTAAACATTAAACGTAATGTTAGAAACGTCCATTGGTATAACATACACTTCGACTGAAAAATGCATATTGATCTGCTGTTTAGTGCCCAGTTATGTACTATCAACACCCCATATTTACTATCCAGCACACTTTTTTTTTCTCCATCCCCCTACCATCGAAGATCCCTTTATAAATACAGTAAAATTCCTAATCCCTCTATAAGTTCCCTACCATTACCTTTTAAACAAAAGTACCATCCCCTAACCATCCTCACAATTCCTACAACTCTAGCAATATTATCGTACATGGAGTTAAAGCAGAGAAAAGACAGGATGGAAAGAAATATAAACAACACACTTAAGTACAGGGAACTTACCTTTTACAATCCCAAACACACACAAATATCCTTAATAAATCTTGTATAAAGCCAAACAGCGGGTGCTTGTAGAATTTTGGTTATCCTAAATTTAAGATTCTCATTAAAACTTGCTACTTATATTACTGGCAGTAAGTTGTATTTCAAACATATTCTGCACGAAGTGAGGCAAATTTTCATTCATAATTTGTTTTGTTTTTAGTAAAACAAATTTTACTATTTAGCCAGTCCACACTGACTTAACTTGGCTTACCCAATGCGCGAAGGGAAATCGTGGAGTTGAGACCAGAGTTATTTTGCTACATAGTCAAATTTTAGGCAGAATTTGGCGTGCTGAACTTAAGATTTCTTGCAATGTTGCAACATTTCTTCAGCTGGATTGGGTTTTTATTTCTGTTTGGGTGACAAATGTTACAAATATGTCAACCTTGATTTAAGACACTGACGGACTAGAGAGAAAGAGATAGGGGATATACATATATGTATATATATATATAAAGAGAGAAAAAAAAACGAGAGAGGGATTAAATAAGTTAAATAGTGTGTGAACAAAACCAGTTAACACCATTATTTTTTTTAATCAATTTGTTTTCTTCAAAATAATTTCAGTTTGGGTGACAAATTTTACAAATTTGCTAGCCTAGGATTAGGACAGTCACAGACTATTGCAACCCTAAAAGAATTTGATTGTTTGTTTTGTAAGCCAAACAAAAAAACAACAACATCAAAGCAACATTACAGGGAATGGCACTATGGGGCATAAGGGAAATTGAACATGGGGATGGCACATGAGCAACATTGAGAATTTTACATAGATAAATGGCACTCCGATGACAATGGGAATTTGACATTTGAATGGCTATCTGGTGACAATAGGATTTGAACAGAAGAAATGTCACTTTGGGTACAAGTGGAATTTAACATGGGAATGCCACGTGAGACTCAAATGGGAAATTAACGAAATTTACAAAGGTTATTACGAGTTCAGTTTTGGCTATCTACTATCCAACACTCAGCAGTATAATGTATGTTTAGAACTTGGAAAGTGCTAGGATTTTTCCTACTCTTCTTAATTCCTATAACCCTAGCAATATTATCATACATGGAATAAGAGAGGATAAAAGACATGATGGAGACAAGAATAGATCAAGACATTTAAGGACACGCAGTGTTTTACTTTTTCAATCCAAACACAAACATACAACCTACATTAACATTAATCCTGTGTTATAGCCCAAGAGCGGGGGATTTTAGAATTTTGGCTAGCCTAAAGTTAAGATTCTCACAAAAACTCCTAGGTATGTTTCTGACAGAAAGTTGTGTTGCAAAGTCTGCCACTATGAAACCAGCCGAAATGTTGTGTTTTTTTTTTTTTGGTTTTTTTTTATGTTGTTTTGTTTCTAGCTTGGGTGACAAATGTTACAAATTTGCTAACCTCGATTTTGCACATTGACCGACTTTTTATCTAAGGTCAATTCACTTGCCATAAATATTTATTTATCATATATTGAATTATTTTTATTCTTTTACCCTAGGAGCTATTAAGAACAGAGTTACAATTTATTGTTACATTGCTAAACCAGAGTTTGGCGTGCTAAGTTTAAGAGTTCTTGTAATGTTGCAACATTTATTTCAGCCAAATCGTTTTTATTTTTAGTTTTGTTTTTTATTTGCGACAAATGTTAAACATTTACCAAGTTAGATTTAGGACACTGACAAACTATTGCAACCCCAAAAGAAGTCATCGTCTGTATTGTAGGCAAAAAAAAAAAAAGAAAAGAAAAAACGTTACTCTTTAAAACAGGTCAATAGGTCTACTTTATTAGGATTTTTCGCGATTTTTTTCTGTCTGTCTGTAAAACTGCAATGTGACTCTGTTCAAGTCTGAAAAAGACCAAGCTAAAAGTACATCGAAGTTGTGCATCGTGCACTTTGGATAGCATTTTGTGCCAAACCCAAAAATTGAGAGAGAGAAAGAGAGAGAGAGAGAGAGAGAGAGAGAGAGAGAGAGAGAGAGAGAGAGAGAGCGAAACAGAAGAGTGAGAAAGTGACAAAGTGAAAGAACTTTTGCACAAAAGAGTGAGTTCGTGTTTGTAGGTGTGCTTGAATATCTGATCCATATTTGGATAAACAAATCAAGACATAGAGACACTTACGTTTATTGGTATATTCTCGTGAATAGAAATCACAATAAAATTTCAAAAACACATCACGAAAGTCTATTTTTCTTTTTCTTACAGTCTTTCTCTTTTTGAATTTCTTTACTGTCATGGATTCTTCTTCTGCTGTTTCTTCTGCTTGTATTGGTTCTAACTCCATTTTCTCTTTTTTTCACTTTCTTGGGGCACTCTGTAATCCAATGCCCTTACGCTTGAGAATGATAACAGGTATCTTTATGTTTGGCTCTCTTTTCTCCTGTATTGGAGGTTCCTCTTTTTGACGTTGTGCACATTATGGAGCCTCTGTACTTTCTCTTGAAAAACATAACAAGTATCTTGAATGGAGTTGTCTGGAGTTTCTCCCAAACTCTTGTTGGAAGTGTATTTTCTAATATTCGTTGCAAATCTCTAACCAGAAGTGTCATCTGTTGTGGCTCTTCCATCTTTACAGACTGAAATTGCGTGAGTGAATTTTCTTAGGTTAAAGAGTCTCTATGATGACAAACGTCGCGGCATGGCAAGTCCCAGAACATGTTCGCAAAAGTGTCTTGTCACAAAACATAAAAGGAATACTTTGTTTTCAGACTTGTTCAAGCTCCGTCGTTTTGGTGCGTTCAAATACTTTCCGTTCATACTTATGCCCCAGAGTAAATAGCGAAATAGTTCTTTGCGTTTCATTTGAATTTGTGCAAGTACTCTATGCCGTGGGATGCGTCGCGAGTAGTAGATGTACTGAGAGTAATGGACCATACAGAAAGTTAAATATAGTACTATATTTATTCCATTGGACTTCGACCACGCATACTTAAAGAAATACATAAAGAAATTTCGATAAATGCAAATTCCAGATCTATCATCAAATACAACAGTCTAAAAATACTGAAGCAGTCAGATTTGAGACATTGAACCACATAATTAAAACCTAACTATATACTGTCAAACACACCGTTTGCAGTGACCATCACCCAATCAATTCCAATTCAGCTCCCAGTTATCTACGATCCAACTCTCAGTGATCTACTATCCAACACCCACACTCTACCATCAATACGCCGTTTGGAGTGAGCATCACTAAATTATTGGGACATTCTAATTCAAAAATGTCCATAGGTTTAACATACACTTTGATTGAACATTATCCAATTATCTACTATGCAGTACCAAGTAATCTACTATCCAACACCCACACTGCACCATCAACCCGTCATTAGAGTAACCAATACCAAGTGATCTACTATTGGAGCCCGATGTCTTTTCTCTTGAATGACATGACAAGTATCTTGACTTTTTATCTGGAGAGAAGTAGTCCAAAAGTCTTCTTGGAACTGTATTTTTGAATGACTCCTAGTAAATCTCTGACCAGACGTGTCATCTGTATAGTGTTGTGAGGATCCACTGTTTTCACACATAAGTCTTGATCTTCATCTGACTTTGAAAGCACATATTTTATTTGCTAACCTGCGAACTTTTGCAGCACCCAGTTTATAGAACGCAATCATTACAATGTATCAAAAACAAATAAGTTCCTAGTACTATTTGGTGTACTTTTATATCAAAGTAGGGTGTTACAGCAAAGGGTAGGAGTGCTTATACGCACTATACCAACAAACATACGTATATGTTATCACAGAAGAGGGGTAAGAGGCTTATGTTTCTTCACTAAATTGTGTCCTACTGCAACAATAAAAGTCAGTTTCTTCACTAAATTTGCCGTGGAATGCGTCGCGAGTAGTGGACTTACTAAGAGTGATGGACGATACAGAAAATTAAATATGGAACTACAATTTTCTCCTGGGCTTCGACCACACGTAATTAAATTAATACATGCAAATATTTCGAGAAATTCAAATTCCATATCTGTCATCATATCCAGTACTCCAAAAATACCGGACCAGTCAGATTCGATATATTGTTGCACAAATTAAAAGCTACCAGACCAATTAGACACAAGGAGCCAATTAGAGAACAAAAAGTAGTCTACTACTGCAACAGTAAATGTCAGTTTCGTCACTAAAGTGTATGCTACTGCAGCAGTAAAAGTCAGTTGTCTACGCTAAATTTGTAAAGTACTGCAACAGTAAAAGTCAGCTTCTTTACTAAAATAAGTGATATTGTAACAGTAAAAATCAGTTTTTCTCACTAAATTGCGTGCTCAGCAAAATCAAAAGTGAGTTTTCTTCATTAAATTGTATGCTACTGCAACAGTAAAAGCCAGTTTCGTCACTAAATTTGTATGCTACCGCAACATTAAAAGTCAGCTTCTTCACTTAAATGGGTGTTATTGCAACAGAAAACGTCAGCTTTTTCACTAAAGTTTGAGATACTGCAACAGTAAAAGTCAGTTTCTTCATTGCAACAGTAAAAGTCTGCTTCTTCACTAAAATGTATGCAACTGCAACAGTAAAAGTCTGCTTCTTTACTAAAATGTATGCAACGGCAACAGTAAAAGTCAGTTTCTTCATGGCAACAGTAAAAGTCTGCTTCTTCACTAAAATGTATGCAACTGCAACAGTAAAAGTCTGCTTCTTCACTAAAATGTATGCAACGGCAACAGTAAAAGTCAGTTTCTTCATGGCAACAGTAAAAGTCTGCTTCTTCACTAAAATGTATGCAACGGCAACAGTAAAAGTCAGTTTCTTCACTACAATGGGTGCTACTGGAACAATAAAAGTCAGCTTCTTCACCATAATGTTAGTTTCTTCACTAAAATATATGCTACTGCAACAGAAAACGTCAGTTTGTTCACACAAATGGGTGTTACTGCGACATCAAACGTTCGTTTTTTCACTAAAATGTGTGCTACTGCAACAATAATAGCCATTTTCTTCAATAAATTTTGTGCCACTGCAACAGTAAAAGTAAGTTTCTTCACTAAAATGTGTGCTACTGAAAGAGTACAAGTCAGTTTTATCTACTACAATGTGTGCTATGCAACAGTAAAAGTCAATTTCTTCACTTAAGTCAGATTTGTCGCTAAATTATATGCTACTGGATTAGTAAAAGTCAGAGTTTTAACTAAATTGCATGCTACTGCAACAGTAAAAGTCAGATTCTTCACAAAAATGTGTGCTACTGCAACAGTAAACGTCAGTTTTCTGTGTTCTCACTACAGTATGCGCTACTGTAACGGTAAAGTCAGTTTCTTTGCTAAAATAGACGCTACTGCAACAGAAAAAGTCAGTTTCTTTACTAAAATGTGTGCCACTGAAATAGTAAATGCCAGATCCTTAACAAAATTTGGTCCTACTGCAACAGTAAACGTCAGTGTTTTCACTAAAGTGTGTGCTACTGCAACAGCAAAAGCCAATTTCGCCACTAAATTATGCCCCACTGCAACAGTAAAAACAAAGAAGTAAGTTTCTTCATTAAAATGTTTCTTACTGAAACAGTAACAGTCAGTTGCTTCATTAAAATGTGTGCCATCGCAACAGTAAAAGTCAGGGCATTTTTCACTAAAATGTGTGCTACTGCAACAGTAAAAGTCTGTTTCTTCAGTAAAATGGGTGCTACTGCAACCGTAAAAGTCAGTTTCTTTACTACAATGTGTGCTACTGCAACAGTAAAAGTCGGCCTTATCACTAAAATGTGTGCGACTACAACAGTAAAATTCAGTTTCTTCACTAAAATGGGTTCGACTGGAACAGTAAAAGTCGCATTATTCACTAAATTATGTGATACTGCAACCGAACAAATAAGTTTCTTCACTAAATGTGTATGCTACTGCAACAGTAAAAGTCAGTTTCGTCACTAAAATGGGTGCTACTGCAACCGTAAAAGTCAGTTTCTGTACCTCAATGTTTGCTACTGCAACAGTAAAAGTCAGCCTTTTCACTAAAATGTGTGCGACTACAACAATAAAAGTCAGTTTCTTCACTAAAATGGGTTCTATTGAAACAGTAAAAGTCCGATTATTCACTAAATTGTGTGATTCTGCAACAGTAAAAGTCAGTTGTTCACTAAAGTGTGTATGATAATATTGCTAGGGTTGAAGGATTTTTGATGATGGTTAGGGGATGGTAGTTTTGTTTAAAAGAGTATGGTAGGGAACTTATAGAGAGATTATATTTTACTTTGTGTATAAAGGGATCATAGGGTGGTAGAGGACAGAGAAGAACATAACTGGTACTGAATAGTAGATCAAAAGGTATTGGTCAGTCAAGGAGCATGTTAAACCATGATCATTTCAAACATTACGTTTACCGTTAGAGGCCAGAGAATACCACCATGCTAAATTCCCGTTCGGGGTCATAGGGCCATTCCCATGTTAAATTCCCCGTATGTCCCACACTGTCATATCAATGTTAAACCTGTGGACATTTTTTAACATTAAATGTTCCCTTATTCCCCATAAAGGTTTTCAACGTGGAGGCGCAATGTTAAATTCTCTTGTGTCCCATAATGACATTCTCATGCTAAATTCTCCTTATGCCCAAAGCGACATTCCTGTGTTAAATTTCCATTGAACCTCAAGTGTCATTCCTGTGTTCAATTATCGTTAGAGGCCAGAGTGTTATTTTTTTTCTGGTCTAGATTCCCATATTTGACACCACATATTAAAGCCTCATTTTTAAATTTCCATTAGAGACCAAACATATAAAGCTATGGACATTTGTTTTAAGAAAGTATTTCCCCTTGTCGCTATAACTCACAAAGATGGCGGCCTAATGTTAATTTCACATTGTCGCCCAAGTGACGTCCCGTATTAAGCTGAATTAGGGATTCCAAGATCACAACTTTATATGTCATAAAGAAAGGAAAGCTTCAATGATAAGGATTTACCGTACAGAGTTTGAAGGATAACAACTGTATCCTTTTACTGTTTTAAACTGAAAAGGCATCCACTTGCCAATGTTTAAAAGAACAAGTAACTGAATAATGACTGGAACGAAAGATGCTGTTGTACTTAGCTACTTTTTGTTATTTCACGCACATATTTGAGATGGGTCATATATTGGTCTTCAGCTAGGGCTACATCTGAAAAAGTAACTCAAACATGAAATAAGTATGTTCATATGTTGAACTTGATATATACCTTGTCACCCTTATGTTGAACTAATTTAAATTTTTGTTACTTTGTGTATTTTCCAACGTATCAGACACGTTATTAAGAGGTAATAGTAAAATGCTTGTACAGCAAACTAGTCAGGTCACTTGACACTGCATTGGTGACTTTAACAATGTTGCAGCCCGGTATTGAACATGGGACATTCTGTCTTGTTGACGGACGCTGTTCCTCGGAGCTTCTGAAGAAAGTCTGAAAGTACTTGTTGACGATGAATCTTCTGTAGTGGCTCTTTAAACCATGTATTATCATACAATGTCTTAAATACAGCTGCCACAAAGTTCAATTAAAAGCTCTATCAAGAAATAATTGAGTTAACATTTTACATGGACCGAAATCTATGCGAATGTTTCTGACGTTTTTTTAAATAAATGATATGTCAAAAGCTGCTTAAAATAATTTCAAATATGAAACGAAACACATTGACAGTATATTTTCATGTGTTTTAATTCACTACTCACATGTATCAGCATAGAAGCTGATAATTTAAAAGCCTGTGTTATGATCCTTATATTTTCACGAAAATATAAATTCTATAATGTCGATTGCCAGATTCAAATTAGTTCCAAAGTGATCTATCGGAATCCACTTTCTCCATATTCATGTCTTAGAGAATATATTTAGAACGTAACGTTTAATCCGCACCACATCGCCAGTATTGTGCAGACGTGCTATTAAAGCATGTACATACTTATATACATGCAAATTCTCGCTTATAGAACATAATAAAACGTAACAACATTTGTAATTCATATACATCATCACGGTCCCTTGGGCAAAGAAAACGCACTATATAATATATCTAGCAGTAATGTTGTTTTTTTGTTTTTTTGTGGGGGGTTTATTTTTTGGGGGGGTCAATAACTTTATCGATTATACAGAATTACATGATGGATTACTTAATGTGGTGGCGGCTGACTACACTGAAATATTTCTTGCATAAGAATGCTTTCGTATCAACATTAGCCGTGGAATCCACAATTTTCCACGGGATTGGAGATAGGATGACCAGTGGGAAATGAGAGTATTTTCATTAAGTCATATGTCCCTGACCCACCAATAATATCAATAGCAGTAATATACGACCGCCGTTCCTGATAAAAAAAAGAACAACTGTTGTGGATAGTGGTGATCCTTGAGTAACATGTGTCGGCCATTTTTTTGTTTTTACTCAGACTGGATATATACCAGTAGAAAATACAAGCTTTTGCGCATGAAAACATTTCCTTTCCACTCCCTCTCCAATAGCTCCATCTTTCAAATAAGCTGGAACTTTCTATTGCAGGAAAATAGTATAGTGTGGCACTTGGGCGAAATAAATGACACTTTGGTAAAATTTGCAATTAACATTACGGACACTTTCTTGGACATATGACACTCTTGACACTTGGGCGACAAGGGGAATTCAAAATTATTAGTCCATAGGTTTAACATTAGTATGACACTCTGGCGACAAGGGAAAATGTAATGTTAACAATATCCATAGGTCAAATAAACATCATTGTAATGGTAATGTTAAAAATGTATATAGGCCTCCATACTCAAATGTAACTCTATGTCCTCTAACGGTAATTCCATTTTTAAAAAGTCCATAGATGAAACATTAATGTGCCCCTATGTCCTCAAGGGGGCTTTAACGTTGAGGTTATCGAAATGGTTTAAAAAATGAAGCTATGGGTACATGGGGAATTGTAATTTGAAAATTAATATATTTTCTTTTACACCCAACATTTCATTTTCTTCGAAATGACGCAGTAGCTACAAGGTGAATGGTAATGTTAAAACTGCACTGACTGATCAACACCTATACCTGAACCAACACCTACGCCTAAACCAACACCTGCACTTACTAAACAACGAATATAGTAGGAGTACTTACACATGTACACAAATACACTGTCAGCCCTGAAAAGGGTATGAATGTTCACACACATACATACTAACCAATACGCTGTCTGACTGACCAGCACCCACTCATCTACTGACAAACGCCTATACTTACTAAAAAATACGCCATTTTGACTGACCAACAGCTACATGTATTAACCAATATGACGTTTGAACTGACCAGCGCCCAATCATATACTGACCAACACATACACTTACTAACCAACACGCCGTTTTGACTGACCAATACGTACGTTTACTAAACAATACGACGTTTTGACTGACCACCACCCACTGATCTACTGACAAACACTTACACTTACTAACCAAAAGGAAAAAATACGAATATTCATACACTATGCACACAAACATACTTATATACTATCATACATGTAGTGTAAAGAGAGAAAAGAGTAGGAGTGCTAACACACTCTCCACACAATCATATTTATATGCTATCACACACAAGAGAGAAGAGTTGAGTAGGGTTACGTTTATTTGTAAAAGACATACAAAACATAAAAACAAATTTTGCCAATGATTGAGTTGTATATATCTGTTTCTGATATAAATGGGTGGCCCTGTACAACATCGTTGATGTTATCGATATCCAGAACAACTGACCCCCCCCCCCCCACGGCAGGCTCAGCAGCAAGGGCACATCTGATCAATCGATCTTCTGAGGGAGACAAAGAGCCTAAAGTTAAACGCCTCTGGCTCCAACTCCCAGTTCTCGACCAACGGAACAAGGGGCACTTCTGCTGCCCTTGCACCACTTTCCTTGCTTTCTCCTTCCATTGCTTCTACCTTTTCTGAACCCTCATCCACCCTCTCTTGCTTTGGATCTTTTTCTCCTCTGCATATGCCTATTAATCTTGGTAGTTGCCTCATCTAGAAATTATCGACAGAGAGAGTATGTCAAAGAATTTGAAGAAAAATAAAACGTAAAAATATAAACAAACACACAATCAACACCATTTTTCAATATCATTTTGTATAAGCCCTGCTAACTCACTTATGAACAGATAAAGAGGGAGGATTAGAGCTAGTCCGCCCCTCTTCATGTACAATTAAAATTACCAAAAATAAATGAATGTTCAACATGAACGCATTTCTAAGGTTGACAACGTTGCGGAGTAAGACTAGACTTCCAATGATTTAGTAGAGTGTCAGTTTACCATCGATGGACATTACGATTTTGAGCTAAAAAAAATGTAAAGCCATAATGATCACTAAACCACATTTCTCTTTTATTATCGTTTCTAGAGAGATCACGTCCAAAACAAGTCAGTAATTATTCTAATGGGAATCCAAGACTGCGTTGATGAAGACATTTCAAACAGTATTGTGCGCACACCATGGAATCCGATCCTCGGAATCTCACATTATTAAATTGAGTGGATACATCATTTCTTCTCATAACGTCTATGATATCGTCTTTTAGAGGAGATAATAAATAAACGGCTACCCAGTGGGTTCCTGTGTGATTGAAGTCGTGCGTGTTAATGACATAAGATCGAACATCTTTGGGTTTTCGATGAGGAAGTTCATCTTTTAGCACACACCACGGGATTCCAGGGACAATGGTGAAGGTTTTGACTTCCACTAGTCATAGAAGATACTTGGCTCTTGTTCTGGTCAGAGCTTGACTGAACAACGAATGCATGAAATTGCTGACGGGAGCCACTCTGACGTTGGCACTTGAACTGATGTTGTCGATTTTGAGATTATTTACTTTCAAGTACAAGTAACTGTTATTCAGATCGATGCAATCTTCGGTTTGTCTTTTGATTTCAAACTCGAAAGAAGATACGGGATGACATTCTACCTACTGGGATTCTTGCATCTTCATCATTGTCGGTGGCATGGCAAACAGATTGAGGTGTCGTGGAACATTTGCAAGAATCCCGGTGCATCATTTGTTTATTTACCAAAAACATTCCAATCTCTGATCGTTTTTATTATCGTATTCTTTTTCTGGTCGTGTCTAAGAGTTCTGAAGAGTTTTCGACGTTTCGTTCTGCCTTGTCCTTGTTATGGCGTGGAGGATTAATCTGTGCCTTCTACAGGACTGTGAATTGAATTTATAGACGTGTCTGGGCGACCAAGGAGTACTTTTCCTGTTTGTGTCAACACATTTTGTCTGCCTTCATTAACGCTTGTTTGGGAATTCTAAGTCGATGAGCACGTTTTAGAGCAATTCTTTCCTTACGTCAAGTCCGCATCTTTTAAACCATGCAATCCTCGAGTTAATATAGGTAGAAACGCTGTATCTACTCAGTTCAATAATGTGAGATTACAAGGATCGGATTCGATGGTGTGTGAATCATATTGTGTGTATTTTCTTCATCAACGCAATCTCGGATTCCCATTAGAACAGTTACTGACTTTGTAAGAACGTGATTTATCTGGAAAGGATACAAACATAGAAATGTGGTAATCGTTATGTCAATATCTTTTTCTTTAGCTCAGAAGTGTCCGTTGATAACACAATTACATTGTTCTAAATTATTGGAAGTCCAGTTCTGCTCCACAACTTTGTCAACCTTGTAAACATGTTTAACAGTTTTGGGGTATTTGTGAGTAGTACTTGAAGAGGGAGTGACTAGCCCTTATCCTTCCTTTTCAATTCTTGGTGAATTTTTAAGAGAGCAGGGCTTATTTAAAAATGTTAATTTAGGAAAATGTTGTTAGTTAGTTTGTAATTCATTTTACATGTTCTTTTTCTTTCTCTCTCTATCGATATTTGAATTTTTCTAAGAGGTTGCTTTCTTCCTCGTCCGGGTCTGAATTTTTGTTAGGGTTGTTTTCCTTTGTGTTCGCCACTCAAGCCATTCATGGTTGATCCTGTTCACAATCCCGAAGGAAGAAGAAAGAGTAGCCAGTACTGGCAAGTTGGAAAATTGGTCGAGACCACCTGCTAAATGAACAGAGTGAAACACATCCTGGGCCAGGTGGAAAAATGGAGTGCTATCCATATAGAAAGCACATCAAGAGAGTTGATAGCCTTCAGGTCGGCCAAGCAACTTATCAGAAAGTAATGGAGGAAGAAAACATAGAAAATCAAGAGAACTTCAGTGGAGAAGAAGCGGGAGAGAATGAGAAAGAAAATTGAGAGGGAAGTCCCACGCCTCAATGAAAGATTGGTAAGGTGCAACAGATGCTGCGGAAAAGGGAAGCAGAAGAAGAAGATGAATGGCTGGAAGAGCCACAGCAACAACAGCTAGAACAGCCCCTGATCCCTCAAGTTGTAGGTTCACTGTCTCCATCAATTCTTGGGGCAGATATAGATGAGTGTGACCAAAACCAACAGCATTTTTCAGTGCCATCCAGATCTCACTGAAATATTTTTATGTTTGTGCATGTCTTTTGCAACTAAAACTTAAACCCCCATGGATGTGTGTGTGTTATCTTTTATACAAATTATGTATTCTGCTTTGATAAAATAGGTAAAATTGGCATGATATAAAAGTTAGGAGAGGCTGAGTAGTAAGGTAAAAGGCGGATTTCAGCGCACCACCCTCTCTCTCATTTCAGTCCATGCAAGCCCCCTCTTGCAGTTTTGAAACCTAGATTGGATCAATTATGCTACGAACACTCCTTTTGCTTTATTAATAAGAAATTGTCATCAAAATCGTTGATGATTAATTTTTTCTTTTACTATAATAAATGTTTACATAAAACTTATTATAGTTTATTTACTGTTAACTATAATAAATGTTAATATTTTTTCAATAGTTTTAATACAATTTGAGTACGTTATTTTGTCTAAACACACTTGATTTATCAAATATGATGTTTTATGATATAGATTATATAAAATTATATCCTGAAATTTGGATCTGATTATAAAATTACTGTTTTGAAACTTATTTTCTGAAAAAACATCACTATAATCGGCAGAATCATTTGATAGTAAAAATTTAGTAACTAAGTTTGCTTCATTAGAATCATCATTTGTACTTGGAATTAACATATTTTTACAATCATATGTGATTGAATTTGATTTACCAGGAAGAATAATATTGAAAAATAAACCGTGGTCGGTTTTGAACGTTTTAATTTCGATTATGTTACCATATTTTAGCGTATAATAAATTTCAATGATTGTATCGTTAATTGTATTCATATAGTAATAGAACTTAGAATTTATGTAAAATATTGAATTATGTATGATATAACAGTCTTCAATGCTTCCATCGTGAAAGAAATATTTTATGATTGGACAGTTTTTATATTTCATATTATGTTTTACTATATATAGTATCATATTTTTTTTCATATTTTGCTATTCTATATGGAGAAATATTGACTAACATGTTGTCTTGTGTTTGTAATTCATGGATCAATCCAATGGTATCATATTTTTTACCTCGCAAATAAGCCTGTAATTCTGTTAATATTTTTGCGTATACTGATGCGGCGAATTTACACGATGATTTTTTATATTCGAGTTTTGGTTCAATCCGCCTTATACCAGCACTAATAAATATTCCAATACCAGATAGTATTAGAAGTAGTGGATTTAGTGTGCTACCAGCTGAAACAATACCGCTTGTTGTTAATATCAGCGGCGCATAAAATATTAGTTTTATTAACCGACCATAATACTTGGCAGCTTTTTTGGAGCAGTATCCTTTTTTATGATATGTGTAAAAATATGCTATTAGTTGACTGCGTTCCTCATCTGATATTGCTGCAGAAATATGATTAAAATTAATGATTTGTTTCATCGTTTATATATAATAATCGTTGATAAATATTAACTTGTAATCTTTAATTTTATAGCAGCGTCTGAAACCAGTGCATTAAAATCTGCATTTCGAACATCTGTAAGCGTTGCTCTGTATTTGTTAAATATATTTGCTGTATGACGTCGCAGTTGTTCTTCCTGTTTGTCTGTGTATTCTTTTGTTGATTTATAGTCGAGTGTATCTGAAACCGTTGCAATATCATTTATTTCACCAATATCGTGTTCATATAAATCAATGAATTCGATGGCTGCTTTAACAAAATCGATATTAATATTACGTGGAATAAAGTATTGGCGAAGGATTACGTATGAGGTTGCGAATCTTTCCTTTATATTTGATTGATTTGATTGCGGTTGATCTGATTGCGGTTGATCTGATAATAAACCATTAAGTAACTCAGTTTTTACTTTTAAATGACCTTCTGTAAAATCATACTTTAAAATTAATTTGTCTAGATTTTTAATGCGCTTAACATAATGATAAAAATAAACCAATAAATATTCAGAACCTCTAGCTATTCCATATACTAGAGGTGGATGATCACCTTTTATAATATCACTGATATTCGTCAAATCTTTTATTTTATTTAGATATTCTACTTTAATTTTATCTTCTAAATGCATATTTTTTTTTATAATAAACATCAGCGTCTAAAACACTATACCCAAAAACATTAAACATTCTTAAATCATAACGAAATGGCCTTGTGTCTACATGATTTAATTTATTGTATCTATCAACAAACCAAAGAGTAAAAACAGCATCAGTTAATTTGTCAACATCGTTATGGTATTTAATAACCTCTTCGAATTTTAATTTTTCTGCAGCTTTTGCAACTAGTTCTTTAAATTTTTTATTTTTTTCATCATCGATAAAATCTCTATATTTTCCAAATATTTCTACTTGTTTACCTTTTATCATTCGATCTTGTTCAAACGAATAAGATAATTTATATTTGAATTCGAAGGTTTCCGGAATATTATTTATCTTATTTACATCAACATCTTGACGGTTTAAGTCAATAAATTCCATAGCCGATTTTACAGCGCCTAATGGTATCATATCTAACACTAAGTACTGATATAATATTGTATAAGCTGCAGCAAAATCATTTAATACACTGTTCTCAGTTAAGAGATCGTTTACTTTTAATTTTTCTTTTAACATATCACGTAAATCTGAATACAATGGCTCACTTATAAAAGCGTTTAATAAACGATGAATATCACCGCTGTTTATTATATCCTTATATATTAGTTGATTTGGATTTGAATCCCAAGTTATTTCATCTGGTATTTCATCAAGTAAGTTTAGTTCATCATAAAAAACTTTTCTTTCAGGCTCTGTTAACTGTTTTACTTTTTTCTCAATTGTTTCAACTGTATCAACTGCAGTTGCTATATCATCACCGCTGTATTTATTTTGAAATTCTGATATTTTTGATGATAATAGTACTAAGTAACTAGTAGATAACACATGAGCATCATCTGGTTCGTTGTGGACAGCAACAATTGTTTCAGTGTCATTGTAATCTAATCCGAGCTCTCTGAACAGTCGTCGTTTAGCAAAATTATGTAACGCTTTTTCGTTTCTTCCAAGACCGTGTCGCTTTTTATCAAAAATTTTATCAAGACAATCCAACCTCTCTTTATGTTTTACTCCTTCTCCTCCAGTAAATTTTCGTTTTTGTACTAATTTTGACCGAGATATTGTATTTACATTATCACGTGATAATTCTGTAATTGTATCATGAAGTAATATTTCAATTTCACTCTCTAGTTTATCCATTTCTGTTTGTGTACAGAATTTTACAAACATATCGTATTTATTTAGAATTTCTTTCATCTGAGTCTTTCTCATTGAGATAACCGATCTTAAGTTTCTAATATTTTCAGTTTGCTCATCATCTGTATTTTTTATCATATTAGATAGTTCACGAAGCGCTGATCGAATATTTTCTTGTCGTTGAGCTTCAATTTTTTCTTGAGATGTTTTATTAGGAATAGGAGCAGTAAATTCGGGTTTATCCAACTGTGTGTGATCAAATTCGAATATTTTATTGTAAAACTCGCGACATACTTCAGCGATTTCAGGCATTTTACTATTGATTTGATTTTATATTATTGATTTTATATAAAAATCAATCAGTGATCGACCTGATTGATTCATAAATGAATTGTTCCCCGATTCATCGATTAATTACACAGTATCATCTAATGAAAATATTTGAAACATACTAAGACCCGGATTTACAGGTTCAGCATTAACAACATATAATCTGAAATACGAATACTTAGTTGTATTAGATAAAGTAAATTCTTGAATTGTTGTTCCGATATAATTAACTCCAGGAGCGATTGTGTATAATGTTGTATAACCAACATCATTGATGGAACCCTCAAGTCGCCAATTATATATTCGTTCTTGGTTGGTAGCTCGTCCACGTAGTTGAAATTTCCATATAGCAACAGGCGATGGACACTGAATTTTAATCCAAAAGTTTGCTGACGTGCCATTGGTCGCCCATTCGTTTATATTTGTCGCAGAATACAGATGATATGAAAAGACATAACAAGGATCAAATCCTGGGTATGCTGATGATGATGTTGCTATAAATCCAGTACGATTGTTGCTGTTTCCAGCTAGTGGTGGTATATGACAAATACTGTTTTTGACTCGAATAGCACCTGCAATCTTAGAATCAACATAAGCTTTGTTGGAGAGATCATCTGTTGCAGTTGGCGCTGTTGTACATTTAACAACACAGTTTGTCATCACAAGATTGCCAGTCATTGTATCACCAATTTTGTTGACCACGGTGCTTTTGAGGTTAGTAAGTGATGAATATGGAACAGCATCACCAGGATTGACTGGTACTGCTACATTTGTTATCGCAAAATTATTTAAGTTCAATGACCCCGTCATTATGCTTCCAATTTTGAGAACAGCATTGTCATTCATGTACTTGACATTGACTGCGTTATCGAGTGCTAATGATAAGTATGTGTTTAATCCGTTTATAACATATCCGCCCATGTTAATCGAGCCAATCATTGTTGTTCCAGTTCGAGGAACATATTCCGCTAGTTTTGTTGTTACTTGAGCATAAGATGTAGCATCGGAAATGTTTCCTGGTGGAAACGTTGTTGGTAATCCTGTTACTTTAGCTCCATTAACCATTGTTAACGTTCCACCCATCATATCTCCAACGTGGCTGACATATTGTGATGTAATATCATCGACATATGTTTTGTTTACTAGATCAATAGACGTTGACGGTATTGCCGACGACGTTATTTTATTCATTCCCATGCTTAACGTGCCGACCATTATATCTCCAGTTCGCTTGAGAAATACAGTTGATTCATCAACATATGTTTTGTTCACAAGATCGGTACCATTAATTGGAAGATACGTCGACGATATTTTATTTGATCCTATGATAAGTGCACCCAACATTGTGCTGCCATATCGGTTGACATACGTGGTCAACAAAATTGGTGATACAATGACTGGCAATCTTGTGATGACAAACTGTGTTGTTAAATGTACAACAGCGCCAACTGCAACAGATGATCTCTCCAACAAAGCTTATGTTGATTCTAAGATTGCAGGTGCTATTCGAGTCAAAAACAGTATTTGTCATATACCACCACTAGCTGGAAACAGCAACAATCGTACTGGATTTATAGCAACATCATCATCAGCATACCCAGGATTTGATCCTTGTTATGTCTTTTCATATCATCTGTATTCTGCGACAAATATAAACGAATGGGCGACCAATGGCACGTCAGCAAACTTTTGGATTAAAATTCAGTGTCCATCGCCTGTTGCTATATGGAAATTTCAACTACGTGGACGAGCTACCAACCAAGAACGAATATATAATTGGCGACTTGAGGGTTCCATCAATGATGTTGGTTATACAACATTATACACAATCGCTCCTGGAGTTAATTATATCGGAACAACAATTCAAGAATTTACTTTATCTAATACAACTAAGTATTCGTATTTCAGATTATATGTTGTTAATGCTGAACCTGTAAATCCGGGTCTTAGTATGTTTCAAATATTTTCATTAGATGATACTGTGTAATTAATCGATGAATCGGGGAACAATTCATTTATGAATCAATCAGGTCGATCACTGATTGATTTTTATATAAAATCAATAATATAAAATCAAATCAATAGTAAAATGCCTGAAATCGCTGAAGTATGTCGCGAGTTTTACAATAAAATATTCGAATTTGATCACACACAGTTGGATAAACCCGAATTTACTGCTCCTATTCCTAATAAAACATCTCAAGAAAAAATTGAAGCTCAACGACAAGAAAATATTCGATCAGCGCTTCGTGAACTATCTAATATGATAAAAAATACAGATGATGAGCAAACTGAAAATATTAGAAACTTAAGATCGGTTATCTCAATGAGAAAGACTCAGATGAAAGAAATTCTAAATAAATACGATATGTTTGTAAAATTCTGTACACAAACAGAAATGGATAAACTAGAGAGTGAAATTGAAATATTACTTCATGATACAATTACAGAATTATCACGTGATAATGTAAATACAATATCTCGGTCAAAATTAGTACAAAAACGAAAATTTACTGGAGGAGAAGGAGTAAAACATAAAGAGAGGTTGGATTGTCTTGATAAAATTTTTGATAAAAAGCGACACGGTCTTGGAAGAAACGAAAAAGCGTTACATAATTTTGCTAAACGACGACTGTTCAGAGAGCTCGGATTAGATTACAATGACACTGAAACAATTGTTGCTGTCCACAACGAACCAGATGATGCTCATGTGTTATCTACTAGTTACTTAGTACTATTATCATCAAAAATATCAGAATTTCAAAATAAATACAGCGGTGATGATATAGCAACTGCAGTTGATACAGTTGAAACAATTGAGAAAAAAGTAAAACAGTTAACAGAGCCTGAAAGAAAAGTTTTTTATGATGAACTAAACTTACTTGATGAAATACCAGATGAAATAACTTGGGATTCAAATCCAAATCAACTAATATATAAGGATATAATAAACAGCGGTGATATTCATCGTTTATTAAACGCTTTTATAAGTGAGCCATTGTATTCAGATTTACGTGATATGTTAAAAGAAAAATTAAAAGTAAACGATCTCTTAACTGAGAACAGTGTATTAAATGATTTTGCTGCAGCTTATACAATATTATATCAGTACTTAGTGTTAGATATGATACCATTAGGCGCTGTAAAATCGGCTATGGAATTTATTGACTTAAACCGTCAAGATGTTGATGTAAATAAGATAAATAATATTCCGGAAACCTTCGAATTCAAATATAAATTATCTTATTCGTTTGAACAAGATCGAATGATAAAAGGTAAACAAGTAGAAATATTTGGAAAATATAGAGATTTTATCGATGATGAAAAAAATAAAAAATTTAAAGAACTAGTTGCAAAAGCTGCAGAAAAATTAAAATTCGAAGAGGTTATTAAATACCATAACGATGTTGACAAATTAACTGATGCTGTTTTTACTCTTTGGTTTGTTGATAGATACAATAAATTAAATCATGTAGACACAAGGCCATTTCGTTATGATTTAAGAATGTTTAATGTTTTTGGGTATAGTGTTTTAGACGCTGATGTTTATTATAAAAAAAAATATGCATTTAGAAGATAAAATTAAAGTAGAATATCTAAATAAAATAAAAGATTTGACGAATATCAGTGATATTATAAAAGGTGATCATCCACCTCTAGTATATGGAATAGCTAGAGGTTCTGAATATTTATTGGTTTATTTTTATCATTATGTTAAGCGCATTAAAAATCTAGACAAATTAATTTTAAAGTATGATTTTACAGAAGGTCATTTAAAAGTAAAAACTGAGTTACTTAATGGTTTATTATCAGATCAACCGCAATCAGATCAACCGCAATCAAATCAATCAAATATAAAGGAAAGATTCGCAACCTCATACGTAATCCTTCGCCAATACTTTATTCCACGTAATATTAATATCGATTTTGTTAAAGCAGCCATCGAATTCATTGATTTATATGAACACGATATTGGTGAAATAAATGATATTGCAACGGTTTCAGATACACTCGACTATAAATCAACAAAAGAATACACAGACAAACAGGAAGAACAACTGCGACGTCATACAGCAAATATATTTAAAAAATACAGAGCAACGCTTACAGATGTTCGAAATGCAGATTTTAATGCACTGGTTTCAGACGCTGCTATAAAATTAAAGATTACAAGTTAATATTTATCAACGATTATTATATATAAACGATGAAACAAATCATTAATTTTAATCATATTTCTGCAGCAATATCAGATGAGGAACGCAGTCAACTAATAGCATATTTTTACACATATCATAAAAAAGGATACTGCTCCAAAAAAGCTGCCAAGTATTATGGTCGGTTAATAAAACTAATATTTTATGCGCCGCTGATATTAACAACAAGCGGTATTGTTTCAGCTGGTAGCACACTAAATCCACTACTTCTAATACTATCTGGTATTGGAATATTTATTAGTGCTGGTATAAGGCGGATTGAACCAAAACTCGAATATAAAAAATCATCGTGTAAATTCGCCGCATCAGTATACGCAAAAATATTAACAGAATTACAGGCTTATTTGCGAGGTAAAAAATATGATACCATTGGATTGATCCATGAATTACAAACACAAGACAACATGTTAGTCAATATTTCTCCATATAGAATAGCAAAATATGAAAAAAAATATGATACTATATATAGTAAAACATAATATGAAATATAAAAACTGTCCAATCATAAAATATTTCTTTCACGATGGAAGCATTGAAGACTGTTATATCATACATAATTCAATATTTTACATAAATTCTAAGTTCTATTACTATATGAATACAATTAACGATACAATCATTGAAATTTATTATACGCTAAAATATGGTAACATAATCGAAATTAAAACGTTCAAAACCGACCACGGTTTATTTTTCAATATTATTCTTCCTGGTAAATCAAATTCAATCACATATGATTGTAAAAATATGTTAATTCCAAGTACAAATGATGATTCTAATGAAGCAAACTTAGTTACTAAATTTTTACTATCAAATGATTCTGCCGATTATAGTGATGTTTTTTCAGAAAATAAGTTTCAAAACAGTAATTTTATAATCAGATCCAAATTTCAGGATATAATTTTATATAATCTATATCATAAAACATCATATTTGATAAATCAAGTGTGTTTAGACAAAATAACGTACTCAAATTGTATTAAAAACTATTGAAAAAATATTAACATTTATTATAGTTAACAGTAAATAAACTATAATAAGTTTTATGTAAACATTTATTATAGTAAAAGAAAAAATTAATCATCAACGATTTTGATGACAATTTCTTATTAATAAAGCAAAAGGAGTGTTCGTAGCATAATTGATCCAATCTAGGTTTCAAAACTGCAAGAGGGGGCTTGCATGGACTGAAATGAGAGAGAGGGTGGTGCGCTGAAATCCGCCTTTTACCTTACTACTCAGCCTCTCCTAACTTTTATATCATGCCAATTTTACCTATTTTATCAAAGCAGAATACATAATTTGTATAAAAGATAACACACACACATCCATGGGGGTTTAAGTTTTAGTTGCAAAAGACATGCACAAACATAAAAATATTTCAGTGAGATCTGGATGGCACTGAAAAATGCTGTTGGTTTTGGTCACACTCATCTATATCTGCCCCAAGAATTGATGGAGACAGTGAACCTACAACTTGAGGGATCAGGGGCTGTTCTAGCTGTTGTTGCTGTGGCTCTTCCAGCCATTCATCTTCTTCTTCTGCTTCCCTTTTCCGCAGCATCTGTTGCACCTTACCAATCTTTCATTGAGGCGTGGGACTTCCCTCTCAATTTTCTTTCTCATTCTCTCCCGCTTCTTCTCCACTGAAGTTCTCTTGATTTTCTATGTTTTCTTCCTCCATTACTTTCTGATAAGTTGCTTGGCCGACCTGAAGGCTATCAACTCTCTTGATGTGCTTTCTATATGGATAGCACTCCATTTTTCCACCTGGCCCAGGATGTGTTTCACTCTGTTCATTTAGCAGGTGGTCTCGACCAATTTTCCAACTTGCCAGTACTGGCTACTCTTTCTTCTTCCTTCGGGATTGTGAACAGGATCAACCATGAATGGCTTGAGTGGCGAACACAAAGGAAAACAACCCTAACAAAAATTCAGACCCGGACGAGGAAGAAAGCAACCTCTTAGAAAAATTCAAATATCGATAGAGAGAGAAAGAAAAAGAACATGTAAAATGAATTACAAACTAACTAACACATTTTCCTAAATTAACATTTTTAAATAAGCCCTGCTCTCTTAAAAATTCACCAAGAATTGAAAAGGAAGGATAAGGGCTAGTCACTCCCTCTTCAAGTACTACTCACAAATACCCCAAAACTGTTAAACATGTTTACAAGGTTGACAAAGTTGTGGAGCAGAACTGGACTTCCAATAATTTAGAACAATGTAATTGTGTTATCAACGGACACTTCTGAGCTAAAGAAAAAGATATTGACATAACGATTACCACATTTCTATGTTTGTATCCTTTCCAGATAAATCACGTTCTTACAAAGTCAGTAACTGTTCTAATGGGAATCCGAGATTGCGTTGATGAAGAAAATACACACAATATGATTCACACACCATCGAATCCGATCCTTGTAATCTCACATTATTGAACTGAGTAGATACAGCGTTTCTACCTATATTAACTCGAGGATTGCATGGTTTAAAAGATGCGGACTTGACGTAAGGAAAGAATTGCTCTAAAAACGTGCTCATCGACTTAGAATTCCCAAACAAGCGTTAATGAAGGCAGACAAAATGTGTTGACACAAACAGGAAAAGTACTCCTTGGTCGCCCAGACACGTCTATAAATTCAATTCACAGTCCTGTAGAAGGCACAGATTAATCCTCCACGCCATAACAAGGACAAGGCAGAACGAAACGTCGAAAACTCTTCAGAACTCTTAGACACGACCAGAAAAAGAATACGATAATAAAAACGATCAGAGATTGGAATGTTTTTGGTAAATAAACAAATGATGCACCGGGATTCTTGCAAATGTTCCACGACACCTCAATCTGTTTGCCATGCCACCGACAATGATGAAGATGCAAGAATCCCAGTAGGTAGAATGTCATCCCGTATCTTCTTTCGAGTTTGAAATCAAAAGACAAACCGAAGATTGCATCGATCTGAATAACAGTTACTTGTACTTGAAAGTAAATAATCTCAAAATCGACAACATCAGTTCAAGTGCCAACGTCAGAGTGGCTCCCGTCAGCAATTTCATGCATTCGTTGTTCAGTCAAGCTCTGACCAGAACAAGAGCCAAGTATCTTCTATGACTAGTGGAAGTCAAAACCTTCACCATTGTCCCTGGAATCCCGTGGTGTGTGCTAAAAGATGAACTTCCTCATCGAAAACCAAAGATGTTCGATCTTATGTCATTAACACGCACGACTTCAATCACACAGGAACACACTGGGTAGCCGTTTATTTATTATCTCCTCTAAAAGACGATATCATAGACGTTAATGAGAAGAAATGATGTATCCACTCAATTTAATAATGTGAGATTCCGAGGATCGGATTCCATGGTGTGCGCACAATACTGTTTGAAATGTCTTCATCAACGCAGTCTTGGATTCCCATTAGAATAATTACTGACTTGTTTTGGACGTGATCTCTCTAGAAACGATAATAAAAGAGAAATGTGGTTTAGTGATCATTATGGCTTTACATTTTTTTTAGCTCAAAATCGTAATGTCCATCGATGGTAAACTGACACTCTACTAAATCATTGGAAGTCTAGTCTTACTCCGCAACGTTGTCAACCTTAGAAATGCGTTCATGTTGAACATTCATTTATTTTTGGTAATTTTAATTGTACATGAAGAGGGGCGGACTAGCTCTAATCCTCCCTCTTTATCTGTTCATAAGTGAGTTAGCAGGGCTTATACAAAATGATATTGAAAAATGGTGTTGATTGTGTGTTTGTTTATATTTTTACGTTTTATTTTTCTTCAAATTCTTTGACATTACTCTCTCTGTCGATAATTTCTAGATGAGGCAACTACCAAGATTAATAGGCATATGCAGAGGAGAAAAAGATCCAAAGCAAGAGAGGGTGGATGAGGGTTCAGAAAAGGTAGAAGCAATGGAAGGAGAAAGCAAGGAAAGTGGTGCAAGGGCAGCAGAAGTGCCCCTTGTTCCGTTGGTCGAGAACTGGGAGTTGGAGCCAGAGGCGTTTAACTTTAGGCTCTTTGTCTCCCTCAGAAGATCGATTGATCAGATGTGCCCTTGCTGCTGAGCCTGCCGTGGGGGGGGGGGGGGTCAGTTGTTCTGGATATCGATAACATCAACGATGTTGTACAGGGCCACCCATTTATATCAGAAACAGATATATACAACTCAATCATTGGCAAAATTTGTTTTTATGTTTTGTATGTCTTTTACAAATAAACGTAACCCTACTCAACTCTTCTCTCTTGTGTGTGATAGCATATAAATATGATTGTGTGGAGAGTGTGTTAGCACTCCTACTCTTTTCTCTCTTTACACTACATGTATGATAGTATATAAGTATGTTTGTGTGCATAGTGTATGAATATTCGTATTTTTTCCTTTTGGTTAGTAAGTGTAAGTGTTTGTCAGTAGATCAGTGGGTGGTGGTCAGTCAAAACGTCGTATTGTTTAGTAAACGTACGTATTGGTCAGTCAAAACGGCGTGTTGGTTAGTAAGTGTATGTGTTGGTCAGTATATGATTGGGCGCTGGTCAGTTCAAACGTCATATTGGTTAATACATGTAGCTGTTGGTCAGTCAAAATGGCGTATTTTTTAGTAAGTATAGGCGTTTGTCAGTAGATGAGTGGGTGCTGGTCAGTCAGACAGCGTATTGGTTAGTATGTATGTGTGTGAACATTCATACCCTTTTCAGGGCTGACAGTGTATTTGTGTACATGTGTAAGTACTCCTACTATATTCGTTGTTTAGTAAGTGCAGGTGTTGGTTTAGGCGTAGGTGTTGGTTCAGGTATAGGTGTTGATCAGTCAGTGCAGTTTTAACATTACCATTCACCCTGTGTAGCTACTGCGTCATTTCGAAGAAAATGAAATGTTGGGTGTAAAAGAAAATATATTAATTTTCAAATTACAATTCCCCATGTACCACATAGCTTCATTTTTTAAACCATTTCGATAACCTCAACGTTAAAGCCCCCCTGAGGACAATAGGGGGCACATTAATGTTTCATCTAGGACTTTTTAAAAAATGGAATTACGTTAGAGGACATAGAGTTTACATTTGAGTATGGAGGCCTATATACATTTTTAACATTACCATTACAATGATGTTTATTTGACCTATGGATATTGTTAACATTACATTTTCCCTTGTCGCCAGAGTGTCATACTAATGTCTAAACCTATGGACTAATAATTTTGAATTCCCCTTGTCGCCCATGTGTCAAGAGTGTCATATGACCAAGAAAGTGTCCGTAATGTTAATTGCAAATTTTACCAAAGTGTCATTTATTTCGCCCAAGTGCCACACTATACTATTTTCCTGCAATAGAAAGTTCCGAGCTTATTTGAAAGATGGAGCTATTGGAGAGGGAGTGGAAAGGAAATGTTTTCATGCGCAAAAGCTTGTATTTTCTACTGGTATATATCCAGTCTGAGTAAAAACAAAAAAATGGCCGACACATGTACTCAAGGATTCACCACTATCCACAACAGTTGTTCTTTTTTTTATCAGGAACGGCGGTCGTATATTACTGCTATTGATATTATTGGTGGGTCAGGGACATATGACTTAATGAAAATACTCTCATTTCCCACTGGTCATCCTAATCTCCAATCCCGTGGAAAATTGTGGATTCCACGGCTAATGTTGATACGAAAGCATTCTTATGCAAGAAATATTTCAGTGTAGTCAGCCGCCACCACATTAAGTAATCCATCATGTAATTCTGTATAATCGATAAAGTTATTGACCCCCCCAAAAAATAAACCCCCCACAAAAAACAAAAAAACAACATTACTGCTAGATATATTATATAGTGCGTTTTCTTTGCCCAAGGGACCGTGATGATGTATATGAATTACAAATGTTGTTACGTTTTTATTATGTTCTATAAGCGAGAATTTGCATGTATATAAGTATGTACATGCTTTAATAGCACGTCTGCACAATACTGGCGATGTGGTGCGGATTAACGTTACGTTCTAAATATATTCTCTAAGACATGAATATGGAGAAAGTGGATTCCGATAGATCACTTGGAACTAATTTGAATCTGGCAATCGACATTATAGAATTTTATATTTTCGTGAAAATAAAAGGATCATAACACAGGGCTTTTAAATTATCAGCTTCTATGCTGATACATGTGAGTAGTGGAATTAAAACACATGAAAAATATACTGTCAATGTGTTTCGTTTCATATTTGAAATTATTTATAGCAGCTTTTGACATATCATTTATTTAAAAAAACGTCAGAAACATTCGCATAGATTTCGGTCCAATGTAAAATGTTAACTCAATTATTTCTTGATAGAGCTTTTAATTGAACTTTGTGGCAGCTGTATTTAAGACATTGTATGATAATACATGGTTTAAAGAGCCACTACAGAAGATTCATCGTCAACAAGTACTTTCAGACTTTCTTCAGAAGCTCCGAGGAACAGCGTCCGTCAACAAGACAGAATGTCCCATGTTCAATACCGGGCTGCAACAATTGATTAAAGTCACCAATGCAGTGTCAAGTGACCTGACTAGTTTGCTGTACAAGCATTTTACTATTACCTCTTAATAACGTGTCTGATACGTTGGAAAATACACAAAGTAACAAAAATTTAAATTAGTTCAACATAAGGGTGACAAGGTATATATCAAGTTCAACATATGAACATACTTATTTCATGTTTGAATTACTTTTTCAGATGTAGCCCTAGCTGAAGACCAATATATGACCCATCTCAAATATGTGCGTGAAATAACAAAAAGTAGCTAAGTACAACAGCATCTTTCGTTCCAGTCATTATTCAGTTACTTGTTCTTTTAAACATTGGCAAGTGGATGCCTTTTCAGTTTAAAACAGTAAAAGGATACAGTTGTTATCCTTCAAACTCTGTACGGTAAATCCTTATCATTGAAGCTTTCCTTTCTTTATGACATATAAAGTTGTGATCTTGGAATCCCTAATTCAGCTTAATACGGGACGTCACTTGGGCGACAATGTGAAATTAACATTAGGCCGCCATCTTTGTGAGTTATAGCGACAAGGGGAAATACTTTCTTAAAACAAATGTCCATAGCTTTATATGTTTGGTCTCTAATGGAAATTTAAAAATGAGGCTTTAATATGTGGTGTCAAATATGGGAATCTAGACCAGAAAAAAAAATAACACTCTGGCCTCTAACGGTAATTGAACACAGGAATGACACTTGAGGTTCAATGGAAATTTAACACAGGAATGTCGCTTTGGGCATAAGGAGAATTTAGCATGAGAATGTCATTATGGGACACAAGAGAATTTAACATTGCGCCTCCACGTTGAAAACCTTTATGGGGAATAAGGGAACATTTAATGTTAAAAAATGTCCACAGGTTTAACATTGATATGACAGTGTGGGACATACGGGGAATTTAACATGGGAATGGCCCTATGACCCCGAACGGGAATTTAGCATGGTGGTATTCTCTGGCCTCTAACGGTAAACGTAATGTTTGAAATGATCATGGTTTAACATGCTCCTGGACTGACCAATACCTTTTGATCTACTATTCAGTACCAGTTATGTTCTTCTCTGTCCTCTACCACCCTATGATTCCTTTATACACAAAGTAAAATATAATCTCTCTATAAGTTCCCTACCATACTCTTTTAAACAAAACTACCATCCCCTAACCATCATCAAAAATCCTTCAACCTAGCAATATTATCATACACACTTTAGTGAACAACTGACTTTTACTGTTGCAGAATCACACAATTTAGTGAATATCGGACTTTTACTGTTTCAATAGAAACCCATTTTAGTGAAGAAACTGAACTTTATTGTTGTAGTCGCACACATTTTAGTGAAAAGGCTGACTTTTACTGTTGCAAGTTAGCAAACATTGAGGTACAGAAACTGTACTTTTACGGTTGCAGTAGCACCCATTTTAGTTGACGAAACTGACTTTTACTGTTGCAGTAGCATACACATTTAGTGAAGAAACTTATTTGTTCGGTTTGCTGTATCACATAATTTAGTGAATAATGCGACTTTTACTGTTCAGTCGAACCCATTTTAGTGAAGAAACTGAATTTTAACTGTTGTAGTCGCACACATTTTAGTGATAAGGCCGACTTTTACTGTTTGCAGTAGCACACATTGTAGTAAAGAAACTGACTTTTACGGTTTGCAGTAGCACCCATTTTTACTGAAGAAACAGACTTTTACTGTTGCAGTTAGCACACATTTTAGTGAAAAATGCCCTGACTTTTACTGTTGCGATGGCACACATTTTAATGAAGCAACTGACTGTTACTGTTTCAGTAAGAAACATTTTAATGAAGAAACTTACTTCTTTGTTTTTACTGTTTGGCAGTGGGCATAATTTTAGTGGCGAAATTGGCTTTTGCTGTTTGCAGTAGCACACACTTTAGTGAAAACACTGACGTTTTACTGTTGCAGTAGGACCAAATTTTGTAAGGATCTGGCATTTACTATTTCAGTGCACACATTTTTAGTAAAGAACACTGACTTTTTCTGTTGCAGTAGCGTCTATTTTAGCAAAGAAACTGACTTTACCGTTACAGTAGCGCATACTGTAGTTGAGAACACAGAAAACTGACGTTTACTGTTGCAGTAGCACACATTTTTGTGAAGAATCTGACTTTTACTGTTGCAGTAGCAATGCAATTTAGTTAAAACTCTGACTTTTACTAATCCAGTAGCATATAATTTAGCGAGCAAATCTGACTTAAGTGAAGAATTGACTTTTACTGTTGCATAGCACACATAGTAGTAGATAAAACTGACTTGTACTCTTTCAGTAGCACACATTTTAGTGATAGAAACTTACTTTTACTGTTGCAGTGGCACAAAATTTATTGAAGAAAATGGCTATTATTGTTAGCAGTAGCACACATTTTAGTGAAAAAAACGAACGTTTGATGTCGCTGAGTAACACCCATTTGTGTGAACAAACTGACGTTTTCAGTTGCAGCAGCATATATTTTAGATTGAAGAAACTAACATTATGGTGAAGAAGCTGACTTTTATTGTTCCAGTAGCACCATTGTAGTGAAGTGAAACTGACTTTTATCTGTTGCCGTTTGCATACCACTTATTTAGTGAAAGAAGCAGACTATTTACTCGTTGGCAATGACGAAAAACTGACTATTTTAACTGTTGCGTTGCATCATTATAGTGAAGAAGCCGACTTTTACTGTTGCCGTTGATAACATTTTAGTGAAGACGCAGACTTTTACTTGTTGCCATGAAGAAACTGACTTTTACTGTTGCCGGCTTTATGCATACAGTTTTTAGTAAAAGAAGCAGACTCTTTACTCGTTTGCATGTTGCCTACGCATTATAGTGACAGAACGCCAGACTTTTTACTGTTAGCAACTGAAGAGGAAACTGACTTTTACCTGTTGCCAGTATCTCAAACCTTTAGTGAAAAAGCTGACGTTTTTCTGTTGCAATAACACCCATTTAAGTGAAGAAGCTGACTTTTAATGTTGCTGTCAGGTAGCATACAATATTTAGTGACGAAACTGACCTTTTACTGTTGCAGTAGCATACAATTTAATGAAGAAAATCACTTTTGATTTTGCTGAAGGCACGCATAATTTAGTGAGAAAAACTGATTTTTACTGTTACAATATCACTTATTTTAGTGTTATAAGAAGCTCTGGACTTTTACTGTTGCCGTGTACTTTACAAAATTTAGCGTAGGACAAAACTGACTTTTTACGTGCTGCAGTAGCATACACTTTAGTGACCGAAAACTGGGGGGGGGGGGGGGGTCTCATTTTACTTGTTGCAGTAGTAGACTTACATTTTTGTTCTCTCTAATTGGCTCCCTTTGTGTCTAATTTGGTCCTGGTAGCTTTTAATTTGTGGCAACAATATATCGAATC